>CM070648.1:11647500-12247500 GCA_036346575.1 Dendrocalamus sinicus
AGAAGAGAGAGTAGTGGTGCTCGAGTAAGAATTTTTTGTACGGATAATCCGTTTTTTATTCAAAAATACATAAATATACCCGTGACAACATTTTTTACAAAAATAATCTCCGGTCGCCACCCCATTGGGCGATCGCGCCTTCGCCAACCGGAGGCGACATTTAGGGAATCGTGTACCGTTGGGCGACTTCTTAAATCGCTTTACGGTTGAGGCGCAGATTGTAAGATCGCCAACGGCTGAGCGACTGAATTGCGATCGCCAACCGTAGGCGCATCGCAATTATGCCGCCATTACCCGGGCACATTCCCTCGCTTGCGCAGAATCGTTATTCCTCATTCGCCTGAGAGAGAGAGAGGAGGAAGAGGAAGAAAAGAAGAGGAGAAGAGAGGGAGGAGAGGAGGAGAGAAGAGAAGGAGAGGAGGTGAGGAGGAAGAAGAAGTCGAAGCTATTCCATCGATTTGGATCCGTATTTTTGTAATTATGTTGTATTTACGTCTTCAACTCCCATGTTATTTGACATGTCGTAAATTTCAATCATACATCTAGGCATACATCATTAATGGCGATACTACATTGAGAGTGTATTATGGTGTTGGAATGATTCGTGAAGGTCCGATCGGTGTGGATTTGAGCGATTTTCCGCAAGTTACTCTCGTATTCGGATGACGAGAATGCTCGAATGACGATGTGCGGCATTGGTGACCGAGTTTTCATTGGACCCCGAGGTGTGCGGCGTCGTTGTGCAAGGGCTTTGGGCCGGTCTTCCACCGACATCGATGGGAGTTGAAGACATTGCGCGCGCTCGCCGTGGAAGGGCTTTGTGCAAGGGTGCCGCGCCGTGGATACGAGTGTGTCCTCGCTTGTGCAACCGTGCTCACTACAAGCACCGCAAGCTCGTGCGTCCGCCTATGCTTCGGGAGGTGCTAGCACCTCGGGCGGCCGCACGTCGGTGGAGCGATGAAGGCGATGCGGTACACGGAGGAGAGTTAAGGCCGTCAAGCTATAGAGAGGAATGGGCAAGCCGATGCGGTACATGGAGGAGAGTTACACCGTCAAGCTATAGAGAGGAACTGGGCAAGGCGATGAAGGAGAGCATAATGAGTATATCGTGCATCGATGGAATCGATGACCGAGGGCATGGGATGAAGAGCAAGTCGTAGAGGACGACGAGGAGGGCAGCTCCGATGATGAAGAAGTTCCTATCCCGAAGAATGGAACCGTGATAATGCGAGGGTGTTTCCGCACATGATGAGCATGAATCGCCATGGGAGTATCATCAAACAGAGGTTCGGTGCATGCTATGTTTGTCGACAAGGAAGCGCCGCAGATGCCATCAAACTTTGGGCCCTTTCAATGCAACAGACATTTCGCGTCGTCAAATCAAGCCGGGAGCGATTACACGTGAAGTGCGAGCGGATCGTTGTCCTTTTAGGGTGCACGACGTGACCCAAGTATGAGACTCACTGGATTGTGTCCAAGGTGGAGCCGCACTCTGCATTCTAAACACGGTCTTGGCGAGGCATCGTAACCTTACGTCCGGATTATAGCCAATTTGATGTATGGGAGATAGTGGAGAAGAAAGATGTTGCGCCACACATATTATGCTAGCTATTGAGAATAAATTCAAGTATAAGATTAGCTACGCGAAGGCGTGGCGTGCCAAGCAAAAGGCGTTGGAAAAACGTTTTGGCACTTTCGAAGCGGCGTACGATAACCTTCCTCGTATGCTTAAGGCGTTTCATCTATTCGCGGAGGTCGTTGTTCTCCTCAGTGAGACTCTCCATTCGGTACTCCAAGTCCCATATTCGAGCCCACAATGTATCCACATAACGATCAACATATCGTTCATGAGGAGGGTCGATCCAGCGAGAGAAGTCGCATTTTGCCATCTGCAAAACAAAGGACGCTAAACTTTGAGGGTCCATAAGCAATAACAAATGTAATATTACTAATTTGTACCCCGGAGCGTGAGCATCGGAAGAAACGTCGCCCGCCATCGTTCGGGGAATCCAAGATCTGGACGACCGCGTACTCATTGTGTCTGCATTTCGGCCACGCTGGTTGAGCACGCCGACTTGATATCAATCGGTACTGTGGACCGAACATATCCCTCCTTTCTAAGGGAATGTCGTCCTTCGGTGACCCAAATCCCACTGGCCCCTCGGCTTCCGACATGGTATATTTCACCACGAAAGAGATGGTTCTTCTTTGTTCGATTTACAATGTCATGGGACCCCAACCGTGCTACTTATAGCAACACGGAGGGACATTTATTGCTACACTGGCCTCTGAAAAGCCTACATAGACTAGCCTCTGAAAAGCCTACATAGACTGGCCTCTGAAAAGGCTACATAGACTGGCCTCTGAAAAGGCTACATAGACTGGCCTCTGAAAAGCCTACATAGACTGGCCTCTGAAAAGCCTAGCCTACATAGACTGGCCTCTGAAAAGCCTAGCCTACATAGACTGGCCTCTGAAAAGCCTAGCCTACATAGACTGGCCTCTGAAAAGCCTAGCCTACATAGACTGGCCTCTGAAAAGCCTAGCCTACATAAACTGGCATCTGAAAAGCCTACAGAGGGACATTTATTGCTACACTGGTCTCTGAAAAGCCTGAAAAAGCGAAAAGATTCATATGTACTCTCCATGGACTATGCCCACTGCACCAGTTCACCTGCCTACATAAAGGCATCACATGTATTACATACCACAGCTCGTGAGGCAGCTCTCAAGACCAAGAGTGACAGGAAGAAGGATGCAATGAGCCATCTTCGTATGCGACAAAAGGGCAAACAACCACGCTACACCCAAGTAGATAAAATGTAATAATTCCTAAGGCATGTTACGACTAGCGGTGGAGTTCTGAACATTACAACTACAGAGTTCCACACATGCCACTGGTCACATCACTTACCACTTTATGTATCAACCGTTCTACGGTCAATCGTGCCTAATAAAATTTACCAAAATTTTTTTGCATCTACAACTTACATTGAACATAAACTTCTATTACAAATTTATCTGATTTTTACGCAGCTTTATAACTACAAAATTGACAAAACATACAAAATTCACGCGATTGCAAACCCTTAAAATATACCAATGTATATATCAAACGTTCTACATCAATTGTACTTAAAAATTTCCTCAAAATTTTAAATGCACCTACAACATACAATAAATATAAACTTTTATTACAACTATACCATATTTTTTCCGCTTTAAAACTACAAAATTGATAAAACTCTAAAAATTCACGGGATCGAGTAAAGTCGCCCATCCATTGGCGCATCGCAATTTCGATCGCTCAACCGCTAAGCGATCGCAATTGCGATCGCTCACCGTTGGGCATCGCAATTGCGCGCCAACCGTAGCGATTTAAGAAGTCGCCCAACGGTACACGATTCCTAAATGTCGCCTCCGGTTGGCGAAAGGCGCGATCGCCAATGGGTGGCGATCGAGATTATTTTTGTAAAAAATATTGTCGCGGGTATATTTATGTATTTTTGAATAAAAAACGGATTATCCGTACAAAAAATTCCTCGAGTAACGAGTATAAATTTGAAAGGTCATCGTCATCATTACGTTAGCGTTAGCTCTGAGCAGAGCAGGTTTTTTACTGCTAGACCCCTGGCCTAGGTTAGAGCGACGTCGGGCCAGGCCGGCAAGAAATTACTACATGGAACGGGTCCCAGCCCCCACCTCTTAATGTCGCTTTTAGAATCGTGATATCTAACGAAATCAAATTTTAAATCAGGTTGATTAGGCTCCAGTTCATTTGAGGTTGAGCTTTTAGTTTATGACTTATTTTTTTACTATTTTTAAATTTTATCTTTTCTGCCTTTTTGATTTTTTGAGCTTTTTACTAGTTATTTTTTTCTCGTATTTATTTGCATTATCTGTAATAGGCTAATCTGTTTTTTCTATTTAATTTTTTTTAAAACTTAGTTACGCCAAATAAGCCACTATCAGGTATAGTATAATTTCAACAAGTTACAGTACAATTTTAGCTCTAAACCAATTTATTTTAGCCCAATCGAGCAGCACCCTACTCTTTCATTTAAAGCATATGAATTTAAAATTATCATTGTGCTAGAGATGAGAAGTGAGGAAGAAGCCAAATGTTTTATTTTAAATTACTATTATGCTTTAAAATTGATATTTACCGTATATCACAAATTTATTAACCCGCTTAGTTGGTCTTTTTTTTAATGATTTTTAACTTTTTAACTATTTGAGATTTTTTGTACTGTAGCTACTGATGGCTTATTTGGCGCAATTAAATTTTAAAAATTTTGAAAATAGAAAAAAAGATTATCCTACCATGGATGACGCGAAGAAATAAAGAAAAAGAGATAAAATAACAAAGCTAAAATCCAAAAAATGAAATTAAAAAATTAGAAGTTAAAGAGCTGGAGCCCAAACAGCAGGTCACAGGGATCTGACGAGGGAGCCTGCCCCCGGCCCTTGGAATTTCTTTCCTGCCAGCCCCGTACGCGCGTCGTTACGACTAGACTAGACAGCAGCAGCAGTTAAGACAGAGATCTCGCTGAGATGAAATCAGCCGCCCGTGCCCCCCACACACGCATCTCCAAGCACCGCGCCGAGCTGGCCGCCATACCTCGTAGTGGGAGATCCCAATGACATGGAGACCCGCGTCAATCGGCTACCCCGTAACTGGTGTGTGGGCCCATGCGCTTCTCGAGCCCATGTGTCAGAGAGATGCAGGCAGGTCACGGCTTTGTTGGAGTTGGTCGTGGAGCGGGTGGGGCGGGGGCGTGCGTTGCGTGCCGCTTCCTATGCTCGATTGTATGCCGGGCCGGGCCCCCACGGTCCATTCACAGAACCGAACCGGCCTATATATATCTCCGCCCACCAACTTCGTCTCCTCCGCTTCAACTTCCTCTACTGGTGTTGGTGGGTTCGTGCTGCGCTCGTGCCCATGTCTACGCGGGGCGAATGCGGAGGCGGCCGGCGCGGCAGCGGTGGTGAGCAGGGAGGGGGCCGCGGCCCAGGGCGGGGAAGAGGCGGCGAGCGCGGGGGTCGCAGCGGGCAGCAGGATCCCTACCGTGGCCGTGGGGGCGACCGCGGTGGCCATCGCGACGCGGCGCGAGGCCGTGATGGCGGCGAGCGCGGGGGCCACTTACCCGCGCGCCAACCAGGAGGGCGAGGCGGCTTGGAGGCCGAGGGGCACGTGGTGGAGCATCCCGGCGGAGCGGGGCGCGGCCGGTCGCTGGCGCCGTCGATGGTGGAACCGGCGGAGGTGGAGGCACTGAGTGGCGAGGTGGAGAGGAGGATGGTGGTGGCGGGGACGGGCGAGGGGTCGTCGTCCTCGGCGCCGGCGGCCGCGGCGTCGGGAGTGGATTCTCAGGTAGTCGTGGCGCCAGCTGGGAGGCTGCCTCCGGCGTCGAGCAAGGCGCTGGTCTTTCCGGCGCGGCCGGCGCTTGGGACTGTCGGGAAGCGGTGCCGCGTCCGCGCCAACCATTTCCTCGTGCAGGCCGCCGACAAGGAGATCTACCATTACGATGTATGTGTGAGCTCGATCGCGAGGGCACTATTTTGGAACCTTCGAACGTCTGTCCTGTAATATTGCACTATTACACATACACTACTAGTGGCTACTAGCTAGGTTTTGAGCTTTGGATTTGCTAGCTCGTTCACCGTCGTTTCACAGTCAAAGCGCATATATCCCAAATTAGCTCACTAGTCACTTCACGTTATCCGGTTCGGTATATATACTTCATGTTGTTCATAACTTAGCTGTTAAATTACTCATTGTTACATTGCTGATTTCTAATTCTTTTAGGTGTACTTTGCTGAATATATAGTTGATCATGGCAAATTATCAATTGTACGTGTGTAGATGTTTGTTCGGTGTTGCGTTTTCTCAAGTCTTGTGAAATACTTGAAAGATATCATTATACATGATACCTTCTAAGTGCAAATGCAATCACTATCTTTTTATTGGTTTAGGTATCTATCACTCCGGAATCGAGGTCACGTGAAAGAAACAGATCAATAATTGATGAACTTGTCAGGTTGCATAAGCAATACTTGGATGGGCGATTGCCTGTTTATGATGGAAGAAAAGGCATGTTTACTGCAGGGCCATTGCCATTCAAAGCCAAAGAATTTGTTGTCAAAATCGCAAATCCTGATAAAGGAAACCATGGGTATGATGTTTTGCTGTCCATGTTTCTTTATGTACTTTTAATTGTAGCTTGTATTAATCCTTGTTCTCCAGGGAGAAGGAGTATAAAGTGACCATAAAGGATGCTGCAAAACTAGATCTGTACAGTCTTAAGCAATTCTTGGCTGGTAGGCATAGGGAACTGCCGCAGGACACTATTCAAGCTCTTGATATCGCTCTGAGGGAGTGTCCCAGTGCAAAGTACGTAATGCATCCATGCATGTTTCCTTTATATGGAGTAGCACAAGTTCATCGGGACAGCCTGTCAGCTTCTACCTTTGATGTTGTGCTTCTGGTATTCAGAATTTCATCTTACATAGATACATTTTGCTTGCTAACTTGCGACAGCTATATATCCATCTCAAGATCATTTTTCTCACAAGCATTTGGACATGGTGGTGAGATTGGCAGTGGTGTCGAATGCTGGAGAGGGTATTACCAGAGCTTACGCCCCACGCAGATGGGATTGTCCCTAAATATCAGTAGAGTACCTAATGCTTTGTACCTTAAATAACAAGAAACATACTCTATTCTTATCTCTACACATGGCAGCAGTATCTATATGTGCACTCAACTCTTAGAGAGTGACAAACTCACTGAATGTTAAGAATGTTTGCTGCTGAATTGAAAATAATGTATTTCACGTTTTTAGTGCTCTTTGGAACTTCATCATTATGAAGCTTATTATTTACAAACCAGTACTTGTTTGATGAAATTTATATCTTCTCATCCAGATATTTCTGCTACGGCATTTTACAAGGCTCAACCAGTTATAGACTTTGCCGTGGAGTATCTGAACATCCATGATGCTTCAAGGCGTTTGTTTGGCCAAGATCATTTGAAAGTATGGATCACGATGGCTTTATTATGTCCTCGTTTAGTTTTTTCTATTCACTAAAATAATGGTTGCATTGTCTTGTTTTGTCTTTTCACCTCATAGCTAAAGAAAGCACTTAAAGGAGTCCGGGTTGTGGCCACACATCGCCGTGATATATCCATACGTTACAAGATTACTGGGCTAACCTCAGCCCCGTTGAATGAATTGATGTACGTATCTATTGTCTTCTATACACTCTTCCTTTTTTGTACAAGCATTCATTGCATGTCATTTATTTAATCACATCATGTAATTAATAATTCTATTTGCTTGTACAGGTTTGATCAAGATGGGACAAGGGTATCGGTTGTCCAGTACTTCAAACACCAATACAATTACTCCTTGAAATATACTCACTGGCCATGCCTTCAGGCTGGCACTGATAGCAGGCCAATATATCTACCTATGGAGGTTGCCTTGTTGCTCTGGTCTTTGTCTGTTTGATTACTCTCATCTTTTCAAGGCTGCCATATGTATCAACCTATTTGTCAACTTCTTCAAGCTTTTGTCTAATGCATTCAGATGGTATTGGAATGCTCATCTTTTATGCAGGTTTGCAACGTACTTGAAGGACAACGCTATTCTAGAAAGCTAAACGAGCGTCAAGTCACAAGCATACTGAGATTGGCATGTGAGCGACCCGTGCAAAGGGAGAGTAGTATTTTAGAGGTGTATTTTATCATTTGCCTATCTTTGACCCTTTTTTTTGCTTTCTACATTCTGGTACATTATTTATTTTTGTTTCGATAACAATATATGCCTTTTATCTTCTCAGATAGTTAATAGGAACAGCTATGGCAATGATGTTTATGCAAAAGAATTTGGCATTAAGGTGATGAACCAACTTTCTTTGGTCGATGCTCGTGTGCTCCCCACTCCAAGGGTAAATGTGTTTCTTTTTTGGGGTAAAAGATAATTTCATTATTGTTTTTAGTGTTGTATACTGAGAACGAATTATATTTCTGTCCTTTTTAGCTTAAATACCATGACTCTGGACGAGAAAAAGTATGTAATCCTTCTGTTGGTCAGTGGAACATGAATAACAAGGCATGTACTATTTCTTTATGAGCTTTGCTTTACACGTTCTCCATTGCACTAAATGTTTATAATTTATGCTTTGCCAACAGCGTTGTAACTGCATATACATTTGCAATTTTGTTAGATGGCAATGCCATGTGTTTTCAAGGCATATGTACTCATTAGTTGGTACCTGGGTAGTCAATAGTCATGGTAATGTTTCCATGTCTTTGTTGATAAATCATCTTGTCTTGTGACCGATTGCAGTTTACTGGAATAAAAATAAACACAGTTATTTTTGTGTTAGTCATGGTAATGTTTACATATCTTTGTTGATATAAATCATGTTCTTTTGTGACAACTGTAATTTTCCGGAATAAAAATGAGCACAATTAATTTTGTTTGTTTGTGAATTTACAGAGAATGGTCAATGGAGGATCCATCAAGTACTGGGCTTGTCTGACTTTTGCTTCTCGTCTGCATCTGAATGACGTCAGGATGTTTTGCAACAACTTGGTTGGTGTGTGCAACAATATTGGCATGGTAAAGATGTTATCTTTCAGAACATGCTTCTTTCACCCAAGTGTGTGTTGGTTGACTGTCTTTTCCTCATCCTTTTTCTTTTGTCATAGCAAATAAATGGGAGATCATGTGTGGACATTGGGCAAGCACGCCAAGATAACTTAGAAGCTGCACTAAGGACCGTACATCGACAATCTGCACAAGTGCTTGCTCAACAAGGTGTGACAGGGCAGCAACTTGAGTTATTAATCATAGTATTACCTGATGTAAATGCAAGTGTTTTTTATGGTAAGCACGACAAATGACTATTCAAGTTGATAATACTTTCTTTCTAGTATCCCCCTTTTTTTGCAAGATTTCTGCTATCCAAATTCAAGTGTCTGACATTTCTTACATGTGCAGGGAGAATAAAACGGCTTTGTGAAACTGAGCTTGGTGTAATGACTCAGTGTTGCTTACCTAAGAATGTTCAGAAAGGTGGCCAACAATATCTCCAAAATCTGGCCCTTAAAATCAATGTTAAGGTAGGATGCACTTTGATAGTATAATATGGATCGTGTAGACACTCTAGAACATTTCCTGTATTGAGGTTTTGTACCCTGTTGGACCTGGTAATTGAGGTTTTAATAAAATTGAAGGCAAGGGATTTTCCCTAAGCTAGAAAAAAGGTAGTGCAATTTGGCTTTGATTTGGGGTCACTCATGTCTTTCACAACTTAATCTTAGGTTGGTGGTCGTAATACAGTACTGGAAGATGCTTTGCATAGGAGAATACCTCTGTTAACAGATTTGCCTACAGTGATCTTTGGGGCTGATGTTACCCACCCACCTCCTGGGGAGGATGCATCTCCATCTATTGCAGCGGTTTGTATTTTGATCGGGCTCGACTTGTTTTATGGTGATATTTTTTTATTTAGGTTTTAGACGCACCTGTTATGTAAAAAAACAATGGTTTTAGCAATTTTATGTGCCACACTTTTCTTTTTCTACTTTATTTTGTTTGCAAGTGTAAATATTGGTTTGATGATCGTAACTGGAGCATATTAGTTTCTTTCACCATACATAATATTTGTAAATAGAATTGTGATATAAATACTTTTGTAGGTTCATCTTGTCATTTTGATCACTGGTAGTGGCTAGATAGTATTTAAATGAACAGTTGTGCATCAACATTGATTACTAAATATGGATTACATTGGTTATGAACTCAAGTATATGAAGAGCAGCGTCTTGTCCTTTCATTATTTTTGTCCAGAGTGAAGTGATATGTTATATTTGTTGAATTATTTTCATCTCTGCCTGAAAATGTGATAAAGCCTCCAGCAATTCTAACATTGAAGGATTTCTAGCAAAGAAAAGTTTAACATTGAAGGAAATGCAACAAAATGGTTGTGCTGATTTGCTTTGTTTCAAGGAGAATATTGTTGAACTAGAGTTCTCTCGTGTAAATTAGTATAGGTACTATATCTTGCTTGTAGAGTTGTTAACTTTCAACAAGAATTCAAGAAAACAGATATTTCAGCAATATTGTTCTAATTTTTTAAGAAGCTATTTACTTGCCTCTTACTAGTTGGTCTCTTGTTTATGAGAGTTCTTGTTATATTGTATTTCTAGTTTCTTCTAATTCAAGTTAAAGTTGTCCGTAGGTTGTTGCATCCATGGATTGGCCGGAAGTGTCAAAGTACAAATGCTTGGTGTCTTCACAAAGTCATAGAGAAGAGATCATAACTGATCTTTTCACAGAGATGAAGGATCCACAGAAGGGAATTGTGTACGGTGGAATGATCAGGTACTTTTGACATGTTAGTGTCTATTTTGATTATTCTTTTGCTGCAATTATCTTGCTTGTGTATTTTTTTTATAAAAAAACTCTATTATTGCAGAGAACTGCTTGTGTCTTTCTATAAAGCAAATGGCTGTCGCAAACCTGGAAGGATAATATTTTATCGGTTTGTAAAGAAAATAATGTGGTCTAATTTGTTGCAAACCTTTTGATATCTCTGCTGAAACCCATTCTCTTGGCATGCAGAGATGGTGTTAGTGAAGGTCAGTTTAGCCAAGTCCTGCTTTATGAAATGGATGCTATTCGCAAGGTCCTTTTTGCCTCTTCTCTTTTCCTTGTTTGATGTATTTGTGCTTTGTGCACATGCTGCTTGCCTTCTTTCTGATTTATGTTTGTGATTTAATGGTCTTTGTATTTGTGTTCTCAGGCATGTGCTAGCATAGAGGTGGGTTACCTCCCTCCTGTTACATTTGTTGTGGTGCAAAAGCGGCATCACACACGGCTTTTTCCTGAAGACCATCGTGCACAGAATCTGACAGATCGAAGTGGGAATATTCTACCTGGTAAAAATAATTTTTTATATGCAGTGATTAACCTTGATACATATTATGTTGCGGTACGGGTCTAAGAACCGAGGGTAGAGTACTTACTCTTGATCGGCCGGCCATGCCGCCACCAAGACCCTAGGCCTGTTGAAGAAGAGGAGACTAGAGAAGTTTGTTTATTTCTTTGCTTGATTATGAATGGTGCAACTCCTCTCTTTATATAGATGAGGTTAGCCCCTAATAATATAAAAACTAACATAATCTAATATAACTAATCAACTAAAGATAATATCATATATGTACTATCTAAATATTAAAATATCTATTTCTAATATAAAGATATGCGTATATGAATTCGTAATATAAAAATATCTATATAATTATTCTTAATTCGAAGATACGCGCACAACTATTCCTAATAAGTGTGCTACATTGCGTATGGCTACAATTCACATGAACAGTACACACGGGTACCTTTCACGTGACCGGTGTTTGTGGTGGCCGTAACGTATTATTACATTTGACTAATGATTGCCTTCAATTGCTCAGGAACTGTTGTTGACACGAAGATATGCCATCCCAGTGAGTTTGACTTTTACCTCTGTAGTCATTCTGGCATTCAGGTAAATAGTTGCTCAATTAAGTAACACTATCGCGTTCTCGTCATGTTCTCACGTTCTAAGTAATGCGCGCGGTACCAAGTTCGTGGTAGGGAACTTATTTTAATCATCGTATATTTCCGTTCGTACATCACACGAAGGAAATGAATGTGATTTTCTGTATGAGAGCATCGAAATGAAATCCTTTTTTGCTGAGTCTATCTGGACCCTTCATATAATAGGAATTAATTAGAATATAATTGATATTCTATTTCATCTTGGAACAGGAGGTAAAATATTCGTTGAGTTAAATAAAATTACATCATATTGTTATTTTATCCTTCAGGACATGTTACTCCAATTTTTCGTAATGTGGTCGATTACCCTCTGCTCAGTGTTCATGGTTTAATCATTTTTCCTTCTTACAGGGAACAAGCCGTCCAACACATTATCACGTTCTCTTTGATGAAAATCACTTCAGTGCCGACGCATTGCAAACATTGACTTACAACCTATGTTATACGTAAGCAGTTTTTAGTATTTTTCTTCTTATGATCCTTATCGTTCCACCACGATCTTACCTTTCCGTTGGCCCTCATATTTACCCTAACTTTCCTATTTGTCTTGTAGTTATGCACGCTGCACACGATCAGTTTGTATTGGTATGCATTGGTTTATAATTTTATACAGTATGGAATATGTTTTTGTCTTAGTGATGATGTTTATCTTAGTCTGTATTATTGTTATTTTTCCTTTACAGATGACTGGTAGCTCATTGTTTGTTCTATCTGTTGCAAACAGTTCCTCCAGCGTATTACGCACACTTGGCAGCTTTCAGAGCGCGTCACTACTTGGAGGACGGCCATTCTGATCAGGGATCTTCTGCGGGAAGCTCCCAGCTGCGTGAACGTGCTGTCCCGGTAAAGCAACTGCCCAAAGTTAAGGAAAATGTGAAGCAGTTCATGTTTTATTGCTGAAGGTGGACCCTTCGCAAGAACTAGCATCAACGCCTTTTGGTTATAGAACTTCAAGCTTAGCAGTCGTAGTGCGGTGTGTAGATATGGCAAGCCTGTTAGCTTATCCAAGCAGTCTGGTTGTGGGTGTGTGTGTGACCTTATATCATGTTTTGGACAAACTCTTCTACCAATCTTATGTTTTGGACAAACTCTTCTACCAATCTTATGTAATACCAGTAAGAAAGAAAAGCTAAGAACGAAAACAATCCAGGGGAGATTGAAAGAAAACAAAAGATTTTGCTGGCAGAATCCTTTGGCTTTAGAATGTCAAATCAATAACGCTCGTTGAAGTTCTCAAACCGTTCAAGGCTGGTCAGCATTTCTCGTGTAAATGTGTCTTACTACTTGCAGCAAAAGAACTTAGCGTTCACATTTTTTATCGGTTTACTTGCAGCAGCAATAGAAAAGCCAACTAACAGTGCCCCATGGGCTAACAGTCTTAGAGCGTTCACATTATGCATGATAGAATAGTGGGTTAGGATGGATACTTGATGCTTTTCCTTACGTTTTATTCTATTAGATGATATCCATGATTACGTGTTAATCATGCCCCGAAAGTGATGCATGACTGGCAACATTCCAAGCATATATGATTAATCCAAGAAAGTGATGCATATGAGTTAGGGTGGTGAATAAGTCATATAATTAGTCTGGAGAGCATGAGTCAGATTGGTGAGAAAAATATATGATTAATCCAGAACACTCTTGAGTAAAATCTACAAAGGTAGACACTTTTACGGGATGTTTAAAAAAACATATTTAGGTAGACATCTCAATGGGATGGAGGTAGAGGGTGAACATCAATAGATGTTCTCTCAGTTATACCGGTATGAACTCAAAAAGTGTATGTGGACATTGCATTGCATGTCATGAAGGAAACGAGAGACAGATATTAAGTTACATATATTGTGTTTACAGTTATAGATGTGGAATCTATTGAATTGTTGTGCCGATGATATTGTTTTACTGTATGCTTGCTGACTTTTTCGACTCACCCTTATTTATTTATTGTTTTTTAGGTGAACATTGAAAATAACATGCACGGGCGGGGAGTAGCGCATGTATTCCATGTGCAAACAGTAATTTGCATTCCACATTTAGTTGTTACGTTTAGACATGTGTGGCTCATACGTCTCCTTCCGATAGTTCACAAAATTGTACTTTTATCTCGATGCTCATCGCATATGGTTTAACGTGACATTGAGATTTAGGTGGTGATCGGTTCGGCTGAAAAGCTCATGGCTGAAAACACTGTAGTTGGCTGAAAAAAGCACTGTAGCTGACAGAGGCTTATTTAGCATAATTAAATTTTAAAAAAATATAAAAATATAAAAAATATGTTAGCCCATTACGTATAATACAAATAAATACGGGAAAAAAGAACCGGCAAAAAAGCTCAACAAAAAGCCAAAAGTTCAGAAAAAAAGACGAAACTTATGAATAGTGAAAAATAAGCCAGAAGCCAGAAACCGAAGCCGAGTTGATCAGGGCCTTAGAGGAGTCGTTGTCTAAATCTAACAATAATGACGATAAATGGTAGTGTTTTAGAGTAGTGGTAGTATTCCAGATTCAGAAGATAAACCGGGGTGTTACACTATATCTAATTACTTCTGTTAGAAAATATGAAACTACTGCTGTTATCCTGCTTTTACATGAAAAAACATTTGTGCTCGGCTTGCCAAACGCATGGTTAGCTTAGCTCTTGTGATCTTGGAAGCTTGCAGTCGCAGGTGTTGCATATCAAGTTACTCTCATTGTTACGTTCTAACGCTATGATGTGGCATCCTGATATACTATGTTCTGAAGTGCTTTGACTCAAACCGTTTAGCAGTATAAACTGAGATTTAGTATCTATCTTTTGTTGCTACAAATCATATATCCTGTTTGTATTGTACATTTCTTCATGGTCGATTCTTCAGATATGTATTGCCCAGCACAACGCAGAGTTGAATTGCTCAAAAACAAATAGAGACTGCGAGCAATTGAACTGATAAAGATCCAAGCGTTGAAGTCAAAACGATGGGACGAATTGAACAAATGTAAACTTGGCGTTGTTAACTGAGAACCTGCAGATGGAAAGGCCCACTTATTAGGAAATGCTAGGAATTAATCACTGTCTATTGTTTTTGCTTGTTCATACCGTTGAATTGAAAGTTCATAGTAGTACCAAGTGCTGTGCCGTCGCAGAAAATGTCTGGGTTTATGGCTTTTGAATTGATCAATCATCACCTTCTCCCTTGAGTTCTTTGAGTAGGAAAGGGTGGTAGTTATGTTCATAAATTTAGGCTGTGATCGTTTTGTCTTCAATTTTTAGCTTTCGGTTTATTTTTCACTATTCATAAATTTCGTTTTTTCTGAACTTTTGGCTTTTTATTAAGCTTTTTTGCCGGTTCTTTTTTTCCCGTATTTGTTTGTATTATATATAATAGGCTAACATATTTTTATATTTTTTAATTTTTAAAAATTTAATTATGCTAAATAAGTCTCTGTCAGCTACATTGTTTTTTCAGCCAGTTACGGTGCTTTTCAATCATAAGACAAAAAAAAGCCCAAATGAGCACGAAAAAACAACTTTTGTGCCATAATAATTCTATTAATGGAGTACCAATTAACAGAATTATGGTACTTCTTAATCTGTGCTCCATTTTCAAAAGTAGTCGTTTGCGTTGGATTGCATCAGCTTCCCCTTTTTAGAGGAATCAGCTTAGTTGTAGTATCAACGATTTAAATGGTACATATCAGTTGTCTGTAACGTATGTCATATAAGTTTTTAGGTAATATAAAAAAGAGAGAAAGATGATATCTATTATTTAACATATGGTTTTATATATGGATTTTTACTGTCATACCATTATATAGATAGCATATTAATTATATAATGCTATTATAGATAACTATATAAATAATATATTGTATGTGTTGTCTTTAGTCAAATATATACTTCGATGGAGGATGATCTAGCTACCACTTGTCAGACTATTCTGGTACACGAGGTCTGTACGCGATTCCTCAGGGTGCTTTCTTGCTTGTTAGGCCAATCTGAAGGTGGGCAACAAGGCATTGTGATGTGAGGCCCAGACCGAAGCCCAAGCATGGTACAGAAAGAAGAAAAGAAACCAGAAACCAGTCATGACTCACGATTTCATTGTTCCGAGTCTGCTTCCAGTTCTAACATTGATAAGTTGTTGCTCACTTCGCAGTGGTATTTTTAGGCAGCAAAGTTGTTTTTCATGTCTATAATAGTACCATCTCAGTTATGTTTTAACTATATTAATAAATAAAATTATATATAAAGAAGAGAGGATATAAAAAAAGATAATATATTATTTCTTATGTAAGAGTCGATTTGAGCCTACAAAATAATACAAATAGTTAGAGAGCGTGAGACAAAAAATAGTATAAAATAGTTAGAAAATTAATTTATTATTAGAGAAGTTGTCTTTAATATTATATTTAAATGAGATGAAAGTGTTAGAGGTAATCTTTTAAAAGATAGTCTATTATATACGATCTACACGTGTAACACATTTTCTTCACCACTTATGTGTTTTAGGTCCCCATTTGGCTATTGCGTCGTAATAATTGACAATATTTTTTAGGAGATGTTTAGGGAGTATTCGAATATTTTTTGTGGTTTATATATATATATATGAGAAAAATCTGAATGTTCCAAGTAAAAACACACTTTTTTAGGTGTCTAAGGAGATTTAGTGTTTTTTATAGTTCAGAGCATTTATACTTTTAAAAAATGTATATAAATAGAAGTAAAATATAAGTACTTTGAGTTAAAAAACACTTAAATATTATTTAGCAATTCTCTGTTTTTTAACCATTGGACCAAGGAAATCCAAAGTCAGTTTCCAAGGATCCCATCTACTACCATGATTATTTTTTATTCTTTTTATTTTTAGTTGATGTAATAAATAGTAATGGAAACCGATTGAAGTACGAAAAAACTGGACTACAGTTGGCTGCGCTGGATGCAGATCGAAATCTAGACAAGATCTCGGCACTAGTCAGATCAATTTATGATCCGTGATCGTAGCTGCTGCTCCGTGGTGCGTAACGAGGCAAGGAGGATAGACGTCACAGACCGGAGATCGAAGGGGCCCGCCTCCCTCGACGTGGCGCTTCATGTTTCGAGCCGTAAGCCGCACGCGTGGTGCCTGCCTCTCCTCCCTAGCACGCAAGAAATCTTATTGCTTTACAGTTGTATAACGCCATTCGTGTCATGAACGAATCAAAAAGTAATATATAAAAAGATTATACTATAATGGTATTGCAGATTATACAGAATCAAAAATCAACATATGAAAAGATTATACTATAACAGTATTGTAGATTGTAATAATAATAATTTTTAATATTTGCTACATCGTTAGTTGCACAAAAAATGATTTTTAATAACTGCTTTCTGGTCGCAAACCGTGGTTGCAAACCGCGATCATAAGCCATGGTCATTAGCCATGATTGTAAGCCATAGTTGTAAGCTGTGGTCGCACGTCATGGTCGTATACCGACTTACGACCATAGCTTACGACCAGTAAGCAACTATTAATTTTTTTTTTACAACTGAGCGTTGTAGTAGGTATCAAAAATTAATTTCCATATGATCTATAGTGCTGCTACAGTGTTATCATGTCACGTGTTG
Source organism: Dendrocalamus sinicus (assembly GCA_036346575.1). Classification (NCBI taxonomy): domain Eukaryota; kingdom Viridiplantae; phylum Streptophyta; class Magnoliopsida; order Poales; family Poaceae; genus Dendrocalamus; species Dendrocalamus sinicus. Next base: position 11,664,700 of record CM070648.1, read on the forward strand.
ATTTATGATTCATTCCTAACACAAATCGCGCTGTGTGACTATGATACAGTAAAATTTCTCCAAGCACGCATCCTCTGAAGGGACAGGGGCATTGTCAAAAGTTTGTTTCTAAACATTATCTCTAAAGTATTTAGCTTATCCACTGACAACATTACAAACCATGCCTGTTCAAAAACAATAAAAACCACCTCTCCGATACATAATGCAACCGCACTTTTTATACTTTCTTTATAGTGAACCCACACATCAATTTTTTTTACAAACTCACTTTCCACTTCCCACCAGCCATCGACACGATTTCGCTCTCGGATCACCGCCGCATGTCTCAACTCTCTTCCATTAACGAGATTCTTGACCAGATCAATATTTTTATATGAAAATAAACTCATATGCAAATATGAAAATAAACTCATATGCGAAGGATCTACTAAACACAATGGTTATATTTATAACCACAGTTTAAAGAAAATCTTATCTCTTTAGTAACAAACCGATCGGAAGTCAATAACGACCAATTATGATCAAAAGCCAACCAGTCATAGGCAATGACGACCAATCATATAGTTTTATAAAACCTGACCAGGTAAACTGGTCGAAAGGCATGGAAGTTTACCACATGATGAATGTGAGAATTGTAATTGGCGCATTTGGCAACTTACGACGGTTGGCCAAGGGATATGATAGTTCAAGACTGAACAAAGATAAGTGTGTGAGGACAAAGTCGCCTTAAGCGACATTATTTAGTACCACTTAGATTGGCACAAATATGGTGGCTTGTATGCCCATAACACATCAAATTTATTCATGTAACATTATTTCTATCTACAACAATAAAGTCTTTGTATGATTATGCTATATTATTTTATTTTCTCATAAGTTCGATAAGGGACCTGTTGTGGCTTCGGACCAAAGAGTAGAAGAGGGGACTAGTAGAGTGAGTATGAGAAATGAATTAGCATGTGTCTCTCATTAGCTCAGACTATATATATATATATATATATATATATATATATATATATATATATATATATATATATATATATATATATATATATATATATATATATATATATATATATATAAGGCCTTATTATAGTAATACCCCATAGTGTAGTACTATACTGTGTCTATACATGACTTTTTACATGCCTCATTGAGCCTTTAGACCCAGCACCCCGAATGGATCTAGGTGGGGGGCCACTCCTACAACAATAGTCTCTCATGGTAAAGGGTTTCATCTTCTGTAGGCCGAAACTATATCGCCAAGCCTTTTGGCCCCCTCTGTCCCTTCGGCCTATTGGACAGTAGGCCCATGGGCTGACTCACGGTGACCGCGGTCATCTGCCAATGCAGTAGTGGAGGACATGTGTGTGCCCCCGGCTGGCGCGTCATGCGTCGTCGTTTCCCACTTCAACAATTCCCGAGACACGACCGAAAAAGTTGTGTGCCTGTAAATCTGACGTCCTTGGCGAAGTGTCCAACTAGCTGCTCCTCTTTCTTCTCTCTCTCAGCGCGCTGGTTTGGTGCCGTCATCATTAGCAGTTTGTGTAGCCATCGCCTTAGTCGCTGGTGCGCCTTACCCCATGTTCCGAGTATGCATGGCGCGGCCGCTCGATTAGTCCGCTAGGATGGCTTGTGGCGGTGACCAACATTCTTAGCGCAGTGGTGCTAGCACTTCCTCTAGCCGTGGCAGGTCGCCTGGTCATGGGAGCAGTGGAAGGCTGCGAAGAAGGTGAACAGTGTCTGTACGAACGTGTTGGGACTGACTCTAGCGATCGAATAGCTGATTCAATTGTTGGTGTGTGACGGGAAGATCTCAGAACATGGTGTGGTTCGCCTGCCCACTGTTGGTGAAATGAAGCCCTGGCTTGCGGAGTCGGAGACCATGTTATTTGCTGCGTACTTCGATGCCGGGCTCCGCATCCCTATAGCAGCCTTCGTTGGTGAGCTCCTTCGGCTGTATGGGTTGGAGCTTGCACAGCTAACCCCTACTGCAATCGTCCAACTGGCCGTCTACAGTTGGGCCTATTGGGCAGAGACGGTGTGGCCGAGCCCGGTGCTATTCGCCTTCCTTCATGCCGCCCCATTCCAGCCCAAGAGACTCGGCGAGTACTCCAACCTGGGGAGTGTGAACTTTGTGCTCCCAACTACATGTACGAAGTATTCCCGGTGAACTCAATGAGGACGAAGTGGGAGTCGAGCTAGATGCAGCGCTGGTTCTTCCATCGGGTGGAGGAAAGCAGCCATCTATAATGGTCGGGGTGGCTGATGGACTTTAATATGTCTTCGTCGGTGATGCTCAACTGTGAAGATGAGTAGTGCGCGGAGGCTATTCGGGGTTGCCCTCTAGTTCAATGTGCGGGACCTCGCGGAGGAGTATTGCATGTTTGGCGTTTCGCCCTTGTCCTATCTGTGGCATGTTCAATCTGACCCCGCTCACGATGATCGTCTACGACCCAGCGTCACCTCACTGCCGAAGCCGATCGATCCGGGTAAGAACTTGTGCCCCCATCGTTGTTGTATTTGTTATGTGGTTGCTCGTTGGGGACTCCATTGGCTACTTGTGGCAACGCTGACCCTGGAGGATGCTGAGTGCGCTGCGGCTGTCTTTCACGGGCCATACATTGCGAAGCAGCACAACCTTCGGGTGTCGTTCATGTCAAACTTTGCTCGAGTGAACTCTGGTACTACCGTTTTTCCAGAAAATAAATGTGCTTCCAAGGATGCTCCCTTGGAAAAATGTTCCACTATCTTTTTGATACTTCCGGGTTTGGGTAGTACCACTCATGAAGTGTGGTAGTACCACACTGTGGTAGTTCTGCCGTTTAAACTCTGGTACTATCAATTTTTCTGATAATAAACAGATGGTTGTCAATTTTATTTTTAAGTGCATGCATGATCCTAAATTGGTCCAGATGGCACAAGAATGTGCTGTCAAGTTACCAGCAATGATCTCTCTTAATAATATGGCATCTAATCTATAATCCAGTCTTCCATTCTTTCTCCTAAGAAAGGTAAAACTAAAAAGTGATCCTAGACTACTTATATCTTTGTCTTGAGCCATATTGATCTTCGTGTTGACCGTTAGCATGCATCTCACATTTGTCATCAGGATTAATTTTTTTAAACACTCAATAAATATGTTAGTCCTATATTCATATAATATCATTAATTATCAAAACCATTTTTGGTAATTTGACAACACAAATATTATGTGAGAAGAATCAAGTTTTGAATAACAAATAATACTTGCAATGAGCTCAAATGAGTTTAGAGAATTAATTGCTTGTACAGTAAATAATAGGAAAACTCCCCTAAACATGTGCATATAAATGAGAAGACATATTGCAAGCACCTGTAAGGATTTTGAAATTTTTTGGTGGAGTTTCCTTTGTTGTTGAACTTGAGAAAATAGATAATTGCAATTATACAATTTATAAAACAAAAGAGCTCAAAATGCAATTTTATAAAATGACAACAACTTCAATTCAACATAGCCTAAACATAACATGAAATATGTCCACAAATACATTAAGCATAATAACGAAGTTCACATGTTCATTACATCACAAATTTAAATATATATAAATAGTGGCTAAGATAGTAGAGGCTTCTTCATTCTTCTGCCCTTTCTTGGATCTTCTTCCCCCTTGTCTTCTCTTCCTTTGACATCAAATAACCAAAAAGATTACTCCAGAGGTGCTTGAGGAGAAGGGCCACGACGACAATGGCAGACAGGAAAAGGAGAGCGAGTCAAGATATGATCAATAGAGATGACTCTCTCATTAAGAGGTGCCACACAATCATCAATGGAGACCATTTTGGAGGAGAGAGATGCAAACGCTTCAACTTGATTATCGCAAATCTAGAGGACTACTGAGTATATCTGAGAAAGAGTGACCCCTTCCTCTACTTGTGGTTCAGTTGCAGCCTTTCCTTATTGTTGAGCTTGACGATGGGGAGCTAGAGGAATAGGAGGTTCTGCTAGAGGCTCTGGTGCTCTGGCCTCAAGTGCTCTGTCCCTGACAACGCTCTCCTAGAGCGTTGCGATGGTCATGCAGTGCTAGGTGAGGTGGTCTCTGCAATAGTGCACCTCGCACCACAGCCCCTGCTGTTGCCCATCCTGATGCCCATGTTTGCCGCCGTCGCGACCACGACCTCTTTCGTGACCTCGACCCTTGTGGCCACGACACCAGCCTCTTGCGTCGGTGCCAACCGCTCACTAGCCACACTGCCAGTGTGTCGCTGCCATGGGGCCGACGGGCCTTTGACTATTTGATGAGGCGATGGGGTCCCGATCTTCTGATAGGATGATAACTATCGATTTTGGTGGAGGTGACTCTTGCGATCCGACTATAACAGTACGATGTCGCTTGCGCCTTGGCAATCGCTGAACCACACCCAAGTCGTTATCAACCGTGCCAAGAACGCGGTTGACCTGACCACGAAAGTTTATTCCAGCATGCAACCGAAGAACACGTAAGAACAAGATAACAAGCAATCTGAAATTACAAATATTTATATTGAGCTCAAAAGGTGGGATTCCGTAGAGGTTCTTTATGGTTGGTCTAGCCGACATAAGCGAAGAACAAGAGTTTTCACAATGGAAAAACTAATCAAACGAAATCCAAGAAAACTAAAAGGGTGCAGCCTCCTTAAATAGGGCTGGGAAAGCCGCACAAAACTAAGAAAAAAGGGGTGGTACTATTCATGGTACTGTTCACGTGAACAGTAACTCATGAACAGTATCGCCCTAGGAGGGGGCACCTCCCCTTTGGGTCCAAACATTACAAGGCCCAATTTGACCCAAACAGGTGACACAGCACTTTCTTTGAGTGATTGTGATAAGCACAAGAGGGATTTGGAGATGAGGCTAGATCCATTGGAAAGAGGACGAGAAAAGCTTTCCATCGAGTACTCGTGGACATCAAACGGACTCTGTATGTGAAAGTTATGTACATTTGAAGTTGGGCCGTTAGGCTGAATCCGAACTGATCTGGAGGTCGAATTGGATTCTAAAACGTGTCCAAGTTAAACTTTTGGTTGAATTGATGCAAAAGTGATGTGGTGCTACAAAAAAATATATTTTCATCATTAGGTAGCATCATATTTTCATTTAAAATATGTTGAAACTGAATAAACGAATTCACCTTTAGTTTAATCTTGATATTGAGCGCTATGGTTGTATGTGTTGGTGGCGTGGTCATATCACTATTGGCCTTCGAGCGCTAGCTTCAACAGTCGTTGCCACCATACTTCTCTTTTATTTGGTTGTCGACGCTGCTTTCTTTGACCCCATTGCTTCTCTCAAGCTCATAGCTTGCTCGTCGTCCCCACGAACGACGCCAACTGTTGTGGCTACGGACCAAATAGTAAAAGAGGGGACTAGTAGAGTGAGTCTGAGAAATGAATTGGCCTGGGTCTCTCATTAGCCCAGGCTGCATATATACACGGGCATAAGACCTGATTACAATAATACCCTCATAGTGTAGTATTGTGCTAGTGCTATACGCATCTTTTTATAGGTCTCATTGGGCCTTTAGGCCTAGCAGGCCGAATGGATTTAGGTAGGGCCACCCCTACAACAGGACACTTTATCCTGATCATCAACATCATGTCCCTCCTCTCTCACTGTTGATGCCAACCTCGAACCTGACTGTGCCTCTCTCTCACTGCAGCAGGCCACCATCTTTAGAGCTCATCACCACCAACCTCCAGCCTCATTGCCTCTCTCGCTTCCTTACCGTTGCCACCCACCATCTCCCTCACTCTCACCACTGCCACCCTCTTCGAGCTCACCACTGCCAACCTCCAACTTTGCTGACGTCTCCCTTAGAACCGAGCCCTATCAGCTCTTTCTCCCTTCTTGACCATGTGGCGTGCCCTCCCTCACCTCGCCTTACCTTGGATCCGCTGCAGCGATAGTAGGATCTAGCTGGATCCAATAGGATCTGAGCTATGGTCGTCAAATCCGAGACATTTCATCACGCTGGGTCACCGTGGCTGCCTCTCTCTCCGACGCTAGCTCCTTCGTCACCGAGCCAATCGTGTCTTGGTCGGACATCGTGTGGGCGACACTAAACATGTTGGGAGCAAACGACACATCCCCAACGACGCATTCGCTCATCCGTTCATCTCATGTGCACGATGGTCGCGTGAGAAAGCAACAAATGAGGTGTTGCTCCAAACAATTTAAAAGTCCAACTTCTGGCTTTTGGCTGTAAGTACACTGTAGCGGATGTTAGATTTTTCTGAGTAAAAAAATAGTAAAAAATTTAAAAAAAATTCAAAAACACCGCTTTATCTTTTAGAAAATACAAAGGAAAAAGGAAAAAAAAAGAAAAAACACCAAAAAATAAAAAAAATCAAAATATTCGGCATTTAAGTCCGTTTGGAACAGGACAGTTCTTTCTCTTCGTCAGCTGCTGATGTGACCGCTGCTGACATTACGCACCTCGGGAGCCTCCCGTGCAAATTGCAATCACCGTGCTGCCTTCCCCTCCGCGCGGGCGCCCACCCCACGCAGCGGCACCGCTTCCTTCCCTCCGTCCGGTCCCACCACCCCCCGCGGGTGGGACCCACCGTTCCACGGTGTACGTTCACCGGAGCCCGCTTGCCGTCACCCGATGACATGATGGACGGGCGGCCGCGGGTCGCGGCCACACGAGTGCAAAAAGGCAGCGACCACCCACTCGTGTCGTGCTCCCTCCCGCCCCGATCCACTCGCGGCCTGCACTGTCGCTCCGACGTGTGGGCCCGAACGTGCCGGGTCTGCGTGTCAGTGAGAGAGAGACGTTTGGCCTGCCTCCTCCCAATCTGTATATATATTTCTCCCCCATTCCCCACCTCCGCTTTACTTTCGCGACCACCTCCGCTTTACTTTCGCGAGTGGTTTGAGCAGCGCTGGTTTTGGGATCTTCTCACCAATGTCTTCGCGGGCCGGCGGCGGCGGCGGAGGCGGCGGCCGCGGCCGCGAGATCTCCGGCGGGAAGGAAGGAGGCCGTGGGCATGGAGGCGGTCGAGGGCGGGGCCGAGGCGGGGAGGTCGGAGGCGGTCGAGGGCGCGGCCGCGGAGGCGACTTCGCCGGCGAGCAGGAAGGCCATGGTGGCAATGTAGTCGGACGAGGACGGGGCGGACGAGGCGGCGAGTTCATGGGCGAGCGCGGTGGCCATCGCGACGCGGCGCGAGGCCGGGGCGGCGCGGCGCGCGTCCCCGCCTGGCAACCACCTGCTGGGCGTGGCGACCTGGTTGAGGAGCGCGGAGCCACTGGGCTTGGCCGGGGCGGCGGGGAAGTGGTGGCTCCGACGCCGGTGGAGGCCGAGGTGCTTGCTGCCGAGGTGGATAGGAGGACGGTGGTGACGGGGGCGCGCGAGGGGTCGTCGTCCTCGGCGCCGGCGGCCGTGACGGGAGTGGCGGAGTCTCAGGTGGTCGTGGCTCCTGGGAAGTTACCTCCGGCGTCGAGCAAGGCGTTGGTGTTCCCCGCGCGGCCGGGGTTCGGGACGGTCGGGAAGCGGTGCCGGGTGCGCGCCAACCATTTCCTCGTGCAAGTCGCCGACAAGGAGCTCTTCCATTACGATGTGTGTGAGAGCTCTCTCTCTCTCTCTCTCGCTGTGTGTGTGTGTGTGTTCAGGCAACTTACAACTAGCAAACCTGAAGTCTGTCCCTAAAAATTGGCCAACTAGTCACTTGGAATATGAGCCAAGGCTAATATATATAGAAACATGACTATTCATGTAGTTTGTAATTTTGCTGGATGACTATCCATGCCAATTACAAGGCGTGTTATTCAGTCTCGCACTTTCATAAGTCTGTGAATTGCTTCTACAAGCATATATTTATCGTTAATCCTCAACACATGATCCTGTCAGGTTCCATTTTTCATCATTCATAATATATGGTTTGATCTAATCCAAGTGAATTCGAATAAGCGTAGTTACATATATGCACACCTTCTTACGAGGAATTGCTATCTTTTTATTGGTATAGGTATCTATCACTCCGGAAGCGAAGGCTCGTGAAAGAAACAGAGCTATAATTAACGAACTTATTCGGCTGCACAAACAATACTTGGATGGGCGATTGCCTGTTTATGATGGAAGAAAGGGCTTGTTTACTGCAGGTGCACTGCCATTCAAAACCAAAGAATTTGTGGTCAAACTAGCTAATCCTGTGAAAGGCAACCAACGGTACGATGAAAAAATTTCCACCTTTTCTTTTTGTCATATCGTTTTTGATGTTCATATAATTGTTTTATATAGTGCTAGCTCTTGTATTTTAGGGAGGAGGAATACAAGGTGACCATAAAGCATGCTTCAAAAACTGATATGTACAACCTTCGGCAGTTCTTGGCTGGTAGGCATAGGGAATTGCCACAGGACACTATTCAAGCTCTGGACATTGCTCTTAGGGACTGCCCCACAGCAAAGTAATCATTGATGATACGTTCTTGATATGGAGTAGAAATTTTATCAGCTGGGCTTCTATCTTTTGATTCCATTCTTCTCTATATTTCAGAATTTTTTCAATGCAAATATTTTTTGCCAGCTGACATTACTTGTAACAGGTATACATCTATTTCAAGATCGTTTTTCTCTCAGTCATTTGGACATGGTGGCGAGATTGGCAGTGGTGCAGAGTGCTGGAGGGGGTATTACCAAAGCCTCCGCCCCACACAGATGGGATTGTCACTAAATATTGGTATGGTTGTACGTAGTGTTTTGTATGATAGAAATTTTCTCATGAATTGAAAACTCTGTATTCCACATTTTTGCTTCCTCTCTTGGAAGAACTCCCAGGATTAATATGTGGTGTTGGAAATTTTCTTCTCCTTAGATATTACTGCAACAGCATTTTACAAGGCACAACCAGTCATAGATTTTGTAATTGAATATCTGAACATCCGAGATGCTTCAAGGCGCAGCTTGTCTGATCAGGATCGTCTTAAAGTATGGACCTTTGTAGCACTTGCATCTCCTTGCTTAGTCTAGTTTTTCTGTTTGTCAAACTAACTGTTGTGTTGCCTTTTGTTTTCTTCTCCCAATTCATAGCTGAAAAAAGCCCTTAAGGGAGTCCGGGTTGTGGCTACCCATCGGACAGACAAAACCATACATTACAAGATTACTGGGATACCCTCAGCTCCATTGAAGGAACTGATGTATTTATTCTCTTTTATGTCCTGTTTCCTTTATGCATTTTCTTCACATTTCATGTATTTAATCACATCATGACATTAAATAAATGATTATTTGCTTTTACAGGTTTGATCAAGATGGGACAAGGGTATCAGTTGTCCAGTACTTTAAGAAGCAATACAATTACTCTTTGAAATATATTCATTGGCCATGCCTTCAAGCTGGCAGTGATATCAGGCCAATATATTTGCCTATGGAGGTTGCTTTTGTCTTTGTCTTTCATCTTTGCAAGGGCTGCTATATGCATTTAGTATCAATCTTCTGTACTTAAAGTTTTGTCTTATGTATTGGTATTGAATTTATTAGCTTGCTCATATGCTTTAATTCTGTAGGTTTGCATCATTCTTGAAGGACAACGGTATTCTAGAAAGCTAAATGAGCGCCAAGTTACAAGCATACTAAAGATGACATGTGAACGACCTTTACAAAGGGAGGGCAGTATTCTAGAGGTTAATTTTAGTCCTTGTTTACTTGGGACTTCGTACTTGAAGTTTATCTATGCGCGGTTTTTAGTTTCTGCATTTGAGATTTATAGTTTGTGTTTTGTGCTACTCATATTTTAAATTATTTTTATTTTCATTTGATTTGAAGATATATGATCTTCCTTTTTTTGTCTTCTCAGATTGTTAATATGAATAATTATGACAATGACTATTATTCAAAAGAATTTGGCATCAAAGTGACGAACCAACTTGCCTTGGTTGATGCTCGTGTACTGCCTGCCCCAAGGGTAAGTGGGTAAATGTGCTTTTTTTAAAAAACAAAATTAAGGACACTGTTTACTTATTGTCTACACTCAATTGACCTCTTAAGTTTTTCTCTTATTATTAGCTTAAATATCACGACTCTGGACGAGAAAAAGTATGTAATCCTTCAGTAGGACAATGGAACATGATTAACAAGGTATTATGCTCTAGTTCTTTTGAGCAACATCATTTCATTTTTTTGTCAATAGATTTATATATAGTGTTGATAATTTGTATTTCCCTAGACTCTTTCATATTATATAACTGTTGTTTAGCACTTGCATGTGAATGAGGAACATTTATATCATAGTTACTCATTTCGTCGACACATGTCTATGATAGTATTTCTCTTTTTTGTTAATAAATGAACTAATCATTTAATGACTATAATACATTGAAATGAAAAGCGCATTATCTTCCTGTCAGGTTATTTGTGTTGATGATTTTATATCTTCTATCTATTTCATGTGTGTTCTATGCCAAACTTAGTATATATGGTGGTTTTTTTTTTCAGAAAATGGTCAATGGAGGATCTATCAACTACTGGGCATGTCTAACTTTTGCTTCTCGCTTGCATCCGAATGACATTGGGATGTTTTGCAACGATCTGGCTGGCATGTGCAATAACATTGGCATGGTATTTTTTAAAAATCTATAAGGCACTTCCGCGACCACATCACAAGCATATATACTGATTGACTGTATTTTCCTACTCTATTGTAGCAAATGAGTATGAGACCATGTGTGGATATCAGGCAAGGACGCCAAGATAGTGTAGAGGGTGCAATCAGAAATATCCATAGGCATTCTTCCGAAGTGCTTGCTCAGCAAGGTCTGACGGGGAAGCAACTTGAGTTACTAATCATAATATTACCTGATATGAGTGGTTCTTATGGTAAGCTCTTTAAATGGATTCTCAACCTGATGGCTCTTAACTTCTTTTTAATTTTTCAAATTCAAGTTTCTGACATTCATTACATATGTAGGAAGGATAAAACGACTTTGTGAAACTGAGCTTGGTGTAATAACTCAGTGTTGCGCACCTAGAAATGTTCAGAAAGGTGGAAAACAGTATCTTGAAAATTTGGCCCTGAAAATCAATGTTAAGGTAGGATGAACCGATGAAGTTTAATAGCATGATATGGCTAACCTCTCTGCAGTCAGGTCGAAAGAACGTTTATACCATTGGTGTTTTGCAATTAGGTTGGGGGTCGGAATACAGTACTTGAAGATGCTTTGAACAAGAGAATTCCACTTCTGACAGATATGCCAACAATAGTCTTTGGAGCTGATGTTACCCACCCATCTCCTGGGGAGGATGCGTCTCCATCTGTTGCAGCGGTCTGTTTCTTGCTCTCTCGCTCTATTTCTCTCATCATGTCACAATTTGTCATTTTGCTCAGTCTGTGTTCTTTATTTTTTAATTGAGTTAGACGCAAGTCATGCAACTCTAATGACATGCTAATTGTTTTGGAACTTCGTTTTTTTTCCCCTTTCTATGAGGACTTTCGGCATATATTGGGCAAACTTTGCATTTTAAAGGAGGAATGGAAAGTAGTACTTATGCATTAGTGATTTAGTGGGGACTACAGCAAAGCTTGCTTGTGCTTGCAGAAGAAACGTTGCTGTTTGGCATTTCTTTTACTTAATTTGTGTCACTAGTTGACATAACAAACACTTGCATCATTGTAGGTCGTTGCATCCATGGATTGGCCAGAAGTTACAAAGTACAAATGCTTGGTATCTTCACAAGGTCATAGGGAAGAAATCATAACTGATCTTTTCACAGAAGTGAAAGATCCACATAAAGGAATTGTTAGAGGTGGAATGATTAGGTAATTTTACATAAATCAGTGTCTAGTTTGTTTGCTTTTTGCGGTAATAACATTTATATCTTGCAGGGAACTACTTGTGTCTTTCTACAAAGCAACTGGCTGCAAACCTAGCAGGATTATATTTTATCGGTTTGTACAGAAAAGTTCTTTTAAAAAGCCATTTCTTATCTCTGCTTTTTGAATGGAATTTCTTATATCTGCTTAATGATTTCTTTAATATGCAGAGATGGTGTTAGTGAGGGGCAGTTTAGCCAAGTCTTGCTTTATGAAATGGACGCAATTCGCAAGGTTCTTTTTACCCTTTTGTCCCTCTATAGGTGTTTAACATGTCATGTGTTGCATTGCACTGTATGTGTTAGTGATGTAATGTTGTTTGTCTTCGTTCTCCCAGGCTTGTGCTAGTTTACAGGAGGGCTACCTGCCTCGAGTTACATTTGTTGTTGTGCAAAAGAGGCATCACACTCGCCTGTTTCCTGAAAATCATCGTGCACGAGATTGGATGGATAGAAGTGGAAATATCCTACCTGGTGAGTTGATTTTGATAGGCATAAAGTGGCATGCATTATTTAGATTTAAGTATCAATCTTGTTTGAAAACTAGATTGAAGTATCAAGTGCACTTTGTCCTCAGGAACTGTTGTTGACACAAAGATCTGCCATCCTAGTGAGTTCGATTTTTACCTCTGTAGCCATTCTGGTATTCAGGTAATGGTTTCACGAATGAATCACATTTTCACAAAGTCCAATTCTTGTACCGTATTGGGTTCCCTATAATAACATTCTGCGAAAATTGATGATGACTAGTACTTTGCTCAATATTCACAGTTTCTTCTGTTTTCCATTGGACAGGGAACAAGCCGTCCAGCACATTACCATGTTCTTTTTGACGAAAATGGTTTCAGTGCTGATGCTTTGCAAACCTTGACGTACAATCTTTGCTACACGTAAGCTGCCCTGGCGTGGTTCTCATGTGAATGACGCATAATGGCATACAGCCTTTCCATTTTACCGTGTTCTAACATTTTCCCTTTTGATGATATCTCGCTCACAGCTACGCCCGATGCACCCGTTCAGTCTCTATAGGTACGCACTAATGTAGTTGCAAGTTACGCAACATTTTTGTTTACAAGTCTTTGCTGATTTATAATTTGTTATTTCTATTGCAACAGTTCCCCCAGCATACTATGCACACCTGGGAGCTTTTCGTGCGCGTTACTACATGGAAGAGGACCAATCTGATCAGGGTTCGTCTTCTGCGGCCTCATCACGGATGCGTGAGCAGTCTGCGCCGATAAAGCAGCTTCCGAAAATTAAGGAAAATGTGAAGGAGTTCATGTTTTACTGTTGAAGGTTGATCATTTCTAAGAACTACAGCAGCTCGATCGACGCTTTTGTGTTTTGTGAAACTTCGGGCTCAGCAGTCCTAGTGTGGCGTAAATACGGCCAAACTGTTTAATTAGTCCTCTCGAAACATTCTGGGGGTATATGACCTCTGTGTGAATGCGTCATGTTTTGGACAACTATAACGATCTATGTCTAAGCTACTGCTGTTGTCATGCCAGCTTTGCATGGAAATTCCCTTGTGCTCAATAGATAGGTCCTGGAGTTCTTAATTTGACTAGCTGGTTACATACAACTGAAATTAGCGTACTAATAAACTCAGAAGCTGTTTGTTACATCTGGGGCACGTAATGTCCGAGTCATGCATCAGTAATCACCATCGTTCACACGGCAGCCAGCGCAACAAATTCTAGATTTATTTAGTTCTACGTGCGTGCGTGGCTGCAAAACGTTTGCACCACACCAGATTAGTCAAGTCTCCCGTGGAATCGTCACCAATACTTTTTGGTCGCCGCTGGTGTGGTGGCCTGGGGCAGCGCCATTCGCCATGTGAATGGAGGTTCCCCAGGGAGGAAGATACAGGGGATAGGTTGACGAAGCGCTGGTGCGCTTATCCGGTCCGGATACGCCCTCGCAGCACCGCTGCCACCTCGTCCCTATCAGCCGGAGTAAGTACGAATTTAGGGGGTGTTTGGGACTGCTTCACAAACTCTGCTCCACAAACTCTACCGTGGAGCAGCTCCACAAAAAACCTGGAGTTTGTGGAGTACCCCTTTAGGTGCTCTCACAACTCCACCTTTTTTCCTCGAACAGAGTGCGTGGAGCTGAACTTGTTTGGCTAAAAAACGTGAAGCGGAGCTGAAAAACGTGGAGTGGAGCAGTCCCAAACACCCCCTTATGATACTGGGGCATCATTGGGAGCGGTTGGCTGACTTGAAGAGTTTGCGTAGCTAGTTCCTCTGATCTCCACCGGAAGATTCTAGAAGCCCCGCTCAAAATAGCTTTTCTTTAAGTAGCTTATGGCTGAAAAGCAGTGTGGCTGATTAAAAAAATACTGTAGTTGATAGAGATTTATTTAGCATAATTAAATTTAAAAAAATATATTAGCCCATCACGTATAATGCAAACAAATACGATAAAAAAGAATTGACAAAAAAGTTTAAAAAATGCTAAAAGTATAAAAAAGATGAAATTTATGAATAATGCAGAATAAATCAGAAGCTCGAACTGAAACGAGTGAGTCTAAGCTTGCACGGCTAGTCGTTCTCAGAGCTAAGCTTAAACGACTAGTCACACAGAGAGAGAGAGAGAGAGAGAGAGCGCGCGCCTTGTACATCGCTGGCGACGACCGATGGGAGAGACTTGCGAGGAATCGCGTTCTTCTCCGTTGGCAGTTGGCGGCAGTCAGCGATGCTGCCCGGGCGGCGTCTAAATGATCCCCCGTGGGTTGGTGGGGGCAAGTCGCGCGGTAACGCGTACGCGCGCACGCGTAACCAACCAGTTTGTGGTGGCTTGCTGGTTCTGGACTACGACCGGCAAAATTAACTGATAGGATTTGAACAGTTGGTAATTTTCGATGGCTATCGACCAGTCCCTGCACTAGAAATGCTACCTTTATGAATTTGCATGGCAGGGCCTAAAACCCTCGCACACCGCTTTCCTTGCCGTCCATACTCCGTAGCCAGACGAATCTGCATGAATGAACTTTTAGTGCTCACTTCCGTCAGAATATATTCTGTCTACGGCTAAGTGCCCAAGGGAAGTTTGCCAAGATTTTTCCAAACGAAGGCGATTGCAAATGGAACTATGCAAGACGCACGTGTGCTGACCTTTTTTTTTTTGGGTCAAATTAAGCTTGAGTCCCTCGCAAAAAAAAAAAAAAGAGGAGTCTTTGGCTCTTTGCTTAGTCTACAAGCTCGTGTTCCCACGATTGATTTGTGTCCTGCTGCTGCTTTGCATCCATGGAAGTACTGAGTATCATATAAGGACATTTTAGATTTTTTAAAATTAATCCTCAAACAACAAATAATTGTTTAGCAATTTGTAAGCAATATCTACTCCCTCTATTCTTTCTTATTTGACTTTTTATGGTCTCCAAGATATAACTTTAACTGTTGCTATAGGATCGTGGCTGGTTATCATAGAGGGTGAATGGAAACCGGATCCTCTGACTTTGTGAAGCAAATTCACGGTGCTACAGTACCATCACTTTGCTTCCTAGCCATTGGATCAAAAAACAAGGCTAAGTTGATATGGATACTGTAGCAAAGGTGACGTGGCAAGTATTGCAGCAAAAATACTATAGCTTGGGTATTGTAGCATCTGATCTAGCCCATCCTTTTTTTTGTATTCGACGGCTAAGAATCTCCCAAAGTTACAGTCACTGTTCTCCTCTGACTTCGCGAAGGATCTTAGTCCGGGGCGAATGGGAGCCGAAAAATTTTCTCCCAAATATTTCATAAGTGCTTTCAAGGGTCGTTTGGAATGCGATAACTTTTCATGATTCTTGTGGGAATTGAATTATTTCCTGTGAAAATCCTGCAAATTTCCAGTGAAATTCCTACATTTCAAATGTGGCTTCATTCCAATAACTATATAAGCTATGAATGGTAGAACCTAAACACACAGCAGCAGAAAGAACCTCGAAAAACCAAGCAAAACACCTGCAAGCTGTCTGGCCACAGGGTGCACATTGGTCTGGCCATAGGCCAGTTTGGCCACACTTTAGTTGCCAATTTGACTGCACTTCAATTACTGGTCTAACCGTGAAATGAACGACAGTCTTACCATACCCACGAACAGAGTAGAAAATAGCAGCCAAACAAAACCATAGAATGACCCAACTTTCACACTGAGACTCCAAATGACTTCAAACTTAGATTAAAGCTAGATCAAAACCCCAGAAACCTATATCTCAAGAGATCTTGCATGAAGTTTCCAAAGTTAAGACCTTTTTGCTCAAGAAGCTAACAAGCACAAAAACCCAATTCAAAACCACAAACTATGATTTCGAGTAGCTCATGAGAGGATTTAAGTCAACATGACTAAGAATGATTTTCCACATGTCCTAGCACTCTAAATCACATTAAGAAATAAACCAAAACCTCTTTGAAGCAGGAAACCTGGATTTGTCCCCTTCTCAAACTAAAACAAAGCAACTTCAAAAACTTGTTTGAACAAGTGCTTAAATGGATGAGATCTGATCTCCTAGAGGTAAAACCATCTTTTAGACTTTTACACATCTTTGACACACAACAAGATCAAAAAGAGAGAACAGAGAAGTAAACACCAACTGAATCAAAAGAAACAACACAAAGAACAAGAGCATGAACACTTGGATGAATTTTTGAAATCTCATTGCTACTTTGATATAAATGTTTACGATCACTCCACCTAGGGTGACAAGAACTCCATGGGAAGTGTACAAATTTTGCAAATTTCTAAGTTTTCTAAGCTCACACTCTTCCTATTCATGAGCACATACTCAATAGACCTAAGTCTGTCTCTTCCTCCATCTGTTTATACATAGGGGGCATATCTCTCTCTATTTTCCTAAACCATGTATCTGAACACTTAATAGATACAATACATTTAGCTCATCGGTAAACTCGAAACCCCATAGTATAACGGGTTTTCACACACCTAACTTATGCACACTTTTAAAAGAGTCATTCACCATGAAGCTCGAAAGCTTGAGTCCACTTTACTCTTTCTCAATTGCATGACCTAAACCACTTAGGGCACCACCATGATTTTACTTTATCACCTTTCCTGTATTGGGCACTTTACCGAATGCACATCTACCGATTTTTATCCATTTCATCACATTGAAGCATCTCCCTTGCTTTGACATGTAGCTTGTGGCTCTAATGACTTGCCGTCAAGTTTCTCACACATCTGGATCACACCAGAGTATTCACACTTGCATCAGTCCAAGTGACTTGGCGCACCAGAATGCCTCAACAAGGTCATTGCACCAACTTCATCGTTCATGGCTCTTGTTCATCTTGCATTTTGCTTGAGCCCAACTATCTCACCAAATATACATGACCATTCTGGACCATGCTTTTACCAACTAAGTCCCAGTCCTCCTCGGAGCATAGTTGACTCGAAGCCACATGCACACAAATAGACCAAGAAACCATGTCTGAGTACAAGTTTTTCACAATCTAGCCCATGTCAGTCCAAACATGCAACACATAACCTATATGGATCAATCCCTAGTCCTTAAACCTAGCAAACCTACCCAAGATCCCAGAACCCAAAATTCACTCTCCCTGGAAATAGGACACTGGTTAAACTACCCCTTTACCATGACCTCCAACCAACCCGCGGTTAGAGCGTAGTGTGCTCAAGACCAAAATCAACTCTCTGTTAAAAGCTAATCAGCTACTCAAGCCCGGTCACACCGCATGATGTGATCAGATTGACGATCTGATTGCTATTGCTAGTCGGTCAGACCGCCTTTGCAATGAAACTTCAGTTTTTTGCATCTCCTTCAACACAAACTCCACAGACCTCCGAGGTGGCATCCATATCACACTTCAGTTACTTCTTTATAATTTTATATTAATATATACTAATAAAATCATAATATTATAAATATGTTTTTGAAGATAAATATAATAATATAGTTTTTATATAACTAATCTAGGTAGTTTTAAATATATTTATGTTGTAAAATTTGATGGCACGGATATCAGGGCATCAAATAAAAGGGACGTATGGAGTAATTAAATAAAGAAAAGGTACAAAATTGTAGACCTAGTAGCCATGTTTGTACCAGGAAAATACAATGCACGTCCGGTTCATGAAGGAAAAAAAAAAGCGATGATCACATCGTCACATATGACATACGACCGATCCATGACTTGCCAGTCGTATGTAAAATGTTATTAGCCATGGTACAATTCCAGCTTTCTTCCAGATTATTTAGGAATAATTTGATCTGGTGCCATTCTAGAAACGTTTACTATTATGGCATCCAAAGAAAATGATGCTATCGGGATTGACTAGCCCATCAATCATCCATTTCAAACCGGCCAGTACGTAACTCCGAGTTAACAAGTCAATCAAGCAGACTAGAGGTGGGAGACGGCTGTGTTTTTTCAGGCTAGCCTAAAGCATAGCCGGTTCGGTATGGTTCAAGCACGGTCTGATCTGATACATGGTGGGTTGTGTCGGCACAGCACTAATGGTGGGTCAGACTGAGCCTAGAAAGTCAGCACGATGGAAGGCACAACATGGTCCGGCGTGGCGTGCCATACTCAGGCCGGCCCGGCCCGACGAGCACGGCTGGCACACCAGCACCAGTGGCCTCGCCTCCCATCAACATCCCATTACTCACGGTCATCCCACAACACAAGTCATCACAGAACAGACAGAGAGAGAGAGAGAGAGGAAGTAGAGGGGAAGGACTAAGGAGTATACTGGACTACCAGAGGGAGAAGACGGTGGAATCATAGCCGAGTGCTCTAAGGCCGTCGGCGACAACGCGGTGAACGTTAGCCTTCTTCTTGACACCCGTTGAAGCAGTTGCAGTGCCCGCGCGGGGGCCGCTCCACGACGGCCGCGTCCTCCATGAAGCTAAGCACCACCCAGTCTAATGCCCCCAAGCCCAAGGTCAACAGCTCGGCGGCACCGAGAAGAGCCCCATGTTGTCGTGGCTACCGGCCCACAGCTGATGGAGACGTTGGAGACCGGGGAGGAGTCATCGAGCATGAGCGTCTCGGTTGCGAAGTTGCCAACCTCGTAGAGGCAAGCGTCGGTGGAGTTGCGACAAGCGGTGTCGTCGAGGTCACAACAACGCTGGGAGTCATAGGAGACGGGAGTGGAGCCATAGGGTGAGGCTTCCGCTCTTCCCCCGGTCACTCCACCCACTCCAGTACTCGACCACGTCGGGGGGAAGGGGCCGAGGGGGACGGGGGGAGGCCGGGAGAGGAGGGGGCGTCGAGGTAGGGGGAGGGTGGCAGTGCGGAGGGGACTAGAGGGAGGAGAGGGGCGCTGGGGTGGGGGCAGTGGGGAGGGAGGTGGCCGGGGGAGGAGGGGAGTCAGGGGGGAGGTGGTCCTGGGAGGAGTGGGCAGGAGTCATCGGGGTGGGGGAGGGAGGTGGCTGGGAGGGGACTGGAGGGAGGAGAGGGGTGTTGGGTTGGGGGGAGGGTGGCGGCAGGGAGGGGACTGGAGGGAGGGAGGAGAGGGGTGTCAGGGTAGGGGTGGCAGCGGGGAGGGAGGGGGCGTTAGGGTAGGGGGAGGGAGGCGGCTCGGAAGGAGGGATCATCGGGGCGGGGGAGGGAGGCTGGGGCAGGAGGGGGCATGGGGTAGGGAGGGAGGCGCTGATGAGGTGGGGCATCGGGGTGGGACTGGGAGGGGAGGAAGGGTAGCGGTGGGGACAGCGGAGAGATTCTGAGAGAGAGAGTGAGTGGAGTGGAGTGGCCAGAGAGAGCACATGAGAGAGGGAGGAGAGATGAGAGAATAAAGTTGGAGAGAGAGATGAGAGTTAGGACTGATGAGATGAGAGATTATGAGAGAGAGAGTGTGGAGTGGAAAGATACACGCAACAGTCAGAGAATTAATGTTCGAGCACAACGTTCAGGAGAGTAACACTCAGAAGAGCAATGCCTATAAGTTCACTTCTCTTTTCTCATTACTTCAGAAGCATTCAATCTCTCATTTTTTCAACATCCCTCTACACTCCCCATTTATTTAACATCCCTCTACACTCCCCAAGACCCTATTTCTGCACTTGGTTAAATATTTTGGTTCTATTTCACACTTGTATTACTTTGCTACCATTTTCGATCCTGCAGAAAAGTTGGTAGGTTTACAGGTTGGGATGGAGGGAATAGGTGAATGCATTGGTCTTGATTATTCAGAAGCTTTCGCACATGTCATGACAACATGGGGCTCTTCTACCTGAGTAACTCTTGAATTATTGGCACCTAAGTAACTCCTTCTACCATTATATCATGAGCACTTGCTTTCATTTTCTCCACTAGCGCTGAATCCGTCTCCACTACTATCTTTTGTCCTTCTGGACTTACCAGAGTTACTAGCTTGTCTTCACAATCCACCTTGGCTTTATATTTAGCTAACCAATTCATTCCCAGTATGACATCCAGTCCCTTCATCTCTAATAATAACAAATCAGCTTTAAACTTGATTCCTTGGATTTCTAGATCCAAGTCTTTGCATCCAAAGTGAGATTCCATCCTACTCCCAGGTGTTTGAAAGGAATAGGATTTTTGCAAAGTAGAGAATGACAATTGGTTTTTCACAACAAAAGCCAAAGAGAGAAACGAATGCGTTGCTCCAGGATCAAACATAACTAAAGAAGGCTTTGAGTTAACAAGGAACGTACCAACGATGACGTCGTTGGCTCCAGCCGCTTCTTCCGCGGAGATATGATTTATTCTTCCTTACACTGGCTTCAGTATCCCTTTTCCTTTGTTTGCTGCTGGCGTTGAGGTTGTCTGTGTTCCTGATGGTTTAACTGTAAACTGGCAAGTCTGTCCTCCTTCTTCTTGTTTTGGCACGGCGATGAATTAACGAGGTGAGGATGCCTGTGCCCTAACTTGGGCCTTTGCTACCTCCGAAGGCAATCCTCCTCGTGGGTATTGATTCTTGTAATGGCCAGCTTAGCCACAATGGTAACAGACAGTATATAACTGCGGACATTGCCTCTGCAAGTGATTTCCTCCGCAATTATAACACTTCAAACTAGGAGTCTGCTTGATGTTCTGCTGGGACACCGTAGAACCTTGGCTGGTCTTGAACTGTGGTTTTGGTGTGAATATAAAGTTCCTTCCTCGCTGTCCCTTAGACTGGGGTGCTAGGATCATTCGCTTCTGAGGTGTGTCTAGCAATGAAGTTCTCTGTACTACCTTCCTCTTACGCGTATCCTCTAACTCATTCCTGGCTTCTTCAGACATGATGAGTTTGTTCACCATTGCGGGTAGGTCTTTAAAGTCCATAGCCGAGATATGATACTTTAAAGTTTTCTGTAATCCTTCTTTAAATCTTTCCATCTTCTTCGCCTCGGCCTTTACATCATCTGGGGCGTATCGGGCCAAAGTATTAAATTGGTGAAGATACTCTGTGATCGTGCGCCCACCTTGCTTTAACGCGAGAAATTCTCAGCGTTTAGCTTCAATCACACCGGTGGGTACATGGGCTTGATGAAAAGAATCTTCAAATTCTTTCCAAGTGATTTCATAGCCTTCACTCATATTCTGATAGTTTACCCACCATGCTGCAGCTGGGCCCTACAGCTGATGGGAGGCGTATAACACTTTTTCCTTATCATTACACTGGATGGTGTTTAACTTTCTTTCCACATCTCGGAACCAATCTTCTGCCACCATCGGGTCAGGAGATGCAGAAAAGACTGGGGGTCGAGTCTTCTGAAAGTCTGCCCATTTTGATTGTATGGGCATTCCTTGCTGATTATTTCCTCTGCTTCTCATAGCGATCTGTTCCAACAATTTAGCATGTTGTTCCATCATGCGAGATTGGTTCAATTCCGCTTGGTATCTATTCTCCTCCATTTTGGCTAAGATATCAGCTAGACCGGGCTGTGGCACTTCCCTTTGGCGGGGACTGCCCTGTCCTTGAGATTCTTCTCCTGTTCCAGCCATCTTAATTTCCTTGATGGGATTAAGAGTTTAGATTTGCAGCGAGTTTTTAGGAAGGTCAGATAGGCAAGTAAGAATGCAGAACTTAAGGTAAGATCAGGATGAAATAGATAAGAACTCCAGAGTGAACTAGAAGGGTTGGAATTTGAAGGGATAGACTAGAGATAGTATTAGCAAACAAATTATTAATTAGGCAAGATAGTTTTTATTCATTATACAAGTTGGTACATACCATTTTACAAAGTTTACACCGCAACTTGTTCTACACTACCAAAAATTTCTACTACAAAAGGTTCTTCTGGGTCTTCCTCGTCATCAATTACTGGCTCCTTGCCCTGAGATTCCTCATTAATTGCATTGGGCTGTTCTGGGACACAGGATGTGGATCCTTTGAAGAATGCACGGTATTGGGGCGCCGCCATTCTTCTTGGCTTCTTGGGGATTTTGGCAGGATCATCAGGAGATTCACCACATCCTGATGCCTCGCCTTGTTCCTTCTGTTGATAATGTTGCAGGTTTCTTTTGAGGACCCAAACCTCTTGCTGAGCTGTATACAGTTGGAGTTGCATCTTCTGGTACTCGTCAGCCATTCGGGAGTATTGGGTCTCCTGATAGGCTATAAGCAATGCAGCTTCCTTCATTCGGGGATCGTCTTCTCTATCAGGGTGTGGCACTAAAAAGCTGGATCCCCCTTCATCTTCCTGTGGAACAAGATGAAATGGCGACTCGTCGAATTCAGCATCATAATAGCGGCGGAGATACACCACCGCTTTTCTCACCACATCTTGGACTGCATCTGATTCTTCAAGGCGGTATGCTATAAACTTTCGGGGAATGTCCGACCTCAAAGGTAGCGGTTCCAGATATACCCAGGCCTTCCATTGATATAATCGCTCGTTGACAACGAATCCTCTGGCATAAAACAATGGGCGATGCCGCTCATTGCATAAAGGTATCTCTGCATTCTCCATAATCGAACTGCCCAACCAAGCAAGGCTCCTGGATTGGAGAAGACATGACGCTCCATTTGAACACATCACCAAGTTTGAGCTCAGACAAGAGTAAATATAAATAGTCTTAGAAAACAAAACTTAGCTTTAAAATAGGACTAATAGATAAGGTAGACAGGAAAGAAGTTATACAAGAGTATTATTGATATTTTATGTAACTCATTTTTATAAGTAAAATAGTTTTAGCAAATACACTTAATGCACTTAGGGTCATCCTACGGTCAAGCAAGCAGGCTCTGATACCACTCTGTAACACCCCCATTTCTGGGAGTATTATGAATCCCTCGCAACTGCCCAGGACTGTTCAGCTGTGAGTTACATCAACCGAGTGTATAACATTGCCAACACATGCTTAAGAACAAAAGCCAACTTTATTACAATATAAGGGCTAAAAGCCAAGTTTTACAGCAGGGCAAACGACCCTTAGATACATTACAGCAAAAGATGCCAAAGGCACGCCTGAGCGAAAGACGACCCTAATCCCAAGCTTCGTCTATCTCGTAAAGCACCACTTCGTCTTCACCTGCCTCTTCAAAGCTGGTTGTTTCTGTTGATGTTTTTATCAAGTATGAGCACAACTAACGTACTCGATAAGTCACACAGAGCTTACCAATACCTACATGCATGGTTTACCAAGTGATGGGGTAACAACTTTATTATTTTATGTGGATGCAGTTTTAGTTGGAAACCAGTTTTAAAGATAACTTCTTTAGTCAAGGGGGTTTTCAAACTTGATTACCAAATTTCAACATTCCCAAATCATTCTCAAATCTACTTATACTTTGCTACTGGATTCACCCATTAAACACAGCTTCATTTACCGGAAGCACGACGTATTCGATACCATTAGTCATGACTCTGCAGAGCTGCCTTGCTTTACCCACAAAATCCCTTAACTCCCGCAACAGAGTTAAGAAAACAAGGTTGTTCACTGCTCAATTCTCTATATAGCCTCCACCCAGTAGGTTTTTGATCTCAACAAGCTTGGATGACCCCACGGATCTCGTTCGACTCATCGCAGCCCTACAATTGTATGGTTAACCACCTCCCATACGAACTCACCCTCTGTCTCCCCCTTTCCAGTTGCAGAGTTTCAATTGAATTTGAGCAGCCACTAAGCCAGGTTTGACAAAGTCAACGCTTGTGGTTGGGCGATTACTATGTCCTTTACTCAGCATAAGGGTCTAGTCCTTACATTTTTAACTGAGGCATCATCCATGCACAAACCCATATTCAGTGCCTATGGCATTGCCACCAATCCACAGCCAAGCCTCCACCCTAGGATAAGGTCTTGGGATCCGGCCCAGTTATGGCCTTCTGCGATCCTCGCTTACCCTAGATCCATCTTTTCAAATCTCTAGACAAATACCAAAGTTCTTAATAGTAGAAAGATGTTGATGAATTCCTATACTACCATGATTACATTATAATTATATTTAATATTACTATGTCTTGTCAAGGTGAATGTGGCCATCAAGTTAAATCGGGCTTTTTCGGGTAGTAGGATGTAACTACTATCATGTCATTCAAAGCAGTAATTGTACATAAAATAACAATTTATAAATAGCATAACGAAAATACTGATATGTAGACAAATAAAAGAAATATAGGTTCAACATGTTCAAAGTATGTGCGACTTGCCTTGCGGGTCTACTATTTCAATTAACTTGTACTCCTCGGGGGGCTGGGCCTGGACTTGTGCTTCTCCTTCCTTCTCCTGGGGGACCTCGACTTCGGAAGCTAACACAAACAATCAAACAAATTAAGCCAATGCTAGAAGGGCTGAGCTAGGAATAAAGAAAGGAAATAAAGAAAGAAAATACGAAAAATCCAAATAAACCGGGTTTTGGGCTTATAGGAGGGCCAAATGGGGAAATGGGCCTGAGAAATGAGTTGGCAGGCTCGAAACGGTTCCAATGAGTATAAATATGCATTTTGGTTTTTTTGGTGAACAGTAACGGGTCGGGTGCTTAACGGGTCGGCACTGTTCCTCGAGTTTGGTCGGTCGGGTCCTGTTGTGGTTACAGACCAAACAGAGAGAGAGAGAGTATGGTAGTGGAGAGTTAGGTGAGCAATGGCTTAGGGTTTCTCCCCATGGCCTGTGCGGTATATATATATATATCCATATGGGGAGTGCTTTTACAATTATACCCTTACATCCGAGTATTCCCCTCAGGGGCACTCATGTCATTACACATGTCCCCATTTTGGGCCTTACATTCCTCTAACAGGCTTGCTGGGCTCAGGTGGGGGCCACCCCTACAACAGGAGCCTCTCATGGTGAAGGGCTTCACGGGCCGAAGCCATGTCGCCGAGCCCTTTGGCCCTCCGTCCTCGCGGCTCGTGAGCTTTTCCAACGCTCGACTGAGTCTTACCGCTTGGTGTAGTGTTGGTCGTGGCGCGAGGGTATGGGGTCAAGCGGGTTGGCGGTCTCTGCCGCCCACAGGCGACGCCGCCGTAGGAGTTGGAGTCGGTCGGGCCAAGTCGCATCCGGTTTGGCGGGCGGCACCGTGGGTTCTTAGGGCCGCGGCGCGGTTGAGCGAGGCGCACTCGCGCGGCTGCTTTACGTGGGCACGGCGGGCGCGCTCCGCAGATCGGTGGTGCGCCTTAATGGCTCCTGACGCGCCGACCGGGATGGCGGGAGCAGTGCCGCTGCAGATGTACGTGCTTTCCTACCGAGGTGTACACACGGCGGGCCATGAAGGGCGGACGCGTGGCGGGTGCCATGGCGCGCGTGCACCGATCGCCCACCTACCGCGCGCCTAGTTGCCGCCGGCTTGCTTTCCCGATCGTGGTAGCCGAACCGCTGGCTCCCACCGCTATGCCGCTGGTTGGGGGCACCGCTTGCTGACTCTGCCGCTTGATCGGTATATATGTTCTGCTGATGCTGCGTTGTACCCGCATCGTACAACCGGATAGGTAGCCTCCTGCTCGCGCACCGTGCTCCCATATGGAAATGGCGAGGTTTGACCTGTTCTCGTAGACAGCTATGCTTGAGTCCAACTGCATCCTCTGATTGCGCCCACCAGCGTTACCATCAGGAAATGTTGATGTACTGAAGCTTATCTGTTTATGAGAACATGTCAAAACCTGCCGAAAATCAGCCTTTGCATTCCCCAATTACGGGGAACCCAGGTAGCTAGATCCCTGCCGGTTTATGCTGTGAGGTTGCCGCGTGGACTCTGAAGCCGAGGTGGCCGCCTGCACTGCTCTGCGGGTTCGGCCAGAGCTGAACACTGGGTCTTCGTTGGCCGAGGCCGAGGGTTGCGCGGACGTCGGAGTCGCGGTAGCTTCCGACATCTTCGCGACGTCCCGGTGAGGTGTTCCTTCACGGGAACGGAGGCAAAGTCGGATCCGGGGCCTCGCTGCTGGGACGAAGACCCCGTCAAAGCTGTTGCATAAGTCTCGAGAATCGCGCTGACACGCGCCGGGGGTTGCACTACGCCGCGTGGCCTGCATTTATGCCTGGTGGGAGTCGACACGCGGCGGGATGCTATTGGCACGTCGTGCGCTGACGGGTCTTTGTACGGCCACGGTCATGCTCGACTCGCGTGGGCGGTCGTGACACTTCGGCTTCGGTCGCGATGCTTCGGCTCCGGTCGTGGGGAGGCGAGCGGTTTGTCTTCCGCCGGTACGTTTACCGGTGGTGCGGGGGGGGGAGGGGTCTTTAAATACCCCCGTGGTACAACGTCTTCGCCTCCTCCACACGCTTTCTGATTGCCCTTCTCGTCTCCTGCTCTTTGATTTTCTTGCCACCGCACTTCCCTTCAGCCGTCGTTTAGTTCCCGGGTAACGATGGTGCCCGGCGGCGAGCACGCTCAGATGGTCGGCAAGTACGCTATCTGCCGGCGGTCCTTGCCGCTTGAGGTGGAGTATGCGCTCGAGGGGCACGACCCGGTGGCGACACACAAGTGGTGGGTGACGACAGAGAGGAAGGAGGGCCCTTACTCCAGCGTCTTGGGTCCGACACTCGTGACGGAGGAGACGATCTGCACCCTGCTGCATGAAGGGAAGCTGTCAGACCACCAGGCGGTGCAGCTACCCGCCGATGGCAAGGTTGAACCGCGACCTGAGGAGTCGGAGGCGATTGTCTTCGTCGCCTACTTTGAAGCCAGGCTTCGCATCCCGGCCACGATGGTCGTTGGCGATGTGTTGCGAACCTTCAGCCGAGCCGGCGCAATCGACCGAACGCTACCGCCCGCCTTGCCGTGTACAGCTGGGCCTTGCGCTCTGAGGTGTGCTGGCCCAGTGCCTCGATGTTCTCCTATCTGCACGATGCACGGTGCCAGCCGAAGGAGCGGAAGGACGGGACGTGTCGAACTTCGGCAGCGTCAACTTTATATCGCGTCGCCGCGCGAAGCTCTTCCCGTGAACTCCACTCGAGCGGCGGGAATCGGCCGACAAGACGGTGGTTCTACCACCGTGTGGGGAGCGGTAGCGGCCTCGAGTGTACGAGCCAGCCGATGGCGTTCAACACCACGCCCATTATAACGCTCAATTCCGAGGACAGGCGAAGGGTGCGAAGGCTTGTGGGGGTCACCGCCCGCTTCAACATGCGCGACCTTGCCGAGGAGTACATTATGTACGGCGTGGCGCCGCTCGCCCATGAGTGGCGTCTCCCTGCCGGGAAACTCTGGGACGACAACGTTCGCACATCCATTTGCTCGCTACCAGCGCCCTCCGGACTTCGTAAGCCTCGGCCGTGTCCTCCTTTCGTTTCGCTGTTCGCTACATCGCTTTTGACCACGCTTCTTGTCTCGCCTAGGAATGCGCTTGAAAGACGCGGAAGACGCGGCAAACATGTTCCTTGGGCCATATACGGCCAGGGAGCACGAGCAGCGTACGGCTGCAGTCGCGGAGGCGGGGCTAGGGCGGATAAACCGCGTGTGCGAGGCCTTGGGCGTTCACATGCCGGAACGTGCCTCTCCGGCTCCGAGCCAACCGCGACATCAAGATGATGGCGCCCCAGGAAAAAGGGGACCGTCTTGCGGGAAGACTCGGACTGCTACGGCCGCGCCCGGCGCGACAGCTGCCGCTGCCCCTATCGATGCTGCGGGTGCGGAGTCTGATTCAGCAAAGTATGCCGACTCAGACTTGGAGATGAGTGTGGATGGCGGGGGTGAGAAGTCTCCGAGCGGTGCTGAGCATCGGGAGTGTGCCACGGACGACCAGGAGGGGGAAGTCTCGCCGCTTGCGGCGGTCGCCGAGGTGGAGCCATCGTTTGCTGGCGGCACCGGATTGAAGTCGCCGCCTGCGATGGTGACAATGTCGGGGCTGCCCTTCGCGGAGGCCGGCGGAACGAGGTCTCCGCCAACAATGGCGGCCGAGACAGAGGTGCCTCCCGCGGAGGTTACTAGGGCGGGGCCTCCGCCCGTGAGTGTTGCTACCGTGGAGCCTTCTGCGGCGGTCACCGAGGCGGGGCCTTCACCTGCTCCTCCCAGGGCGAAGTGGCCACGCCTGCGATCTCCCCTTCATCGGACTTCGAGGGGATTTGCCGTGGCTACCCATGTTGGGAGCTTGTGGGACTCCGACTTCGAAGCCGAAGTCCCCATATCTCACGCCCCTCCGGTACCTCAGGCCGCAGCGGCCGTGGCACGGAACACCGCACCGGGTCCCGATGCGAGATTCCCGCCGAGGGCGGTGCCGCCCCCCGGGGCGGCGCCTCACTTCGCCGGTTGAGGGGACGCCCCAATAAGTCCACCTTCGCCACCGAGGGTAGGTTACCTTGATATAACCTGACGTAGCTTTGCAATACTCCTATAGGGCACTAACCGGTACAGGGTCACGAACGACGCGGCCGCGAGCATTGATTCGCAGGCGCTGTCATCCTACGGGACAGAGCGCCTTGGGGATGCATTGGAGGTGTCGGGAGTGAGGGTAAGCATTTATCCTTATGACGATACGTGGCCGCTTTATAATCCTGCTGACTACTCTATCGTACAGACCCTCGTTTTGGCCCAGGCGCTGCAGTCAGCTCATGCCCGCGAGCGGGGGACGCTAGAGGACAGGTTGCGAGCCGCTGAAGAGGCTCTGCATATTACCGAGGGGATGCGCACCACCAAGGACGACTGCATCCGCCACTTGGAAACAGAATGCGCGGAGGCGAAGTCGTACGCCGAAGCGCTTGTGGCAGCGACGCGGCTATCAGCCATGGAGGTAGCGCGGTGAGAAGTTGCGGAGGAGCGGGATGGCTTACTCCAGCAAATCGCCATGCTGGAGAAGGAGAAGGACGGACTCGTCGCGTCTCGCGGAGCGGGATCGGGCTCTGGGCGATGCTTCAGTGGCTGCATGGGATGCCATGCTGGCCCTGGAGAGCACCCTGGAGGATCTTATCGCCGAAGTGCTGCCCCGCTCCTTTGGGCCCAAAGAGCTGTCGTGGACCCTTCACCAGATTGGGGATGCGGCCAACATTGCCCGCAGCTCCGTGACGACGTTCGGCAACCATTGCTCGTATGTGATGTCATGCCTGATGTGCGCGTCGCAGACCGGCTGCCAAAGATATCACGGCCGGGTGATCCCCATTTAGAGATGCCGGTCGGGGCTGGTGTGATGTCTGGTGCTGTGCGCGCTGTTCGTCACCCCGTGCGATTCTTCTACGAGAGGATCTGGGAGTACATCGGGAAAGCTGCGGCGTAGGTTGAGCTGCGGAAAAGCCTATACAACGAGGGGGACCTCGGTTTGTGGCTGGATAAGGTCCCACGACGCGACGAGGGCGGCCCCGAGGGCTCGGAGGGCGGCACGAACCCACATGTGTGACGCCATGGTCTCCGTGCGTTGGTGTGCGTTGTAAGACGAGGCTTTTCCTTATGAATAAAGTGTAAGTTGCCTCACCGATGTGCTGATTTGTGTGCCCCTGTGTCCCGAGCAGCACTCGACCGGGCCGGCCACGATTTCGACCTTGTGACTCGGCGACGCCCGGCACAAGTGAGGGCCGAGGAGTCGCTGGACTTCTGGGCAAGCCGGGCTTCTTCGAGTGAGGCCCCGGCGCGGACGCGCATTAAGGAGGAGCCTGCCGAGTAGCGGCTTTGAGGACCCTAGGATGTGTACACTTAACTGCGCACCTTTGTAAACATCTTCTGATGGATGCATAGTATAGGGGAGGGTTTGGTTGAAAAATGGTGTCCGCGCCTCCATTCTTGTTTGCGATGACGTAATCTCGTGGTAGAAAGGCGAGGCTACACCATGCCCGCCTAGATACAACGGTCCAGGCCTAGCCGAAGTAGGCGTGCGAGCGCTCCGTCCCCTTCCTTTCGAAGTGGTGGCGGCGAAACCGACGCCTTAGTCGAGGTAGACGCGCGAGCGCTCCGTCCCCTACCTTTCGAAGTGGTGGCGGCGAAGCCGGCGCCTTAGCCGAGGTAGACGCGCGAGCGCTCCGTCCCCTACCTTTCGAAGTGGTGGTGGCTTAGCTGGCGCCTTAGCCGAGGTAGACGCACGAGCGGTGCTCGTGAGTGTAAGCCGCTGCCACGTCTCATGCCGACTTTACAAGGCGCATACGTAGGCGAGCCTCGACTGCTTGTTGCACGATCACTGCGAGATGCACGCAGAGGCGAGCCTCTAGTGCGTCTTATCAGGACTCATGGTGCAAGGATCGTCGATCACGCGGTGTTTATACTCCGGAGAGTACGCATAGAAATAATACTTATGCGTGCGCGAGAGCATCCGCGTCTTGTTTAAACTCAGTAGAGTGCACAGGGACAACATCCGCGTCTTATTTATACTCCGTAGAGTGCGCACGGAGGTAGGCCTCACGCTGCGTCTTATTTAGAGTCCGTGGACTGCGCGCGGAGGCAAGCCTCCGCGCGTTGCGGGCGGTGAAGTTGCGTGCGGAGGCGGACCACAATGCTACGTCTTATTTATACTCCGTAGAGTGCGTGCGAAGGCGGACCTCAGTGCTACGTCTTATTTAGAGTCCGTGGACTGCGTGCGGAGGCAAGTCTCCGCGCGTTGCGGGCGGTGAAGTTGCGTGCGAAGGCGGACCTCAACGCTACGTCTTATTTATACTCTGTAGAGTGCGTGCGGAGGCGGACCGCAGCGCTACGTCTTATTTAGAGTCCGTGGACTGCGCGCGGAGGCAAGCCTCTGCATGTTGCGGGCGGTGAAGTTACGTGCGGAGGCGGACGTCAACGCTACGTCTTATTTATACTCTGTAAAGTGCGCACAGAGGCGTCCCCCACGCGTCTTTGTTTATACTTATACCCGTGTTTTTCACAAAGAGTGCACGCGCGGACGCGTGTCTTTATTTATACTCATGCCCGTGTTTTTCACAGAGAGTGCGCGTGCGGACGCGTGTCTTTGTTTATACGCATGTCCGTGTTTTTCACGAAGAGTGCGCGCGCGGACGCTCTGCCGGAGTGCCGCGATGGTGGCGCACGCATGCGTGTCGTGGTTACCCCGACCGTGGACTTCACACCACTGCCCAAGGTGCTGTTCGTTGTACTCTTTGCGGGCTCTGTCGTCGCGACCCCGCCCCCGGCCACGGTGCCCTCTACCGCCGCGACCAGCAGGGGCGTTGTCCTTGGAACCACCCTCGATGTCAAAGACGTAGCGAGGTTTCCGAGATTTGCGTTGGTCATGCTTGGGCTTGTCGCCCGACGAGTCTTTGTGCTGGACCTCCTTGTGCTCGAAGGCGTCCTTCGATGGCTCCTGCTTGCGCTTGCCTTTCGATGGGCTCTTCTTCGGCGAGCCATCGTTTTGTGCCGAACCCTCCGCCTGGTTGGTGTCGGAGTCGTCGCCATGTCTCCGCCGCGCGTCTTCTTCCGCTCTGGCGTACTCTTCCATCTTATCGAAGAGCTTCGCCACCGTCTTGATTGGTTTCCGCGCGTTGTATTTGGCCATCGGTCCCGGGCGGAGGCCTTGTATCGCCGCATTGATGGCGGTTGTTTCATTGATGTCCTTGACCTGGCAACGCACCTTCGTGAAGCGCTTGAAGTAATCCCGAAGCCTCTCCGACGGTTTTTGCTTGACTGCGAAGAGCTGGTCCGCGTCGACGCGCTCGACGTAGTTTCCCTGGAAGTTGTTGTAGAGTCGGTCGCGGATCTGCTCCCACGTGTAGATGGACTGTGGCTCGATGGTGAAAAACCAAGAGAGCGCCACCCCCTGCAACGCGAGCGGGCGGCTTCGATGGCGGTCTCATACACACGCACGAATTCCCGCGGGTCCGTGTCGCCTTTGTACGCTTCAATGACACTCGGGAACTTGAAGTCCTCCGGCCACGCCGCCTGCTGCAGGCCCGCAGAGAGTGGGGACTCCGGGTCCACGCGTCGTAGTGGGACGTGGGGGCGTCGCCGCTATCCGCCCTCTCCGGTGTGGGCTCCGATGCGACCACCGGTGGGGCCTGTTGGCTCCGAGCCTCTTGCATGTCCCGTACGGCTCCGCGGAGATCCGTTAGCTCCCGCTGAAATGCGGTGAGGGCCGCCAGCAGGGCGTTCTCCGCCGTGGACGTGGTTGGAGTCGTTGGCGCGCCTAGGGGCGCGACCGGAGCGGCGGCAACCACGGCCCATGCTCCCGGATTGCCCGGTGCGCTGGTGTGAAGAACTCTGGAGCCGGTGACGAAGCCCGCGTTGCCACCAGGACCGCTCACCGTTCCTGCACCGAGTGGGGAGTGGACGCTGTGCCTGCGTGGGCATCGGCGTTGCTGCCTCCGACCACCCGAGCACCGCTGTCGGCGACTGTTGCGGTACCTGCAGTGGGGTTACCTACGATGCGCGGGGCGGTGTCGACCGTCGCACCAGCGGTGGCGGGGTTGGGCATCGCGGCGGTGGTGGCGGGGTCGAGCGTCGCGGCGGTGGTGGCGGGATCGAGCGTCGCGGCGGTGGTGGCGAGATCAAATGCCGCGGCGGTGGTGATGGCGTCGAGCGCCGCGGCGGTGATGGCGGGGTCGAGCATCACGGCGGTGTTGGCAGGATCGAACGTCGCGGCGGTGGTGGCGGGGTCGGGCGTTGCGTCGTGAACACCGGTGTTCGCAACCGCCACACCCGCATCGCCACCCACGCCCGCGACTGCCAACACTGAAGCCCTGGTATTGACGCGGGATTCCGCCACCCTCACCTTCTTCTTCGCCGCCGATGATGAAACTTTCTTTGGTGCCATCATTCTTCGGATCTGGAGGCTTGCTCTTGTCCTCCCCACGGACGGCGCCAGCTGTTGTGGTTACAGACCAAACAGAGAGAGTATGGTAGTGGAGAGTTAGGTGAGCAATGGCTTAGGGTTTCTCCCCATGGCCTGTGCGGTATATATATATATCCATATGGGGAGTGCTTTTACAATTATACCCTTACATCCGAGTATTCCCCTCAGGGGCACTCATGTCAATACACATGTCCTATTTTGGGCCTTACATTCCTCTAACAGGCCTGCTGGGCTCAAGTGGGGGCCACCCCTACAACAGGTCCGGTTCAGTTAGTTGGTTAGGCTCAACCGCACCGGGTCGGATGAATAGTGCTGAACGGTCACTGTTCATCTTCTCCATTCACTCGCGCGCGTGCAGGAGAAGCAGAGGAAACGACGGCGTCTGTCGGCGGGGCTAGGATGGATTGCGATGGGTTTTGAGGGTATGGACGTGTTCGTAGGGATGTGGGGGTTCCGTTTTGGGGGTCGGTAGGTCCGGCGGAGGCGGCAATCGCCAGCGGCGAGCCTTTCCTTTTTGCGGCCGATTTGAAAATTGTGGGTGATTGGAAGCTTCTCTAGGCAATTGAGCTGGCTTTGGGCATGTTTGGGGCTCGGGAAAGCTGGTGGAAGAGTCGGTTTGTGTTGGGGAAGACGGAGCTAGGCTGGCCACGGTGAGGATTTTCGTCCGTTGGGTGGTTCACAGCACCGGGGAAGGAGGGAGGCTGGGGAGCTAAGGCGGCGATTGGGGTATGTTCCTGGGAGGTTGGGGAAGCTACAGACGGGTTTGATTGGAAAATGGTTGGCCGGAGAGAGGACATTGGATTAGGGCTCACTTTTGGGATTTCTTGCAATTGCCGGTAATGGAGGGGATGAGGGGAGCTTCGGGGTATTTGGGCTGGCTCTGGGGAGTGTTGAGTGCACCTTGGAGGTCTCGGTTGCTTAAATAGGCGAGGAGGAGCGGTTCGGCACAGTGCGTTGGCCAAAGTAGCGACAGCGCGTGGCGGGGCTGAGAAGGCTTGGGGAGACTCGGCACGGCTGCCAGAGGGGTGCGAGTTGGTGCTTTGGGTGTAGCAATGTCGAGGTCAAAAGGCGCTGGGGTGCTCAGGTCGGCCGAGAGAGGAGGGGTGAGAAGGAGTAGGGGCGGGGGCAATGGGTGGCCGACGGTGCTGCCACGCCTTCTGGCCGAGCCAGGGGCTGTCAGGGCGCGGCAGGCGATGCTGTATGGGTGGCTGCGGTGGCACAACCTGGAAGGCACGGGAGGGCGTTGTTTTGCAAGGAAATCCGGCAGCGGCAAGAAACCAGGGCGCAGTGGCAGCAGGAGCAACCGGTGGCGACTGACACCGGTGCAGGAGCATTGATGGGGGCAGTACGGTCGCTGACAAGTGGGGAGGAGCTGGCAGGGATGCGCAGGCGCGAGAAGGCATGAGGAGACGTCAGCAGCGACAAAAGATCGGCGGCAGCGGCGATTTTTCGGACGTGAACAGTAGCTACGCTAATTCCCTCCGTTCATGCTGTGGTGACAAGGATTAAGGGTGGTTTTGCATCAAGATTAGTGCGGTTTAGGCTGGGGAGGCAAGAGAAACTCAAATCCAAATCAAACTCAAAATCGATTTTGATTTTTCAAATTTTCGGTTTTGTTTCAAGGTTATCAGATATATGTAGGAGTAAGGTAAGCAGATAAGGTTTCTTGAGGTAGAGTTTTGTGCGCAATCACAACTGAATCCTCCAAAATCCAAAATAATCTCTTTTCCCCCATAAGGTTTCCATACGAAGAAGAAGCATAAACCCAACGCCTAATTACCTCCTCTATTCGGCCTTAACTAGGTTTCAATCTGTTCTTATCCAACCAAAGTCTGAATTTAAATCCATATGGTTCTTTTTTCTGAAGTTTGAATTTAAATTCATATGATGCACATTTGAAAGGTCGAGGAGACTGACTACAGAGATGGCCTCCTCTAAGAATGATCGAGTGAAGCGCATATATTATGCTCCTCATATCATGGCACTCATCATGAGAAAGACAGGATATCGGGGTGCTTGACCTTTCATCCACAAGACATACAAGCCTCGTGAAGGTCCTCCTATGCTAACCTTCGCTCAACTTCCAGCTCCACCTCAAGAAGAGCATCCACAAGAGCAACATCAAGTGAAAAATCATGTTCTCATTGCTTTATTACAAATCAATCAAACTCTTTTTGAGATTCAGGATGCTCAACTTGACACCAGAACTCAATTGGCGGTCTTGACACAACATGTGAGACTCCTTGAGTAACCATCGACAATGCTGCAGTTGTCATCCTCTCATTTATCGTCGTTGTCACTGTGGTGAGCGCTTCGGCGCTCCTCCTCCCAACTAGATGTTTCTAAGTAAAGGGAGAAGTGACTGAAAAAGGGTGGAATTGTGGGACAAGATATCTATCTTTATTAACTATATTACCTAAGTTGCTCTTTTATGTAATGAACTTTGTAAGGTTAAGAAGTTTTGCTTTTATTGTAATTTTTGGGTTGTAAGCTTTTTAAACCTATTTTGTCAAGCACTCTATGTTGGTTATGCTACAATTTGGCTTTAATAACTCTTTGTCTATTTAGTCTAAATTATTGTGTTTGCTAACATCTATTTAAGCCTTCAATGTAAATTGTTATTATTGTTGTTTGATGCTTCCTCAAATCCAAATAATAGAGGAAACTTCACCAAAATTTCTTAAAAATCAACAAATGTGTGTGAAATCACTTCATGAACCTCTATGCATACATTTAGGGGGGGAGTTTTTGTCTATTTCTTGAAGACTTTGCTAGCACTCAATTCTTTCTCTCTTTTGAACTCATTTCAAGAGTTAAATGCTACCAAAAGTAAAAAAACCTAAAATATGCAACTTATTCTTGGACAATATGTATTTTTGAAAAATTTTAATTCACCTAAATTATTTAGCTTGTTGTCAGTTACTAAAAAAAGGAGAGATTGAAACATCTAGGCCGCTAAAAATTATTTTGATAATTAATAATGACTGTGTTTAAGGGACTAATATGTTTGTTAAGATGATTGAAAGGTTTAGTATCGGACCTGGGAGCAACAGATCCGGATCCTCTGTGTTAATCGCACTAGTCTAGAATCAATTAGCACACAGAGTGGACAACAAAGATAAATATCAACAATAATGTTATTTATTAATTAAGTGAATATGGGCCTTAAGGCCAAATTTTACATCCATGGTAAATAGGCCAAATTTAAATACTAGCAGTGGAAGAAAAAGTCGAAGCAAAAGAAGCCCATCTAGTCTGCCCATAGGCAAATGACTGTGGGACACGACCTACTCATTAAGGTCCTCATCAAAGTGAAAACAGTCCTCCTCTTAGCTACAAAAATAGGCAAGGGTGAGCATAAAAATGAACTCCACAAGTTACATAGGAAATACATTATGAATGCAAAGCTAACAAGTGAAGGAATAATAGGGTTATTTAAGTGTAAAACCAAATTTGAATAAACACAGTAAGTAGATGTAAATTGTTGAATTTAATGCAATAAGTAAAAAACAATATTTTAACAAATACCTTCGTTAGTGTGTCTATTCCCCACACTAACCTAATCATGAGCATCTCATTCGGACCATCTTTTCCAAACGATCTCATATGTATTTCATCCATCCATAGGCCATTTTATAAACTATTTTAAAAAATAAAGTCTAATCCATGAAAAATTTTACTTGGCATACCCATGACCATAGGCATGGCTATCCAGAATAGTTTATATACTCTGCAGAGGTAGTATAACTTTACCCACAAGAGATAATCAACTTATAATGTCCGTCTGACACACTTTCTGAAGGTGTGCAACTAAAAGATTATCGCAAGGACTTTATAATGCAAAGTCGTTAACCTGGTCATACCCCCGTTAAGATTTCACACATAGAATCTACTAAGTTGGGACACCTTCTTGTGCCTTGTGAGACTTCTCGTGGCCTACGCTATGTCGACATTCAACCTATAGCAAGACTCATGTTGGAATCTATAAATTAATCAGTCAGATCTGTTCCATATCAGACTTATGGTAGTACGACATGGTTTTGTAGCAGTAGCTCATAGACTAGTCCTTAATTGACTTAGGTAAACTTTCCACATACCCCTTATACCAAGCACCCATATTGTGCCACCAAGCAACCACGCTGTGCCAGCAACCACATTGTGTATATAATAATTGTATACCTTAGGATAAGTTTTGGAGGCAATTAACTCATTTGAAAGAGTGTTTGACTTTAAATTAATTGCTAGCAAAAGTACACATCTAGTTATCATTAATCATCTAAAATTTTTTATTAACAACACAATATATGAACTAGATTGGTTGACCTTCAACTGAAAAACTTGCAGAAACGTATGAAAAGATTCCTCTTTTGATTAGTGGCACCTGTAATCACACTTGCCTCGTGTGGTCAAATTGGAAACACACACTCCACAACCTCTCACTGCTAGTACATATAGCCACAGCAAGTGCACAAGCAGTCAAGCACACATGTGGCACAGCTCTCTTGGGCAATTCGCTACGTTGTAGCACCACTTAATTTGGAGTACCTACGTCCAGCGCGGCCGTCCCAAGAACCCAAGCAAACGACGATGGTGACCCGCGACGGCACGGCCGCCGGGGCCGGCACGATGCGGTTCGCGGTGCACGTGCTGCGGGGGCGGTGGTTCATGTTCTTCGCGTCGATCCTGATCATGGCGGCGGCCGGCGGCACGTACATCTTCGGCATCTACTCCAAGGCAATCAAGACGTCGCTGGGGTACGACCAGCAGACGCTCAACACGCTCAGCTTCTTCAAGGACGTCGGCGCCAACGTCGGCATCCTTCCGGGGCTCATCAACGAGGTGACGCCGCCGTGGGTGGTGCTGTTCTGCGGCGCCGGCATGAACCTCGCCGGCTACCTCATGATCTACCTCGCCGTCTCGGGGCGAACGGCGCGGCCCCCCGTGTGGCTCATGTGCATCTACATCGCCGTCGGCGCCAACTCGCAGTCGTTCGCTAACACCGGCGCGCTCGTCACCGCCGTCAAGAACTTCCCCGAGGACCGCGGCGTTGTGCTCGGCCTGCTCAAGGGATTCGTCGGCCTCAGCGGTGCCATCTTCACGCAGCTCTACCGTGCAATCTACGGGGTCAACGACGACGGCGCGGCGCTCGTGTTGCTCATGGCGTGGCTCCCCGCCGCCATCTCGCTGCTCTTCATCCCCACCATCCGCATCATGCCGCGCGGACCGGCGGGCGGCCGGGAGCGCAAGGCCTTCTTCTACTTCCTTTACGCCTCCATCGTGCTCGCTGTCTACCTCCTCGTCATGAACGTCGTCGAGCTGGAGGTGCTTGGCTTCCCTAAGTCCGCCTACTACGTCACGGCTACCGTGCTCCTCCTCCTCATCTTCTTCCCGCTCGTCATCGTCGTCAGGCAAGAGCTCAAGACCTACCTGCAGCCGCCACCGGCCACTACAGCCTCCGTCGTGACGATCACCGTCGACGAGAAGGCAGCGCCGTCCGCACCTCACGAGACACCTGATACCACCAATACGCCGCCGTCGACCTCGGCGTCGTGCTTCCAGGACGTGTTCCGGCCGCCTTCGAGGGGGGAGGACTACACCATCCTTCAGGCGCTGTTCAGCGTGGACATGCTGGTCCTCTTCGTAGCAACCATCTGCGGCGTCGGCGGCACGCTGACGGCGATCGACAACATGGGCCAGATCGGGCAGTCGCTGGGCTACCCGCAGCGCAGCATCTCCACGTTCGTCTCCCTCGTGAGCATCTGGAACTACGCCGGCCGCGTGGTCGCCGGCTTCGCCTCCGAGTACGTGCTCGCCCGGTACAAGGTGCCCCGGCCGCTCGTCCTAACGGCGGTGCTCCTCCTCGCCTGCGTCGGCCACCTCCTGATCGCCTTTGGCGTGAGCAACGGGCTCTACGCGGCGTCGGTGATACTCGGCTTCTGCTTCGGCGCGCAGTGGCCGCTGCTGTTCGCCATCATCTCGGAGGTCTTCGGGCTCAAGTACTACTCGACGCTCTACAACTTCGGCGCGGTGGCGAGCCCCGTGGGGTCGTACATCCTGAACGTGCGCATCACCGGGCACCTCTACGACCGCGAGGCGCTGCGGCAGGGCGGGCGGAGGGGCAGGGACCTGACGTGCATCGGCGTGCGGTGCTTCAAGGTGTCGTTCCTCATCATCGCCGGCGTGACGCTGCTGGGCGCCGCGGTGTCGCTGGTGCTCGCGTGGAGGACGAGGAAGTTCTATAGGGGAGACCTCTACGGCAAGTTCAGGGAGGTCGCCATGGTAGGAGCCGAGCGGGGCCAGGAAGAAGAGAGCAGCAGTGGTGGTGGCGCGAAGGATGCTACTTCTGGTGGCCAGGTCGCCGCCGGCGCCGTCAATGGCAATAAGGTTTGATCGATTAATGAGTGAGATGCGCCTGTCTCGAGTGACTGTTTCTGTAGCGTACGTATATAGTGAATGGCTCACGCGAGGTGATCGTCGATCTCACGTATCATGTGTGTAAGTTGTTATAGAGCCCGACAAATATAGAGCATCAAAAGAATGGAATAGAAGAATTTAATATGAAAAACATTTACCAAAAAAACCATAAATATACTGTTGAAGTCTTACGACCACTCCCAGAAACCGTATGACCACCTTGTAACCGCTACGACCACCCACTGCAGTCGTACAACCACGTTGAAGAGGCTACGACCACCTCCTAAGTCGTACGACCGCTCTGTTGATTCTCTAACCACCCTGACAGTCGTTACAACCACGTTTTGACCTCTCCGATCACGTCTCGTTGCTCCGACCACGCAGTCGTAACTTCAGCAACAGTTACAACCACGTTCACCGCCGCTACGTTGCACTTCCTTCGACCACAGTCGATCACCGTAGTCATGACTCGATTATGACCACGCTGTGATACTGTCGACTATGTTGAAGGCTCTATTGACTACTATGGTCGTAACGCTTTACGACCACGTCTCCCCGCTATGATCGCTTACGACCATGTCTTCTCGCTCAGTGACCGTGGTCGTAACTTGCTTACGACCATGTCTGCTGCTCCTGCGGACACCTCCGCTCGATCGCCGTGGTTGTAAGTCGTTTACGACCACGTCTTCAATCACGATGCACTCGATACTCGATAATTCCCAGAGCCAAACCGCTCTTCTCTTCTTTATTTCTTTCTCTTGCTCGATCACACCGATCACTACGATCACCCCGATCGCTCCTCTCTTTTTCCCTTGCCTCTCTTTCGATCACACCAATCGCTTTGGCTTGCCTTCTCTCGTTACATGGTACTGCCTTTTATACCTTACTCTACGACTTCAGGACAGACTTGACTACAACTACTACTCCTACAACTCCGCCACGGACTCGATAGGCTGACTTGTACTCGTACACGACCACGATGACTCGAACACGACTTCGATTTCCGACTCTGTTACGACTATGACTTTCGAC
This sequence comes from Dendrocalamus sinicus, assembly GCA_036346575.1. NCBI lineage: Eukaryota > Viridiplantae > Streptophyta > Magnoliopsida > Poales > Poaceae > Dendrocalamus > Dendrocalamus sinicus. Next base: position 11,705,026 of record CM070648.1, read on the forward strand.
TCAAACACGACTTAGACTTCTAGACTGAAAACAAGATTACTAATTCTAATACGTACGAATGCAGAATTCACTATATGAGGCTGAGGGATTATATGAGAAGGTCCATGATAATATTGTGATGAACCATTGCTAAATTTGTTGAGTGAAAATTTGAATTTTGTAAAGTTTGCATTTTGTTTGTTTCAATTAGATAGACCAGTCTGATCACTGGCTTGTTGCCAGTCAGACTGTCGGTGTTGTGCCGTGGCTTGGTGCCGATCAGACCTTCTGCCAATAGTATCGCTATTTAGTTGGCAGTTGCAATTTTTTAGAGCGGATTTTTTTGTACTATTGTGATTGGTCTGACCAGCCTTTGATTGGCAGTTAGACTGGCCCCAAAAATTGATTTTGCAATTTTGTGAATTTGGTCATGGGACTATTTAAGTTGTGCTTAGTCGGTGCATTAAGATTGCATGATGCATGGTTTAGTTAATATGGGTCAAGTTATGAAGAACTTGTGCTTAGAAATGATTTCTTTATCTTTGAAAGCGCAGGAAGATTTGGAGTCAACTATGATTAACGATGAAGATCGATGCTATGCTCATGGAAGAGCCGATGCCTTGAACGAGCAAGAATGCCAGGTGAGATGGTTAGGCTCAAATATAGCATGAGAAATGCGAGAAATTTTGAAGCGAATGTTCGAGCGACGGGTTGCACCAAGAGAATTAGTCAGTCCAAGTGAGGCGTAGTCTAGTGAAATTGGAACGGGAGAAATTTGTTGATACGTGCACCTACACATGGCGAGTATGGTAATTGCTATAATGGAAGATGAAAACCAAGTTAAGGTGAGGGTGTTATGATATTTTGCTAAATATTGAGAACCGTGTTGGCTCAAAACCGCGACGCTTGGGCGGCACTTTGGAAAGCGGTTTAGGTTAAGAAGATGTTGAAAGAAATCAAGTATATCAAAGGCTAAGGATTTAATGGATTTGAGCTCATGTACTTTGAAAAACGTGCATGAGTTCAGTGTATGAGTACAATCCATGTTATGTAGGGTTAAAAGGTTCCCAAAATATACTAATAGATAGTATCCTTTAGGGTTAGATTTGGATTAGTTGTCTCATTTATTTAATGAGTTAGGATGGAGATTTGCCAGTTAACTATCCAACCATCTCTCATTCCAACCTTTTGTTCTAGGGTTAAGATTAGAAGAGTGAGTGATGTGGTATACTCTTTTGTTCTATAGGTGAAATGACTATAAAACATTTATTCTCAAGTAGTATGGACACACAAAGATGAAATTCATTATATGAGAAAATATTATATGCAAGATAACTCTGACGTGCTTCAATCATGTGACTATAGAGATACATATATAATATAAGGAATAAGAGTTCTAGGAGATCACGAAACCAAGACGAAATCGACAAATGTATTCACTTAAACACGTATATGAATTAATATTATACTTAGTAAGGTAAGTATATATATGATCGGAGGCCATGCCGCAAAAACCACGGAGCTGCTCTAGTAACTCTCCTGCAGCAGAAACCACGTGAGGTAAATGAATTGATGAATCTCTGTCTCGTGATGTTTAGTGGTAGGCATCACCATCGGTGTCACTGGTGCTCGTGTGGAGGACGAGCTGGAAGTTCTATGGGGTGGCCTCTACAACAAGTTCAGGGAGGTGGGCATGGTAGGAGGAGGGGCGGACCCACCGGGGTCAGGTGGGGCTGGCGCCCCCTACCGCCGACCGTCACCCCCTGCCTGTCCGAGGACGACGCCGGCGCTAGCTGCAGCAGCTCATTCCAGACTTTCAGTTGGATCAAAAATTCAAAACTGGAACACAAGTTAACGACAACTCCACCTCTGCAAAACCAAACAACGCAAGAAAAGACCGATCAAGAACCTCTAAAGTTTTAACAAACCAAAAGCCAAGATTTTGGTCGCCGACTTCTTGCTCCAAATTTCCCACAAGAAGCAGGGAAATCTCAACGTATAAATGACCGGAGCAAGCAGCACTCACCCAATCTGCGCCGCGGCGAGGACGACAGCTAGCCGAGGAGCAAATGGATCAAAGAACCCGCGCCCACTCCTCCCGTCCCGCTCCGCCAAAGCCCACTCAGCAGCTCAAAACCTCCCTACCTTCCCTCCCCAGCATCCTCTGTGAGGGACCGCTCAGTTGGGCTGAAAAGTCAGAAATATAAATTGAAATTGCATCAGAATGCTGAAATTTCATCAGAAATGAAGGTGGTTTATTTGACGTAATTAAATTTAAAAAATTTAAAAATAGAAAAAATATGCTAGCTCATTACGGACAACACAAACGAATACAGAAAAAAGAACCGACAAAAAAGCTCCAAAAAAGCCAAAAGTTCAGAAAAGACGAAATTTATGAATAGTGAAAAGGGAGTGTATAGGCATCATCCGGATGTTTTCTTCCATATTATCATTCAAATTTGTAACCTTTGGATTAGAGATCAAATGACCATTGTTTTTAAAGGGGAGGAGATTTTTTCAAGGGGGAGGGGGGAATTTATGGCCATTGGATCTCTAATCTAATGGTCATAAATCTGGATGATAGTTAGAAAAAAACATCCAGATGACATTTAGCAAAACCCTAATGGAAAATAAGCTAGAAGCCAGAAGTTGAAGTCGAAATGAGCGGAGCCTGTGGACACATGCGCAACGGCGAATTCCTCTGTATGCCATGCGTTCGTACTACAAAGAAATTATGAGCTTTTACTTTTTTTATTTTTCAACACTGTGCGATAGTTTTATTATTTACAGTTGCTAATGATCTATGTTAGTTTTTATCTACTAGCTCTTTAAATTTTCATTCTAGATTAGAAGGCGATGGGCACCAGGAAGAAGCGGGCAGCAGGGGGTGGTGGCACGGAGGATGCTACTTCTGGTGATCAGGTCGCCGCCGTCATTGGCGATAAGGTTTGATGAATGAGCACTGGTGCGTGAACGATATAGATGCACGTTCAACATGTCGGTGCCGTCGTGTGCGGGCTACTGGGAGTACCAATGCCTTGTAGGTTGAAGTTGCACAAGTAGTCTACATGCGTGTGTGTGTGCTGATGTCGAGTGATTTGTTTTTTCCGGACTGGCCGAACGGCATGGAGTGCGCGGAGACGGGCTCTCCATCCCGGCGACGCGCAGAGCAGAGCTCCGCGGCGCGAGAGTTTGGTCCGTTCCGTTTCCCTTTTGGTGTTTCGCGCCAATATGCTGTGAGCATGGCGAGTTTCGAAGGCCACGTTCCTTTGTCTGTTTAATTTCTTTAAAAATTGAGGTTAATTTTTTAAAACGAATTTTTTAAACGGTTTTTAAACTTAAAATTGTATGTGTAATTCACATCAACTATAGAATTACTACTATTTAAAAAGAGTAAAAACTGTTAGTCACGGTCTAGAAAGAACATGACTATCAGGAGGTGCATGGCGCGGCGCAGTGGTTTTAGCCATACTTGGATAGAACTTCAAACTAGTACATCCGGCCCATAAACCCACGACACTAAAGCTCCAAATCCATCGGCCAAGGCCCAACAACACGGGCAAGGCCCAAGGTCCATTTATAGCACCACGAAGGGCCCACCGCGTAGCACGCAAAACCGAGCCGTGGGAATCCCAAACCCTAGCGCTCGCTGGCTTCTCTTTTCTTTCTCCCCTCGTCGTTGCCGCTTCCGATTTCCTCGTAACCTCCTCCCCCCTACCCGTCTCCTCTCTTCTTCCCAAACCCTAATCTTTCTTCCCCACGACCCGACGCCGCGAGACAGAGGGGTGGGTAATGGCGGACAGGGAGGAGAGCCGGATCTTCGTGGGCGGCCTCTCGTGGGAAACCGACGAGCGCAAGCTCGAGGACACCTTCCGCCGCTTCGGCAAGGTCATCGACGCCCAGGTATCCCGACTGTCACCGCGTTTCTCTGCAAGCGCTTGTATCCCACGCGTTGCGTCGTATTATCCACGGCATATGTGCGTTTTTTTTATGGATGGCGCTGCTAGATCTGTGCAATCTCTGGGCTTAGAGGGAGGCCGGGGCGGCGGAGGCATGGCGGTGGCGCCGCCGGCGCCGTGGGACGAAGGAGGGCAGTGGGCGGGGGCGACGAGAATTAGGGAGGTTAGGAGAGGTGGCGGGAAGCGGCGGCGGTACCAGTTGGAGATGGGGAAGGGGGCGGGGGGGGGGGGGTGGGGGTGGCTCTCGCCGGAGATAAAGAAGATGACAGCGCGGGGTCTGATCACCGGAGAGGAGGAAGGCAGGAGTGGCGGCCCGGGGGAGGAGCTGGCCGGAGGGCCTCGCCGGTGCCGGTTTCGGTTGCGGCGCCGGCTGACGCGGCTGCTGAGAGTGAAGATTAGGGTTGGGGGGTGGAGGCATATATGGGAGGGAGAGGAGAGGTCAGCGGTCCAGAAAATCGACTGTGTTTTTTTTTTAAAAAAAACAGGCGACTGTGCAATAGTTGCCCCCTTAAAAAAAATCCCTAACATGTGGAATTTAGCCTCTTTAAGGAGGCATAATTATATTGCTACGTTGTATATTTGCTACTTAGTTTGTGGTCACCTCAGGAGTACTCACTGTTCTTGTTTCTCTACCTTTGTGTGCTATCGGTGATCTCTTAGTGACCTTTCTCAGCCACTCTAGTACTCACTGTTCTTGTTTTTCTACCTTTGTTTGCTATTGGTGGTCTGATAGTGATCTTTCTCGGTCACTTTTAGTTTGATGAGGCCAAATGAGCTGGCAGATATATGGAGTTGGATTGCACTGGGATTCCTTTTGTTGTTAAAGGAATAAGTTTGCAGGGAACCTTTTAGCTGTGTTGAAAAAAAAAAATATATCGTCTGCACTTTGGGAGAGAAAACTTGAGGTGGAAGTTGCTTTCCCAAGGGGACATGCTGATGCTGTTCATTACAAGTAAATACCTGAAGTGAGCATTGTGACCCGTGAAATCGATCCAATAAGCAGGGCATTTGATTGATTCAAATGTTGGTTGTGCTCTGATATTTTCATTCAGCTTTGAGGTCCGATAAAAGAAACAAGGCGTTACTGCATAATTTTTGGTATCACTTGATGAGCAATACCTGCAGTGGCTCTGTAGCTTTTTGTGATTCTCTGCACACCTGGTGATTTTGATATTGTGTTGTGCCGACACCAGAGTTGTAGGCTGCAGTTGGAAACAGCTGAAGAGACAGATCGCTATTGTTATGAGACATGAAAATCAGTTAAACTTTAGCAGTCCGTTGTTCTACCTTGGAAACATGTGGAAAGTTTTCACTTCTTTGAGGTTAAACTGATTTGATTGGCTCACATGATAGAAAAGAAATTATCTATATGTTTTAGTGTTTGGTTGTGTTCACTATTCAATGATCGTGTTTCTTATTTAATGTCCATGGCATCCATGCAATTAGAAATCTCCACTTCTGTTGCTGTGTTTTTCTTTCCTTGCTATGAGTGTCATGCCTTTCTTGATTTGTCGGTATTCAGTAAATTGGAGACAACTTGCTCTTTCTTCGTAGCTGGTTTGTTAGAACAGGGCGAACATTCTTGCTATAATCATGTACCAGTTGCTATAATCATGTACCGGCTGCAATTCTTGATACATATGACCTGTTTTGTACAACTTGTTATCTTTGCAGTTTTGGTATTATAATATCAGCAATACAATATATATGTTTTCTGAAGCATACCGCAATCTTAAGGTGTTCTTTGTGTTGTTTGGGTTTTACTCAGTCGCTTTTTCTGAGAGGTTGACTGCTAAAATATGTTTGTACTGTACTATCTGATCTTCTTGGCCACCATCTATTTTAAGTGATGTCATTGCAGCCAGTAAAATGTGTGCTGAGAGTTCTCAACTTTTTGATGAAATTTAAAGGAAGATGAAATTCCAGATTTGTTTGTTGGCTCCTTGTCCTTGATGAAATTCCAGATTTGTTTGTTGGCTCCTTGTCCGTTATGTAGTGATCGAGTTATGGACATTTGGAGGATAACCGCCGAGGCAAAAATTTGATGTTAGCACTTGGCCCAACCAACCCACCCTTTCACTCATTGTTTGTCAGATATTGCTTTGTGCTGCCTTCGTGAGTTGTATGTGCAATGTTAAAAGATTTTCTCATGAGCTTATCTACCAGACAAGTTTGCCGGCACTTCAGACATCTTCCATGATGGGCCTGAGAATATTCTTGTTTTGCTGTGAAAGAGTAATTGCCATCCTTTACAGTGAAAATTTAGTAGATGGTTCAACCTACTCGACTGGTTGACTTTTAGGCATACCATGCTATCATATGACTGGAGTAACACGAACCTTGAGGTGTACACGGTTGGTATTGTTTTCATGGCAATGGAAGTTGCTTGCTTCTCAACTTAGTAGTTTGTTACAATTGGTTTAGTTGATGTGAGATGCACAGTAGGAATTTGGACCGAAGGATGCACAGATTATCCAGAGAAGTCTAATGAATAGGGGTAACAGCAAAAATTGTTGAAAGAGGGTAACAGGAAAAATTTGTTGCTTTAGTTTGCTGTGTTGCTTTCTAGACCAAAAGTGCCCGGACATTGCTTTGCTCTACTGCTTGTCAGTGATAATGAGCTTTACTGTCTTGGGAATATTTTCAGTCACAAAGGTAGTTACAGCTACATGCAGCTGTGTGACAGAATTTTGATTCGTTCTGTTGAATTATTGAAATTCTGGAATGGTCTTCTCTAAGCTGCTCCCAAGGTAATGACTTTCTGTTGTCTGTCAACCATCCTAACGTTGTGTATAAGTGATTTTTGTTACATGGGTAATCTATTTCACACCCTAACAATCCTTACGTAATGTATTCAATTCTTCTGTATTTTATTGGTGATCACATTTTCGTTTGCTGAGTTATATCACCGTTCAATTCACTGTTATTGAGGTTATTCATTCCAAAAGAAAAGCATGTTCCTTTGTAGAAGGTGTAGATGGCTGCTATAGACTTAGCTACGTAGTGTTATGTGTTTTTCTTGTTACTTTATCAAAGTACATGTTTTCCAAGCTGCTGCCTTTTTGTAAATTATGAAATACTACGGTTTCAAATGAACTATCACTTGAAATGTTACAGCAACCTTTTGGTACTGCATGTCAAATTATTTGTTGAAATTAAATGTCTGCTTGATCCTCAGTCCATCTCAAAATTTAAATATTCTGCATTCCTTATCCTATCGGTGGGCAGATGCCTATTTTGTATATGCTGACTTGAGTTTAGTCATATATCCCAATATTTATAAGTTTATCTTGTTGTAGATCATGCTGGACAGACACACAAACCGCCACCGTGGCTTTGGCTTTGTGACGTTTACAGATCCACGGGCAGTTGACAGCGCTATAAAAGATATGCACAACCAACAGTTAGATGGCCGGACCATTTCAGTGAACAAGGCTGAGCCTAAGATGCATACAGATGACACAAGGTATGACAGTGGTGGTGGACGAGGAGATTATCGTGGTGGTAGAGGTGATGGTCCACCCCCTGGCAATTGCTTCGAGTGTGGCCGCCCTGGTCATTGGGTTCGTGATTGCCCTAATGCTGGTGGAGGTCGTTCTGGGCGGTTCTCTTCTAAGTTCAGCGGTGGCAGGGGAGACCGTTTTTCTGGATCGGATAGGTTTGGTGATCGTTACATGGATGATCGTTATGATGGTGGCCGTTATGGGTACCGTGACCCTATTGACAGCAGAGACAGGTATGGTGGGGGCCGTGATCGCTATGCCAATGATCAATACCCCTCTGGTGGTGATCGCTATGGTGCAGACAGGTATGGAGGTCCAGATCGTTACCAGCCAAGTGGTTATGGTAGGGAGCGAGAAAGAAGCTATGAGAGAGATGGAGCACGTGGCAATGGCGGCTATGATAGGAGTGGCCCAAGGGGCGGTGGAAACTATGACAGGGATGGTCCACGTGGCGGAGGCGCTGAACACTATGGCAGTGGAGGACCTACTCGTTATGATGGAGGAAGTTACAGGGAGAGACCTGGGCCATATGACCGCCCCAGCAGAGGAGGACGATATGATGATCGCCTCCAGTGAACTTTTCGCTTCAAGTTATGTATTTGCAGTTTAATATTTGCTGTTTAACATTTGCAGTTTCGCATGGCTGAATGCTTAATGAGTGCTCTGGCACAGTTATCTCTGTTCTGTATTAGAACTGGTACTGGCACTGATGTTGCCTTCTGGCTTAAGTTTATGCAGCAGACCGTTTTCATGCTGAGTTGTTTCGTCTTGCCCTGACTGGTTGGTTTGGTGACCTGATTACCTCGTTGCTGAATGGTTCTATTGTTGCACATGTTATGCATCGAGTTGTAGGAAATTTAGGCGTTCTGCTGTGGTTGCTTGTCATCGTAGTTCTGATATGCAAGGATTATTACAGAAACGGTTGCCGAAGTATCCCCTAGCACCACATTGATGGGAGACAATGTCAAGTGTGTTATCAATTTATCATCCGTCCTGAATATGTCCACAAATTTTGCAATAATAGATGTGGCCGCTGCGGCGTGTTTTGTTTTTGTGTAGCTAAGTCATGTGAGGTGAAGTAGCAGCCTCAGTTTCCGTTTTTCATTCCATGGCTTCTCTGTAAATGCTTGTACGAATTGTAATCGGATACTCCTGGAACTCTTGCGTTAATTGAATCTGGGAAATTTGGACTTACTCGTTGCCTAATTACACAACTAATCTCATTTTTTATACGGGGGCAGACTGAATACATGATGCAGGCGTTGGAGAAACTCTTCAAATAGACGGAAGGGGAGTTAACTCGTTCAGAAGGTACAGTTAGTCCAATCATATCCAAACAGACCTATCACTATCTGTCTACCGATCAAAAGACTTATTTTTCGCTATTCTTAAATTTTATCTTTTTCTGATTTTTTTGGATTTTTTGAGTTTTTTTACCGGTTCTTTTTTTCCTGTATTCGGTTGCATTACACATGATGGGCTAACCTATTTTTTCTATTTTTAAATTTTTTAAATTTAATTATACCAAATAAGTCACCTTCAGCTACAGTGTAATTTCAACCAGCTACAGTGAAATAAGCTATAAGCCACAGCCCACCCGATCACCACCACGACTTTATCGAAAGTTCCCCATCTCAATCTTCTCTCCGATTGGACTCGGCAAGAACAGTCCCAGTCTTTGTTTAACCCCCCTCCCTTTATCCTTTAATCCATGAAAACCCAGTAATGCATAAATTAATCCCATAAACATTAGAATTAAACGACACATTCATGTGTAGCACGATTTAGTTCATTAAAAGTATGATACACAGAACGACAAATAAATCGTGGGCTAAAATATGTTGTGTTGATCAGCGAATTGTCAAAGGATTCTTTATACTTTGACATGGCAGGTTATGATACAAATTTTAAGAGCATCCCCCCGTTGGTATAGTAACTGAAACACCTGAGTTTCTAAGGACATATATGTATAGATGGTGATTATCTGTAATACACCTCTATATCATCTATATATAAAACTAAAGATAATTCATATAATAGATTGTATATATAGTTGTATATACAATGGTACACATAGTAAGAAGCCGTCTACAAGACCATATTTTAAATAATAGACATCATCTTTCTCTCCCGTTTATATCACACAGAATCTTATAGGCATATACTTAGACAGCTAACATATGTCATACCATAAAAAGAACTGTTTTCTCTTTCAGTCAAATTTATACGGTTTTAACTCAATGCACATAAAGTGATAAAACAAGCAAGGAATTAATGCCTTCTTTTATTACATTCGCCGCCCTCTATTAATTGTATATCCAAACAACCAGTAAGCTACAGATAAGGTCGTTTGAAGGAAAAGTTACATAGAAAAACTAGTATTTGCAAATCAAAACTACTAAAACAGCATCTATTTTGATCGAAAAAAACATTTATTTTAGAATGGTGGTCATCCAACATAATAAAGTAGTGGACTCTTTGCAACGGCCGCCTTGCATGTCTTCTTCCCACCCTTTCTCCCTAACAATTACGGAAGACACGGATGTATCAAAATAGTGATGCACTTAACATAGGCTGTGTATTTCCCCTCACTTCTCATCAAGTGGAGTGCGTGAGATCCGTCATTGTGGATAGCAGCCACGAAATGGACAAAATGTTCATTTCAAAGTGATGTTACCCACGCAATAACTATCCAACCACAAGTGAGTCGTATACACGAAGAGACTTCCTATAGGAAAAATACTTTTTACTCCTGGATGTAATTACACCCATCTCTAATATACCACCTAAACAAGCTTGAAATACTCCTTTATCACTTTAGATATATTCATATACTAATTGTAAGATACTCCAATGTGAACCACACGAAAAAATTGCAAGGAAGTCCATAGTTTTTAGCGTATTTTGTAAATACCTTCGTATACGCATATAAAAAGGAGTATGTCGAAAAAAAATGTACATACCACCTCTGAAAAATTGTTCATACCATCCAAATGGCCTTAAATACTCGTATACTACATGTGCATACCCTCCGTTACGTAAGATACTCCCTACGTTGTGAGATACGACATAGCGTATAATTACACCCGGGAGTATTTTGCTTGTTAGCTCTAGCTCTAGGAAATCTGTAGATTTCCTAGAGCTGGTCATCTGTAGCTCTAGGAAATCCTGGATCTAGAGTTGCAGGCATGTTAAGTGCATTTACATGACTCATTTCATTTATATTATATATTAAATAAAAATATTTAAATCATTTTAATTTAGTCAACAAACTACAGATCCAGCATAGATCTCGGAGCTAGAGCTGTGCCAAACGGGGCCTATAGTCTCGCTTGGTTGGGCTGAAAAACTATGGTTTATGACTGAAATTGCACTGCAGCTGGCTGAAATTACACTGTACCTGAAGGTGGTTTATTAGACGTAATTAAATTTAAAAATAGAAAAAATGCTAACTCATCACGGACAACGCAAACAAATACAGGAAAAAAGAATCGGCAAAAAGCTCAAAAAAACCAAAAATTCAGAAAAAGACGAAATTTATAAATAGCGAAAAATAAGCCAGAAATTAAAAATTTAAACCAAAATAAGCGGGGCGTATATGCCCAACGAAACACTTAATCCTTCCTAGAAGCAGTGGTGTTGGACTGGCTTATTTTTAGGGCATTTTTAAACAAAAAATCCATTATTTTTCAAAAAAGTTCAAATTTTTTGTTTTTTGTTTTCATACATTTTCCTATAAAACAGTAGACGTAATAATCTACTTAAAAATCGAAAACCAAATGCTCAATTTTTTTTGTTTAGCACCGCTCCCGAATCGGCCAATCCAGCCGCATAAGCCCAAAACCACCCTATTTAAAAAAAAAGAAAAAAGTCTGCCATTTATCCGGCCATCGAGAATAAAAACAAATCAAATAACCTCCAAAATAATATAAAATAAATACTCCAAAAAAACAAAAGTGAATACATTCCAAAAAATAAATCCAAAAAAAATCCCCAATCCTCCTCTCCCTGCCCTTTCACCTCCTCGTCCTCCGCTCTCCTCGTCCAAATCAGCAGGCAGCCAATTCACCATGCCGCCTCCTCCCCTCCTCCGCTCACCGCCCCTGACCGGCTGACCCCACCTCCCCGGCCCTCGCTGCCAGCCGGCCCCACCCCCACCTCCTTCACCTCCCCACCAAATCCCCAAATCCCCACAAGGGAAGAGGAATTGATCGAGCGATCGATCGATCCGCCGCCGATCTCCCAATAAGCCGCCGCCGCCGCCATGTTCAACAAGATCATCAAGCGCGGCACCCGCAAGGGGCCGCGCGCGGACGGGGCCGAGCCCGCGGCGCGCCCCGCCGCGCCGTCGTCCTCGTCCGGGGGCGCCGGGGCGCCCGCCCCCGTCACCGTCAACCACGCCTCCCGCGCCTCCGCGCCGTCGCCGTCCTCGCCCCACCTCGCACCCTCCGACTTCGCGGCCAACCCGGTGTCCCACCCCTCGCCGCCCCTCCTCGAGCCGCTCCCGCTCCTCCGCGACGTCGCAGCCGCCGACCGCCCCGGGCTCCTCCTCCGCAAGCTCCGCCTCGTCGCCGCTCTCTTCGACTTCTCCGACTCCCTGAAGCACCCCGGGAGAAGGAGGCCAAGCGCCAGGCGCTCCTCGAACTCGTCGACTACGTCCAGGCCCCCGCCCCCGCCGCCAACGCCAACACGGCCGCGCGCCTCCCCGACCACGTCCAGGAGGCCCTCGTCGCCGCCATCTCAGCCAACATCTTCCGCCCGCTGCCCCCCGCGCTGCACGAGTCCGCCGCCGCGATCGACCCCGGTGCCGCCCCCGACGAGGAGGAGGAGCCCTACCTCGACCCCGCCTGGCCGCACCTCCAGCTCGTCTATGAGCTCCTGCTCCGTTATGTTGTGTCTCCCGACACAGACACCAAGGTCGCCAAGCGGTACGTGGACCACGCATTCGTGCTCCGCCTCCTCGACCTCTTCGATTCCGAGGACCCGCGCGAGCGTGAGTACCTGAAGACCGTACTGCACCGCATCTATGGAAAGTTCATGGTACACCGCCCCTTCATCCGCAAGGTCATCAACAATGTGTTCTACCGGTTCATCTTTGAGACTGAGCGCCACAATGGCATTGGTGAGCTCCTTGAGATACTTGGAAGCATCATTAATGGCTTCGCCCTGCCAATGAAGGAGGAACACAAGCTGTTCCTTGCCCGTGCGCTCATTCCGCTGCACAAGCCCAAGTCCATCGCAATCTACCACCAGCAGCTGTCCTATTGCATCGTTCAATTCGCCGAGAAGGACTACAAACTTGCGGATACTGTGATCAGGGGGCTGCTCAAGTACTGGCCAGTCACAAATTGCCAGAAGGAGGTGCTGTTTCTAGGGGAGCTCGAGGAAGTGCTCGAGGCGACACAGCCTGCTGAGTTCCAGCGGTGCATGGTGCCTCTGTTTAAGCAGATTGGGCGCTGCCTTAACAGTTCCCATTTCCAGGTATGGTTTTTCTGTTTGTTAATTTCATATTTACTTGCTGTTAAGTATATTTTCTTCAGGATGCTCCCAAAAATGTGATTCTTTAGGCAAATGTGCTCCCATATATTTGGAGATATGCCTCTTTGAGGAAATGGGCAATTGAAAATCTGCTTGTTTGTGATAAGCGTTCCAAAACACTATTTGCATTGAGAACTGCAATTTCTTTTTACAAGGCACATAGTGTAGGTTCTAGGAAAATCATTTTTTTGGTGTATGTCGTGTGCTTCCTGCAAAATAAATTAGTCTTTAGCTCCTAATGTATAGTATCATCTGGTGAGATGTGAAAGGGCTGTCTTCATTCTTGCTACACGCATGTTCTTCGTGAAAACAAATATGGTTTGGAAGTATACAAACGTGTTTTTGTCAGAGTAGGGTTTTGTTTTCAGCATTCCAACACTCGCTTACTTGCTTACTGGCAAAAGTGTTTTGCCTGTAGTGGATAAGATAAGGAAGCAACCCTTCTGCTACAATGGAATCGAAATTGGGTAATAAGTAATTGACAAACACATTACTTCATTAGTATTCATAAGACAAATAGGCTGTTGCCAGTGTTTGTGACAAAATTGTTAAATGTTTGCAACCTAGATCTGTTAAGGACGGCTCCAAGGAATGTATCCAAAAGTTGCCACTTGTTTTGTTCCTGCTATGGCATTGATGGTCTTTTTGTACTTTTGATTTGTTAGTAAATTATTCAAAGTTCCAGTGTCATTGTATTGAAATATTGTATTTGTACCAGACGGGTGTTATTGGATGAAAGAATCATATGCCGGGTTTAGAATAGAGGGCTGATTTGTCAAATATTAATCCTCCTTGTCTCATTCTGTTTTTCTTGTATACCTATTTTATATCCCTAGTGCATCTTATCTACAGCTTTTAGCAGCCTTTTATTTTCCGTTTATGTTAGCCCTAGTATCTGCAGTTTTTAGCATTAGAAGCATGAATTATATTGACAACTTGTTTAGCACTCTACTTCATGCTACTATTTGCTACATCTTCGTCAATGGTAGCTCTGTGTCACCTTTAGTTAACTTGTGTTTAGTAGAGATGCTTGTGGGCTTTTAGCATCAACCTGTGTATGGATTGAATAGAATGTACATGTCATGAACCGGGGTAAACACCACCAAGAAGATGGCCGGATGGCGTCGGCGTAGAACGAGAGGGAGATAGACTAGACGAGGAAGACTTGATATTTCTCTGGTTGATTCCAATAGCATGCGGTAGTCCCCTTATATAGATGGTTCCCCCTAACAGATAGAATCTAATCCCAATCATATCTCTAACAGATATAGTAACTAATATCATATCTCTAACATAAAGAAACTAATTTCTAACTCAAATAGAATCTAATCTCTATTTCTAATAATGGACTGGCTGGACCCAATGCCCACCTCTATAATATTACATCCCTCCTGGACATGCAGCTCGTCCTCGAGCTGCTAGGCGGCGGTCATGGTGCCAATGGACGACATCTGACGCCGATGTGGAAGACGAACGGTGGTGGGGTTCTGCAGCGGATGCAGACGGCCGGCCAGATCCAGGCGGATACAAGGCTAAGCGATGCCTGCAAAATAAATTGTTTTTTTGAATTTTTTGTTTGATTTTTTATTTTGTTTTTTTAATTTATTTTTGTGATTTTGATTTTTTATTTTAATTTTTTTTTGATTTTTTTAAATTTTGATTTTTGATTTTTTGATTTGTTTTTTTACTTATTCCGGTCGGTCAGCCTGTTTACAAAAGCCACATGCGAAGCGTCGGTTAGACCGACCGAACGCACGCAAAAGCCCAGCAGAGAACAGCGGCTGGAGGACCGGCAGCGGCGGCTCCGGGCGGAGGAGCGGCCTGGCGGTGGCGACGAGCAGCGGCTTGGTCGGCGGCAGCAGCGGCGCTCGGGATGGATCCGGCGGCGAGAGGCGAGCGCGGCCGGCGAAGGCGGCCGGAGGCGGCCGCGCGAGCGACCAGCCGGGCGCGGCTGCGCGTCGCGCTCGGGACGAGGCGACCGGCGGCGGCTCGGCGGCGGACCAGTGGTGGTGGCGGTTGTAGCGCGCGGTGGTGGTGGACGAGAGGAGGACCGGCGGCGACGGATCGGGCGAGGTGGCGAGCGTGGCGGCTTCGGATGGAGTTGACCGAGCGGCGGCGGCGGGGTGGCGGTTCGCGGATCGAGCGCGCCATGAGAGACCTCCGGCGGCATGGATTCGGCGAGCGGCGGCGGCGGCAGCTTGGCGGAGACGGCCGGTAGCGGCGGATCCGGCCGAATCTGGCGGCGGCGATGGATCCGGCGACTTGGCGGCGCTTGAGCGGAGATGGCGGCGGCGGCTCGATCGCGAACTTCGGATCTGCGGCGGCGGCCGTGGCGCGCGTGGAGTAACCGGCAGCGGCGGCGGCTCGGTGGCGGCTGCGGGAAGCGGCAACGACCGAGTCTGGCGGCGCCCGCGTGAAAGCTGGACGAGATGACGGAGCCGGCAGAGAAGATGCTGCGGACGCAACGCGCGGTGCTCGCCTGGCGATGGACGCATGATGCAGATTGCGAGGACGAGCTGGTGGTGGCTGTGGCGTTGGTTGTTGTTGTTGGGGATCTGGTGCTGGATGATGAACTTGACTCTCTGTTTCTTGTTGCTCCTTCCTCCGATTCTCCATCCTCTCAAGGATGGAATGCATGTTGAGGAAAATATCCGCCATCTTTTTGTTGATGTTGGCCATCTCATTAGCGCTAGCTTTTATTATAGCCAACGATTCGGCAACCGAACGAGTCGTAGAAACCATGGTAGCAGAAGTCGTGGGAAGGGATCGACTGCTCTGATACCAAGTTGTCATGAACCGGGGTAAACACCACCAAGAAGATGGCCGGATGGCGTCGGCGTAGAACGAGAGGGAGAGAGACTAGACGAGGAAGACTTGATATTTCTCTGGTTGATTCCAATAGCATGCGGTAGCCCCCTTATATAGATGGTTCCCCCTAACAGATAGAATCTAATCCTAATCATATCTCTAACAGATATAGTAACTAATATCATATCTCTAACATAAGGAAACTAATCTCTAATTCAAATAGAATCTAATCTCTATTTCTAATAATGGACCGGCTGGACCGAAGGCCCACCTCTATGACAGTACAACTAGACATAAAAAGCTCCATTTGCATTTATTTTTCAAGTGTGCTATGTGAGGCAGATCCACATAAGATTGCCCTGTAAATCAAGGAAATGTATTCCTGGTCTCTTTCTTTTGCTGCCTAGTTTTTTTATTTGGCTTGGCCAATATATATCTTTGTTCTTTTTAGACATTTATTGATAAAAAGGAGTCTTATGTCCCAAGTAGGCCTCACTTTGTGCAAATGACTGCAGTATCTATCCAGGTTAATTAGTGCACACTTGTAATGCATATCCAAATATAGGATAAAGTAAGATCAGTTTGAATGTAAATGTATGCCATCTAACTTCTGTGTTGTCACCAGTTGGTGTAATTTGAGGGTTACTTGGAGTTTTTTGCTGCTATCATAGAGAGAGGGAAGCATGTATGGGGAGAGAGGCAAATTCAGTGGTATTTTTTCGTATTTGGAGATATGCATGTTGCGTACTAGGGCATTTCATTAATATTATTATGTGCCTTAGCAATGGTTTCTTAATCATATTTTTACAAGCTGATCTGCTCTGTGGGATTTTACTCGTAGGTACCTGTAACTCTTTCATTGTTATTGATGTATTGCAGTATCTTCGATGGTGATTTGACAACATTTAGTGTTACTGTAATTTTCCTATATGTGTTGTTCAAGTTGCATTGTTTATAAGAACAAAGACAACGAAAGCAAGCCATCTCGTATTTTTCTATTGCTAGACATCTTCTTGTACCTAGTAAGTGGATTCTTGAAGCTGAACTAGGATGATCCCACGGAGCGGAATACAAGTTTCTATTCTACTTTTTTTTAGCAAGAATGTCTTTTCAAGTTTTATCCATTTTGGATTTTTTCCCCCTCCAAACCAAGCTCTGCATCATGAGAAGTCCACTTTTTCTAACAATGGTGACAAACATATCTTCAGAGTTTGTTCCATCTCGCATATGTTGGAGTATTTGTTTCTGCTGCTAGTTCTATGCTGTTGATTAAACATTTAAGAACCTTATTGCTTTGTGGGTCCTATATGCTAGAATCTGATCCTTACTGCATGCTAATTTACCAGTGTTTTTTTTAATGTGTGCCAGTATTGGGCTATGGGCATTACCTTCTTATATTGTTCAGTGTTTTCTCTCCATAATGCAATGCTAGTGGGTGTTGGCTGAGAATAGTGCTTCAAACTTAAAACCATTCTAGTGCAAGAAGTTTGGAGTTGGTTTAAAGCTAAACACTTCCCTCCACAGGCCTCAATGTCATTTTTTTCCAACAGAGCACTTGTTTGTACTGTTAGATAACTAGATAAAGGTATATTTAACTCTTGCTTAAGCGTTCTAGCTATACGGTTCTCAATTTTGAATGAAATTCCACTTCATTGTTTTACTTTGATACCTCACTTGCAATATATTGGACACCTCATAGTATGTCTGTCCAAATTTTTTGCTGGTAGGGAAAGTTAAATTGTGTTGATGGCCAATTGCCAGGGCCTCGCTAGCTTCAAAATGGAAAGCAGTTGCTTTGTTGCCTTTCTATGCCTACTTTAATCTACTGTTGTTTCAATCCACTATGTCTACAACCACGTCTATTTCACTCCTTGGCTCTCTTGTATTCAACACCCTACTTTTTTGTTTGTTTGGCACCACTCCTGTTGTTTTGCTTTGCATATGAACATATCTGTTCTTTCCTTTATGATCATTGCTGGTGATATGTGGTCCTACTAGATGTATTCTGAATTCGTTTCTCTTGGATTCCTTTTAGTTGGAGAAGATTCAGATAGCTCATCAAGAATCTTTATTATCAAGCAATTGATATTATGAGTGTCTTATTGCTCAGACCTAGTCGTTTTCTCGCTTCCTGATAACTGCTTATGTAACTGGGTTTCTTCATTCTGCATTTGATATTTTGGGCTTTGGCCTCTAATGTATGTTTAATAATCTTAACTTGAATCGCACTGTCCCACTTAAGAGTTGCTCTCATACCAGTTGCATGCTATATTCCTATAATCCTATTTGTCGTCATATAGTCCAATTCTTGCCTTGCTATACATTACATGCACACACAACTACCCATGCACCCATGAGTGGTGACCTAGGCCTGCTCTTGTTCAACTTTGCCTATTTAATGCTGCAGTTGTTTGTAACTGCTTTTTTATTGCTCTTTCTCCCTTAAAAAACCTTTCTGGTTAGACTCAGCAGTTCATGTATACAAGATAATAACCCCCTTGTAGCCATCACATTCGCACCCTCCTCTACTGCCACAAAAAGGACACATTTACAATGATGCTATTTTAATGGCATTTTTAGAAATAGAGGTTCGGCCAGTGCCATTTTGAATGAGTGTATAAATAAAATAAAATAAAATAGCTCAGAGCGAGGTATTTGTTCATTGGTGCTGTCAGTCAACTCTCATCAGAGTAACTCTGGTATCCTGGGATATGGGGGCGCTAAGTCCTGTTAAATGGCTGGCGTTAGTGGTATACTTGCTGCTATAGAGGTTACAGTGGTGTAGCTACCCCTACTGAATAAAAATCTTCTCACTACCCGTTACAACATGCTGTATGTTTGTTGCTTTCTAGCATAGTTTGGTAAACATCTTTTTTCGTTTCCTTAATTCGCACCATTATGTGAACTCTTTGTTTGCATCGCATGTTCTACATAAGAATCTGGTTGTATCCATGCCCTCTTTTTTTGCTGGTTTTGAGAATCACTATGCTTAGTTACTACCCTTCCTGTTTTTGTGATGAACAGCCACTTCATTTCTCTGATATCTTTGCTTGCTTGTTGATTTTTTTGGCAGGTTGCTGAGCGGGCTTTATTCTTGTGGAACAATGATCACATTGTAAGCTTGATTGCCCAAAATCGTGGTGTTATATTTCCAATCATATTTGAAGCACTTGAGAGGAACATACAGAGCCACTGGAATCAAGCCGTTCATGGCCTCACCGCAAATGTGCGCAAGATGTTTTTGGACATGGACAGTGAGCTATTTGAAGAGTGCCAGCAACTGTACATAGAGAAACAAGCAAAAGCCAAAGAGATGCAGGAGCAACGAGAGTCAGCATGGAGACAATTGGAAGCTGTTGTTGCTGCCAAGGCTGCTGGTGATGATATGGTTTTGGTCAACTAGGTAATATATTCCTCTCGCTTCATTCCTTTGTTAGTTGTTGTGTCACTAAGTTGTTCTTTTAGTCTTGTAGGTTAACCTGTATTACCGCTGGTTATGCCCTTCTCTTTATGGTTATCCTTTTGTTTTGTTTAGCATTTCTATGAGATGCATTGCCTCTTTTTGTACTGCTGACCTTTTGTTTTAATTTGGTCATGGCAGTCCACAAAAAGATGGAATATGTTTGATGTATCAAACTTTCAATTGATTATGGACATTTACTTTAGTAATTTCAAGCAAACCCTATTTGTACCAGCATCCATAAGTATGCAAACATCGTTTCAGAAGGTGTTTATGCTTGTCAGATGATCGGTGCTCGCTATCACACAAGCATCCATGTGTACTTGTCAAAGTTGCCGGTGCTGTCATCTCATCTTTTGATGGTTTGGGAGGATTGCAAGGTCAGTGTTCCTTGGATTTAAGCAATGTTCACTGAGTTCAAACACGATGATGGGAGCAAGCAAAGGCCAATTCTTCCAGAGTTAATATGCCAGTGTGCCTTGCGAGGCCCTGCTATGGCACTGAACTCTTCTTTTGTTCAACCCCCCACCCCGCGTAACTTATGAATAATCGAACCTTTGTATTAATCCTTCATTGTTTGCCCTAGTTCGCTACCCACAATTGGGAAAATGCAAGTAGAAAATGAGTGTAAGCTCTTTCTTTCGTTTCCCCCCATCTTTTTGGAGTTGTTTCAGCTCATCACGTTGTATGGAAGTAACATCACGAGTGGAGATAAAAGCGCTTTAATTTAGTGTGTGGTTGGTACTAAATTAATAAGAATGGCTCATGTGTAGGAATTGCTGTACTGTTCTGCAGATGATTTAGGTTTTGGCGGTTGCCAGAAGTTCTCCCCCCGTACACTGTCGCGGGAGAACGTAACGGGAAAAAAAAATCTTGATCTGTACCTGTCCCCCCCGTACATGTCTGCGGGAGAACGTAACGAAGTACCCTACTGCCAGTCGCACCGTCTAAACTGGCGCAACAAAAAACAAGACGAGAACGTTTCGTTTGATAACCCATAAATCAGCGGTAAGGTGAATCTGAACATGCATGATGCGTGCAGTAGTGCATACCGGTTATCAAATAAAGCACCGTCTACCGAGAATACGCAGTCCCAAACCCAACGTTGATGACCTGTGAAGTTTAGTGCTCGCAATATTTCAGGATCTCATTTAGAAAATTCACAACTTTCAATTGGGAGGTCGGACAAAGATGCTCAGAAAATTACCTACTAAAGTTCTTTCCAACTTGAAGCCATCAACATTCCAAATCTTTACAGTGTGGTCAGATGATGCTGTTGCAAGATTCCTGCTAACAATCCCCAAGTGTGTCATAGGAAATCCAAAGAAGAGAAAGCTATGTAGTTATATGACTTGGGTGCACTACTTTGAGAAGAATATGTAATTAGAGCTTTAGAAGCGGAATATTACTGAGACTTCCATATTCACCAAATGCATTTGGCAGATGAATGCCTAGGAAGCAGTGTTCAAAACGAGAATACATTGGAAGAAACATGAAAGTGAAAGGAAAAAACTGTTGGTTTCTGCAAGGGCATTTTGGCAATTTCGCAATTGAAAAAAGGAAAAAAAAAGGAGAGAGAGGTGGGGCCCACCTGTCAGTGGGCTGGCTGAGGTGATAAGGGGAGGAGACTGCGTCTGCGTCTCCTCCTGTGATCGTTCGCGTGCACGTGCGCTTCGTCTTCTCGCGTCTCCTCGCGTGCGGTGTGAAGCGGCTTCGACCGTGTCATCGGGGCGACCGAGTCGAGTGGCGGCGGCGAAGGAGGCCATATCAGCCAGCCATATCAGCTCTCTAACTTCGAGGGCGATGCCAAGTGAGACACAAGGGTTTTGGGACTTTGTGTAACACCTCGCCCATCCTCTGGGCCTGGAATGCTACTACCATTGCACACTTTACCATTTTTTAACTGCTAGTTATTTTAAGCAAACTCTATTTTATTCATAATGTAGCGGCCACTTTACAACATATCATTTTAAGCAACTATTCTAGCATACTAGTGGAGTTTCAATATGCTACCCAAAAGCTGATATGCGAAGTGCTGCTAGTACGTGAAGTTATTTATGTGCTATTCCTACCCGTGCATGACGTTCTCAACAATCACATAAAAAAACAATAAAGCAAGAGTGAGTTCAAAGACTCAACAAGTACAAAGCAAGACAATAAGTAACAGGTTCATGAATCAGTCCATAACCATCACAATTTCAATAACCACTTATTTCCATTTAATCTCTTTAAGTTCTCATCAACCAATCATTATGCTTATGCACATGCACTTCTCTCTTATCTATTTAGCCTATACCGGTATAGCAGAGCGAGCACCAGTCGATGCTCACTCAGGCCCGCCCTGTTTCCATGCGGGGATCATAAGCCCGTCCTTTTTTATATGGGGACCACAGTAGCTCATCATTTTCATACGAGTATCTCAATCTCCACTCCCGTGGAGCATCCACACAAAATGGACAATTGATATCACAAAACTATCTCTTTTCATGACATGCATACAATGCGAGTTCTCTATTTATGTATATCAACATGTCATGTCTCAATAATCGTCATTCATTATTCCTCATCATGTAACTAGAAATAATTAACTTACCATATTATGGTAAGCAATGCCTTAACATCCAACTAACAACAAATACTGCCCGAATTTGCTGTTTTACCATGCACTTGCCTGGTTAGTCTCGGGGACGATGCGTGGACGGCTCTGACTCGGGACCTCTACCTGTACAAACATCAACCTGACTCAAGGCATCATATTGAAACCAGTGCTTAAGCGAGCAGCAACGACTCTACGCGCATAACCCGACTCTAGCATAAAACACATAGAGTTAAGGACCCGTCGCGTAGGTACCAACCCCTATTTTTTCTTTTTCTCCCCTTTTCTTTTCTTTTCTTCCCTTTCCTTCCTCTTCTTTTCTCTCTCTTTTCTTTTCTCATTACTCTCTCCCTCTCCTCATTTTTCTCGCCCCAACGACCTGTCGTCTCCCAGGCGATGCGGCGGCGCACAGCCGAGCTCGGGCATCGCCGGCCCGGAGCTCGCCGTCGATGGCTCCTCTGCCACCCCCAACCTTTCCCCCTCCCCCTCACTCTCTATTACTCTTCCTCTCTCTCCTCTCTACTGATTGGATCTGGGGTAGGGCCATCCCCCCGCCGTCAACCATCGGCCACCGCCCACCGCCCGTCGGTCCCCTGCCGCATCCCCCTCGGTCTCGACCTCTCGGTCGCTATGATAACCGCTGGCCGCCCAGACCGGCATTGCCACCTCCCTTGGGCGCTCCGGCCGTGGCACGTAGCCGGCCAGGAGCTCGCTGACCTCTGACCATTACGCCTCCAACCACCACCATCACAAGCTCTGGGCATCACTGGTTCACTCCTCCCCCTCTTTACTTTTGTGCTTTTGATTTAGCTACTCCTTTTGCATTGATCTAGTTTTGAGAACGCACGGCTGGGAAGGCTCAAGGTGGCCGCCGTGTCGGGACTTGGTGGAGTGCATACGCTGGGGAGCATGCACTGCCATCTAAAGGTGCACGACGGTGCTACGGGCTCGCCGCCAATGCGTTGGGGGAAGAATGGAGGCTTATTTAGTGTCAGCTTGCTGCCAAGCTGAGGAAGGCAAGGTTCGTGGATGACGATGAGGATGGCCGCGTTGCGGTTCGGTTAGGCTTGTGTTGCGTTTGCTTAAGGGTATGTGTTGTAGGGGTGGCCCCCACCTAAGCCCAACCGGCCTGTTAGAAAGCTATAAGGCCCAAATTGAGACATGTATAATGGCATAAATGCCCCTGAAAGGGATGCTAAAATGTAAGGGTACCACTGTAAAAACACTCCCCATGTGGATATATATACGATGCAGGCCATGGAGAAACCCTAAGCATTGCTCACTTAACTCTCCACTACCATACTCTCTCTCTGTTTGGTCTGTAGCCACGACAGTTGGCGCCGTCCGTGGGGAGGACAAGAGCAAGCCTCAAGATCCGAAGAAGGATGGCACCGAAAAAAGCTTCATCGTCAACGGCAAAGAAGAAGAAGGGGAGCACGACGGAGTCCTGCGTCAACACTAGGGCCTCGGCGTCGGCAGCCGCGGGCGTGGACGGCGACACGGGCACGGTAGCTACGAACGTCGACGCTCATGGCACGATGATCAACCCCGCCACCACTGCTGCGACGGCTGACACCGCCCCGCGTGTGACGATCGACCCCCGCCACCACTGCCGCGACGGCCGACACCGCCCCACGCGTGACGATCGACCTCGCCACCGCCCCGCGCGTGACGACCGCTCCCACCGCCGGCGTGACGGTTGACACTGGTAGCATAGACCGGGTGGTCGGAAGTGGCAACGCCAACGCCCAAGCTGGCCCAACCGCCGTCCCTACACCTGGTGCGGGAGCGGCGAGCGGCTCTAGCGGCAATGCTGGCCTCGTCGCCGACTTTGGAGTCTACCACGCCGTCGTATCGGGCAACCCAGGAGCGCAGGCCGTGGTTGCCGCTGCCCTGGTAGTAGGACCGGGTGCGCCAGCGGCCCCGGCTTCGCCAACGACAGAGAACGCCCTGCTTACAGCAATCGGCATGCTCCAGCAGGAGTTAGCGGACCGCCGTGGAGCCGTGCGGGATATGCAAGAGGCCCGGAGCCAGCAGACCCCAACGGTGGTCGTGCCGGAGCCCACGCCAGAGCGGGCGGATAGCCGCGATGCCCCCACGTCCAGCCGCGTCCTGCTGCGACGCGTGGACCCGAAGTCCCTACTCTCCGCAGGCTTGCAGCAGTTGGCATGGCCGGAGGACTTCAAGTTCCCCAGCGCCATCGAGCCGTACAAAGGCGACACAGACCCTCGGGAGTTCGTGCGCGTGTACAAGACTGCCATCGAAGCCGCCGGTGGAGACGATACCATGAAGGCGAACGGACTCCCCCTCGCGTTGCAGGGAGTGGCGCTCTCTTAGTTTTCACCATCGAGCCAAACTCCATCTATGCATGGGAGCAGATCCGCGATTGGCTCTACAACAACTTCCAAGGGAACTACGTCGAGCGCGTCGACGCGGATCTGCTCTTTGTGGTCAAGCAAAAACCCTCAGAAAAGCTCCGGGAGTACTTCAAGCGCTTCGCGAAGATCCGCTGCTAGGTCAAGGATGTCAACGAGACGACCATCATCAACGCAGCGGTACAAGGCCTCCGCCCAGGTCCGCTGGCCAAGTACAACGCGCAAAAGCCAATCAAGACGGTGGCAAAGCTCTTCAACAAGATGGAAGAGTACGCCAGAGCAGAAGAAGACGTGCAGCGGCGCCAAGGCGACGACTCCGACACCAATCAAGCAGAGGGCACGACGAAGAACGGAGATTCACCGAAGTAAGGCTCCTCGAAGGGTAAGCGCAAGCAGGAGCCATCGAAGGACGCCTCCAAGCGCAAGGATGCCCAACACAAGGATTCGTCGGGCGACAAGCCCAAGCGTGGCCAACAGAAGTCTCAGAGAGCCCGCTATGTCTCCGACATTGAGGGCGGCTCCGAAGACAATGCCCCCGCCGGCCGCGGCGGCAGAGCCCACCGGGGTCGGGGACGGGGGCGCGGTTGGGGCTGCAATGATAGAACCCACAGCGAATACGACGACCATGGTAATGGCAGCCACGACACGCACACATGCACCACCATCGCGGCACTTCGGCAGAGCGTCGCCAGGGATAGAAACCTCGAGGCGCGGCCGCCTGTCGTGGCCCACGTCCAGCAACCCCTGGAAGGCCCCATGCGAATCCAGGATCAGAGGTTGCAGCCTCAGGAGGGCCCCTTGCGGATTCAAGCCCACGTGCAGCAAGCTCAGGAGGGCCCCCTGTGAATTCAGGCCCCGGAGGGAGCCTAGCGCAGAGTTATAAACGTCATCTCCGGGGGCTCCTCGCTGGAGTTCGCCTCGGCGCGGCAGCGGAAGGCCTACGCGTGGAGGCTGCACCACGTGGCGGTGTACCCGGCGCAGACACCACCAGACTAGGCGCAGCACGAAATTACCTTCACGCCAGCGGACGCTGAAGGCGTAGAGTTCCCCCACCAAGACCCCCTGGTCATCCAGGTCGTCATCGCAGGATGCGACGTTAGGCGCGTCCTCGTCGATGGAGGAAGCTCCGTGAACATTTTGTTCGCAGTGGCCTTCGACCAGATGGGGATGCCCTGAAACCGCTTGGGCCCTTCGGGGATCTCGCTGCAGGGCTTCGAAGGTTAGCCCCTACGGGCGCTGGGCCAGATATGCCTGCAGGTCTCCTTTGGCTGGGACGACAACATGAGGAGCGAAGACATCTCCTTTGACGTCGTCGATATCCTGTACCCCTACAATGCCATATTAGGGTGACCAACCCTCAATTCCTTCGGGGTGGTTCCGCACCACGGCTTCTTATGCATGAAACTCCCGGGCCCGCGGGGTATCATCACCGCCCATGGCGACCAGGATATGGCTCGGCGCATAGAGCTCGGCACCCGAGGCCCACCTCGCGAGGTTCAACGGGACTCTTAGACCGGGCACGCCAGCCTAGGGACCCCTGGCGGCCCCA
The DNA here is from genome assembly GCA_036346575.1 of Dendrocalamus sinicus. NCBI lineage: Eukaryota > Viridiplantae > Streptophyta > Magnoliopsida > Poales > Poaceae > Dendrocalamus > Dendrocalamus sinicus. Next base: position 11,730,793 of record CM070648.1, read on the forward strand.
GGAAGCACCCCGCCGGGCCCCCGCGTGGACCGCTCCGGCAGCAGAGGCTCCCACCGTGCCCCGCCCCGTTGCCGCGGCAACGACAATCGCTGCTGGCCCCGCCTCGAGCGATTAGTGGTTAGTACCTTGTCTTTTGTAATCGCTCGCCCGCGCAAATGGGAATTCAATAAAGTTCACCGTTTGCGAAATTCGTCTCATTTCCTGCAAAAATGCGTGGAGGCTTGCCTCTGCGCGTGCGGGGGGACGCCTTCGCACGCACTCTACGAAGTATAAATAAGACGTAGCATCGAGGTCCGCCTCCGCACGCACTCTACGGAGTATAAACAAGACGTAGCGTCGAGGTCCGCCTCCGCACGCACTGTACGGAGTATAAACAAGACGTAGCGTCGAGGTCCGCCTCCGTACGCGCTCTACGGAGTATAAATAAGACGTAGCGTCGAGGTCCGCCTCTGCACGCACTCTACGGAGTATAAATAAGACGTAGCGTCGAGGTCCGCCTTGGCACGCACTCTACGGAGTATAAATAAGACGTAGCATCGAGGTCCGCCTCCGCACATACTTTACGGAGTATAAATAAGATGCGGATGTTGTCCCTGCGCACTCTACCGAGTATAAACAAGACGCAAATGTTCACGCGCACGCATGGGCATTATTCCCACGCGTACTCTCCGGAGTATAAAAAAGACGCGGTTGATAGTCTCACGCACTCTACGGAGTATAAATAAGATACGGATGTTGTTCCTGCGTACTTTACTGAGTATAAACAAGACGTGGATGTTCCCACGCACGCATGGGGCGTTATCCATGTGCGTACTCTCCGGAGTATAAATGAGACGTGGTTAATGGTCCCACGCACTCCAGGAATATAAACAAGACATAGCAGGGGCTTGCCTCCGCGCGCACCCCGCAAAGTACGCATAAGATGCAAAAGAGGCTTGCCTCCGCGCGCACTCCACGGAGCGCCGATAGGGCACAGCAGAGGCTTGCCCCCACGCGCACCACGTGGAGGACAAGTTAGGCGCGTCTACCTCGACTAGGCGCCAGCTTCGCTGCCACCGCTTCAAAGGGTAGGGGACGGAGCGCTCACACGTCTACCTTAACTAGGCGCCAGCTCCGCTGCCACCGCTTCGAAGTGTAGAGGACAGAGCGCTCGCGCGTCTACCTTGACTAGGCGCCAGCTCCGCTGCCACCCCTTCGAGGGATAGAGAACGGAGCACGTGGCGGCCTACCTAGCGTAAAAGCGTTGGTGAAACAAAGCCCTACGAGCCTACCGGAGATCAGCGCGGTCGCGTAAAATGGCGGAGACACATACTTCAACCGAAGCCTTCTCTGCATTAGTCAGTGGGTGCATACAAGAGGGTACAGTAAGAATCAAATGTACAAGCATCCTCGGATGCTCAGCGCCGCTACTTGGCCGGCTCATCCTTAGCATGTGTCCACCCTGAAGCCCCGCTCGAGCAGGCCCGGGTTGCCCAGAAATCCAGCGATTCTTCGGCCCGCCACCAGCGTCGAAGACGTCGCCGGGCCACGAGGTCAGAAACAAGCGGCCGGTCCCTATCAAGTAGCTGCTCAAGCATAGCGACACACGCGGTCAGAATACCGGGGCAATCTCCACTTTATTCATGAAAGCAAAGGGGGTACACACATGGCAACACACGTCTACACACCGAAACCCTGGCGTCATACCTGTGGGTCCGCGCCCTGCCCCGCGGCGGTAGCACCGCCTCCACCGCATCGAAGTGCTTCGTCAATCCATTGACCGAAGTTCTCCTCGCTGCCCATGGTTCGTCGCAGCTCTAGCTTCGCCGTGGCCTCCCTGATGTACTCCCAGATTCGCTCATGAAAGGCCCGGGTAGCCCGACGAATGGAGCGTACGGCGCCCGACATCACCCCGGATCCAGCGGGCATCCCCGGGTCGAGTTGGCGGGGAAGATCTTCCCGCATGACGATCGTAGGACAAGGTTGACACTGCCAAAGTTGGAAAACGTCCCGTCTTTCCGCCCTTTTGGCTGGCATCGCGCGTCGTAGAGAAATGCGAACATCGAGGCACTGGGCCAGCATGCATACGTGCACAAGGCCCGGTGTACCACGCAAGGCGGGCGGCGTGTTGGTCGGTGTGCGCGCTCGGCCGAAGGTCCGCAAGACGTCGCCGACAATCATGGAGACCGGGATACGAAGCCCGGCTTCAAAGTAAGCGACGAAGACAATCGCCTCCGACTTCTCAGGGCGCGGTTCTGTCTCGTCGCTGGCGGGCAGTCGTACCTCCCGGCGGTCTGACAGCTTCCCCTCACGCAGCAGCGTGCGGATCGTCTCCTCCGTCGCAAGCGTGGGGCCCAAGACGCGGGAGCACGGACCTTCCATCTTCTCCGTCGCCACCCACCATTTGTCTACCAGCGTTGAGTCGCACCTCTCGAGCGTGTACTCTACCTCGAGCGGCGAGGACCATCGGGAGATGGCGTTATCGCCGACCTCTTGAGCGTGTTCTTCGCCGTGTGCCATCGCTCTCCGGAACTAGACGACGACGGGGGCAGCACGGTGGCAAGGAAGGCAAGAGAGTAGGGCATAGGAAGAGGGACCAAAAGGCGTGCGGAGGAGACGCAAACGTGGTGCCACAGGGGGTATTTAAAGCCCCTTCATCTCCCGCACCACCGGTAAGCGTAACCAACGGGAGACGAACTGCTTGCGTCCCCACGATCGAAGCCGAAGCGCCGTAGCTGCCCACACGCGTCGCGCACGACCGTAGTCGTGCAAGGGCCTGACAGTGCACGATGCGCCAATAGCACCCCGCCACGTGTCTGCTCCCTCAAGAATAAATACAGGTTGCATGACGTGGCGCATCCTCCGGCACGTCTCAGCGTGTAACATCCCAATTTTTTTGCTAATAAAATAAAATAAATAAATAAAAATCAATTAAAATAAAATTTAAAATTAAAATAAGTATTTTGGTTGCCTAAAGTTTAAGTTTAGCTTTGCCCTGAATTTCTGTTTTTGAAAAAGCTGGATTTGAAAAGCATTTTAAGAAAAACCTTAAATAAAATGATATTCTGATTTTATGTAAAAATGCTATGTTGAATTAAAAATTTGGAGTTGTTTGGAGTTTATTTGGATTTATTTGGCTTTTATTTGGTTTCTAGGATTTTTTCTGAGTTTGAAAATGTATTTTGAAATTAGAAGGTATTTTAAAGTATGAAAATTAAATACCAACATTAGTTGGAAATATTTTTATTAAGTCCAAAAAGTATCCTGGAGATTCTCTGAATTTTCTGGAATTTTTGGAGTTTATTTCATATTTTTCTGAGGCCAATTGCATTTCTTAGCAATTTCTGAATATCCAAAAATCAATATTCAAAAATAAAATCCCCTCCTCCCTTTCCCAGCTGCCACGTGGACGGCCGGATCCCCGCCACGCCACCCGCCCGGGTCCGCCTTCCCCGCCTCCCCGCTTGCCACGCGTGCGGCCCGGATGTAGCCACCCAGCCAGCCGGCCCATTCGGTCCGTCCGCCCGCGCCCCCACTCCTCTCTCTCTCTCTCTCTCTCCTTCTCCCGGGCCCCGCCTATCGGCGCTGCTCCCTGCTCCCTCTCTCTCTGCGTCTCCGGCCCCACATGTCGGCACGCGTTTCCCCGCCTCCGTCCCTCTGCCCGCGGGCCCCGTCCGTCAGCCGCGCGTCGCCTCCCCCTCTCGCTCCTCCCCCTCTCGCCTCCTTCCTCCTCCCACTCGGCTGCGCCTTCACCGCCGCCACCCCACCCGCCGAATCTCTCCCTCTCTCTCCTTCCCCAAGCGGCCCGCGCTAGCCTCGCCATCCCCGCGCCCGAATCTCGCCGTCTCCACGCCGTGTCCCCCCTAATCCCCGCCATTTCCCGCCGCCCCCGCGCCATCTCCGGCGAGAAATCCGGCCTGCCTCCGCCCTCCCTGACCCCTATAAAAGCCGCTCCCCGGCCTCCCCTCTCCCCGCACCACCTCCCTCCGCTCTCTTCTCCCTTCCCCGGGCACCGTAGCGCCCTCGAGCCGTGCTCCCAAGCTTCCGACCGCCAGAGCTACTCCGGCGAGGGATTGCGGCCGCCTCCGGCGTCCTCGTGCCCCGCCGCCACCTCCCTCGGCCTCCCCGCGCTCGTGCGAAGACCCTCCGCCCCTAGGCCGCGCCTCTCCGCCACTGGAGCCCCGTCGCCGCCGTAGCCTGAGACGCGCCACCGCTTCCCCTCGTCGCTGACGTGCCTCCGGTTGTCCACGGCGAGACCGCACACCACCCCCGAGTTCCCCGCATGCCCCTCTCCCTCCTACGCCCCTCGTCGCCGGTCGCCGCTCGCCGGAGCGCCGGTGAGCACGCAGTCCCCGTACGCCTCCGGCCGGCAACGCCACCTGTGCCAGCGTGGCAGGTGGTGTGGCGCCGTGTCAGTGCCACGTCGGCGCCGCGTCGGCCCAGCTCGCCCCGTCGATGCCACGCCAGCCCGGCCCCGCCACCCATACCACCTCACCACCCCCTCTCCTCTGTGGGCTCGGTCCATGGACCCATGGCCCACCTGTCAGTGGGATTTACCCCATGCTGACGTCATGCTGACGCATTAAACCCAAATTTCCCGTTGAAAAATATTTCAGCTGAAAACGAAAACCCCTGGCTGACGCAATGCTGACGCCATAAATTCTTTTCCTTTAGAAAAATAATTCCAGAAAATTCCTTTTTCTATTTTCTCTCTTCCCGGAGCCCGTTCTCCCTCGTTTTAACTCCGATTTGGCCCATTCAAATTTCTAAATTCATCAAAAATTCCCCTCTATCCATTTATGGCCTCAATTCAAATTTTTGAATTTAATTTGAATTTATTTGAATTTTGTGGGTTATTTTCACGTGTAGACTTCGACGATTCGGGAAATTTCTTCGACGAAGATTCAAACCAATTGAAGAGCAAGGCAAGTCCAACTCCTTGATCATGTTGATCCCAGTTTTCAAAATAAAATTATGTTGGTTTAAATTATATTGCATGCATATTTTTATTCAGCGTATTTCAATTCAGTTTTAAATATAGTTAATGCCTACTTGTTAATTCCTCCATTGTTATTGAATTCCTCGATACCTTGTCACCCTAGATCAAACTCTAGTTAATACATTAGAATTGGCTAGAGAGATTTTATATCAAATGCTTAGACCTGCTTAGATATAATCTTGGTTTTGGGATACCTTTTCACATAAAATGATGAGCTTTTGAACGGTATTCTTGACTTCGGTGAGTCAAGAAGGTTTATGAAATATTTTGAAAACAAAATATAAAAACTGGTTTAGACTTAGGCAATTGGTTGCGTGGTGGGTGCAGGCATGCTCTGTTGTTCGGAGACACAGGGTTGATTATCGTGCACAGGGGTATGTGGTTGGACCTAAGTCAATTAAGGATCGGTCTGTGAGCTACTGTTGCAAAGCCCTATCGTACTACCACAAGGCTGGTATGGGACAGCCCTGGCTGAATAATTTACGGGTCCCAACCTGAGCCATCTCGTAGGTTGAAAGTGAGCGTGGCGTAGGCCATGAGAAGTCTCACTCGGCTCAAGAGGGGGTCCTGGTCTGGTGGATTCCTTACTGGGGTGAAACCTTAGAGTTGGCTTGGCCAGGTTGACGGCTTTGCATTGTAAAGGCCTTGTCACGACTCCTAACCACACACCTAAGGAAGTGTGTAATCTAGTGGTAAAACGGGATGATCGTGTCTTGTGGGTAAAGCTGTACCACCTCTGCAGAGTGTATAATCTATCTTGGATAGCCGTGCCCACGGTCACGGGCATGCTGAGTAAAAGTTTTTCATGGATTAAACTTTGTTTTTCAAAAATGCTTTTGAAAACCTTGTGGATGGATGGAATCCACGAGAGATGAAAACCTTGCGGATAGATGGAATCCGTGAGAGAGTTGCGCAGTGGAAACGTGTGGATGGATGGAATCCATACGTGAGCTTTTGAAAAAGATGGTCCGGGTGGGATGCCCGTGAATAGGTTGGTGTTTGGTCGGAGCCTGCACTGACGGTAATATTTTCAATTACAAGTATTGTTTTTACTTATTGTATTAAATTCAGCAATTTCAATCTATCTATCGTATTTCTTAAATGCTGTCTTATGCAAACTAACCCTATAAGCCTTCCATTGAAGCTTTTATCATTATGATGCATTTTCTCCGTGTGACTTGCGGAGTACAAGTTTGTACTCACGTTGCTATCTCCACACAGAGGAAGACGACTTCGACTACGGTGACGACCAGAGCGAGTAGGCCACGTCTTGCAGTTGTTTGCCTGTGGGCAGGCTTGGGCTTCGCTTTTTCAGCTTCGCTTCCGTAGTTTCTTTTGCAGTTATATTTGCCAATGTGCGATGATGTAAACGCTGGCCATAAGGCCGTACTATTTTAATTAAATAAATATCATTATGGTTGATATTTATCTTTGTTGTTCACTGTGTGCACTAGCTGATCTGGACTAGTGCGATTTACACAGAGGATCCAGGAGTTGTTGCTCCGGGTTCCGACACAGCGCGATTCTCGGGGCCATCAATGTAGCAGCGGTAGGCCGTGGGCCAGTCAACCTCAACAGCAACTTAGACGGGGTCTCCGCTTCAGTAGGGAGACTCCGGCTCCAACTTCGGTTCCGCCCCCGCGAAGGGACACCTCGTTATGCCGCCACAGGTCTGTGCGGCAAGCTCGAGGACCACCTCGACTCTGATGGCTTGGGACGGCCTGACGCTTACTTCGGCTTATATTTCTGGGGTCCAACCGGGCCTCCGACTCAGCCTCACACACCGGGGGCAGCTCCGTATCCTGCTCCTAACATTCTAAATATTTTACTTAATGCGCTTAACATCTCACAAATAATGTACATAGAGTGAGGTTTCGTGCAGATCTGGCTTCCTCTTGATAGGACACCCCTGGTGGGCGGAGTACGGAGACGAGCAGGCGTCGGTGTAACCTACAACGCCATCCAAGCACCGTCCTCGAGCCGCGGGATACCATCCGGCCCTACGATCCCAGGTCTGCGCGAAGACTCCAGGGTCTACCTCGATCAAGCCCGCACAGCAACGCCGGAAGTCACCGTGACTCCGAAGTTCGCAACAACTTCCCGGCCCCAGCCAGCGGGGGTCCAACCCCCGCGCCCCCATAATCGGGGAGCGCGACTGCCGATCTACAACAAGCTTTGACGTGTTCTCGTAAATAGGCCGCATTGTGTTCATCAACGCTCGCTGATATTAGCATCAGTAGACGCAATCATCAAACGCAGATGAACAAAAGTAGGCCTATTTGTGAGAAGATAACCGAGTGCAGGAACAAGATGAGCAACCGGGGATGAGGGAGGAACAAGCCGTGGTACTGACGTATTTATACCTATGCTCACCCAGCGGGGAGTCGTCAGGCTGGCGGAAGGTCAACCGGCGGCATCCCAGTCGACGGGACTGCAACCGGCGGGTGCCTAGCGGTTCGGCTCCCAGTGATCGAGGAGTGCAACCGCTCGCCGGCGAGCAAGCACGGAGGCAGTCCGCTTGACAGCACACGACACGCCAATAGCGTCCTGCCACGTGTCACACCAGTCTCGGGAAGGGACGCGTGACCGCTGGCAGACCACGACGCACCAATCGCGCCTCGCCACGTATACCGTTCTATTGGGACAGCATGCATGATCGCGGCTGCCCGCCCCCTGACATCCCAGGGGTCAGCGCGATTCGCGCCGGCATTCAGACAGCAACTCCGGATCACGAGTCGGTTGGGCTACATGTCGGCCCCACGCCTATAGCGTGACCTCGAACAGCACTCCCACGATGAGCTCGCCTCGGACCCGTCTCCGGGCGAAGCCCTCGCACTCGGCTGCGATGTCAAGCACGGGAGTTGGCCCCGCCCGGCGCCTCGACCTGTCCGCGACAAGAGCACGTCTCCGCTGCGACTTCGACTTCGACCCCGCCACCGAAGGGCCCTGCGGGCGAGGACGGCTTTGGCAACCCGCCCAGTGCCATACCCTCTGCGGGGCGGAGACTACACCAGGCAATAAGGCTTCATCAAACAATACAGACGTTCACAGGCCGTAGGGACGGAGGGGGCCAAATGGCTCGGCAACATGGCTTCGGCCTGTGAAGCCCTTCACCATGAGAGGCTCCTGTTGTAGGGGTGGCCCCCACCTAAGCCCAGCCGGCCTGTTAGAAGGCTGTAAGGCCCAAAGTGGGACATGTATAATGGCATAAATGCCCCTGAGAGGGATGCTAAAATATAAGGGTACCACTGTAAAAACACTCCCCATGTGGATATATATATACGATGCAGGCCATGGGGAAACTCTAAGCATTGCTCACCTAACTCTCTACTACCATACTCTCTCTCTGTTTGGTCTGTAGCCACGACAGTATGGTTGGCTAGTTCTCTCTCCCCTGGCTTAGTGCATTACCCAGACTGCCCTTGCCTCATCCCTCCTCTTGTGGCTAATGCCTTAAGGACATTTTGGTCCAAGAGTGGGTTCTACTCTAATTAAAGGCTTTTCTACTACAGTAGGTAATTCAATAAAAGGTAAGAATGGAATTTTTTGCCAGATGATGGGAACCCAAACACGAGACGGTGTTGACCGTCCCTGGATGGTCTGGGAACCTTAGTAAGCGCTACTTTTATTCGACATTCTAAGAGTCGATGGGCCTGACGACAAAACTCTACTTAATTTCCTTTATTTTCCCTTTTACATTTTTAGTGGTATTACACTTTGAGGGCAACCCAAGGTTCTTTTGGGCTATATGTTATGACTTTTGAATTCTGCCTGTTCGCGAGAGAGTACGAAGAGAGAGATAGTCGTATGTGATTTTGATTGGTATAATTAAAGTCGGTATAGTGTCTACTACAATCAACTTATAGACTTTATTTTTAAAAAGACTTACCGTTTAAAAGCTGGTTAATATAGCAAAAGCTACAAATAGGAAGCCCAAAAAAACCCAGCGCAATGGAGCGTATGTGTTGTATCCAGTTGAACTACTGAATTGAGAAGGGCTTCAAATGAGGGGTTTGCTGCGGGGTGGAAAAATAGCTCGAGGCTTGCGAGCCAGCTCGAGCTCATTACGAGCCGAGCCGGCTCGGCTCGAGCTCGTAAATTTTCGAGCCGAGCCGAGCCTCCTTCGCAGCTCGCAAAAAAACGAGCCGAGCTCGAGCCGCTCGCGAGCTGGCTCGCGAGCTTTTTCGGCTCGCTGTTCGCCCAGGCCCCAGGCGGCCAGGCCCAGGCATTCCCTACTTTATCACTGCCGCCCCCTTCCACTCGACAGGCGACACCGCGACAGCACATCCTCTTCCCCACTTTGCTTCCTTGGTTCCTCCGCACATCGGCATCGCCCTCCCTTTCCTCCTCGCATCCTCCCCGCTGTCTCTACTCCGGCAGCTCTCCCCTTCCTCCTCGCATGCTCCGCCGCTGTCTCAACTCCGGTGGCCCTCCCCTTCCTCCGCTCGGCGCCGCGTCGGCCCTCCGCTCCGCCAGATCTGGGAGCTCCACCTCGGCCGTTCGCTCCGCCCTCCGCTCGACGCCACACCGGCCCTCTGCTCTCCCTCTGCTCCGGTCGGCCTCCGCTTTGCCAGATCTGGGCGACTGGGCGCTCTGCTCCGGCCGTCCGCTCCGCCCTCCGCTCGACGCCACACCAGCCCTCCGCTTGGTGCTGCGCCGGCCTTCCGCTCCGCCCTCTGCTCGGTGCCGCGCCGGCCTTCGCCCTTCCGCTCCGCCAGATCTGGGAGCTCCTCCCTGGCCGTCCGCTCCGCACTCCACTCGGCGTCGCGCCGGCCTTCCAGCCCTTCGGCCGCTCCGCCCTTCATCGATTGATGTGTGGAGTTTTCTGCTGCACTGTCTCGTTAGGAGATCGCGCTTGTAAATTTGATGTTAGGAGTTTTTCTGCTGCATAATCTATGACTGTTATCAATTTGTATTCCTGGTCTGTCTGTGTGAATGTGCCCCACTGCCTGCTCTGTGATTTTGTGAATGTGCCTCTGTTAACTTCGAGCAAAAATGGCTCGTTCGGTTAACTTCGAGCCAAAATGGCTCGTTTGGTTATCTTCGAGCCAAAATGGCTCGTTCGGTTAACTTCGAGCCATTTTGGCTCGTTCGGTGCTGGCTCGTTCGGGCTCGCAAGCCGGCTCGAGCCTCATCTCGAACCGAGCCAAGCCCCTCCCGTAGCTCGTTTCGGAAACGAGCCGAGCCGAGTCGAGCCAATTATTCACCCGAGCCAGACCGAACTTGGTTCGAGCCGGCTCGGCTCGGCTCGTTTCCACCCCTAGGTTTGCAAGGATCTACTTTTTTTTTCCCGTTTTGACTCAGCAGTCCACACAGTTCGGTGTTTCACTCCCAGCCCCAGCACTCCCCCCACCCCCACCCACATCCTCAACCACCAAATTCCTCGTTAGTGGGGTTGGTAGTTAGCGCAAAGAAAGCTAGCCCAATGTAGCCAGGGGAAGCCAGTGCGGTGTGCGACAATGAACGAAGGCAAATTTGAAGCCGAGGATGTGAGAGACAAGCACCTTGCGCAACGCCAGTTGTTGACGTCGACGTTGATTTGTTGCGTGCAATGAACGTAGAGGCAGGGCGGGACAAGGCTCGCGACATGCCGACATGACCAAAAGGGGTCATCTAGATGGGTTTGTTCACAGTCATGGGGAAAAAATGGTAGATTGTCCTTGTCCTATGTTTTGGACCCGGCAAAAAGGCCGCGATGTCTCCAAGACCACATCCCATCCCCTTCTTCATGCATGTAGTTTTTTTAAAAGTAAACCCAAAATTGTAACTAACGACAAGCCTTGTAAATAAAGCTAGAGTTGATCAGTAGAACATGTTTAAAAAATGCTCCATTTATAGTCACTCCAATGGATGGGCATCACAATAGATAGTGCCTATTAAAATGATCCCCTTCTTCATGCATGTAGTTTTTTTAAGTAAACCCAAAATTGCAACTAACGATAAACCCTGTAAACAAAGCCAGGGTTGATCAATAGAACATGCTTAAAATATGCTCCATTTATAGTCACTCCAATGGATAGAAAAACAATAGATATCACCTATTAAAATGATTTTGCACTTATCGGTTAAGTATCTAATGTAAGGAAAATAGATGCGGCACAAAAAGTAACGCTAAATACAACATCTATCACTTGTCAAATACCAAATGCATCTGTGCAAGTCAGAGGATATACAAACAAGAGATCAAAAATGATTTTCATTGTTCATCAGTTTTTCAGTTCATTTTACGTTCAGATGGAAAAAAAAAATTAGGTCAAGATGAGTAGATGGAGAATCAGTAAGGTCAAAATTGCAACTAATGACAAACCTTATTAGCAAAGTTGGAGTTGATCAGTAGGATATGTTTAAAACACGCTCTATTTATAGTCACTCCAATCGATGGAATCACATAGATAGCACCTATTAAAATGATTTTGCACTTATTGGCTAAGTATCTGATGTAAGAAAATCGCATGCGGCACGAAACTAATGCTAAATACAACATCAATCTCTGCAAGTGAGCAAGTGAGAGGACATACAAATAAGAGATGAAAAATGATTTTCATATCGTTCATCAGTTTTTTGTTCATTTTATATTTAGATTGGAAAAAATTAAGATGAGTAGATGGAGAATCAGCGCCTCCATGGAATGCAGCAAGACGTAAAAGGAAAAAGTCATATTTTTTTAGGTTATGAGTGATAACCTATGACTGCAGCTAATAACATTTATCTCTAGTATGAGCATTTTTACAAACTAACCGAATATTGGTAAATTATTTTTAAAAACTATCCTATTAACCTACTTAAAAAATAAAAATTTATTCTATTTATTTGCTCAGAAATCTTAAACCAAGCTGAAAAGATCGGGCCAAACAAAAACAGCCGGCCACTCGTCCCGTTGGCCTTCCGCCCTTCCCGTCGACCACCAATTCTATTCAGTACGTGAACAACACGCGCACGAGCCTTACGCCGTTTCGCTTCCGCGAGCACCCAGCGAACCATGACGAGCTCCTCCTCCCCTTCCCGGAAGGTACCAAACCCTAACCCTAAACTCCCTCCTCCCCGACCCCAATCCCCCCCAATCCCCATCCGATCTAGCCCCGTCGTGTTCGCAGCCCGTAGAGCAGCCGGACGGTGGTTCTCGCGTCCGATCTGGCTAAACTATCCTTGGTGTCTCTTCCTATTCGTGCGTGCAGGCGTTGAGTAAGATCGCGTGCAACCGGCTGCAGAAGGAGCTCGCGGAGTGGCAGGTCAACCCCCCCGCCGGCTTCAAGCACAAGGTCACCGACAACCTCCAGAGGTGCCTGCTTCCTCCCCTTCTCCGCTCGCTCACAAAACAATCCAATCCCTGCTATTTCATGATTTTGTTTTTGGTGATTCTTCTGCTTTTTGTTTGGTTGTCGCTTTCTTGTGTGGAGGAAGCGCATGATTCTATTCCTTTTGTGTTGATCAAATTGCTACCCTTTCGCTTCCTGATTGATCCAATATCTGTTTGGTGGGTTGTGGTAGGGCTGCCACTGGGTCAACCCAAATCTATATCCAATTTTTATCCATACCCATTTAAAGTGTTATTACCCATACTCAAATACCCAAATGAAAAAGGTTACCCAAACGCAGTGGGTAAAGAAGAAGGAAAGGGAGAGATTAAGTCAAAGAAGCTTATGAAGAAAGTTTTCATAAAACTTCGGTATTTAAAATTTTAACTTCACTTTCACACCATAAAAGTTTCTCGAATTCAATTAAAATTTATTAGAGATGATTCTGCGTGTATGAGAGTTGCTCTATGCAAATTGGTAAGGCTAGACACACATGTGTGCCCCCACATAATTTTATAAGAAGTTTTAACTTCGGTATTTAGAATTTAATCTCGCGTTCACACCACAAAAATTTTACGAAATTGATTGAAATTTATTGAAAATGATTCTATGTGTATGAGAGCTATTTTGTGCAAATTGACGGGCACATGTGGCTCATACATGCTTTTATAGGAAGCTATAATTAAGTATGGGTAGTTCAAGCATATGGATAGTCCAAGCGCACTCTCAACACTAGTTTTGAATAGGTATGGGTAAAAATGGATAAGTGGATATTACTCTATCCATACCCGAATCTAAATATGTATTTTATTTCTTACCCAACAGTGTGGGTATGGGTTTGGACAAGGGTAATAGGTACCCAGTGGCAGCCCTAGGTTGTGGTTGTGTAGCTGTGAAATTCTCGCGAACTATTTGCAAATTCTCACGTTCTTGTTTTTCTAAGGATCCTTTTCTTTAATCTTTGGTGCCTATTTGTCTTCGTGATTTCTACATATGCGTTTGTAGTATTTGTCTGATCTTGACCAAACAAAAGCATATATGAAAACCATGATGGATAACACAACAAAAGGTGGGTCATCGAGGTGGCCGGGGCGGCGGGCACGCTCTACGCAGGCGAGACATACCAGCTACAGGTGGACTTCCCCGAGCATTACCCCATGGAGGCTCCTCAGGTGAGATCTTTTTTTACCCTGTTTAGTTTGGTTGTACCTTATGCATTGGATTCCAGTGCTTTTGGTTTGATTGACTTTTTTCGGTGCAGGTTATATTTCTGCATCCGGCACCGATGCATCCGCACATATACAGCAATGGGCACATCTGTTTAGGTATAATTGTTGTGTGCTCCTATTGACACATAAAATGTTTTTTTGGTGTGTGTTTGTTATTTTTGCCCACTTCATTGGCATAAGGAAGTTCCTTTGCCGAACCTCTTTGCCTAACCTTTTTGTGTTATAAATTCTCTTTGGTGCGCTTTACGTTGGACCATTTTTAGCTTGTCCACAGAATATTTCTTTTAGCCTGTTAATAAAAGCTGCATTCTTCATAGCATTATGTATTGTATGGTTCAAATTTAAGATAACCAGGTTAATCAGTTAATTCTAAATTTCTAACCCAGTTAGGCTATCTTAGCCTAGACTATTTGCTTGGCAATGCAATTACTGTAACATGTTGTTTGGTTTAACTAACTGGATTAACTATCTCTGCCGGGAAATTTGTGAACGTACCTTAATATTAGTCCTCTCTGGACACTGGAATGTGAGATAGAATCAGTTATTCTACTATGGGTATGGTGAGAGGGAGGAGAGTTTAGGAGGATTGACATTTCCACTTTTTTTATTTGGCTAGGCTAATTGTGGTTAGACAATAGTGACCAAGATCAACAGATGTCTTTTTGATCAGAGGTTGGCAGGTTGCTTTGACCGGGTTAAACACATATGACTAACCTCTTCTTGATCAAGATCAAGAGGTACAACTTTTTGACAGGTTGCTCCACTTACTCACTTATTTTTCTCCACCTCAAGTAAGCTATTGCAAATTGTCCATATTCTAGTGAACCTTCTTGGCAACTTTCAGCTGCAACATGCTAGAGAACCTGATGCTTTGCATGACTGTTAATTATCGGTAGGTATGCATCTCCTTGATGCGCCATAGGCATTTGGCACTCAAAGGAGGGATGCATCTGGACAATTTTGTCATTATGTTCCTAGTTAGGAATGGGCTCTTCACCTTGACATGATAATTGGTTTGTTGATAAAGGTTCAGGATGTAATTAAGCTTTACATATAACCTATAGGGTTATCTAGGTAGTAGGTACAAATATCCTAGCACTTGAGCTTAAGAGATACACTTTTGTGGTGAAACTTCTCGTGTGAGTGTTACAACACACAAGTTGATTAACGTGTACTATTTACTTATATGTAAATTGGTTGATAAATTGAATGGTTTGCCCCATTAGATGGTAGAATAGTTTGTCATGAGGGTCTCAGAACTCAAGATGCATCAGCCTAGTGTGTTTTCTCGGACTATTTCATACACTTTCCCTACATAGAAAAGCTCTACATTAAGATGCCTTGTTTCTCAACTGACTTGACAAGGTAATCTTGGAACAACTTGACATGGTAATCTTGGAACATCTGACATTTAAATGATTTATCACCCATGCATGCGTATTGCATTATTCAATCATAATGTAAATGAAATTGTTGTGCAGTTATTTGATTGTGTAGAATATGCCAAGATTTTCATGCTAAATGAAGAAGTCTTAATGCACTGATAGTATGCTCTATCATCAATGCTGCGCTATAAAATTGTTTAATCCAGAATTTAGATAGTCTAATTAGCAAGTTCCCATATATATCATGATTTTAAAGAGCAATGGTTGCCTAAGGTATAGGCAGTCTCACGGATCAGCTGTTCTATAGACAAAAGTCCTTTTGATGGAGAGTTCCGTGGACATGAACAGTGTATTAATATACCTATCATCAAGCCAACATCAATGGAAAGGGTGCCTTGCGAGTAACACTTCTAACATATTTTTATCAGATGTCACTTAAAAAACAAATTGAGCATGTGTAGAAGTACGATAATGTATTGATATGGATTCCCATCTTCAACAGCATATGTTGGGTTTATCCTATTCCATAACATAGGTTTTGATGCATACAATGAGAATCTCATTATTATTCTGAAACTCAACATTTTATGAGAATCATATCAAATTTGGTATTTATATACGATGGCACAAATATTTTGCTTTAGATGGAGGCCAAGGCATTCGGTAAGTGGATGAAATCCACTACCCTTTTCAATATCTCCTGCTGAGGAACTAAATATAAGAAAAGTATCACGCAAGCACCAATATACTACAATAGTAAGATTTCCCTAGTTGTAGAAATACCTTAATGTAGATGTGCATGCAGGAAAAGCATTCTATAAAGTTCTCAACAACCTTACACTAATTTTATGCATCTCAAGTCCCAAGATGCTCATAGTCGCGACAATCTTCCCTACCAAGTATGATGGCGCACCTTCCTGTTTGCTGAACTTTCATCTTTTTAACTTTGCAGTCAGTCAGTGCCTACTTTATTCTATTAGTCTCCTTGCCGTTGTCCTTTTTTTTAGTGCCACTTTATGGAATGGATAGGCCGTTGTTCGATTTGTCTGTTTGTCCAGTGCAATGGTACCTGTCTTCTATGTCAGCACAAAATGATAGATATTGATGAACTGAATCATGCGCTTGTGTGTCGTGAAGCTTACGAAGATGAACAGAATTATGTTTTGGCTATTTATACTTATGGACCAGAGAAATGTCATCTTTCAGTTAAAAACATTTGCTTTTTAGGCGAAGCATGTATCTTTCTTCTAGATACTATGTCATACAAATGGACAACGTTGTTTTGTTGGTTATATATATCGGAAATCCTAGAACTGTGATTAACTATGACGCTAGTTTGATTGAATATGTCAAGCATGAAGATTTAAGTATGCATATATTTGCATTTTTGTAGTAAAATGTTCATACTCAATAGAGTTCTTTGGGTTCTTTTTTTCTTTGAAGCAAGTCTATTTAGTATTTACACACTTGCACTAATTTACTGAAGTTAATTACATACTACTTGTGTCATATAAGTCTTTTCCTGGCTTAATTCAGTGACATATTTGTTATTCCCATCAACATTGATCAATTGTCATCTAGCTTTTGTAGGTTAAATTATTTAAACAAGGTAAGACGACACATCTCAAATCTTGCTTGTCCTAGAGAGTTTTGCCTCTGACTATGTTATCAAGATATGTCTTCCTAAGATATATGCTGGAAATCAGGAGATTTGGTGAACATCCAGTCCCTTCTATGCTTTAGTTTTTTTTAATGTAAGGCTGAGACCTAGCAGCTGACTTTTGCCCTTTTCTTTCTATGCATTATTTTAGAAACCTAAAGATTGTCTTCGATCCTTTGAACCTAACCAAAAAGAAAATGGTAATCTGATGGAGGCATGGAGCGCTTTGGTTGGATGCATTTTTGTTGTGCGTGTTGTGGAATATTTGTCCACATACAGTGTTATTCAACAACTAGCAATTTTTTGACGTGCTAGAATGGTGTTTATTGGTGTGCCAGAATTCCAGAAATAGCAGCTTACTGTTGCGTCATGTCTACAGATATATTGTATGACTCGTGGTCACCAGCGATGACTGTCAATTCTGTGTGTATCAGCATCTTGTCTATGTTGTCAAGCTCACCAGCGAAGGTTAGAGAGTTCCTCTGCGTCCTTTCCCATTTAAGTGGATGATCATGCTATCTGACTAAAATATATATTGTTTGCAGCAATGTCCAGCCGATAACGATCGCTATGTCAGGAACTGTCGCAACGGGAGGTCGCCGAAGGAGACCAGGTGGTGGTTCCATGATGATAAAGTTTGATGGGTTCCAATTGGCTTCTCCTGGCAGCAGCCTCCTACTCGCGAGCCTACCTTTGTATGGCGTCTTCCATGGGAGATGATTTAGGCATATTTTAGGCGATCTATTTGACTGCAAATTAACATGCCCTTGTGGTCTGTAAATGAATGTGCACCTGTGTCAAGTACCGTACTTATTAATTATTCTACCTTTGATATATAGAATAATTACTGTGTGTATCTTGTCCACTTACTCGATAGAGGCATCAAATGCAGGCTAAACTCTGATTTGCTGGATTTCTCAATCTGTCCACGCACCTAGCTAGTTTATTCCGTCTGCGGAAAAGGATGATCTAAGATAATTGCGTGTGCGAGCGGGGCTGTCCAGTCCAGATTATTTTTAGCTTTTTTTAGCTTTTGATTTTTGTATTTCTAGTTTTTAGTTTTTTTTACTTTTATCTCTAAAAAGATGAAAGTAAAAAAAAAATAAAAACTAGAAGTAAAAAAAATCAAAAACTAAAAAAAAGAGCTAGAAATAATTTGGACCGTCCATACAGAGATGGACGGCCCAGATCGACTAAGTCACGGCGAAGGTAAGTCAGAGAATACGCACATGTGCAAATTTTGTAGTGATATTCTGGTGCTATCAAGAAACCTCCGCTATATATGCCTTCATTCCAGGTTGTATTCTGAATGGTGAGACGCAAACCTCCGCTATCAGGAGCAGAATTTTACTGTGTAATGTACATAATCTTTATTGTTTATGTCTTTCTGATGTTGTATAGAGTCCTAGACTGATATCAGGTGATACATAACTGTACAAGATAAAATTGTTTGCGTCTCTATCTTGTAGCTATATTTTGATGTAGTTTTTAAGTACTATTACTTTTTTCCTTGAACAACTAAACATTTTTGGGTGCGTATCATGTGAAAATGCCCTAAGTGTTGCAAATCCCGTCAAAATTGGTCTACAAGTTTCCACACATTCTCCAAGAAAAATGCCAGAGTTAAGCGAGGTGCTGATATACATCTCCGCAAAATTTCAATAGCAAATTTGAGAGATGAATGAGACAAATACTTCGTGAATAGTGATTACGCATTATTCACTAAGTATGTCTTTTTTGTATTTTGCATATGCAATTGAGTTTGATCTTGAAATTTTACATGACAATATAACATAATCTACCCTCTTGTAATTTTTTTGACAATTTCTGAAAATTTTTTGACCACTTTTTCACGGCATTTGCAATAGTTAGGACATTTTCATAGGATATGCCACTGATTATTTTATGGCTCATGCAAACTTAAGGTTGTTCAAATTGTAAGGAATTTTGGAATAAATTTGTAGAGCATCTATGAATTTGGAAACTCGGTCTCACATTCTTCTTGCGATTCTCCCACAAAAAGCAAAAATTCCAAAAAAAAAACACTCTCTGCAACTGTACTGACACCAACGTTTCACACGAATTTATTATTTACAAGTCGGTCTACTCATCATTGGCTTTTTTTCTCTCTTAAATTCTAATCTCCTATTAATGATTTTCTTTCTTGTGTCTATCTTTTCTTAGTCGGTATCTTCTAAGACTTTTTAGCATGGTCAATACTTAATTCTAATTTTCGTCACATCCCGACTTTTCTTTAAAATCATATCAACTACTAAAAAAAATACTTTTACCGACTATTTTGCCATTCAAAATCTGATGGCAACAAGGCCCAATCGGAATGACTGGAGGATTTGCAAAAAGCCTCTGGAATTTGGAAGATTGGGGACCAAATCCAATCTGTGGCAATTTTACAAATAAAACCCTAAAATTTCGGTAATCTACTGGATAGTCTGGGAATGGTAGAATTACCGAAAGAACATTAGGTTCTTCGGAAAATTACAGAAGAGGGATTCCATGTCATGGAATTTTGTGGACATAGCCATGTAATTTATGTTTACTTACATATATACCTTTCTGTTATTTATTTAATTCCAATAATTATTTTCTCTACATTTTGGTAATTGGTAGAATTACTTTCTAGCTTAGAAAACTGCATGAAATTTATGAAAATTGTAAAAATTTATCTATTGGTTAGGAAAAGCTTTTCCTTGCTGTTTAGATATATTTATTATGCCCCATGCTTTTAGCATAATTAAGTAATCTGCCGATAGCATCTCTTGCTAGTAATTGCATGGAATAAATTATAGAAAAATACACTTGATATTTTAGAGTAATTTGCCATGATATATGATAAGTTCATACACTCTTGATATCCAAATTAGCATTAAGCTATATCCGGTGGATTTATAATATATTCTTATTGCTATGTGGTCAAGGGAGGCAAAGGGAATTGGGATTGCCAGATAGAAACACTTCAAACTTAAGATGCACTAATGGAAGCGATCTCAGGGAGATCACTTTAAAGAAAGTATTTTCCACTCCCACCCTAGAGGCTTCACACCAACGCCATGGCACTATGGAGTACGCACTATAATGTGATCTGTGCTGATTCCCGCATATGCCCAGGGCATATGCACTAGGGATTTTAAAGGTTAGTGTGAAGAGGGGGAGAAATTGGGAACTGGCAAATAGAAGACAATGGATATATGAAATAGAGTGATGGCAAAGTACAGTGAGAAACCTCATGTCAAAATAGAGATGGTATTGATTGGGGGCAATGATAAACTATTTACCCTAAGAAAATGAGTGGCGAAATTGCTTAAGCACTTACGGCGGTATTTGGGATTTCATCAGTTTATGATGAATGAATATGTAACAGTCTCTTGAAGCAATCTTAAGTTCCAAATAAAATGTGGTGATATGGAGGATTGTGTTGATCATGAGTAATCTAAATTTTCCATAATTATACTAAGAATTGCATTCTTGGATATGTGATAGGCATATAGATGATCACTAGCTTTTGGTCAATATGTGTGTTCATATGGAGCAACTATGACAATTGGGTGATTCGAGATAATGTTCTAAGTGAACAATTGTTATTTCCATGCTTCTGGGCATTAGTGGTCAATCTTTGATGTTCTGTTCACTTATGAGTTTAGATGTATATATCCGCTTTATGTACATCATATGCTATTATGTTGGAACATATTTCTATTGTCCAAATATAAACATGTTGCGATAAATATTTCTGTTGTCTATAATTTTGGATCTCCCCTGTCCATGTGTATGGATATGTTAAATGATATGGCATCGTTTTAATAAGGGGGAGAATTATGAGTCACTTGATTTCCTGGAGTGGATTTGGGGTGACATGATAGAACTAATTGAGCCCGTGTAAGGGGCTATGCATGTACTTTGTGGTACAGCTTGATGCTTCTACTATGTGGACACCTATATTGAGATGCTCTCACTAAGGGAATGTTATTGTGAGACTATGTGAAGGTCGTCCCATAGTTGTGATAAGTAATTGACCTTTGAATTAGAGTTTGTGTAGAAGTTGATGTTGCACAGAGTTGTGACGCAGTTATACATAGGAAAATAATTACATAGAAAAACATTATATTACTCCATCTATTTTACAACATAAGTCCAAGTACGCACAAAGATCAGTCTGCAACAAATCATGGTTTAGCTAGAAGACACTCTAAAATGATGGCCATCTGTTATCTTAGTGTGTTTCGGAGAGAATTTCTCACATTTGTCCAATTGCCCCATTTCTTCAACTGAAAAAATATCAAAATAACTCCAAAAATTCTGAGAAAAATCAAAGATTCCGAATAAAGCAATTTGAATTCATCCATGATAATTCTAGAAAATTCTCCAAAATTCAGAAATGAAAATCTAAAATAATTTTCGCTAAAAAAATGACAATTTTGGTATTACAACACGAAGGTAGGTGTAGGTACTAAGTTTTCTATTATTTTTAAACAATTTTATGCCTAGGGAAAATTACACATTTTGCGCACATTCCCTCTCCTGCTTGCCAAGTGTTGTGGCAAATGGCCACAATTTTAGAATGTCTTTTAGGTAAGCCATGATTTTAGAGTGTCTCATGGCGAATGTCACATTTTATTTTATGTAGTCAATTTTGCCTAATATGTCAAAACACTCCAAGCACTTAACCTCCTTTGTAGCATTAAAGCCGAAGGCAGGCGTACAGGACGACCTCGAAAGCCAGGCAGCAATGTGGCACGGAGGTTGTGGTGTGGGCGCAAGAGAGTAAAAGCTGCAATGGCCGACCTGGCGTCGTCGGTTTCAGGAAGGAGGAACGAACGATGGGGCTGAACCGCTGAAGGAAGGAGGAAAGCAAGGATGCAGTGTGGGCTGATTGCAAGCAAATCTTTGACGTTGAGGGTTTATCTAACGGCTAGTGTTTTGCTGATGACGTGGTTCACTCCTAGAGCAGCTTTAGAGGGATCAATAAGAGTATAGGATTGCATTATAGATATTTAGAATTGAAGCAAATATTAGTAAAGTGTCGGTCAGATTTGTATACTTTGAACTAATCTAGCTAGTAGGTCCCTCGACTTGTAACAAAATCACTTTGGTCACCAAGACCGTTTTAGTTACTTAAAGGGCCGTTCAAATAGGCTTTAGCTTCTAGTTTTGATTGGGAGAAACCAAAAGTCAATTTAAATACTCTGGCTTTCTTTAGTGGCTTCTTCAAGCTGCTTTGACCCCCTCTGCTCACCCGCCCACCACCACTCATCACCGTCTCCTCCCGCTGCCTCCCGTTCGCCCTCCCATTGCCTCCCGTTTGCCCGCCCACTTCCTCCTGCCGTTGCCACTTCTCCCTTGACCCCACCGATGCTAACTGTCGCTGCCTCCATGTACGTCCCCTACCTCTTCTCGTTGTTGCCGCCACTTCTCCCTCCGCCGCCACTAGCCCCTTTTATTTTCCTTTTTTTCTTTCATTTTCTTTTTCATTTTACGTTTTCCTTTTTTCCGTTTGATTTTCTGCCCTTGGAGGTATTTTTTTCTTTTTTTATTTTTCAAATCAATTTAGCAAAAATCATCCGCTCCACCCAAATATAACACCCAGGCTTTCAAAAGCTACTTCTTCTAGCCGCTTTTCAATATATGGTCTACAAGTTAATTGCAGTACATACTGTAGCTACTTTATTTATATTGACCAAAACCGCACGCAAATTTCTGTTACTCCGACTCTTTTTCACGAATAACCCAAAAATCATGAACTGAAGCAAAAAAGAATAGACCTACTATTCCATTTCAATAAAAAGCTTCAGCCTATTAAAACACCCTCTCAAAAGTGTAAAGCGTGTGTGAGTACTTGGATTGATGATTCAAAGTGCAATCTAGAGGCAACAAGATGATCCATATCAACTTTGTACATTGCCGCATCAACGTTTTTAGTAAAAAAAAAGGAAAAGAAAAAACTGAAATGAGTGAGTAACATAGTTTTCAAGTGTAGAGAACCAGTAGACTAAGAATTTGGATTTTAGGAAGAGTGATACCCCGTTACAAGTTTAAGGACACCCGACGCGGTTTTCTCTTCTGCAAATATTCAACCTATTTACCTAAGTGTCCTACTTGAAACGTGAATTTTGCATGGGTGAATTTGTTCATTAGCTCTCACCATGTACAAAAATACTACACAGTTCGTGTCCTCCAAACTAACGTGCCGGGAGAAATTAGCCTCAAATAGGCCGATGGACGTGCGTGGCATAGATGGCCCTCCAAATCTAGCCCATCGCTAAGATAACAGTGCATGGTCCTAAGCAAAGCTCACGCAGCCCGGCTTGGGGAGAGAGTGAGCACGCTGATTAGTTCGTTTCCATGGGATCATTCGTAGTTGGTTCTTTTCCACTTATAATTTATAACTAGTTTTTAAATAGTATACTTTTAAGACGAGGTTAATAGAAAATTTATAGTAAAAAGTGTACTGAATTTAGTTATACCGGCTAAAATCACAAAAAATTATTATCATTTACGCACTGCCCTCGCGAACAGTTAGAATTCAAAAATTTAAATCATAATCCATAAGCCATAACCAAAAAACACACCATTGTCAATCGTAACCAATGATTGCTTCGCCAAAAAGGCTTTTTTACACATATACAGTGTAGTAAGATCCTAGTGATTATTGGATGGATTTTTGGGTTTATGGCTTAGTTTTTTTATAGTAACTAGTTTTCAAACTAAATGTTTTTAAAGTAGAGTCTATAAGTTGATTGTAGTAAATATTGTCCTGATTTCATCTATATTAGCTAAAATTGTACGCGAGAATCTTTCTTTGTATTCTCTCTTGTGAACAGCTAGAATTAAAAATTTTAAGGAAAAAACCTTAAGTCACAGTTCAAAAGAACCTACCTATTGTCTATGTTTTTGAGCTTAGGTGATCACATATATTTTTTTCTTGAGGACCATGATTGTTTCGATTATGACCTGAACGGAAAGACTGAAGGTCTTATTTCGAACGTAGCAACTTCACAGGAAACATCCTAATTCCAGCACAGACACGAGAAAATTCTCGTATTACAGACGAAGCCTCAACATAACTACGCGTTCGGAGCATGTAAGGTAGGAGAAACAGAGGGATCATAACAGGCGAGTAGTAATTTTGAGATGGGTCCGCCAATCATCCCAAGGATCAAGAAAAACTCATAATAGTCGACCCGAAAGTCGCAGCTAGCAATCGGTAGTGATGAATCTTCTGATGGCTAATAATGATTAAGGGATCGGCTAAACAGCTAGAGCAATCGGTAGCGATGAATCTTCTGATGGCTAATGATTAAGGGATCGGCTAAACAGCTAGAGCAATCGGTAGCGATGAATCTTCTGATGGCTAATGATTAAGGGATCGGCTAAACAGCTAGAGCAATCGGTAGCGATGAATCTTCTGATGACTAATGATTAAGGGATCGGCTAAATAGCTAGAGCAAGTAGCGATGATGATGACCGGATTAGTATACAGATGAGACCCGGGACCAACCAAACTATTACTACTGTGGCTTCTGTCTCCTTGCCCCCCCACCCCCGGGGCGCCTTGCTTCTAGAGTGTCCTTGGGGTGTGGCACCGGGCACCGGCCCCGTTAGCCTTTTCAGGGGATCCGACCCGTGGTCGTATGATATCGGACTTCTCTATCTCCGTGGAAATTAAGAATAGGTTAGAATATTTTAGAAAATAATAATGTGACTTTGTTTGATTAATTAAGGGGAAAATTAACTATTATAGCAACTAAGCAGAGCAGTTTGATTAATGGATAAATTAGATACCTAACCTGCCAACCCAGCCGCGAGGCAAACAAAATGGGAAAAAGGAGATGGGAAAATTATGGTCCTGTTATAAACGGTTTTAATTTTTGATTTTTTTAGCTTTTAGTTTATTTAAATCAGAAATTATTTGAAATATATTAGTTTCTGATTTTGGTATATTTTATTTTTTCAGCTTTTTTGTTTTTGTTTTTGTTTTATTTCTATGCATTATCTGTAATGGTATAACGGTTTTTTCTTATTTTTTCTAAAAAAGCTAACAGCTATTACAGTATAATTTTAACTAAAAATCATAGTTATACGCTTAAGTCATAAGTTAGTTGGGGTAGGGGCTATGTTGAACCCTTTGAGACATGTAACGGGAAAATGTATATATTTGGGCCGGCCATGTCAACGGAGTGTAGCGTGGATTATGAAGCCATTTATTGTTAGCACTAACGATTTGAAACACTGGAATGGATCATTTGAAAAAGGTCTAATTTAGAACATATGAATTTCATAGAAACATTTCAATTTCCACATAAATCTCGGTCATTCCAAACCGGGTCCAAGAATCGATGAACGTATAGAACCAGGTCGGTCGATGAAAAACCTAGAATGTTTCATAGAGAAGACTGGAGCGCATGTACGTACTATAGTGTACCAGGCTACTCTAGTAGCATTACTACTTAACTTGTAATAATAGTAATAATGCAAATCGTAGGCAGCACGAGCGCGAGGGTAGTAATAACAGTAATAACGCAAATCGTAGGTTGATCAAAGTCTAGCTATTTAGGTCAAACTTTACTAGCTATAGTCTATTGCTAAGATACAGAAAAAGTAATACAAAAAGATAGTTATTGACGATCGAGTCATCGATCTTACCAATAATATGAGAAAATAGGTTGACTTTCTAGGAAGTATTTAACAAGAGAAAGGGAATGATCTTTATTATTATTATGAATTGGTTACAAAAGGGTCTACAAAAGAAAATTATATAGTCCTAATCTATAATCTCCCACTACTCAGAAAATGTTGGTTGCCTTGACTTGCTCTGATTCGAGATCAACTAATTGTGTCTCTCTTGTGTGTCGATTCCTTATCGATTTATTGTTTTCTCTCATCAACCTTTAAATACCGTTAGAGAGGCATTGGTCATCCGTTTGAGGAGACGTCTCATGAAATCATCACATCCAATCGGAAGGGGTGGTTGTTGGCAGAGAGAGATACCCGATGTGTTAGAATAGTCCCACATTGGTTGTGGAAGGGAAGGGGCCTAACTTAAAAGTGTGGGAATCCCTCACCTCATAGGCTAGCTTTTAGGGTGAGAATGCCCTTACGATCTAACAAGTAGTATCTGAGCCCGGTTTTAACATCTCTGGCCCAATGGACACTAGTGTGTGAACGCCAGATGGACTATGACCCTGAGGGACCGTCAGTGTACGGTGAAAGGACCCTGAGGGACCGTCGGAATATGGTGAAAGGACGGTGAAGGGCTGAGGGACACCAATGTGTGAAGGGGGATATTGTTGGAATAGTCCCACATTGGTTGTGGAAGGGCAAGGGATCTAACTTAAAAGTGGAGGAGTCCCTCACCTCATGGGTTAGCTTTTGGGGTGAGAAAGCCCTTATGATCTAACAGAATTATTATGTTTCTAGAGCTCTTAATGATTTCATTGCCAAAGGGAGAAAAATTATAGAAAGGGGAGAATTGGAGAATTTTTTGAGAGTTTGGGGAGAAGGAAAATTTAAAAATCGCTCTTTGGAGTTAAGGGGGGAGTTTTCTGAGCTTTTGTGTGCTTACTGTTGTGGTCTGTGCTCTCTGTGCTCTTCTAGATGTGGTTGGTTTCTTTTGCAAATTCTCTTGCAAATTCTCTCATTCAAGAGTTTTTGAGGTGTTGTCAATGTTTTCATCAAGGGGGAGATTTTGAGACCATATGATTGTCGTGTACATTGTTTATGATGAATAATTGATATTTGGTTTTATTGAAATTTGCATTTGTGAAAGTTCTGATCGACACGCTTCTGTGCTTGAATTTTCAGCATGTCCGGCTTCAACCACGTCAGACTTCGACCATGAGAATCCGACCATGGTATGTTGACCTCGCCATTCTTCGATCATGACCTAAAATACTAAAATTGGTTTAGCACAAGTAAGGCCTAAAATACCTAGGTTCACCGGAGTGCACCAACAAACTAAGTCTATGTTAAGGTCTGCAATTCTAGGATGACAAGTAATCAATTTAATTCTATGAAAGTAAATTGCTTGAATATAAATTGAGCACAAGAAACAAACCATAATTGACATGGTTACTTTTTACCATGCTGTTCGGAGACTTGCCGGACTCTCCTAATCCATGGTGAGGTTAGCCCAAATGAATTGGACTGCCTCCATGAATTAAGCCGAAACACCTCAATCCACTAAGGTTGCTCTTTCTCAACTTTGAAAATGGTGAGCACCACACCACACAAAATTCGCCAGGCCTTCTCATAAGCTTCTAAAGAAGATCACCGTGCACAACGCCTCCAACACTGTCTAGGAGTCGACAAACTCTAAGAGTAATAAGTCAAGCCCCTCGCTTGAATCTTACCATGTGCAATGAATGCACAAGGTCAAATAGATACTCAATCTGCCACTAGATATAACACATGTAATCTAGAGTCTCCCTCCTTTCTTACAAGGTACAACACATGCACAATTGAGATGATGACATCATACTAGCTTAAAGGAATGTCAAGGGATGCAACTTGCCTTGTTGCAACAGACCATAAGGGGGTATATATATACCCACACCATAAAAACTAGCCATTGGAAGCAAACCCCCTAAAAAAATAGGATTTTTGAAAGTACCATTGGCTTACGACTGGTACTTTCGCTCCCCTCAGTAACGGTCAGAAAACTAGTCCTTGCAGACAAATCTGATAGTTTCGATGTGCAAAGTCCGGTACTACCGACTATCGAAAGTACCGCAGTACTCGTGCGAAACTACCGATTCACCGGGGACGAGACGACATCCATGCAGGTGTCTTTCTGAAAAAAACGTACCGCTACACAAGCTAGTCATTCCGAAATTTGAAAGTGCAGCTCACACAGAGCCAGTAGTTTCGCTTGTTGATCGGACCGCTCACATAGAGCCGATCAGACCGCTCATACAAAGCTGTTCGAAAGTTCCGATCGTCGACTATACTGGTCCTTGACCACGTTGGATGATTCGACCACTTAGATCTCCGACCATGTTGTCCAGTTCAACCACATAGGTCTCCGACTACGCTGGTCTCTGACCACTTTGTCTAGATCAACCACACAGTCTTCGACTATGCTGGTCTCTGGCCACATTGTTTGGATTGACTACACAGGTCTTTGACTACGCTAGTCTCTGATCACGTTGGTTTCTTGCAACAAACTATATTTTTATTTAAAAATAGTACTATAATAAAGTAATTAAAAATAAGTGTTTTAGTTGCCTGTGTTTTAATTTTATTTTGCCCTGATTTTCTGCTTTTTAAAAAGGCTAGATTTGAAAAGTAATTTAAGTAAAAAATTAAAAATATTATTAAATAAGAGGATATTTTGATTTTCTGTAAAAATCCTATTTCAAATTAACTGTTTAGATTTATTTGGCTTTTATATGGTTTTTCTATATTTTTCTAGTGTTTAAAATCTAATTTTAAAATTTAAAAAAAGTATTTTTACTATAAAAATTATACCAAATTAAGTTGTAAATATTTTTCCTAAGTCCAAATTAGTTCTAGGAATTTTTGTGAATTTTTGTGGAATTTCTGGAATTTATTTGCTATATTTCTGGGCCTTTTTGAATTTCCTCGACTTTTCTGAAAATCAAAAACCAAATTAAAATTTAAAACCTCCTGCCCTCTCTCCTGGGCCAACACGTGGACGGCCAAGATGCGTCCACATCATCGCTCGATCTCATCGACTGTCCCAACTCATCCCACCTTCCCTCTCTCTTCACTCGACGCGTGTGCGGCTTAGACCAGCCCATGTCGACGCCTGAGCCATCCCCACTGCTCAAATTGAGCCACACCATATCCCAACCCATCTCCCCCGTCCACCCCTCTTTTCTCTCTCGACCGCCCGATCTTCTTCCCTGGCCACATGGCGAAATCTCTACCGCCTGCTCCCTCCCTCTCTTCCCTCTCTCTGACCGCTGGGCCCCGCTTGTCAGCCCTCGCCCCTTCTTCCCCGCGCCCCTTCTTTCTCCTCACGTCGCAACCGCCGCACCATCACCACCGCGCAAAACTGCTACCACCTTCCCTTTCCTGCCCCACAAGTCATGCGCCCACCTCCTCCCCAATTTCCGCGCTGAATCCCCGCCCGCCTTCACCTTCCTTCCGCAATGGTCACCGTCCCGCGCCATCTCCGTTGACAAATTAGCGTCGACTTGCCCCTCCCCGGCCCTATTTAAACCCTACTCGGCCTCTCCTCCCCTCTCACCACCTCCCTCCACCCTCACTCGCCTCTCTCGGGCTCTACACCACCCTCACCGCACGCCATCTCTCTCCAAGCTCCGCCGCCAACTTCTGCGAGTTCCCCTCGCCGCTCTGGCCGCCCTCGAGCATCAACGACCTCGTCCTCGGCTTCACCACGTCGCCCCTGACCTCGCTCACTCCTCAGCTGTGCCCTAGCCCCGCCAGAGCGTCGCCGCACCGGAGACCCGAGCGCCGCCGCCGCCTTTCTCGTTGTCGACCACTCTCCAGTTATCTTCAGTAAAATCCGCGAGAACCATCGCACTCCCCTCACTCTCCGCTCCCTTTTGCACTGCTCACTGGCCGCCGTCGTGCCACCGTTCACCAGCGACCCTAGGGTCCCGTGTGCCACTCACCGCCAGTGGCCACCTCAACGCGCTGCTGTCAATGTGGCGGCCACGCCATGCCACACGGACGCCACATAGCGCGCCACCTCCGCACAGTCACCGCCACACCAGCGCCCCTCTGCCACATCGGCACGCTTGCTGAGTCATCAACCATGTGTCCCACCATATCAGCGCTTAGGCCCCACGTGGATGCCACGTCAGTGACACGTGGACGCCACATCAGCACTAAGCCCTCCCGAGCCACGTGGCGACCACGTCATTGCCACCTGTCTGCCACGTCAGCAAAACCAGCTCCATCACCCGCCATGTCAGCCCATGTGCACCCTTCCTGCCACCTCATCCTTCCCGTTGGTCCATGCTAGACCGGGCCCACATGTTAGTCTCTGTACGAAAATCAAATCAGGGTTGATGTTATGCTGACATCATAAACCTAATTTTCCTTTATAAAAATAATTTAGCCAAAAAATAAAATCCCCTGCTGACGTAATAAATATATTTTCCAATAGAAAAACAATTCCAGAAAATCAGCTTTTTCCTTTTTCTTTGATTTCAAACTTCTGAGAGCCCGTTCTCAAAAATCATATCTCAAAAATTATTCATCCAATCGACATAATTAAATATTATATATGAAGCTAGCAATATTCTTTACAAGTATGTAGTAGACGATATTCTCAAATTTTGCCCTTACTGCACCCAAAATAGCAATCGAAAGTTACCTTAGATCGGACCGATCTACTAGTTGTTTCCCTGGCAAACACTTACTTCTTCCCCTCTAATCTAGATTCTAATTGCTAATTAAAATATTGGATAGACTATTGCACAGGCGACTGAAATTTTTTTATCTTTCAGTCACCTAAAGTTGCACTTTGAATCACCTGAAATTGCACATGTTTTTTTAGGGGGGCTGCGATTTTAGTTGATTGAGAGTGCAATTTCAGGTTATCTGAAGTTGCACTCTGAATCACCTAAAGTTGCAGCTGTTTTTTTTGGAGGGGGGCTGCAATTTTAGTTCATTGAGAGTGCAATTTCATATGACTGAAATATAAAAAAATTTCAGTCGCATGTGCAATAGTAAAACTGTTAAAATATTTAGCATAACAGGGGAGATAACCAGTTCATTACCCAAGTGATAATTGCTGGCTGTTAGCGTGTGGCATGCAGCACGAGGGGATCCAGCCGAAGGATAGGGGCGCGTGGCAACGACTGCACACGGTGCTGGCCAAAACTTCACGCGCGCGGTGGTGCTACGCGTCGGCCTACAGGGCGTGTGCTTTCCCTTGGCGCAAGGCGCTCCGGCGGCGACACGCGGGGGCGATGGTAGCCAAGCAACGGCGGGCGCGTGATGCTCTGGTTGCGTGTGTCGCAGGGCGTGCGCGGGGAATAAAGGCGCCGGCGTGAATGTCGGCGGGATGAGGCGAAGGAATCTGGCGCTGGCGTGTGGCGACCGTGGCAGACTGGCAGGTGAGACTAGCCACGCCCACGCGATGGAGATTCTGGCGTGCGCAGAGAGAAAAGATGATGGCGCGCGTGATAGCGCGACGCTGGCGAGGAAAAAAAATAGGGGGGAAGGCAGATAGGGTTTACATTTGTTAGCATATCTGGCCTAGTCTTAAACTTTAGTTTATAATGGGCATCTTATTATTAGGCTATAAATAAAACGTGTTATTGGTTATTTTATATATGCATATGAAAGAGAAAGGAATAAAGAAATATCAAGAATTCTTCACTATCTCTGTGTTTCAATCTACTATTTGAGTCTTCTGTGATTGATCTGCCTATTTGCATAGGAGAGGAATCGATCGGACTGGACTAGCCAGTGCGATTCCTCAACACGTTATCAGCACGAATTGCTACGATGAATCGAAAGGTAATCATTGAAGCATTAGAAGAATAAATTGTCTATATCTAGATCGCTTTAAATTCCGCAGATTTCGCTTTCTAAATTATTTTCCATGGTGCAATTCCACTCTAATCTACCGCGATCAGACTTGAAGTCACCGGCACAATATCGATCGATAGACTACAAGAAAGAGTAGATGTTGATTGCACTGTAGACTGAAAAAAAGGAAAAAATTTTGCTGTTGAGGTTCCACCGCAGCCGCCAACGCGCACGGCCCCGACGGCCACCGCCGCACGGTTGTTACTTGGTCTCTGCCGGCTTGAAGCCGACCGCCGACCTCCCCACGCGCGCTGGCTCGAAGCTGCCGCTGGCTCCCAAGCCCCCGCATGGCCGTTGCCACACGGCCGCAGCATAGCCTCAGCCGCCCAAAGACCACCGGCCGCCGTATCACCCTAAGGTCGCACGTCGGCCGCCAGGACTCATCGTCGCCCGAAGCTATGCCCCCTGTAACTCCGCCCGGAGACCGCCGACCGCCGCTCCCGAGGCCGCCCGTCGGTAGCCCTTCTCGGCGCTACCGAACCCACGCGCCCGAGGCCGCCCGCCGCTGGCTCTTCCCGACAGTGCCGAGCGCACGCCCCAATGGCCGCCGCCGCCACCACCGGCCCGCATGCCGCCGCCCCCCGAAGTCGCACATGCGTCGTCGACCCACATGCTGCTACCACCGAGCGTCGCCGACCTTGGCCGCTGGTTCCCGAAGTTCCGCATGCGCCGTTGCCTTGCACACTGCCACCACCGAGCTCCTACATGCACGGCCACCGTCAGCCGCCGCTCGTCGCGCGCCCCCACACGGGCCGCCGGTTGCCCACGCCCGCCGCCGCCTTCGTGCTTTGCCACTACCGCCGTCATAGGGGACATGGGCTAGGGTTAAAAACCTAGCCCTATGAGCGATGATGGGCTGGATGGCCGATTGGGCCAACAGGCTTAAACCGGGAGAAAGAAATTGGGTTGGGGAGGGCTCGGCCCAGGGAGGGGCGCCGGTAATTTTGCATAAAGACCCCTCAAATTCTAGAAATTATGGGAGGGTCCTCAGAATTTTCAGACAGGTCCTGAATTTGGCAAAAAGACCCTCGAAGAATCAGAAAATTATGCAAAAATATTCTCAGAATTAAAAATTTGTGTATAGGCCCTCGGAAAATACAGAATTCACTGAAAATAAAGGACCTCGGGAACTCAAATTTTGAATTATTTTTAGCATTTGAAGCATGTTTAGCATTGTCGTTATTATTTTCTATGTTTTCTGTACGTATTTAATGTTTTGATTAATTGTAATTATTTAAATTTCATTCAATCACCGAAATTAACAGTAAAATTTATAGAACATGCATAGAAAATTCTGGAACATGATGATAATCTTTTGTACCTTTGTCCAATTTATTTACCTGTAGTAAATTTATTTCATGCATGTTTACCGGCAATAAACTTATTTATTCCTTTCATACACATGTAGATGACATGCATCACAAACTAGGAGTTCGAGGAGCTGGCCCAGCATGGCCAAACTACTTGACTTTTGCTTCCGATGTCGATATAGTACTTGGAGCCAGAAGCTTCGCGCTGCATTGGGATTGGTGCACTGCAGAATGCCAAACCCACCCCTAAGGAAAATAATCAGGCACTTCACTTCCTCAGACACTATCTCTGTCTCACTCTCAAGAATGAGTACATGGTAGAGAAGAGTGCGCTAGCATTATGAACTGCATTCAAGAAGCGGTTCGAGAGGCTAAAGTACACCATCCTTCCTCAGGCAGAGCAATAGTGGATCCAACTAAGGTTTGCTGACTTCAAAACAGTCGGGGAGTACAATTCTGCTCTGCACAGAATTTGTAAGAACCTTCAACTTGTGGCAAGCAGATAACAGATAAGCAGAAGATTGAAAAGACTCTATCCACCTTCCACCCCAATGTAGTACAATTTGTATGCAACTATCATCAAGACGGCTACAAGGAGTATGCTTAATTGATTGATATGATGCAGATTGCATAGGCTCAAGATGAAATTCTCCTCAAGAACTATGTCACACAGCCACCTGGGAGCTCCACTGGCTGTGAAGCTAATGCCGGGAGCTACAAGATGCGAAAGCCCATAATAAAGAAAAGGGGAATGAAAGGTAAGGCCGCAGCCCAAAAAGGCATGTCAGATGCTCCACATGAGAATAAGGCAAGCAAGCTAAAGCGGGACGGTAAGCCCTATGGTCAGCAAGACCAATCCTGCTACAAGTGTAGCAAGTGGGGGCACTGGACGTGATTCTGTAAAGAGCCGCAACATATAATCGATGCCTTACAAGCTCAGAAGAAGAAGGATGGCAAAGGGCAGCATGAAACCCACTTTGCTTCTCTTGAAGGGGAGAGTTCTGAGCAGCTGTCTGCTCCGATGGAGGTTGACTCCATTTCGGCAGCAGCACCCCCTCTTGACATTGCAGTTACTGCCACCATGATTTTTCTAGAAGAGCATATCACCCCCGAGAAGATAGCAGCTGAAGTCTCTGACTTCTTAGCAGATTCAGTTTAATGCACAGAATAAATTTGTATTTTAATTGTCATTTATTTTATGTGTGGAAGGAATAAGTTAGAATTTGTATGGATGATACTCAAACAATTTATTTTCACATGATGGTTGGATGATATTGAATAATTCATTCATTTATTTAGTTTATAATGACATGATATGTTTTGATATTCAAGTATTTTATTTATGTGTTGATTGCCTTCTACTACATATTAATAAAATGCTTTATATTAGAACACGTGTGGCACCCTATCGAGAAAGTGTGCTTAGCTGACAGTGGCACAACAAATACCATCTTGAGAGAGACAAAATTCTTTTAGTCGATTAGTAAGAATGCTGGTAGCCTTACAACAATTACTAGTAGCGATGCTTGTATAATAGGTTCAGGAAGAGCCACAATTATACTCTTAATGGGCACAACTTTGATCATCCAAGAAGCCTTATTGTATCCAGAATCGATTAGAACTCTCCTAAATTTTAAGGATATTCGCGCCAACGGTTTCCATGTTGAGACTAAAAAAGAGTATAGTAAGGAATACATGCTCATTACGAAGTGTGAAGCAAATAAAAAAGATATTAGAAAAACTTCCTTCATTTGAAACTAGGCTATACTACACTAACATCAAGCCAATTACAGCCTATATTGCTCTGAAAATAATATTTAGAAGTTCTGAACTCTTCTGTCTCTAGCATGATAGATTAGGCCACCCAGGTCTTAGGAAAATGAGAAATATAATTAACAATTCACAGGGACATAATATCAATGTGAAGAATTTTCTGAATCACGAAGATTTTGTGTGCCCACATGTGCCACCGAGAAATTAATTACTAGGCATTCTACTCTGAAAGTGAAGAATAAAGTCCCTACATTCCTGGAGCGCAACCAATGAGGCATTGCGGTCCCATACAGCCACTGTTAGGGCCATTTAAATATTTTATGGTGCTCATCGATGCTTCCACGAAATGGTCGCATGTATGTTTATTGTCTACGAGAAACCATGCTTTTGCAAAGCTGATCTCGCAGATAATTCACGTTAGAAATATTTTCCCCGATCATCACATAAAGTCCATCAGAATGGACAACACCAGAGAATTTAATTCAAAGGTATTTGATGATTATTGCATAGCAATAGGAATTACAGTTGAGCATTCTGTACCACATGTCCACACCCAGAATGGACTAGCAGAGGCATTAATCAAGAGAATTAAATTTATTGCCCAGTCGCTTTTGTAGAATTGTAATTTACCTGTTATATATTGGGGACACACAGTTCTGCATGCAGCAACTCTCATCAACTTTAGACCATCAGCATACAACATCCATTCACCTATGCAACTAGCACAATGGTCAGCACCAAAAATTTCTCATCTCTGGAGGTTTGGATGCAATGTTTATGTACCTATACCCCCTCTGCAGCGTACTGCAATGGGTCCTCTCTGAAAGACTGGGATATACGTTGGTTATGAGACAGCATCCATATTCAGGTATTTACAACCCATGACAGGAGATTTGCATACTGCCAATTTCGCTGATTGCATATTTGATGAGGATAGTTTCCCAACATTAGGGGGGAGGAAATCAACTCCTTGATGAAAAATGTTGGGAAATTACGTGGCAAAGGAACCCATGCACATGACCCGCACACTAGTGAAATAAATAGAGAAGTCCAGAAGATCATTGACTTGCAAGTATTAGCAAACCAACAGCATGACTACTTTAGTGATTTAAAGAGCATGACCAAGTCGCATGTGCCTGCACGCAATGCACCGGAGAGGGTTGGAATAACAAAGAAAGTTGAAGGTATCCCTAATCTCATCCAAGGGCCTCAGAATAAAAGGACGAGAACTCCGATCCCTCGAACCCAAAGTAACTAGGGATGCTCGGTGAAAAAGGATAAGAAGAACTAGACACAGCCAATCACTAAACTTCCCCAGAGCCAGAAGGGGAGCCAGTTGAGACCTGGCACCAGTATGACACCTTCAGAAAGGGCATACCAGATCTAAACATTCCTATGGAGGGAGAAATCAGTATGGATGTGTGCACATACATCGGAGTTGAAAAACTAAAGGGACTTATTGCCGTAGCTGGAGCAGTGGTGAGCAAGTAGAAGTACAAGAAGAATCAACTTATAATGAAATAGCTATAAACTATATGCACATGGCAGAATCCATGAATAGAACAACAACCAATGTTGACATCTACTTTGCAAAGGAAATTGCCACAATCATCAAACTTGATCCAGAGCTCGCATCGCCCGCTGAATGTAAGAAAAGATCAGATTGGGAAGATTGAAAAAGGGCAATAGAAACTGAATTATTATCTCTGAACAAAAGAGAGGTGTTTGGGCCTGTAAGCCGCACATCTCCCCATGTGCACCCTGTAGGGCACAAGTGGTATTTGTTCGAAAGAGAAATGAAATAAATAAAATTGTAAGATATAAAGTAAGGCTTGTTGCACAAGGTTTCACTCAATGTCCAGGAGTTGATTATGAAGAAACATATTTCCCGGTCATGAGTGGAATCACCTTTATATACTTAATCTCATTGGCAGTAAACCTGAACTTAGAAATGAAATTGATGGATATGGTAACATCATATCTTTGTGGAAACTTGGATTCAGAAACTTATATGAAGGTACCTAAAGGTATCCTTGCCTCGAACCAAGACAGAGCAAATAGAAATCTATGCAGTGTAAAACTCAAGAAATCACTGTAGGATAATTGCTTAAGAGACTTTCTACTCAAGAAAGGCTACACAAACAACAAAAATTATCCTTGTGTATTTATATGACGATTCCAGAATGAATTTTGTACAATCTCAGCATATGTAGATGATATGAATATCATTGGGACCATGGAAAACATAAACGAAGCAAGTTCTTACCTGGAGTCAGAATTCGAAATGAAAGATTTGGGTAAAACTAAATACTGCTTAGGCCTACCGCTCAAGCATGTCCCTAAAGGAATATTAGTACATCAGTCAGTTTACGCCTAGAAGGTGTTAGAAAGGTTCGGCTTTTAGAAGGCATACCTATCGAAAGTACCGATGATCGGGAGATCTTTACAATAAGATAAGGATCCGTACCGACCTAGGGAAGAGGGGGAGGAAGTCCTGGGACCAGAATTCCCATACTTAAGTGCAGTAGGAGCACTTATGTATTTAGCGAACTGCACTAGACCGGACATTGCATTGGTCGTAAACCTATTAGTAAGACATAGTGCAGAACCTACCAAAAGGCATTGGCAGGGAATAAAAGACCTTGAGTTATTTTACAGAAAAAACCAAGACTTGAATATAACTGGCTATGCAGATGCTGGGTACCTGTCGGACCCGCATACCGCAAGGTCACAAACAGGTTATGTATTCATGGAATTTTTTGTACGGATAATCCATTTTTTATTCAAAATTACAGAAATATACCCGCGGGAATTTTTTTTACAAAAATAGGCTCCAGTCGCCCAACCATTGGGCGATTGGAGCCTTTCGCCCAACTCAGCAGCGACAACTGGAAAATCTCCCAACCGTTGGGCGATTAATTGAAGTCGCCCCACCGTTGGGCGACTTTCATCCAGTCGCCTCCCATTGGCGATCGCATGAAAGTCGCCCAATGGTGGGCGATCGCACTCAGTCCCCGAGAGAAAAAAGAGGAAAGAGTCTATTTTGCCGAAATTTGGAAAGTGCATCAAACCTTCGCAAAAAATAGTGAAAATTGGTGGAACTGTTCTTCATACATCCAAAAGCCTCTAGAAAAACATTTGAGCAATTTCGGCCATGGGATCAAAAGTTATAGCAGTTTCAATTGAGGCCGAAACGAATTCGAGTCTGTTTCCGACACACCTTCAGTAAAACGGGCATAACTTTTGCATACGGTGTCCGTTTTTGACGTTCTTGTACTCGTTGGAAAGCTAACGATGAGCCCGATCCAAAAATAACGACCCGCTTGCGCCCGTCGCCCTCCAAGACCCCGAAAATCGGCTATCTTTGGATCTAAACCTGCGTCGCAAGTTTTTTCTTTCTGTTTTTGCCCTTTTTCTTGTTCTTCCCTTCGGAATTTGGATTTTTCTTCAACTGAAAAGTTGTAGATCTCGTCGAAACCTTTCAAATGAGTATATATAAGCCATATAGAACTTTGCCATTTTATCTTTTCAGACTAGTTGTTTATATTGCATCGGTATATAAAACGATCGGTACATACGGTTTTGGCGGCCCCTGAGTGTAGTCGCCCAACCATTGGGCGACTGCATGAAAGTCGCCCAATGGGAGGGCGACTAGATGCAGTCGCCCGAGGGTAGAGCGACAGCTATTGTGTCGTCCGCTGGTTGAGCGAAAGGCTCCAGTCGCTCAACCATTGGGCGACTGGAGCCTATTTTTGTAAAAAATTTTCCCGCGGGTATATTTCTGTAATTTCGAATAAAAAATGGATTATTTGTACCAAAAATTCTGTATTCATGTGTGGTGGAACTACATTTTCATGGAAATCATCTAAGCAAAGTCTTGTAGCGATTTCGACGAACCACTCGGAAATCATAGTGCTATACGAAGCCATAAAAGAATGTGCTTGGCTCCGATAAATGATTCACCACATCCAGCAGTCATGTGGGTTGAATATTACGCAAGCTCTCACAATTATCTATGAAGATAATACAGCTTGTGTTGCACAAGTGTAGATGGGCTACGTGAAACGTCATATCACAAAGCATATCAACTCCAAGTTCTTCTTTGCTCATGAATTGCAAAAAATGGATGGAATTAAGGTATTGCATACTAAGCCATGTGAAAATCTTGCAGAATTATTCACTGAGTCACTCCCAGCATCTAGTTTTGAAAGATGCGTACGAGGAATTGAAATGATGAGACTTAGACAAGTGCAGAATTCAGGGGGAGATTTTTCTCAAGTCTGTTATTAAAACTTGATCACGAAGATCGAGTACCCAAAGAATAAATCCTGAAGATTAAATGAAATTAGGTGGATTGTACTCTTTTTCCCTTGACGAGTTTTTTTGAAGTTTCTCGGCCAAGTTTTTTAATGAGGCAATTCGTGCAACATAATATAACATGTATCATGTAATCTTTCTCCAAATTTTTTCCATAGAGTTTTTATGGAGTTTTGATGAGGCATGAATGTGTTAGATGAGTGCCCAAGGGGGAGTGTTAGGAAACCTGGGTCTGGGCTTGAAGTTTTGGCCTATGGTGGGCACCTCATCACTAGGCTATAAATAGAGAGTGTTATTGGCTATTTTGTACATGTATGTGAAAGAGAAAGGAATAAAGAAAGGCCAGGAGTTCTTCCCCCTATTTCTGTGTTTCAATCTACTATTTGCGTCTTCTGTGAATGATCTGTCTATTTGCATAGGAGAGGAATCGATCGGACTGGACTCGCCAGCAATGGTTCCTCAACAGGATTCTCCACCTCTTCACGATCCTTTTATCACGGCACCAGAATGACTTACTCTTTAACTTCTCATACGACTCATTCCAAGGAAACCAACTCTACTAAAGAAATGTTATATCCCCTTTTCACCTATCCCTATTTTTCTATCTACGTACAGGTTCTTAAGATGGATATTTTCATAATATCACATTCTACCCCTTAGGAAAGTTTGATCCCGAATTCTCCACCTCACAACTCTACTAGCAACTCTACCCTTCCAACTCTTACCCACGAGAAATACTTGGAACACATAAACACTCTGACTCCGAGCAGGTAGCTTAAATAGCACCGCACAACTCAAAAACCCCATAATACTTTTATGCAAATACGAATGCAACACGTCCTTCAACTTCTCTATGCCTCAAGTAAAGAATTACACACTCTTCCTTAACAAGGAAACCCACTTTTAAAATCCACCTATTTCAAATTAAACCATTCTTAGAAGAGAATAACCTGACATAACGAGATCACTACAATTTGCAAGAAACATCTCCTTGACAAGAGAAGCAAATAAAACATCCATTAAACCCACTCCCTTCCAAAAAGAACATGTTCTGAAAATGAAGGATTCACTATGAAAACCTTCAACTTCCAAAGAAACAACTGCAAATATAACCACATAAGCCAAAGGCAAATTCACTTAAATTCTCAAATTAGCAGTTCCCTCTTTTTCCTTGAAAGGGAATGACCACAAATACCAACATAAAACCAACTCACTTTGCAAATGAACATCACATATAAACACATAAATCAGTCAAAAACCAGACTGGTATCTCACTAACCCAGCAAAACACATTCAATTTTAAGAAATAAATTTCTAGTCTTAAACCATAGAATTCCTAATTCTCACATGCCACACTAACTCATTTCTCATAAATTGACAATGTCAAGGATATACATAATCCTAAGCAACATCCACACCAATCTAGAGAGGCTCTACTAATCCAGAAAATGCTCTGGTCAACTCCTCTATCAATTAAATATTTCTATAGATAATTCCAACCGAACTTAGATATAGATTTCACATTGAATCCAATCACCTTAATTCTTTAAGGATAATTACCTTGAAGATCATGGTACACACACATTTACCACAACCAAATGAATTCGATCAATGATCATCACAATTCTCAGAGTAAATTTTGTTCTCCTACTTCTACACAAAATGTGGCCAATTATAGTTCTAGACTAAAGCACAAAATCTAATTCCGTCTCCTCTTATCCATAGATAGAAACAAGCTTCTGTTGAGATTGTAACCATAAATAATCTAGAAACTCATAGTCTCGTAAACCACCAAAATATTCTCCCATTACTCCTAATAATTTCAACCTCAATGAATTCTACAATAAAGTTTTAGTATAATTGATAGGGCAAATCCTCCAATTTATTGAATAACCAGTCCGATAATCCAAATA
This sequence comes from Dendrocalamus sinicus, assembly GCA_036346575.1. Taxonomy (NCBI): domain Eukaryota; kingdom Viridiplantae; phylum Streptophyta; class Magnoliopsida; order Poales; family Poaceae; genus Dendrocalamus; species Dendrocalamus sinicus. The sequence continues at coordinate 11,771,197 of CM070648.1, forward strand.
GAATCAATCATTATAACAATAATAGCTTGATACAATCTCCACCCACCACGTTTTAGAAAAATTCTAACTCTAAGAAAGATATTAATTGGAAATCAAATCATACCATATAATAATTCAATAATCCTCATCTTTCAAGGAACTACCATATCAATCAAATTACTTCACCAATTTAGAGTTTCATTAAACCACACCATCCAATTTCATCTACAAAATCCAGCAACTTATACAATAGCAATATTCTACTTAATTGATCAAATCTCCAACTTTTGGTAACCATTACATGGAGTCAATTTCTCTCCCAAAAATTATGGTATAACATCAAACCATCCTCCTATGCACTCCAAATATACTAGATCACTACTTGTCAGTTGCCGCTATAAACCGTAAAGAACTTCATAACACAGACTAGCTATTTTCTTCACAAAAAGAAGATAAGAGGCAATATAAACAAATTTAGAAAATCAGAAAACGTTAGCAACCGGCATAAAGCAAAACTTCAAGGAAAATTATCAAATAGCAAGCCACTTTTTTTTCGAAATTTCGTAAACCTCTTGTAAACCATGAGAATGCTTTAACACTTCGCTAATGTTATTTTCGATGCAAAATATAATGCAAATTTCTCAAAAGTCATGAACCTGAATGCTCATAAGCACAAAAACTCCAAAACATTTCATTTAAAAGATGCTCTGAAAGACGATCAAATTCTCCTCTTTCCAAAAGAATCAACACTATCCTCATTATGCCTTTACCGTTAAGCTTGATATCATCAATTTACTAGAACTCTTAATTGATATCACCAAAATCCACTACTCCATCATAAAACTCTCTAGGATTCACTAAATAGCTTCATACTACTTTACTATCTCATTCTTAAATTGAGAATCTACTCGAACTTCTCATCCTTACTACAATAACCACTTTACTCTAGAAGATATCTAGTGTGCAAATTAAAATATTCTACCAAATTTCTTTTATCAATCATCGACTATTATCCAACAATTCCACAAGCACATAAACATGAGACACTTATTAAAATTCAGCAACTCGACTCTAGTGGTTCCAAACATCAAATTCTAGCACCCAAGCATTTGCACTACAATGATTTCTGTTAATAATTGACCTTATCATGAAATCTAATTGCTATCCTACTTCTATTTGCAATCGCATAGAAATGTACATATATAAATTCAACTATTCCACCTTGCATAATCACATTCAAACTTCAATAATCCAAATCTTATATCTATTAAAGTCTCTCATGATATTAAAACAAATTTCACCAAATCACTCTGGCTAGAATAACTTATCCAAACCCCTCCTATAGAATTCTAGATCCACCGAAATTCAGATTCCCAAACCCCTTTGTACACAATGCCAACAATTAACCATATTGGGAAATAAATCTACCAATTGATATGGTCACAAAGTATCCATAGTAGGGATTATTCTATAAGTAATATCCATCAAGACAATAATTCAATATCTTCTTAATTTATCCATTCCAAATAATTAGATTAATCTATCAAGACCCAAATAATCCAATTTATCCAATAAAATTTGGTAGATTAACAGTATTAATGATCATCCATCAATACTTCATACTTCATTATATTCCACTAATTCCTATTAGGATAGAGTATACTATTAATCACTACTCACCATGTAACTATTCCAAGGCACCATCAAATTTAACATATATCTTTCCAAGGGATGTTAATTAAAATAAACTATACAACATGTCATCTACAACACTTAACCTCTCACATATATTGTCCCTTAATTCCTATGATTATGACTTCTCTCCCAAACATTGAAAAGACATCACCAAAAGAGTTTAAATACTCATCTTCATAACAAGGGGCATTTAACTTCAATCGCTCAAAATATTCGAAAAGAACCACATAAGTTTAAATCTTCCTCATGATGCTGAAATTGCAAAAGATATTTTTCCATTATCCACAACATCGAGTAAATAAACCAATCTTATTCCTCAACAGAATGGCAAAACTTCCAAAAAAAGGATGACCTCACAACTTAACAACTTTCATGAGCAGCAAGAATAGCCCAACATTTGAAAAACAACAATGTCTTCATGAAACATGATAGCGAATGAAAGTACATTACCAACACTGTAAATGTCTAACCAATGAAAACTCATGGAGAGAACAATAGCTCACCCATAGAACAAAATGACCAATGGGAACACACCCTCGATCATCTATGACTAGGGTTCTCCAAGGGAAAACTCATCATCACTCATGCACCACGCACAGTAGCACAGCTTGGTCATACCTACGACCACTATCTCTCAACATCACTATCATCCTCAACTACCCAATCATCCGATACAAACATAGGCAACAACTCAACATTTATTAATAATCGTTCAACTAACGGAAGCACAAATGCAATGCATGACCTAAACCCATCCTATTGTGCACTAGTTTGTCAAGTTTCAGCTTTAATTTAATCATCCTAAGTCAAATTTCAGAATTAAGTAATCCTAATTTATTTTATTATTATGGTTATTATTTCATTTTATTACCAAACCTATGTCAAATTTTAGTTGATTAATAAGTAAGTTATCAGTTTGTTCACCACAGACCTAATGCCCACTCTGATACTAACTATAACACCCCGGCTTAACAAAAACCCAAGATGTCACCCACAACTACTATCACTACACATTTTAACAAATAATTAAGTAACACCAATAACTAGACTTCAAGAATAAACATTCAACAAGACACTAAATATAAATTTCAGCAACATGACATACCATAAATTGCATTTAAGATGAACCAAATAAGTGTTAAGTTGAGTCATGAATAAGTATCAACTAAGGAACACATCAAGTAATAATATTATGAACCAAGGAACTAAAGAAAACCATAAATTATCCTATTATTGCAATAGAAATTACTAATTGTTCATATCCATAAATGATGAATTGCTAGGTGGAGTGAAGAGCTACAAAAGTACAATTGTTCTAGGTTCTACTTTCACGCAATGTATGTCGCCTTTAACGATCACCTGAAAACAACAAATAAGCAGCGGTGAGTCCATAACTCAGCAAGTACAAAGCAGAATAATAAACAAGGCATCATCTTATTAACAATTTATACCTATTTATCATTAACTCAATTTCTTATATTCATTCTTATCAGTTTCCATCCATGTGTCTCATTATCTCAAATCACTTTTCACTTTTCATGAATACAATGCTTATGGTCAAGTCTCAACTCATCTTCTGCGTATACCAATATGGCTGAGTGTAACACCTGTCGGTGTTCACTCATAGCTGTACTCTTTCGTACGGGGACCAATTGCTCGTTTGTTTTCATAAGAGGACCTCATTGCAAATATTTTACATATGAGGACTCATTACAATAGCAGCCAAGCAATGGCAGGCATGTGATGCTTTGGCTGCAGGTATCACAAGCACGTGTGGGGGAAAAGGCACTTGCGCGAGTGTCGGCGGGAAGATGCGAGGGAATTCGGCGCTGGCGCGTGGCGTCCCGTGGCAAATGAGACTAGCAATGCGACGGAGCTACTGGCGTGTGTGGCGAGAAAAGATGATGGCTCGTGTGTTGGTGTGATGCCAACGAGGAAAAGAAAATAGGGGAAAGATAGATAGGGTTTGGGTCCTCCACCTCTCCATGATCCTATTATCACAATATTAGAATGACTTGGTATCCCACTTGTCATATGACTCATTTCAAGGAAACCAACCCCACTCTAAAAAAATGTTGTTTCTTTTCACATATCCATTTTTTTTGCTATATACGCATAGATCCTCAAGATGAATATTTCTAGAATATTACATCAATGGTGCACGATTGCATACTTATCGGTGTAAACCCATTTTTGGAGACATTAAGGACATCACAATCTTCATGCTTTTGGCCTGACAAACACTTCGTATTCCCATGCTTCCAATTGTCATCTGCACTTGCCAAAGCAATATGAGAACATGTATCGGCTGGGATAACCTACACTTCTTGCTCATTCCACTAAATCAACACTTGAAGAGTCGATGGAATACAACAATTGGCATGAATCCAGTCTCTTCCTACCATAACACTATGTATACCAATTTCCTTGAGTATGCACCACAAAGAAGGTCGTGAGCAATATTTTACTACCAACAGTAAGCTCAGCCATCAACACCCCTTTAGCTTCAAGAAAATCTCCAATAAATGCATTAAGTATCATATCGGTCTTAGTTAACTCATCTTTAGTTTTTCAAGCTTTTTGAAAATCTTGTGGGGACATCAAATTAACGGTAGCTCCCACCTTCGACAACATTCTAGATATCGGTAGCATATGGGATGTGCTAGCTGATTTTCTAGCAAATCAGTAAAGTCGATGATAGGTAAACCTAAACGAAAGTTGATCCTAGACGAAATGTCAATGCGAAGCAATAACAAATAGAAATGAAATCTTGAAACAGGGGATAAGTGTAACTCACATATGATCAACATGTCATTGTGAAGCAATATTAATCAAAGTCAAATTATGAAGGTAAAATTCTACTACCTACGACCTATTCCTAAGGTACAGGAAAGTAGATGCAATAAGACAGTAACGATTAACATGTGCTCATTTTTCTGTCAAATAGTACATGGTATTTATTTCCTAACATAATCTTGGATTGTGATTCAAGTCTCTCTCTTCATGTCGGCTCAACCTTTTCTTAGATAGAGTCACTGTCCATCTTCAAAACTTCTCGTTTGTAATTTCATGTTGACAATTTCCTTTCTTGTATTCTCCTTTCCTTAGTTGGCATCTTCTAGAGACTTAGCATGGCTGATGTTTGATTCTAATTTTTTGTCAAATCCCGATCTTTCCTTATAATTGTGTGAATCCTAAAAATACTTTTATCGACTATTTTGCCTACCAAAATCTGATGGCAACACCTAGTACATGGATATCAGACGTGCATCTTCAAAGATGACGCAATATCGGAGATTGCGGGCCTATGTCATGAAATTCAAGAGCTTAGCAGGAAGTTTAGCAACTTTTCTCGTGTTCATATCCGTCATGATGCTAATTCGGTGGGTCATTGATGTACGAAGGAACCACGAGGGGCAGATTGGCCAAGTTTTGTACTTGGATGAACTGTGTTCCTGATTTCCCCAAGGACATAGTCACTAAACACTGTAATCCTGATATGAATTAATAAAGATATTGATATTTGAATAAGTAAAGAACACTGCAGCGTGGGCGTGTAGCTTGGCAAGGCATTAATTTCCTCCTCTGTGTATACCGCTGCAAATGTGATAACTTATATCTTGTAGTAATTGAGGCTGCTCTTTTAGACTATATCTTTTGACTATAGCTTATAACTTTTTGCTATTCGTAAAAGAGAATATAGAGAGAAATTTACATATGATTTAACTGATATAAATAAAGTTATTTTAGTGTCTACTCGATCTATAGATCCACTTTAAAAAGATATTATATTTAAAAACTAATTACTAAAAAAACTAATTACTATACAGAAACAGCTTTTAGAACTCAACAACCCCATCATCCTAACTTTGTACGCTTTGCCACGCATGCCCCGATGGAGGAGATCGAGATGCGGCGCCTAGGCACCCAAAGGCACCGGAGAAAGAGGCAAGTGTCCCTCCAGTTCGATGCACGGGCATGAATGCATGACCAGCGTAAAGAGCACACCGTGACCTATATACTCGTGCTAGTCTACAAGAGGCTGCATATGGGCGCAAGTGCTAGTAGCAACTCCAGTAGAAGCCCTTAAAATAGAGCCTCTATTTTTTATTTGAGAGCTCTCTCTATTTTTGAGGGTTATATGTTTTGGGCTACACTTCAGCAGGAGCTCTCAAAACAGGACCCTTAAATTCATTCTTAGAGGGGATGACACATAGGACCCACCCTCATCCTCATCCTACATTTGAGGGCTCAAGTAGGAGTCTTGCTGGAGTGAGTTTTTTACCCTTTGGTCCTCAAAAGTAGGATAAGGACTCAAGTATGAGTCCTGCTGGAGTTGCTGTACAACTGCTATCGCTGTGCTGCTGCTAGTTCATTGCAAGGCTAGCTAATTAGCTAGCTCCTCCTTCATGCTCGTCGTCACATGTGATGTCGCTGTAACAGGATGGATGGATGCAAGCTTCGTCATGGGTCACTCGGACACTCCCTCCTGTGGTCCTGTCCCGTCGGAGAGGCGACACTACCATCTGTCAGCGTTGCTTAGTTCGGATTAGCTCGTGTTTTATGTAATCGGCATCATACATGCGTCAAATCAAGCGGGGTCACAGTGACTGAGTTGCCAAAGTTGGTCGAGTCCACGGGCGTCTGGTCTCTTCCGAAGCTTGGCGAATGGATGGATACACATGCATCACGTTTCTCGTGGAAATTATGGGTCGATTTATTTGACCAGTTGTACACTGAAGAGCACATGTTTCTTACTTATTAGCACAGAGCATCACAGAAATCTACAAACCGCGCTCTAATAGATGCGCTAACCATCGAGCTTTTATCAGCTGAAATAAGATAACTTGGGGGAAAATGGGAAATAGAGAGTGCCAAGGATATCTAATCTAATTCTATCCGCTTCAAACCGTTTCAGATTCTGATTTTTTTCTAACTTCGGTTTTTTAACCTAGAAACTATTTGAAATATGTTAGTTTCTAATTTTAGGTTTTTTTTAATCTTTTTCAGTGTTTTTACTTTCGCTTTTTACTTTTCCCTTTCCATTATTAGTATTTTTTTTTCATTTTATCTTTTTTTAATTGAAGGACTCAGAAAAAACTAACAGCCGCTACAGTGTAATTTCAGCCAACAGTCACAGCCGAAAATTACAAGCTTCAGTCATTGGAAGCGAGTCCTAAAACTTGAAAGACAAGCAAGAAGCTTCTTGTTGACCCCAGCCGGTTGTGGACAGCCATATTTTTCTGACTGCAACTGATGGTTTTTTATTATGCTTTCCGAGATGGTAACAGACGGTGCATATGATTTTAGGCTCAAGAAGGCGTTTGGATGGGGTTCTTTTTAGCTTTGGCTTTGGCTTTGGCTTATTACTTCCTATTATAGTGACTAGCTTTTAAACGGTGTATCTTTTCAAGATGGATCTACAGGTAAGTTATAGAAGACATTGTACCGAGTTCAGCTATACTAGCTAAAATCATATGCGACTGTTTTCCTCTATATACTGTCTCTCGCGAACAGTCAGAATTCAAAAATCATATACCAAAATCCAAAAACACAACCTAAAAAACCATTGAAGAATCTATCTTAAGAAGTTGTCTCATTTATTTTGATTTGTTAAAAAAGCTAAAAAGCTCAAAAGAGGAGGGCCGATGTATACGTCGGACACTTTATCCTTTGGTACATAGTCTAAAAATATTACCATTGGCTCGATCTCCCCAAGAAAGAAAAAGTACTTATGCAACTCCAAGAGAGCTCCCCCTTGGTTATTATTATTTTTTAAATGGCCCTTGCCTGCTTGCGTGGCACACTGGTATGGCCCTTGCAAGCTTGGTTTCTTTAGCCTGCATTTGAAACGCACGTTCGTCCATGCGTGCTTAAAATAAGAACAGAGTTAACGCGCATCGTTTAGAGGATGCTAATCCTCTTATGCAAGGGTATTGTTTTTTTAAGAGGATATATGGTGATAGTTGTTAGAGGTGGTCAACGGCCTGCGGTTCGTCATTGTTGGCCCGGTCAAGACACGGCATGGCCAAAAGGTGGCACGGCGGGTTGGCACGGCACGGCCCATTAGCGAACGCGGGCTGTGTCAGCACGACACAGCTTGGTCGAGCTCTAACGGGTGTAAATGGGCCTATGAAAATAGCTGTTTTTGACTGTAACACCCCAGCCAAACAATGACCTGGAATGCTACCAAACTAGTAACATAACGAGGATAAACTAAATACATCTCACAAAATTCCGGCAGAACCTCTTTTGTTTACTGTCTAAGTCAGAGGTTTCAACAAGCATAATTAAAAGAAATGAATAACCTCAAGTAATATAATCAATTCTAAGCGATATTGGCTTAAGATTACTAGAACATTCATGGTTATAAAATTTAAATAACGAACGGAAGCATCATAAAAGAATTCTAATCCTTTATTACAATTTTAATCCGACAATCGATAATCATCTTCTACTTAAGTAATTCATGCAATCATTATGTAATTTCCTCTTTTTCATCCAATGTGAGTAGAACGTGCAAAGTGCAATAATGCTAATCTTTCCTTTTCCCAATGCATGCCGATCTCATAAAGGTACCTAAAAAAAACACAACAACAGCAAAAGTGAGTCCAACGACTCAGCAAATATAATAGATAGTAACAAGAACATTCATGAACATCACTTCACAAATTCATCCATCAACCATATAAATAAACTGTGAACATTCATGAACATCACTTCACAAATTCATCCATCAACCTCATAAACAAGCCATGCTATGCAAGATGATCAAAAATCTCTTTATCTCTTCTCTTTCGCATTTTACCGGTAATGCGGAGTGTGCATCCGTCAATGCACACCCATGCTCGTACTATCCGTACAAAATACCAATTGCCCATACTCCACAAATATGGGGATTTTAGCCCGTCATGTCATCAACATGACGGGACCTCGCGCTTGGTCATCTCGTGACCAAGACTTCAATAAATCAACATGATGCATATGCGTGAATGTCTCAATAAATAAAACTTGCATCCACAACATCTATGCATCAGAAATACTCATGAACACTTTAAATTGCAATCGACCATAAACATCACCGGTACTTCCTTACCACAATCATGAACACATATACTCATAATATAGATCAAACATCAACAATTCATCAAACATCAACAATCCATCAAACATCAACAATCCACACTATCAATTTTAAACCATCATTATACTTGCCTTTACCAAAGGAGCGAAGGGGTTAAGCACGATCAGGAGCGAAGCCACCTATTCACAAAGCACCACTCAGCATAAAACCATAATACAATATTCACAACTGAGAAGTAAACGCATCTACGCCCAAAACCCGCAACTCCCTCTCCGCTTAACGGTTCTACACTCTGTCCGCTGCAGCAGCGCTGCTTAATTTTTTTGTATCTTTAACAATATTAAGCCATTCACATAAAATGATATATTTCTGGATTTCTCACTTAAATACCTTCACTTTTCATGTAGATCACATATTTTTATTTTGATCATAGCAAGGTGTAACTTAATGCGCAAAACAGAGGACGTTATCTGTTCTGGCAATCTGGGCAGCCAGATTCTAACGCGTCCCAACCACAGTGTAAGGCTCTAAAAATTATTATTTTTTATACAGTAGTTATATTACTGAATTATCTACATTTTTCTCAATTGTGACCAAAAACATAAAAATCATCTACTACCCCTAAATCACACATGAACAGCAATCTGCCCCAATCTGCACCCCTGACAGACAGCGATGTTCCCGACTGTGCTGCGCCCAAATCCCGCATCCTAAAATTCTGGAAAATTTACATAAAATATATCTCGTCGTCCTCTACAATTTTCCTTTTGGGCAGACCCGCAGAAAAAATCGTTTCGTAGGTATAAACTGCGCAAACAGTCGCAATACGCGGATTGATCTACAGACAGACAGCAGGAATTCCCTAATCGGGGAATCTAATTGCTAATACCCCACCAATTCTTAGGCTAAGAACCCTAATTACAGCAATAACAGAGGAATTTGAGATGAGGGAGAGTTACCTAGAGGATCCCCTTGGAATCACCCATCTTCTTCCCCTTCTTCCTTTCTTCTCCTTCCCTCCCTTCTTCTTTCTTCCTTTTCGCTTTCTCCTAGCACCAAGGGACAACAATGGGGGAGAGGTGTTGCTGGACATGGTGGAGGCGCAGGGGCAGGGAGGGGTGCGGCCAGGGGGAGAGAGGAGGGGCAAAGGTGGTGGTGGCTAGGGTTTGGGGGGAGGGGCGCCTCCCCCCTTTTTGGCCGGCCTCCTCTGGGCCAAGGCCCAGGCCCAGGTTGCCAGGTATTTTCAGAATTCCCCCTCTAAAATCATTGTTTTTAATTCTTTTCTATAAGGTCCTCCCTCCAATTAATCGATTATCTCTCAAATCATTTTCGGGATATTACATTGACCTTCTTTGACTGCTGGGTAAAAAAATCAAAAAATAGTAAAAAAAATTCAAAAAAAATCCGTTTTTTTCCTATAAATAGGGGTCATTCGGCCTCCATTCTCCATTTAAGATTTCAGTATTCAAATCAGACGATTGAGAAAGGAGGAAGGAAAATGCACCAACCACCAACTCAAACTTATTAAATGGTAAAGATACTAGACAATGGTTTTGCAAATCCATACATACTCCAGCGCAAGTAGATAAATGCTGCACGCAGTATATATATCATATATGCCAATATCTCCTTATACAACCTTATGTAAATTTTTTTTATCGATCATGCATAAACTGGCTAAAAGGGTATAGTGTTTACCAAGGCGGGTGAATTAAGGAACAGTAGCAGCTTGCCAAACTAGTCATGCAAATTGTTTCAACTTAACCCACTCGTTTTTAATAATTTATAATCGATAGATAGCTGCCAAATTAAACTACAACTTGCAAGAAAACTTGTTTGACATGCCACCAAAAAACAAAAGAAAAAAGCACAAAAATATTTTTTAAGTATTTCTTCACTCACAAGTCTCCACGAGATTCTTTCCGGTACGTTGTTTACTTGTGATATTTCCAACTTTTAAGAAAAATATATGTCTTGTTACGGATGACCATAAATTGTCTTAACATTTTCAAAAGTACATATTCGTAGGAATAGTACCGAAGAGAATTAAGTGATAGCCCATGTTTTTCATTGGTTTAATTAGTGGACATTTTAGATCAGCTTATTAGTGCACGGAAGCATCCTTCATACTATCTATGATCACAATCTATTTACAGTTATATCACCAGTAGCGGATTAAAAATGGACAAACATAAAAAGCTTCAGCCCTGTTCTTTTCAGCATTTAAAAATTGTTTTTCGGCTTTTCTACAGTAACTAGCTTTTAAACGAAATATCTTTTTAAGATAGGATCTACTAGTTAATTGTAGTATATATTGTACCGACTTCATTTATATCGATAAAAACTACATGTGAGTTTCTATTACTCTGCAATCTCTCACACGAACAGCATAAAAGTCACAAACCACAGCCAAAAGTCATAAACTCCAGCAAAAAAGAACAGACCTCCCATCACCTACCTATCTATTCCCAACACAATGTAGTGTAAACAATGGTGTCGCTATCAATTAAGTATACCTTTTTAATCCCCCCTATATATATAGTACCACTTGCAGCATACACTGATACAAAGTGTACAAGATTATGCAAATTAGTGGGTGCATATATGGTTACAACTTACAAGCTAGAGATAAAGAAAAGCAAAGAGTATAGAGAGAGAGAAGGATGGTTGAGTTGGGATGAGATAGAAAAGGGTGATGGTAAGGTGTGGTTTTCTGAAGTCCAAGACAAGAAGAGAGGTTTTAGGTCCACCAACTAGTTGTTGTAAGCAGATGGAGGGCATCCATCCGTCCGATTCCATCCATCCTAACCAAAACGCCCAGTACTCCCATCCTCAATGTGTGCGCCGAAAGACCGTGCCCATGATGCCTTGGATGTGAAGAGATGTTGCAGCAGCTTAGCGTCGATGTGGCTTATGGGTTTATGATTTTTAGTTTTAGTATAAGTATTTGTGCGAATGAACTGAAAGCTGATAAGTTGTTTCTAAAAACTATCCTAATAAACCACTTTGAAACAGTTGCGAATAAACTATCAAGTTTATTTGTTTGAGAAAAATCATAAGCCATGAACTGAAAAGAATAGACACTCAATTAAAAACTTAAAAACAAACTACTAGTAGTAAGAGCATGCAGTACTTGATTGTTAATTGCCTTGTTAGTAGTTTTACTCGGTCGGCACGTTGGGTGGGTGGTAAGGCGAATACTGCGGCATTGGGTGACCGTCGGCATCTGAACTGAGCTCCAAGAAGATGTGGCCAAAGACGCCGTGGGAATTGGCTTCCACTTGATGATGCTCAAGAGATTCTACTTGCACACCAACATCTTGTGGCCCGTCTGGCCACACTAACGATAGCTCCCTGACCAGAAGCACTCAAAAGCATGGTGCCCATCACTGCACTTGAAGCAGATCATACCCTGGCCTGGCACAGAGAGCAAAGCCTGCGAAGCTAAAGAAGAGCATGGCGCCGAAGAGGAAGATGACCTCTGTTGAAAAGGCCGAGTCGACGATGGAGGACGCTGGCCCCTCAGAACCTCTTGGGAATGCGTTGCTGAGAAGACCCGCCCTGCCACCAAAGCCCCTCTTCTAATCGTCACCAGAACTACCAGAAGGAGCGAAACCATTGGAAGCTTGCCGCTCCCTGGTGAGCTCTCTCTCGAACTCTATATCCTTGGCCTGATCAACAACCGAGTTGAAGTAACGCAGACCGGTCACCCCCAAGACATGGCGGTACTCCTAGTTAAGACCTCTACAAAGCCTCTTAGCTTTCTCGCGGTCATCACTAGCCACAGCTGGTGTGAAGCGGACCAGGTTATTGAACCCCACCTCGTACTCTACAACGGTCATCTTTCCTTGGATGAAGGTCGACAGGGAGTGCTCCATCCTCTCTGGGAAGGACTTTGGGTAGAACTTCGCCCTGAATTACTCAACGAAGTCCTCCCAATTGATCGGTCCCTGAGCGGGAGTCATAGCTGACAGAACCCCCTCCCACCAGATGTCCACCTAACTATTCGTCTAAAAGACCACAAAGTGTACCTTCTATTGAGAGGTCATCTCTAGAGCTCAAAACTGTGTCTTCATATAGTGAATCCAATCCACTGCTTGGACCGGTGTGCCTACTCTATCGAAAGTGTCCAAATGGAGGGACATCCACTCACGAAGGCTCATCTTAGCCTCCGGTGGAGCCAATGTAGCATCAGGGTCAGCAACAAGTGCACCTACAATCGAAAGAGATACTTGCACCTACTGACAAAGAGCTCGGACCTCCCTTTGAAGGTCATGCAATAGGGCGGTTGTCACCGCCTAAATGCCAACAGCTGGTATTACAGCCGACGCAACCTCCTCACTCACCTCTCCAACAACCTCCTCAACCGGGGGTGGTGGCACCGCCTAACCACGCCCACGACCACGGCCACGTCCTCCACCATGTCCACAGCCTCTACCTCTCACCATTACTAAACACCAGAAAGAACAACTAACAACTCAACCCAAGCGCATCAATATCAATCATACCATACTCAATTAATCAATATCTCAACTTTCAATAACAATTAAACAAATTAATGGAAGCGCATATGCAATAAATGACCCAACCCATCCTACTGTGCACCAATGTATCAAGTTTGAGTTTTAATTTAATTACCCTAAGTCAAATTTTAGCATCAAATTTTCCTAAGTTATTTTATTATTAGAGTTGTTAATTTCATTAATTTACCAAACCTAGATCAAATTTTTAATTGATTAGACAAATAAGTTATTAAGTTATTCATCACAGATCTAATGCCTGCTCTGGTACCAACTGTAATACCCCGACTTAACACAAGCCCAAGATGTCACATATAACCACTATCATTACCAATTTAAACCAATAAGCAATCATTAATGTCATCTAGAATTCAATAATCAACAATCCATATGAAATTAAATATAGATTTCAACAACATGATATACCACTAATTGATTTTAATACGAACCAAACAAATACCAAAAGCATCATAAATAAGCCTAAACTAAGAAATGCATCATCTAACAATACTTTCATTCATTGCAATAATTGGTTAATTTGTGGATTCCTTTATTCTCATCAATTTCCATTATCATCTTTCAATATCCCAAATCACCATTTACTTCTCATGAATGCAATGCAATGCTCATGATCATGTCTCATCTTCTGCTTATATCGTTATAGTGGAGTGTAACACCCGTCAGTGTTCACTTTTGCCCACACTCTTTAGTGTGGGGGCCAATTGCCCATTCTTTTTTATACAGAGACAACATTGCCTATATCTTACACATGGGGGACCTCATCCCACTCCCATAAGCCACACATTTACATCATAAATGCTCAACATACAATGCAATGAATATTACCCCTCATCATTAGCAATTGATATGATCATCATTATTCCATAAATGTCATCATCATCAATTTATCATAAGCATGTGAGTAATATGAAAACAAGAATAAGCATATAAATCTTCATGGCAAGTATTCAATCAACCAAACAACAATTTTAACGCTTGAGTTAATGTTGCACGATGCATTTGCCTTTTTCTTGATTGCATCGAGCGGAAATATTTGAAGGTGACACCACACCCAAGCAACTCCCCCTACAGGAAATATTCGCTCTCAATACATGCTACAGTAGTGCAAGACATCAATTAAATGACAAGGCTCCTGTACACTTCCCAAATCCACCACATTCTCCATTTACTGGACAATCCCTCTTGCTATCCTGGTACAAAAAATATTATAACTCTCAATTTCCACATCATAAAACAGCAAACCATACCAATTCTGAAATTTATATAAAATTTTCTATATTTTCTTAGTTGGCCAAATCTTCATATTAAATAATCTATATCCCCGTTTTTAACCCAAAATATAGATATGATGTTTTCTGGATAGTAGAAATATTAATTTAATATCTTTTAATATATATGTGCACATATATTAAAAAAATGATATTTTTAGAATCTAAAAGAAAATTTCCTATCACTTTCTAGTTATTCCTAAAATTTAATTCTATCATTAAGTTAGTGAAATTAATATTTTTCCGTGACTACGTCCGACAGCAACCCAGTACTCGACAGCAGCCTCCCAAAATTCATATATTCTAATATACTTATCTAAAAATTGTGTTCTTAGATTCTCATAAAACCTTAAGAAATTATATAAAATGTTCATGTTGATCAAATTCCTAGATTTGATCATTTAATATTTTAAATTACTGGACAGCAAGATTATAAAAATCCATATCACACAATCTACTCATCTAGTTGATGTGAGTAAAAATACTATCGAAAACTATTGAAATTCTCTACAACTTTTCAATATATGAAATTCTCAAATTATGCCTCTACACTACCCGTAAAAATAGTACAATAGTACCGCGGATCAAACCGATCTACTACTTAGTTTTCTCCTGATGCACTAGTTATCATCCTCAAATCTGAAATCTATCCTTTAATTAAATAAGCACAATAGAGAGAGAATAACTAGATCGTTTCTCACAAGATGTAATCCAAGATCACGATCTATTTTCCCTTCTTTCTCGGTAGCAACACAGTTACCATAGCACGACGAATCACTGTAGCAAGCACTATAGACGTGGTAGAACCCGTAGCACCTCCCCTCACTACCAGCCACCACCGTCCATCCGCAAACCTTCCTAAGCCCTAAAATGGAACCAACGTATCTCATAGGATCCACCCGTACCACCAATCACCGTCGACGAGCTTCGCAGGTGCTAGTTTGTGGTGGTTGCCACAGTGACCTGTTTCTGCGTCGGGATGGCCAAAGGTTGAAGAAGGGGGGATCCATCTCGAGCCACCGAGCTGTGCATGTGTCGCGTGCTTGGGCCAAAGTGGTCGTGCACCGTTGGGCCAAGTTGGCCAGCCCAAGAGGCCTTATTCCTTTAAACCAAGTCGGGCCGATTAGTACTATGCAATACTGTTCATATCAGGCTAGCCCATCATTGTTCATCACTGTGCTACACTGTTCACTGACCGACCCGTTTCCTTTAGAACCCGACCCGAACACCATGTTGACCCCGTTAACATTCTGGAACTAACCTGCGATGAATTCTGCCTGACCTGTTGCTATTCACCTGAAAGCCCAATAACAAGTTTATACCTATTTTGACCATTTCAAGCCCGTTAAGACCATTCCAACCTCCATTCTGCCAACCCAGATCCCAATAAAATTCAAACCCTCTCTTATTTAGTTTTATTGAATTTTACTCCTTTTTATTTTATTTATTTCATAGCTCAATTGATATCAAGCATGGACTTGTGTTATTTTAATTATTTGCGTTTGCATCCGAGTACTCCCAAGCAACAGTGCAAGGACTGAACCGAGACACCGAAGCCCTCAGACCAACAGAGTATTTTGAGCAACTAAGCAATTTATAAGTTTTTAATCATATTGAATCCTATGATGATTAAATTATTTATTTATAGTATTTTCATTACTGCTATTTACGTACTATTATTTAATTACAATAAATGTTTAGAATGACATGAGAGTTAGTTATGTCCTACCACCAAAAAATGACATGTTTAACTTGAAGCCATATTCACCTTGATAACTTTAGTAATATTTAATTACTGTATAATTAATTATAGGATAGTTGAACCCTAATATTTATACTGTGATAGACTCGTAAAAACAGTTCTAGGGCTAAGGACGAACGTGGAAAGCCACTAGTTGGTTAGAGTCCATGACCTTACCCTAGGGAGGAGGCTTAGTTAGAAAGGTGACAGTGCCGTAGAGCACTGGATTAATGGTTTGTGAATGGTTGCCTTATGGTAAAAAGTAAGGACTAGAACCTTATGTGGATATTCAAAAATATTTACAAATAAAATTGTATCCACAATCACATTAATAAAACCAGTATGATCCCACCTCTTGACAATCATAGCAATAGCTAATTTAGGGTTTACCCTTGTAACTTGTTAGATACGATTATACTCATTACTTGCAAAACAATCGACAGAACAACCTTGGGACAATATTAAGGAAGCTATTGATGAAGAACTTGAAGAACTCTACTATGTTGATGATTAGTGGCTTTAAGTCTTATCCTCGCTCAGGCACGCCTGTGGGGTTTTACTTTGGAGTTGTAATATAACTTTAGGCTCACGCCCGCTATGTCCAAACCTAGCTGATAAGCTATACTTTTGTAATAAAGTTTGGGTTTTGTGTTGTAAGTATGTGTTGGTTTGATGCTCACTCATATACAGTACTCAACAACTAAATAGTCCTGGGTAGTTGCGGGGATTACCAATACTCCCGAAAACGGGGGCATTTCAGAGTAGTATCAAAGCCCGCTTGCTTGACTATAGGATAAGATCTAAGTTAAATTAGAAGTGCTAATTTATAGCAAAATCTAGTTGCGAAAACATAAGAAGGGTTATATAAAATATAAGTATTATTGTTGTTTTCTCTCTCTTGATACTACCTTACCTGTCTTAGCTTTAGTTCCAACTTAAGTTTTTCTTGTTGTAAAATATTTACATATGCTCTTGTCTAACCTCAAAATTGACGATGTTAAACAGTTGGTTCATTTCATCTACACCCAGCCAGAGGAACTACATGGACGGGCAGAGAAATTATGGGAGATGTAGCAATACCTAAACGCTATCGATTGGCATAAACCTACACTACAGCAAGAACTACTCTTTTGCAACACATACTTTACAACGGAAATAAAATGCGTTGCAGGATGATTTGTTAGCAGCACACATAACTATCCCTCCCCACCTCTGCCACGTCCTTATTACTTCCGTAAATATCTTTTCCCTGAAAAAAATTCCCCTTTCCTTGAGAAGCCCTAGATCAATCTGAGTCCAGCGGTGGCGGCCCCTATCCTCCATAGCTCCAATCCTCAAGTTTCTATGCATCTCGATTTGGGGAAAATCGAGCAAGGACTTAATCTACATCAGTGGTGGCATGACGTTGTACCAACGACCATCCGACAATGACACGACGGACTACGACGGCCATTTCTCAATATAATCTTCTCTGAGTTGATTTGGGGCAATGGTCGCCGCGTGCAGTCGGCCTGGTGGCATGATCGAGTTTGGGCCTGGGGATAGTAACGAACCGAGGTGGATGGTGGTGTCTCAGTCCTTCTCAGTCCCATCAACCTTCCCCAAAAGGAAGGTGCTGAGCTTGTAAACTAATCCTCTATTTACATTTACAGGAAATAATCGTTCGGGTCAATTACATCTCCTGTGACATCGTCCAAGGGGTAGTACAATTAGAGGATCAGCAATGAAATCCTTTGGGTCAATTACATCTCCTGTGACAAAATTGCATTGCTGGTTCGCACAATGGCGTTGCAGGTTTGTGTGATCTACATGCACATGATATGTTTGTTGAAATGCCTCATAGAAAATGTTGTTTCTTTTTCATTTTGTTTGAGTGTTTTTTAATGATTTTTACCTCAAATTCTCAACAAATCATCCTGGATGATGTAGTTATATGAGCTATGCTTCAGATCTTCCATATTTATATTTACATGATGAAAAGGAAGACTGAAATTTGTAAAACTAGTTTTGGTGTGCTCTTTTGTCCTTACGAGATTAAGATGTTTTCAACGTACAATTGATACAAGATTGTGCTTTTATTTTGCAAGGTTCACTCCTGGAATTGTACCAAATTTCATATATGCCTGCTACAAGAACGATAACTTTGATAGAGTAACTGAGAACCTTATACTTTCATTACCTCCTATTCTGTGTTGTTTCTAATTAATTAATTGTAACCATTTTTCAGTTCATTTTGCCAAGCTCACCTACTACTCATGCTGTTCGACAAAATGTTCTAACCACCAATCAATCATTGGTTTCAGCCAACCACAATGTACTTTAAGATCTACCGGTAGTTTCAGCCAGGAACAAAGATAAAAGTTCTTGCTCTTTATAGTCTTTTAACCGTGTTACTGCACTGTTGTGCTGAAAATGCACAAGATGGAGATATACTTTCTGTAACTATATTGCACAAGATGTGTATAGCACTGATAAATACTATGCTTATAGCACTGATAAATACTACGCAACTTCATATTTCATTTTTATACTTTCTGAATACCTGCACAAGATATGGTGATTTGTCAGGATAATGGCATTCAATTTTCTATAACCATCAGTGCTTCTTCTAGTGTCAAAACATTTGAATAATTTTCTTTTGAGTACTTTGCAAAGATCTTGATTGGGCATGTTTTCTATTAAGCAAAGTAGTCATCTTGAAAGCTAGCCTGAAAGCAAGTCCATAAAATATACCAGACCATCAGAGATACACTGTCGGATGCATCAGAAGAGGCAATAAGGAGAGCACGTGTGTGTTTGTTCAATGGTAAGATGTATCTCTGCACTCTTCGAGAGTTAGTGATCTATAGGTTATAAGGTATAGAATTTTACTTTAATAGTACATTTCATTTCAGTTCTTTATTTTACAACTGAATTGATGAAACTAAATTTATTTTTCCATGTTTAGAAGATGAAGATATTCGTTGCAATCAGAGTTGATCTGGTGCCAAGAGGAGAGATGATGTCATTAACACTGTTGTGCACATCTGAGCTTATATCGAGTAGCAAACATAACTAGACATGCATGGAAGTTTTTTTGTTTTCAAGAGGCCACGCATGGAAGTATGGAGCATCGTTGCCATGACCACATCAGTTGTTGCTCTATCTTGGAGTAGCTAGCCTTTATTTTCATAGGACATGATGTTCTAGACTCAATGATGTGTTAATAGTTATGCGAATGATGTTCCCTGTAATGCCACAGTTTATCTTTAATAATATTTTTCTTATGTACTTGGTGATGTTGAAACAAATCTACAATGAATTTGTACATATTTGAATCAAATTGCATAAATCGATTTAAAATAATTGGGCCAAACATGATCCATGCAAAAATCACATGGTTTGTACCTTAAAAATACCAACACATAAAATGTGTTGCTACCACTCACATATATCTGTCGCAATCTTGCAACGCTTATTCATACCTATTACCAACGCTTGTATATATGTTGGGATAGACCCTAGCAATGACACCAATAAGAACGCATACTAAATGTGTTGGTATAGGCCATAACAACGCTTATTTGAACTTCTAACAATGAATATATGTATTGCTAAATGGGTGTTTATGTTGTGCTATCTTCCATGCTAAATGACAGTTCATTGATGAAGAGTGCTATCAATGGAAAGGATGGGTCACATTGACGCCACTGCCCATCCGACTAGACCGCGAGCAAAAATTTGTTGGATATAGAATTAAGAAGGATGCAGTCCAAGATGCCGCAAAAAACGTTGTACTCCACTTGCGCCATTGAATTTAACAAGTCACCTTTCTCGCTGATTCCACAAAGTCTTGAAGATGGGAATACTATTTCTACTCCACAAGCTGATGAAGGTGAAGATCCTTGTTTAAATGTGGCTGTGCAACAAATTGTCTTCCAGGAAGCGCTTTACGTGAGGACATTGGAGGAGTATCAAGATCTTCATCGACGATAGTATTTATCACAATAGGAAGTGTGCACTTTAAAGCAGGACTTGCGCTGCCATGACATGGTTGAGGTTGGTGAAATGTCGAACTGTGGGGAGTCCTCGGATGTCCCCACACATGTTAGGCCACCGCCACCCTTAAGACTTTTTGCTCCTGCATATCGTCGTCGATTCCACAGAACCATCTCCCAGGCATCGCCAAAGCCTAAAGATGACGACAAGGGAAAGGGACCCACAATGGAAGACGACGAGGAGGAAGATCCCGAGGAGATGGTGCACTATACAACCAGTAACCCGCCATCAGACAAAGGAACCTGAGAAAAGGCACCTGAAGCAGTTGTGGGAAGTTGGAGCTTTTAAGTTGTTTAATTAGTGTAAATTACATTAGTATAGAGTCATACCCCTGTGTAATAGCTTTATGTTTGTAGTATAAGTTGTAATATAGACCTTATGCATGGTGTGTATGCAACTTGTTAAATAAATAAAAGTTATGTTTGCTATCTTATAATTTGTTTGTTGTTAATATCTATACCTCGCCACCCTCAAATTTTCATCTCCTTCTTATTTGCTATAATCTTTACCTTGTTCAATCTGCACTTACCCTAATTCGAATTCTTACTTATCTATCTGATGTTCTTAAAAACCATTGCAGAACTAGCTTTAGATCTCAATCTACAGCAGTTAAGATGACTGAAACCAAATCCTAAGGTCAGGGCAACCAGCGTGCAAATGAAGGCAATCTAGCCAAGAATCAAGCAACACTCATAAGCATTTTGTCAATGATGGAACAGAACAGATTTCAAGCAGAGTAGAATCAAGCAGGACTGATGGAACAACACTCCAGACTACTAAAGCAAATTGCAATGAGGACAACAGTGATATCGAGTACTTCAGTAGGAACTGCCATGGGCCGAGAAGAAACACATATTACTTCTAAATGGGTGGACCTCTAGAAGACATGATCGCCTACTTTTTCAACAACACCCGATCCACTAGTTGCTGACGACTGGATCAGGGACATTGAGAGGAAGTTGAATACAGTGCGGTGTGAAAACAAGAAGAAAGTCTTGTACACCTCTCATCAACTTCAAGGCCAAGCTGCCGCATGGTGAATAAATTATCAAGCCATGCACAAGGACAAAGAAATAACTTGGAAGGAGTTTGATGAATCTTCTTTCCGCCAAGCTCACATTCCAACAGGTGTTATGGAGGCCAAGCGATGAGAATTCCTCGCTCAGACAAGGAGGACGCATAGTAACAGAGTATCTCCATCAATTCAACTAATTTGCCTGCTGTGCCCTCAATGATGTCAAGACTGAAGCCAAAAAGATGGAAAGATTCAAAGAACTACAAAAATCCTTAAAGTATCACTTTTCAGCCACGGACTTTAAAGACTTGTCTATGATGGTGAACAAGTTGATTATATCTAAAGAAGCTAGAAATGAGATGGAGGACACATGCAAGAGAAAAGCAGTTTAGAGATCAGCATTATCTAGCGCACCAAGAGGATGGATAATAGTATCGCCACCATACCAATACCAGCAGAATTGACAAACCCCAATACAATATTTCCCAACCTGTTATGGTGCGATGCCACACCTAAGGAGGAAACCATTAGCAACGCAATTGCCCACAGAAGGAAAATGCATATTTTCATTGTGATTAACTTGGTCATTGCAAGGACCAATGCCCGAAAAGTGGATTGCCTTCTGAAGTGGCAAAAATTTAGACTAGAACTCAACAACCAGTCACCAAGCCAATTGCCACTGCACCAGCACCTTAAGGAAGTTATGGAAGCGTGACAATATGCAGCAAGACCAAAAGGAGTGCCAACAAGAACCACAATGGGAATGTAAGTAGGATCATTAATAGGAGTTCAAGCCGGAAGGGGCAGAGGCAGACCAAGGCCCATATTTCAAAAAAGCGTGAACCACATTTCAACCGAGGATGCAACAAGAGCAACTAAAGCCATTTTGTTATGTTCCTGATTCATTTAAAGTCTTCATTGGTTTTATTTGACCCTAGAGGAATGCATTCACTTCATTCAATGGATTTTATTATAAGAAATCAGTTGCCACTCATTTCCTTGCAAAAGCATTATGCTTTTCAAACACCTAGGGGTAGAATGGAATCCCGCTTTAGGTGTAGTGATTTAAGAATGGAAATCCAGGGAGTAGAATTTAAAGCCAACCTATTGTTATTGGAAATGAAGGGGATAGATGTTATCTTGGGAATTAATTGGCTAACTAAAAATAAAGTCAAAGTGAACTGTGAAAATAAAACAGTGACATTAACATGCCTAGAGGGATAGGAAATAATAGTAAAGGCTAATCATGCTCTAATAGAAAACATGAAGAAATGTATACACAGTGTACTAACAGATGAGAGGATTCAAGTGCCAAAAGTCCAAGAATACACAGATGTGTTTTAGAAGAATTGCCCGGAAAACCACCTGATAGACAGATTGAACTTGCCATTAAACTAATTCTAGGCACCAAGCCAATCACAAAGCACCAATATAGAATGTCAGCTAATGAATTAAAAGAACTCAAAATCAATTAGATGAACTAAAAGAAAAACGAATTTATATGCCCCAGTGTTTCCACTTGGACAGCCCTAGTGTTGTTTGCTAAGAAGAAAGATGGATGTTTGAGAATGGGTGCTGACTAGAGAGGACTAAATGCAGTGGCAATAAAAAATAAATAATCATTGCCAAGAATTGATGATTTATTTGACTAACTCAAGAGAGCCAAAATATTTCCAAAATTGATTTGCGATCGGGTTATCCCCAACTTAAAATCCGAGAGCAAGATCAAGAGAAAATCTTATTTACAACAAGATATGGGTTGTATGAATTTACAGTTGTACCTTTCGGTTTGACCAACGTACCAGCATATTTCATAAATCTTATGAACTTGGTGAATATGTACCGGCTAGATCATTTTGTGGTAGCCTTTCTGGACGACATATTAATCTACTTGAAGACCGAAGAACATCAACAATACTTGCATATTGCCTTAACCAAGCTCAAAGAATACCAGTTATATGCCAAATTTACCAAGTGTGACTTTTGGATGAAGGAAATTGCATTCTTGGAACATATTATTACAGAAGAAGAGTAAAAGTTGACCCAGAGAAAGTCAATTCAATTGAATATCTACAGGATGATGGGGTTCCTGTTGCGGGAATGGCCCAAGGACAAGGGGAATGGTATGGAAATGGTAAAACCATACTTGACAACGATAGGTCCACTCAGAATCGAACGAAAGTTTCTGCATTGGGCAGTGAATACCCGACAATGTGTAGTCTATAACCTACTGATAGAGACTAGAAAGAGGAGAGAAGTGAAAGACCTTGTTTTCTCAACTCAGTCGCTCACCACCTATCGCGTGTCTATTGCATGACATTGAGAGTTTGAGAAATCTTGTGGGTTAAGCTGGGCAACTCTGCAGTGTATACAAATGGTTGTTGAACATGTCGTGCTTCCGGTAAATGGTACTGTGTTTAATGGGTGATTCCAATAATAAGGCATAAGTAGTTTTCATTATGTTTTGATCTAAGTAATCAGTTGTTAAAAACCCCTTTTATCTTTAGGAAGTTAATTCTTTGTTATTTTATGTTCAAAAATATTTACAAATAAAATTACATCCACAATCACATTAATAAAACAAGTATAATCCCACCTCTTGACAATCATAGCAAGTAGTTATAGGGTTTACCCTTGTAACTTGCTGGGTACAGTTGTACTCATTACTTACGAAACAATCAACAGAAGATTCTTGGGACAATATTGAGGAAGCTGTTGAGAAAGCGATTATGAAAATGAAATACCTCTTTCATGAAGAACTTGACGAACTCTACTACGTTGATGATCGGTGGCTTTAAGTCTTATCCTCGCTCAGACATGTGACACATGTCTGTGGGGTTTTACTTTTGAGTTGTAATATAACCTTGGGCTTGCACGCCCGGTGCATCAAAACCTAGCTGATAAGCTATACTTCTGTAATAAAGTTTTGTTCTTGTGTTGTAAGTATATGTTGGCTTTGTGCTCACTAATGTATATTACTTCTCAACTGAACAATCTTGAACAGATGTAGAAATTGTCAGCGCTCTTGGAAACGGGAGCATTGCAATTCTCCACAAGCAGCTCCGGAAGCCAAAGAATCGATCCAACCCAGCTGCTGTTCTCCTATGCGAAATCAATCAAGGCTTCACGTGGCTGCTTCGGAGCTAGGACTCAATGTCAGAAACGAATGCCTTCCTTTATTGGCTCTGCTAGACGATCTAAGCAATCTTGCAGCACACATGATTCGTGCAAATTGCAATGCCGCCGTTCTGGTTTATCCAGTGCCATAACCTGCTGCTGAGGAGCTGCATGCCATTAGGGGCGCTCGCATGTTTACAGCGAATAGCTTTTGGCTAAAAATAAATAATAGTGATTAAAAAAAGTAACTTTTAGAATAAAGACATGAGCGATAGGATACATGAGAGAGATGCATATGCGAGTGGAGTAGAGTGCGTGATGTGTCTATGACTCCTACCTTTTCCTCGAAACGAGATGAGAATGAGAGAAGTAAAAAAGTAATTTCAAAAAAACCAAATATTCATATTGTCTTATATCTTCTTAACTAATAGAACATCTTTCAGGCTTTGAATTTAAGGACTGCACCCAGCGTTTTGCCCTCCTATTTGGTGCGAAAAGAAGCCAGTTTTGGTGTGGACCCAATGTGTCGCACAAGTCACAACCCCATGGACCACGTGAACAACCTTAAATTTCTTTTTGTCCAGAACTGCTATGCGTACGAACCAAATGTGCATGGAAGTTTATAGGTCCTCTCCATGAGGCGCCGACAGCCAAACACGCCGTTCATATACTTCCAAGAGTTTTTTTTACCTATCTTAGCGCTTTATATTCTATTTTTAAAAATAGTCCACTGGAAACTAATTGAAGAAATGACTCTCATTTTTAACACCAGCATGAATGGTTGTAAGGTATAACGTCTCGGCACTAAGAAGGCTGCTGTCGAGAAAAGTAACAAAGGTCGGAGATAAGTTATCATCTTACCTACACTTAGCTCCGTCGAGCTGGCCCATTTCTCAGTGCTAGCTAGCCCTTCTCACGCTAAGATGTTATATCTTTCAGAAATTAATTTTCGATAGGAATTATTTCTGAAAATAGAATGCAAAAATGGCTAACAAATTTCAGTGGGAGCCATTCGTTGGTGTTATGAAGGGTTTTCGTCGCGTGTCATTTGTATTTTTTTTTGTGAGCGTAGCATTTTCGTTTGGAGGTCTCCTACCACGTGTTCTCATTTGGACTTTTGATGTAACATGCTATAATCCTCTGCTATGTCGAGGGTATTTTTTTATACTACAGTATATAGCTTTTTTTACACTTTTCGATACGATAATAAATGATAGAAATATTGTGAATGGTGTATATAATTTTGAGCTCAGAAAATTATTTAGAAAATCTACTTTAAAATGATATCCTATTTTAATGTTTGGCTTTTTAACTTTTTAAAGAAGACAAAAGTTAAAAATAACAGGGGTTTTGTCTAGAAATGATTTGATGGTCCTGCGTTATCTTTGCGTTAGCCGGCGTCCAATCATATAGCAAGCGTACCGTGAGCTAGCATTAATTGCGCTTGTAGGGTGATGCGTTTAGAGCAAGTCCAATAATAGAGCCAAGTGTTTGGTTATAAGTTAAGTTATAAGAGCAAGTTATACAATAGTTTATCTTCTATTTGTCTACAAAAGATTTTTTATTATTATGTGGTATCATGTCTCACATTCTCTTTCCTATTCCTCCTCATATACATTTGTTATCTGGACCCACCATTGTATAGGCTCCCGTGCCAGCTTGTTGCTTACATGAGAGCCAAACTCCCATCTCTCTCCTCTCTTTTCTCCTCCACATCAGTAAAAATGCTGACTAGCTTGGCTATAAGACCATTATTATACTTGCTCTTAGGCAGCAAATGGAAAATCTATCTTTCTTGAATTAACTCCGCACTTGTCTAAATGCTTGGCGTTTTAACGAGAGTACAGGGAAGACACAGAAACGGAGCTTATGTTGTACTATTTCCTGCACAGTTTTGCACTTTTTGAGCTAACTTGGGATAGAGAGGTTCGTAAGATTCGGTTTCTTACTTTGAAGTACCATAAGTTCTACACTGAAATACTACAATGTTGTCAAGCTAATGGCTAGGTTAGTGATTCTTCTGTCGAAGGCCAATGTTGCACGGTTTGTTTGCATCACCATTCGGGGTGCTCGTAAAATTTCAAGTCTTGCACCAACGATATGTTAGGGAATAGAATTTGTAAAATATTTAGTAGATAAAGTACTACATACATGCTAGACGAAATAAGGGCTACCAACGGTAGCATGATCACATAATCGAATACGTCTATTCTCATGTATATGCGCTAACACAAAGAGTACTGTGGCCAAATTCATGACTGCAGAAAGCGCATAAAGCACTACTAATGAAAACAATTCATTACGTAACGGCTTAGGAGACTGCTTGCACGCTGACGAAGGATGAAGTAGACAAGATGGCGTAGCGCTATGGAACGGGAAGGAGAGACGAGGCTGGAGACCGTAGCTTCTCTGATATATGTTATTATGTGTTCTTGCGTTGTAACGAAAATTCATACTCTAATTTTCGTACAATACGTACTATCTATATCTTAAGCAGACTATTCACTTTGAATGTGCAATCATCAAATATTCAAATCATTTCATTGAGATATACATTGTTCCTTATTACAAGGGGTTCATATGTCAAATAAGGCTTCGCAGGACTCGAAGGAAACAATGTAACAAAAAGATTATTTCACCTTTTAAAAAAACTAATTTCACCTCAAATCACACACACAAAAAAAGGAAAGCCGTGATGTAGCAACTTTTGAAAGTAGATCTTGTAGTAAAGATGGTCATGTGCCTATGAGTTGCAACAGAAAATCAGATTTTGTAACTAATTAATATCCATTCATATTGTTGAGTTCTAAAAATGTTTCCTATGATATAGACTCTAATTTCTATATATTCAGGAAACAAACTACTTTCTTGGTTGAATTTATACCTGGCCAGAAACAGAAGTTCAGTGCATCTAAGATGAAGAGGTACTAGTCAGTGAGTAGCCCATTGTCAAAGCAATGAATTCTTTCAAAATCCCACTCAACTTTTGGAGCATCCCCTGGATTTTTGTCCACCACCTTCTCAATCTCTGTAACAACAAACCAATATAAGCCAACACAGGGGAATTGACCACACACATCCACACCACTGCATACTCCAAATTGAGTCATGCAATGCTCAACAATCACTACTATAGAAAAGGTCATCATAGACGGTTCAGAAACATCACCACAGATGGTTTCCTGAATGTAACATCCTGATTTTCAGAGCCTTTTTGAAGCTTTTAAAATAAAATTCACCATTTGAATTTTTCTGGAATTAATTAAAAGCTTAAATGAGTTTTTATGAATTAAAAGGATTTAATATGAATAATCCGAACATGAACACTTGCCAAAGTTATTTTATTTGAGTTCCCTGTGTCTCAAGGAATTTATTGGAATTTTCCTGGATTTTTCTGGATTTATTTGCTATTTTCTAGAGCTCAAATGAATTTATTTGAATTTCTAAAAAGAAAAAAGAAAAGAAAATCCCAACCGCCAAAGGCGAAACCCACCAGCCGCCCAGCCAGCAGAGCCTCACCGCGCCCTCCGCGCGCGCCACGCGTGTAGCCGATCCGACCGCGCCGCGCGCGCTTGCCCTCGCCGATGAACGACGCGTGTCGCCATCTCGGCCGCCGCCACGCCGCGCGCCATCTCGGCCGCGCCGTTCGAGCGGCCGACAACAGGTGGGGCCCACTGTCGAGTCGTCTCGACCGGACTCGCCCCGTCTCCGACGGGACGCCGCCGCCGCCGCCGTTTTTCCTCCGCCGTCTCCGAGTCGAACGCCTCGCGTCCGTGTATTAAGGGGCTGACCTCGGCTTCTCCCGTCCGAGCCGCCTCCGCGCCGCCGCTCTCGCCATCTGCCGACGCCGTCGTTCGCCGCCGCGCCGTGCCTTCGCGCGGCTTCGCCGTCGTGCGCTCGCTGTTCGCCGCCGCCGGTGAGTTCCGCCGCGCCGCCTCGCCGCCGCCGGCCGCCGATCGCCGCCGTCACCCTCCCGCCGCGAACCCGCGCCGCGTTCTACACCGCCGCGCCGACGCGCCGCGCCTCGGCGCTCCGTCCGCGCCTCGGTCCTCGCGCCGCCACGCCAGCCAGCGCGCCCGATCGCGCCGCCGCCGCCTTCGTGCACGGGTCTCAGGCGCCGAGCCACGACACGCTGGGCCCACTTGTCACCGTGCACCGTAAACCCGCCGCACGCTATGCCCGGTCACCGCCACGTCGTAAAACCGCCCACGTGTCGCCTCGCAGCAGCCCGCGCCGGCACTCACCGCTTGCGCCAAAGAGCCCGATCACCGTCTTGTTCCGTGAGCCGAGCCTACCGTGAGACCCAGCTCTCCATGCGCCGGTCCACAAGACGTGTAATTTCCGATTTTCCCGATTTTCCTTTAGATCCAATTTTCCAAGAGCCCGTTCTCCTCGTCCTAGCTCCGATTGACCCGTTCTTTTCCTAAATTCATCTAAAATTGAGCTCTACCTTTTGGTTCAGGTTTGAAAGTTTTTGGAGTTCATTTGAATTTTATTTGAATTTATTTTGTCTTTTCGTCTCGCTTTCTCTCGTTAGATCGCGTGTTCGAGGGAGCGGAAGTTGGATTTGAAGACCAAGAGCCCTCAGCTGAGCAAGGCCAAGGCAAGTCGTGTCCTTTGATCATGTTGAACCCAGTTTTCAAATCTATTATGTATTACTTTGTTTTAAATTATCATGCATTGCTACTTTATTATAAAACCCTTGTATTGGTAGTTAATGACCTATCTGATTATTCCTCCTTGATAATTTGAATACCCTGATTATATTGTCACCATAGGATGGGTAATTATTTAGTGATGCAATAATAGTTGTCACATGGGCATACGTCTGAAATGCTTAGCCATGCTTATTACTAGCACGTTGGGTTTATCATCACATGTGGTTAAATAATCTTGACTTAATGGTATACTTGAACGTGGTGGTTAACCACAGTTATAAAATTTGTTTGCCATGGCATGGGTAGTGTCATGAGCATCGGTTATACAAACTTGGTTTTCACTTGGGCGAATGATCGTGCGATAAAAAGGGGTGCAGTTGCACATTGGGATGTGGATGTTTCGCTGGGTAATTCTTAAGGACTTAACTTTGTGCGCCATTGATCCGAGCTAAATCGTGCAAACCACATGTCTAGTATGGGATAGACTGCATAATAATTTGTGAAGTCTCCACTTTGGTTTTACTACGATGTTGTTGTGGCGCAAGAGGGGCAATTATCGACTAGGGGTACCCTATCGACGCGAATCCTTAGCGAGTGGGATCGGGTGGAGATGGATCATTGTAAAAGCCTTGTTATGATTTTCTTTAACGTGAGGATTATCACATCGTGTGGGTACAGATTGTGCAACCTCTGCAGAGGGTAAACTATTCGAATAGCCGTGTCCTCGGTCATGGACAATGCTCGGTGATTTCACACGAGGGTAGAGTTTTCATAAAAACTGGTTGGGTTAAGTTGGAGAGTGAATGGTTAGTTCATCGGTGGTTCATTTCATGGATCTTGGTTCATGGTGGATTCCTTGGGTGAATGGCTAGTTCACTTGTGGTTGGTCTCAATTCCTTTGGTTACTTATTTATTATCATTTTCGAAGTTCGCTTTTCAATCTATTTATTGTATTTACTTTAAATTACTGCTTTCTGCAAAATTAACCTTTCAGCCATCCATTGTTAAGCCTTGCATACTATATTGCATTCATTTGTTACAAACGACTTGCTGAGTATCAATGTACTCACGGCTTTATGCCCCTGTTGCTCAGTTGAGGAGGAGTATCACCAGCAGGAGGTTCCAGAAGGAGAGTACTTCGACGTCTTCGCGGATTAGGCTTCGTCCTCCACTCGATAGCCTGTGGGCATGTCGATTGGCTGCTGCGCTTTCTTTTGGATTTTCCGCTGCTAGTTTGTGTTAAGCCCTTCGGGCTAGTCTATTGTAAGCTTGACCATAAGGTCGTACTCTGATGATTATTAATAATATTTGAGTCTTTCCTTAGTGAATCGTGATATGTTCGATATTTCATCTTTGTTTATACTGTGTGCACTAGTGTGATCCTGGACTAGTGCAGAATACACAGGAGAGTCCGGATTTGCATATTCGGGTCTCGACAGAGATGGTATCAGAGCCATATCGACTGTAGGACGAAACCCTAGTCAGTTTAGTCGTTATCTCAAAAATTCAAAAACCTATTTTCTAAAGACTAAACAACTGAACCTGATATCTAGCAAATTCTTTACTCTCTTACCTTATTCTTAGGGATTCTTGCCTCTCACCTTAAAAATTTCTGCAAAAATGGAAAATTTTAAACTGACTCTTATCTTGTGCCGTGCTGTAGATGTTGCAAAGCAACTATAGCTGGGCAGGAGGATGGAAGAGACTTCTTCGAGTGCTGCTACGAAGTCTTGGTTTCAAAAGGACACCAATCTACGCTCCATGGACGATGAAGTAAGAGGATACCACCTCACTAGGTCAGTACTTCACTACCAAGCTTGGAGGTCACGTTGTACACCACAGCTTCAAGGGCTCAAATGCACAAGCAGCTGCACGCAAGGCCATTACTCACCTGGGTCGACGGTACAAGATCAGCATGACCAAGTTCATTCGGGAGTACAAAAAGAAGTCCGAACTCGAGGAGTACACTCATGGACGCCGACGCTTCACCTACGCCGCCACCCGGAGGAAAGGCAACGCATGGCGATGATCGCCGAGAGTACCTTCGACTTGTCATTCCAGCAAGCGCGCCTACAATGCGCTTCCGCAACCGATGGACGTTCTCTGTTGATGCGAAGAAGAGGAAGAACGAGTCTGCACTCGTAGGACCCGAGTGGGAGCCGAGGAGTAGACCGTAGCATAGGATAGAATCGGATAGGAAGTGGTTTTGTTTGCATTGAGTGGGATGTGAGCTGCGGTTTTGCCTCAAAAGCAATATGTTGCAGTCATATCAATTCTTTTATTAAGGAGATTTATTTGGTTCTTTTGTTAGCTTTTCGGCTAAAGTGATTTCTTAGTTCAGAATTGCCATTAGAATATCCCCTTAGACGAACTTACCACTTATCTTTGCTCTTCCTCTTACCTAGTAAGCCCGTGAAGCCGTTCTCAAGCAAGTGAATTTTCTTTTCGATGGTTGATACCCGAGCTCCGCAGACGTGGTCGATGAGTCGATCCCGAGGGCATCGAGCAACACCGAGCAAAGATGCAAACCCGGTTGGACTAGATCCGACTTTGAGTCATTTTATGGCAGCCCAGACTCAGTTGATGAACACCATGATGCAGAACATGAACGCCATGATGAATCGACAGAATCAAGACATGGCCATGCCTCCACCAGTTCGCCAGCAGTCCAAGTTTGCAGAGTTTATGAGAACAAGGCCTCCTACCTATTCCCGGTCTTCTGAGCCTTTGGAAGCCGATGACTGGATGCGCTCAGTGGAAAAGAAACTTAACCTTGCCCAGTGTACTGATCGCGAGAAGGTGTTGTATGCAGCCCATCAGCTTGAGGGTGCTGCAAAGTGGTGGGAAAATTATTGTGCCGCCCATGAGGATCCAGAGAGCATCACTTGGGCTGAGTTCGCAGAAGCTTTTCGTCATGCCCATATCCTGGATGGGGTGATCGAAATGAAGAAGGAAGAATTTCGGGAATTGCAGCAGAAGAACATGTCCGTGAGTGAATATCTCAACAAGTTCACTCAGTTGGCCCGCTATGCTCCAGAAGATGTTGCCACAGATGATGCTCGCCAGAAGAGGTTCAAGAGAGGAATGAACCCAGGGTTGAAAGTTCAAGTAGTGGGACAGGATTATGCCAGTTTCCAAAATATGGTGGACAAAGCAATGCTCATTGAGGAAAGTCGTCGCGAGTTGGAAGAATCTCGCAAGAGGAGAATGATGCAGCAGGGATCGCAGATGCACCAAGCTCAGAGGGCCCGCTTCAGTAATTTTCAGCCAGCTCGAGTCCCGCAGCAGACGGGATTCAAAACTCCTGCACCAGCTCCCCGTCAATTTTCTTCAGTGCCAAAACCAAATCCAGTGGGAAACCAACAGCAGAGAATTTCCAAGCCCATGACAGCAGTCACTTGTTTCAAATGCCATGAGACGGGGCATTATGCCAACAAATGCCCGCAGAATCCAGCCTTGACGCCAGTTCGTTTCAACTTGGGAGCTACACCAGATCGTACCCCTGCAGCAGGGTCAGGACGCGGAGCACCTCAAGGATCAAATCAACCCAACAAAGGATCGCGACGGTGATACGTGGCCGGTGAACCACGTCACCATGGAGGAAGCTCAGCGGCGCGGATGTGGTGATCGGTAAGTTCCCGATAAATTCGATACCGCCACGCTTTGTTTGATTCGAGCTTCACATTCGCTTGTTTCCGAGTTTTGCTCTAAAGCATAAGTTGGAAGTCGTCGCACTTGGTTCCATTTTATTGGTTCAATCCCCAGGCTCTGAGATGAGTACAAACCTAGGATGCCCCAAAGTTAGGATAGCCATCCAAGGAGTAGAGTTCTCCGCAGATTTGGTTGTGCTGAATATCCAGTCTTTGGACGTAATTTTGGGTATGGATTGGCTCAAGAAGCATCAAGCGTTGTTGGAATGTGGGGCCGAGCAACACCTTGGACGGACCCGATGGAAGTAAAGTTAGATTTGAGGCCAACATAAAGCAAAGAGAAAAAGTGATGGTATGCCAAAGTAAAGGGATTGCCCTAAGTGAAGTGTCGATTGCGGGAATATCCGGATGTTTTTCCGATGATCTCCCGGGATGCCACCAAAAGAGAAGTGGAGTTCGCAATTGAGTTAGCACCGTGCACTTCGCCAATTTCAAGAGACCTTACCGATGCTCGCCAATGAGTTAGCGAAATTGAAGAAGCGGATACAAGAGTTATTGGATAAAGGCTATGTCGGACCAGTACCTCTCCGTGGGAGCACCGTATTGTTTGTCAAGAAGAAGGATGGTAGCCAGCGTATGTGTGTGGATTACCGAGCTCTCAATGAAGTTACCATCAAGAACAAGTACCCGTTGCCCAGAATTGATGACCTGTTTGATCAATTAAAAGGAGCTGGAGTGTTCTCCAAGATCGATTTGAGATCAGGGTATCACCAAATGAGGATTCGACCGAGGACATACCCAAGACACCTTCTCAACTCGTTATGGATTGTATGAGTTCACCGTGATGTCCTTTGGCTTAACCAATGCCCCAGCCTACTTTATGTATCTGATGAACAAAGTGTTCATGGATTACTTGGACAAGTTTGTCGTTGTGTTTATCGATGACATTCTGATCTACTCCAAGAATGAGGAGGAACATGAGGAACATTTGAGGTTGGTATTGCAAAGATTGCGGGAGCACAAGTTGTATGCTAAGTTCAGCAAGTGTGAATTTTGGATGAAGGAAGTTGCCTTTTTGGGTCATGTGTTGACAAAGCAGAAGGAGTGTCCGTTGACTCAGGGAAAGTACAAGATGTGCTCACCTGGAAGGCACCCACGTCAGTGACCCAGGTCAGAAGCTTCCTAGGAATGGCAGGTTACTATCGTAGATTCATTGAAGGATTCTCCAGTGTAGCCCGACCTCTCACCCAGCTATTAAAGAAGGAAAAGAAGTTTGAATGGACGCCAGAGTGCGAGAAGAGTTTTCGGAAGCTAAAGGAAAGTCGACAACAGCACCAGTCCTAATTTTGCCAGACATCAAGAAAGATTTTGAGATTTATTGTGACGCATCTCGCAAGGGTTTAGGGTGCGTATTGATGCAAGACAAAAGAGTGGTAGCTTACGCATCACGCCAGTTGAGGCCACATGAGGAGAACTACCCTACTCATGACTTGGAGCTAGCAGCAGTTGTGCATGCCTTGAAAATATGGCGACACTACCTGATGGGTAACAGATGTGAGATCTACACGGATCATAAGAGCTTGAAGTATATCTTCACACAATCAGACCTCAACCTAAGACAAAGAAGATGGTTGGAGTTGATAAAGGACTATGACATTGGGATCCATTATCACCCCGGAAAAGCCAACGTAGTGGCAGATGCGTTGAGCAGGAAGGTGTATTGCAACACAGTTATGGTCAAGGAGAGTCAACCAGCATTGCACGAGGAATTTCAAAAGCTCAGTTTGGAGTTGGTTGAAGAAGGGAGGTTAGCCGCTTTGGACTTGCAGCCGACTTTGGATAGTCAGATTCGTCAAGCACAACCAGAGGATGAAAATATCCAGCGTATCAAGGTTGGATTGAAAGAAGGAAAAGCGACAGGTTTTGTGGAAGATGACCAGGGTATCATATGGTACAAGAAGAGATTGTGCGTACCCAATAAGGAAGAGTTGAAACAATTGTTGCTTAAGGAGGCACACGAGTCATTATATTCAATTCACCTAGGCAGTACCAAGATGTATCAAGACATCAAGGATAAGTACTGGTGGCCAGGTATGAAGCGAGAAATAGCAGAGTATGTAGCACTTTGTGATGTTTGCCAGCGAGTGAAGGCAGAGCATCAAAGACCCGCAGGTTTGCTGCAACCATTGAAAATTCCCGAGTGGAAGTGGGAAGATGTGGGCATGGACTTCATCACAGGTCTACCTAAGACCAAGGAAGGATACGACTCGATATGGGTAATTGTGGATCGATTGACAAAGGTGGCCCATTTCCTTCCAGTCAAAACCACATATTCTGGAGATAAGTTGGCTGAATTGTACATGTCCAGAATTGTGAGTCTCCATGGAGTTCCTAAGAGGATCGTGTCAGATCGTGGATCGCAGTTCACTTCTCGATTTTGGGGTAGTTTCCACGAAGCAATGGGTACTCATCTGAATTTCAGCACACTTATCACCCGCAGACCGACGCCGCATGCAGCGTGTAAATCAAATCCTAGAGGATATGCCGAGAGCATGTGTTTTGGATCACGGAGCCAAGTGGGACAATTGCCTACCTTTGCAGAATTTTCCTACAACAACGATTACCAAGCCGTTTGCGTGATGTCACCGTTTGAGGCTTTGTATGGTCGGAAGTGTAGGACCCTCTCAATTGGAAGGAGACGGAGAAAGGCAAATATTTGGGCGAGTGTTTGCAAGAAGTCAAGAAAAGTGCGCTTGATTCAAGAGAGGTGAAGCACTCAAGCCGAGCAAAAGAGTTATGCCGATACTCATGAAGAGATTTAAGCTTCGAGCCCAATGATTATGTGTACCTCGTGATCACACCTTTCAAGGGTGTTAAGCGTTTTCAAATGAAGGAAAGCTAGCGCCAAGGTATGTGGGACCATTCAAGATTTTGAAGCGCAAGGAGAAGTTGCCTATCGCTTGGAGCTACACGAGAACTTGAGTGGAATACATGATGTGTTTCATGTGTCTCAATTAAAGAAGTGCTTGCGAGTGCGAGAGAGCAAGTGCAATTGAGGTGTGGATCTCCAAGAGGATCTGTCTTATAAAGAGCATCCCATCAAAATCTTGGAAGTGTCAGAGCGTGTCACCAGGAGAAGAGTCGTTCGCGTTTGCAAAGTTCAGTGGAGCAATCATTCAGAGGAGGAAGCAACCTGGGAAAGCGAGGAGGATCTCAAAGCGGAGTTTCCAAACCTATTCAGAGAGCCGAATCTGGGTCGAGATTCTGCTTAAGGGGAGGTTTGTAACATCCTGATTTTCAGAGCCTTTTTGAAGCTTTTAAAATAAAATTCACCATTTGAATTTTTCTGGAATTAATTAAAAGCTTAAATGAGTTTTTATGAATTAAAAGGATTTAATATGAATAATCCGAACATGAACACTTGCCAAAGTTATTTTATTTGAGTTCCTGTGTCTCAAGGAATTTATTGGAATTTTCTGGATTTTTCTGGATTTATTTGCTATTTTCTAGAGCTCAAATGAATTTATTTGAATTTCTGAAAAAGAAAAAATAAAAAGAAAATCCCAACCGCCAATGGGCGAAACCCACCACCGCCCAGCCAAAGAGCCTCACCGCGCCCCTCGCGCGCCACGCGTAGCCGATCCGACCGCGCCGCGCGCGCTTTGCCCTCGCCGATGAACGACGCGTGTCGCCATCTCGGCCGCTCGCCCATGCCCGCGCGCCATCTCGGCCGCCAACCGTCGAAGTCGGCGGTGGGGGCCCACTGTTAGAGTCGTCTCGACCGGACTCGCCCCGTCTCCGACGGGCGCGCGCCGCTTTCCATTTTTTTTTCCTCCGCCGTCTCCGAGTCGAACGCCTCGGCGTCCGTGTATTTAAGGGGGCTGACCCCTCGGCTTCTCCCCCGTCCCGAGCCGCCGCCTCCGCCGCCGCTCTCCGCCATCTGCCGACGCCGTCGTTCGCCACGGCTTCGCCGTCAGGCGCTCGCCGTTGCCGCCGCCGGTGAGTTCCGCCGCCGCCGCCTCGCCGCGCCGCCGCCGCGATCGCCGCCGTCACCTCCCGCCGCACTCCCCGCCGCGTGCCCACGCCGCCGGCCGACGCGCCGCGCCTCGGCCGCTCCGTCGCGCCGCCTCGGTCCCCGCGCCACCACGCCAGTGCCGCGCCGCCGCGCGCGCCGCTCGCCTTCGACACGGGTCTCCGTCGCGCGAGCCGCCGACACGCTGGGCCCACTTGTCACCGTGCACCAGAAACCCGCCGCATCGCCTATGCCGGTCGGTGCCACGTCGTAAAACCGCCACGTGTCGCCGTCGGCCAGCCACGTCAAGACTCACCGCTTGCGCCAAGAAATCCACCACCGCATCGCTTGTTCGTGAGCCGAGCCTACAGTAGACCCAGCTCTCCATGCGCCGGTCCACAAAGACAGTGTAATTTCCGATTTTCCCCGATTTTCCTTTAGATCCAATTTTCCAAGAGCCCGTTCTCCTCGTCCCTAGCTCCGATTGACCCGTTCTTTTCCTAAATTCATCTAAAATTGAGCTCTACCTTTGGTTCAGGTTTGAAAGTTTTTGGAGTTCATTTGAATTTTATTTGAATTTATTTTGTCTTTTCGTCTCGTTTTCTCTCTCGTTAGATCGCGTGTTCGAGGGAGCGGAAGTTGGATTTGAAGACCAAGAGCCCTCAGCTGAGCAAGGCCAAGGCAAGTCGTGTCCTTTGATCATGTTGAACCCAGTTTTCAAATCTATTATGTATTACTTTGTTTTAAATTATCATGCATTGCTACTTTATTATAAAACCCTTGTATTGGTAGTTATTGTCCAAATTGATTAATCCCTCCTTGATAATTTGAATACCCCGATTATATTGTCACCATAGGATGGGTAATTATTTAGTGATGCAATAATAGTTGTCACATGGGCATACGTCTGAAATGCTTAGCCATGCTTATTACTAGCACGTTGGGTTTATCATCACATGTGGTTAATTAATCTTGACTTAATGGTATACTTGAACGTGGTGGTTAACCACAGTTATAAAATTTGTTTGCCATGGCATGGGTAGTGTCATGAGCATCGGTTATACAAACTTGGTTTTCACTTGGGCGAATGATCGTGCAGTAAAGGGGGTGCAGGTTGCACATTGGGATGTGGATGTTTCGCCTGGGTAATTCTTAAGGACTTAACTTTGTGCGCCATTGATCTGAGCTAAATCGTGCAAACCACATGTCTAGTATGGGATAGACCTGGCATAATAATTTGTGAAGTCTCCACTTTGGTTTTACTACTGATGTTGTTGTGGCGCAAGAGGGGGCAATTATCGACTAGGGGGTGAAGGAACGCGCGTAGGCTACGATAGCAGAAAATAAAAAATTTCTACCGCGCACACCAGGACATCATGCTAAGGAGGGATCATAGATCGTTACCACTAGACGCGCAGCGCAGCGGAAGAAGAGTTGGAGAAGCCGATCCAACCACGCGCGTCGAGGTAGTAGTGGAAGTAGCCGATCGTCCCAATGATCGTCTCCTCCACGCGATCAACCACACCACGAGCAGATCCAATCTGTAGTTTGTTGATGCCGATCAACGCTTCCACCGGTATCTACACATCCGGGCTGGAACGCCGATCGCGAGTGTACCAAAGATCGCGGCGGCTAGGGTTTGGCTTCGGGAGGTGGCGGCTAGGGTTTTGCTCGGGAGGAACAGCGTACATCCTCGGCCCCGCCTCCAAATATATAGACCTCCTCACTTGGGCCTCGTGGACCGAGGCCCAATAGGAGTCTATCCGGATCTCTATCCGAATTGAGCCCACATCCGAATCACATTCGAATTAGTGTTCCAACCCGTTAAGTGTGCGACCAGAGGTTCACGTATACTTGGTCGCGACCGAAACACCTTTCCGGTCACCCCGTTAATAGCGGCCTCTAGCAAGACATATTAACCCCAAAGTATACGTAAAGATCATATCGGCTGAACTCGTAATGTTCTCATGTACGAATCCCTTTGCCTCACGATATAGATTAAGCTCAAGGCGAGACTGTGTCATCCTCTTAATAGCTCAATCACTCTCTCGATTCCGTGATAGATTATAAACTTGTGATTGACTCCTCAATCACATTGGCATGGCCATGCACTTTCATAATCCATTACATCGAGGCCCAGAGATATCTCTCCCATAAGGAGGGGCAAATTCTATCTTGATCATTCACATCCCACTACATGTTTCATAGCAAACCCGAAGACTACTTTTATGACTACCCGATTCACGGAGTAGTGGTTAGTAGTCCCAAAATAGGCTACTACGCATATTGGGAACCATGATGATCTCAAGTCTAAGGATTCTACATAAACACTACTTGAGACCAACTAATGACACATGGAATCTCTGCAGTTGTCTCATGGCGGGTCTATCCAACATATGTTCACTAACACATGTCCATATTATTGATTTGGTATCTCCATACCATGATCCATGAGACATGATCATCAATCAATACATATGCTGATCTTTGAATCATATTTGTTCCTCATATGATATATGATCAGGGATCATTTAGAAATAGCAACATTTTGGCATTAAGAGTCTCATGAATAAGTCACATACTCATTGATCAATAATGATAATGTCTATTTCAAGGAACAAAGCAATGTATCATAAACATAGTATGTGATATATTCAACATCTCCATGTTGCCTCTAGGGCATATCACCAACAGGGGTACCCTACTCGACGGCGAATCCTTAGCGAGTGGGATCAGGTGGAGATGGATCATTGTAAAAGCCTTGTTGTGATTTTCTTTAACGTGAGGATTATCACATCGTGTGGGTACAGTTGTGCAACCTCTGCAGAGGGTAAACTATTCGAATAGCCGTGTCCTCGGTCATGGACAATGCTCGGTGATTTCACACGAGGGGTAGAGTTTTCATAAAAACCTGGTTGGGTTAAGTTGGAGAGTGAATGGTTAGTTCACTGGTGGTTCATTTCATGGATCTTGGTTCATGGTGGATTCCTTGGGTGAATGGCTAGTTCACTTGTGGTTGGTCTCAATTCCTTTGGTTACTTATTTATTATCATTTTCGAAGTTCGCTTTTCAATCTATTTATTGTATTTACTTTAAATTACTGCTTTCTGCAAAATTAACCTTTCAGCCATCCATTGTTAAGCCTTGCATACTATATTGCATTCATTTGTTACAAACGACTTGCTGAGTACCAATGTACTCACGGCTTTATGCCCCTGTTGCTCAGTTGAGGAGGAGTATCACCAGCAGGAGGTTCCAGAAGGAGAGTACTTCGACGTCTTCGCGGATTAGGCTTCGTTCTCCACTCGATAGCCTGTGGGCATGTCGATTGGCTGCTGCGCTTTCTTTTGGATTTTCCGCTGCTAGTTTGTGTTAAGCCCTTCGGGCTAGTCTATTGTAAGCTTGACCATAAGGTCGTACTC
Source organism: Dendrocalamus sinicus (assembly GCA_036346575.1). Classification (NCBI taxonomy): domain Eukaryota; kingdom Viridiplantae; phylum Streptophyta; class Magnoliopsida; order Poales; family Poaceae; genus Dendrocalamus; species Dendrocalamus sinicus. The sequence continues at coordinate 11,811,417 of CM070648.1, forward strand.
TGATGATTATTAATAATATTTGAGTCTTTCCTTAGTGAATCGTGATATGTTCGATATTTCATCTTTGTTTATACTGTGTGCACTAGCGTGATCCTGGACTAGTGCAGAATACATAGGAGAGTCCGGATTTGCATATTCGGGTCTCTACACTGAACCATCTGTGCTTATGGGTCAATAATATCCTAAGGGCATTACAAACGGTTCCTAACTCGAGCAGTCTGTGATAACTCTTATTACAGACAGTTCTTACTATGAACCATCTGTGATAGTCTATTATCACAAATGATTCTAGTTTAGAACCGTCTGTAATAAGCTTCTCGCGATCTCACAAATAGGCTTCCTTCAGCTCATCAACATTCTCTGATTGCGCTGTTTTCTCTAATTGCGCTATAAAACAACGCAATTAGAGAATACAGGTGAACCAAAGTAGGCATATTTATGAGAACAAGATCATCTTGCAATAAATTTTGGTGACATATCTTCATCCTAGCCATCCATCAATCATCACAAGAACTAAGGCATCAACAATTAATTTTCACACGCACCCAGGAGCATTAAGATTTACATGGTCAAAACGCTACCATCCAGCAATTTTGTAATATCATATCCAAGCATCAAGGAAGAAATGGGAGGGGTTGGATGGGGGGATATAGTACTGGCGCCAATGAAGGAGATGAGGCGGCAGCGTCACCGTTATGTCACGACGGTGACACTGCACAAAACACTCTTACGATAAGAGTGCCTTATGCAGTGAACCATGGCATCACAACCGGAGGCAGAGGAGCTCGACGGAGGCGACGCTTCGATCAGTTTAGGGGAGCTAGCAGGCAGCTCTTTGGTCTGGAGTGTTTTGGGAGGCGTGTGGGTAGCATATATAATGGCATTTGGGTAGCGGAACCGATTAGTAGTTTGAATAAAAGGGGCGGCAAAATATCACAAACGGTTTTTAATACAAACCATCTATGATGAGAGGTTGTGACACCACTTCGGTTTAAAAGTTTGAATAGAAGGGGCGGGAAAATATCACAGACGATTTTTAATACAAACTATCTGTGATGAGTTAATATCACATACGATTCTTGTTAATAACCATCTGTGATACTTCAAACATGGTTTTCACCATGAACCGTCTATGATATTATATCTTCATAAATGGTTTTTAGTGCTGGCAGCAACACAGACTGTGTCTAAACCAAAACCGTCTGTGATTGTATTTAATACTAACAGTTTTGGTTAACCGTCTGTGATGAAGCGTCTAGTATTGGCCTTTTTGTAGTAGTGAATAGTACTTTTGGTTACTCCAACTGAATTTACCTTGTCCACTTAATAGGTACATATCATGCACGCATATGCATGCACACACACACACACACACACACACACACACACACACACACACACACACACACACACACACACACACACACACACATATATATATATATATATATATATATATATATATATATATATATATATATATGCCTTGCTCTTTGTCCGGTCAATAGTCAGAGTAAAAACTGAAAGCAAAGCAATATTCTATATTCTCTGGCCATGGACTCTACCACTTTGTTATGAGCTATAGTCTATATGCTCTGGCCATTGCATTCTCCATGAAGATATGAAATCATATATTTTTTAGTGCAAAAATTACTTATAATGCAATATTAACAATAATACATATATGTAACAATGAAATACACATAGTGGAAAACATTCACCCTAGTTTATCTGGAATGTTCTACCCATCATAAATGGATTGAAGTGCCATATTTGTTAAATGGAGGGGATGCAGCCGGTGATATTTGAAAGGGTAGGGGTTATAAGTATTAACTAATTGATCAAAGAATCAGCTATTACTGCATGGAAGACAACTACCAAACAACGTTGCTAGTAGGAACCAAATGGTTCAAATAATCAAGAAGATACCCAAGAACTACAGTCTTATTCAATTATACCTTACATTTTCCTTTAACGAAATAACCAAATGGTTCATAAGCATGTTTCTGTCATCTTGTGTTGTTTGTGGCATCAAAAATACCAACCTGCAGACTGGCGAAAATAACCAATTATCCAAAAAAATAGAATATTGCAAAAACTTTTGCCCTACCTGGCCACCTTCCTGCATCCAGAATAGCATATCTTCCATTGCTAACGATGCCACCTGAAAAATGCAAGACAAGATTTACCAGAGAAATAAAAAGGTAATACATGTTTCACGGAAAACATACATGTATGTTTTGTTTGGAAATGCATACAAACCGTGTGGATATAGGTATGCACACATACATCATGAGGCTTGTCCAAAAATGGCAAAAGGTTGCAAATGACGATCCGTTTGGATCAAAGAATATACTTGATTGATTTGGTCTTAGGTACCATGCATAGTTTGCTGCACTTAATTCGTCCTTCGTTTTGATCCCAAACACAATCGACCCAATAGATGCAATAGCAAGGAGAATAGCGAAAAGAAGATAAAGTATTTTATCCATTCTTCGTTCAACAAAACTCCTCTTTGATGGTGGCTCCATTGCATTTTGCATCACCTTTGTGTCATGCCCCGTGAATATTACAGTGCCCATTATGAAGCTTTTAGCCCCTTAGCAAGATCTGTTGTGGAGACAGAGGATATTGTTGCTCATTATAGTACAATGTCCCTAAGAAAGAGTATAATTTCTTGTTTGGGTCCTCACATTGAATGAAAGCCTTGAAATTATGAAGATAATGCTCCTTATTCAAGCCCACAGTCACCTCCAATGATTGTTTTTGCTTCAAGTTTGTCTCTCCATCAAGATTCATCATCTAAACATAACATATTCCGTACTCATTTCTTGAAGAAAGCAAAAGAAGGTCAGCAGGGAAGGACTCGTCATTTTTCACTTTAACTATGACCAACTCGAAGCTTCCTCCATTCTGTTTCGTGAAATAATTGGGCCCCATCATACACGCCAACCTTCCTATTGTTCACTTCTATGTCCTAAAAGAAGAAGAAAACACAAGCTTGCTTTAGTAAAAAAAATTAGAAAATTATCTATATATGTTGCTGAAGGAGTGGCAAACATATTGTAAGGGGTTATAAAATTAAAGTTCCACACATTATGTATCAGTCCAATTGGAGCTAGTCCCGGAAAACATGCAAATAGCTTAGTTCCTACTGTGCGGTATAATCACACATGACAAATCCACTATGATGAAACGATGACTAAACTACCAAACAAAATCATTTGCAACAAGATGTGCCAAAATTACTGCATTGTTTTCACTACTAACCTAGTTAGCTCTACAACAAAGAAGCTTCCATTGTAGCCTGTGGTACTTACTGACCTACCCATCCATCAAGGTGGAAATGTAGTCAATTTAATGAACATCCCTAAGAAAACACTTCTTGATGACAACAAAGTATATTCAGAGAGGAACCGTATAGGAACAATAACCATAGTATGAAAGTTTCAGTTGTAGCCTCAAGGCCAAAGCAAGATAGCAAACAAGTGGCTCATCCAAGCACGATCACCTCCTGCTTGTGATGTTAATCGCCAATTGAATCCAATGTCACTGTATCAGAAACTACACTTCATCGGGATTCTCGATAGATCACATCTTTGCTTTACAGCACAAATATATTATATCACTCCAGAACCTCAATCTTAAAGCACTACAAAACATTATGTGAAAACACCCAAAAATCAACACTAAGCACAAGTAAAAAATACAAAGTAAAATGAATAAAATTACTCCATTCACGACATGGTTTGATGATCCCAATTCAGAATTTCGGATCACAACAACCAAGTCACCCCCGATGAGAAAGGAACCAGTGAGCAGTGACAAATCTAATGTGCCCATTTCCCTACCCGATCCCCGCAAGCTAGGCAACCAACCATCACAGCGGAGGGGATCAACACCCCTCGATGCCACAACCGAGTGAGCGAGTGAGCAGATGCACCTGCTACTTCCATTGCCCTTCCTCGATGGAGGTGGGCTTGTGAGGAGGGGACAAAGACGACACTGTGAGAGGATGGGGGGCAGCGCGGTAGGCTCCTAAGGCGAAGTGGAGGTGACCTAGGGTTTACCCCATGCTGCTGCTGGCCGCCGCTGGAGTGCCGACGTCCACCCTCCGTAGCAGCCACTTTCCCTCGTTCGCTCGCTTACTTGCTCCTCCTTGCTTTGTCCCTGAGGTGGTGGCTGCTGCATCGGTGCCCCCAACTGTGGTAGCCGCGGGGAGGAGCACGGTGTTCGCATCGACGTGACAGCTGCGCGCCAGCCTATGGGTGATCCATAACATGATGCGAGAGGGGTAGCGTGGCGGGGCATGGAGGGGCGGCAGCGTCGAGGTGGACCAGGTTTAGGTGTACTCCGATACGCCATAGAAATTGAATGAATTCCTTGGGTGGCAATAGGGATAGGGGATGGGGATGGGGGAGATGGTGCATCATGGGGAGGGGGAAGGTGGTCGGAGGAGGAGGTGGTGTCGAGGGGAAGGGGAGCCTAGCTAGGGGAAGCGGGTAGCACAGGGGAGGGGAGGCATCGGTGCGGAGGAGAAGGGGACGACATAAGGGAAGGGGGGCACCGCGAGGGAGGAGGAGGCAGTGACGCGAGGTGGGGAGGAGGCAGAGGAGTGGGGAAGGAGGAGGAGGTGGTGCGGGGTGGGGAGGAGAAGGTGGTGGCACAGGGTCAGGAGGGAGATGCGAGTTGTGGGGAGGGATCATGCATGTACTGAGAACGAAGGATGATAGACAGCTGTGGAGAGTTGAGGGAGATTGGACGGCTGCAGAGAGCTAAGGGCAAATCATTTTTCTGTTAGGAGGGAGGGGAAAGAGCATACTACAACTAACTCCTCTTTTTAAGTAGTAGAGATATGAGGAACATGTCCATCTCGTATAGAAAGACATGTGGAGGGAATAAAGTCCCTCTTCTTTTCGATTTCTAAAAGCCACTTGTATATAGCAAAGTGCTTTCCTACAATAACTAACTTTAAATGGAGTGTCTTTTCAATACGTGGTCTACAAATCAATTGTAGACCACACTACAGCAACTATTTATATCAGCCAAAATTGCACGTGAGTCTCTATCTTTTTGTACTCTCGTAAATAGCCAAAAGCCATAAACTATATCCCAAAAAATAATAGCACGTCCTTAGGTACCATGCTAATCACAAAATGTTCAAATTTGAAAGAATCTTATCTTTCCGCGTACATTGTCTTGCCATATCACCATATATGGTTTTGAGGTGTAACAAAAACTGCAACACCTTGCCTGTACACACGCTAAATCACTGTTAGGGATGGGAAACGGTAAAAGATAATTTTTTTTATTCAATATTCGTATCGAGAAAACACGAATATGGTAAGCAAAACCCGTATTCAAGAATGTTCGTATTTATATTCGAGAATATTCGTATTCATATTCGAGAATGTTCATATCCACATTTGATAATGTTCGTATTTGTATTCAAGAATATTCATATTCTTATTCGTATTGGAGGCTATTCGATTCATATTTGATCTGTTTCCATCTCTAATGACCTCTCTGGGGATGATTGTAGAAAGCAATTTTTTTATGAACCAAGATTCACAAGCAAGAAGTGAAATTTACTTTCAATAATTTCCAAGTATATGCGCTACACTGCTAGCTCGTGTAGACGTATAGTCATGTTACATAAATTTATTTTGCAGAGATTTGTTACAAAAGTTTTAGGATATCTACATTCGACTAAATTAAGTACATATTCGTTTCGAATTCGTATTTGTTATGACATTCAATTTGTATTTGTATTTGAGAATGTTTGAATCCGTATTCATATTCATTTTAAAAATATGAATTTATATTCGTATTTGAGACTATTCAATCCGTTTCCATCCCTAATCGCTTAAGCATCCACACGCACGCCACATGCAAGCAATGGCATGGCAAGCAAGCGTACGCTTATGTTGGGCCTATTCTTTTGTGGCTTTTGGCTTCAGCTTTTGGTTTTTTATAGTAACTACCTTTTAAACGAAGTATCTTTTCAAGATAGGGTCTACTAGTTAATTGTAGTACATACTGTACCAACTTCATTTATATCGGCAAAAGTCGCACGTGAATTTTAGTTACTCTGTAATCTCTCATACGAATAGCTAAAAGTCACAAACCGCAGCCAAAAGCCATAAGCCATAGCCATAAAAGAACAAGCATGTTTTCCGCAAGGCTCAATCTCATTTATAAATGGATCAGTAGCAATATGGGTAAATACTTTCCACCACCTTTCAGGCATGAATATACCTTTGGGATTTTTCAGGATTTTATTTTGGGCAAGCCCAAAACTCCAACACGATACTTTCTAAGTCAATTAGTATTATAGTGTTAAGTAGGAGATAATATAACCAAGGGCTAAATAAATAAGTCGGTACACTACAAACTTAAATTTTCTTTGTACTCAACACCATCATAATGATGTTTGGACTTAGGGCCCCATCTCATTTTTTAGCAATAAACTCGACTGAATACAATTTTGTGTATATGGCCCCAAAAAATGGTCCATGCCAATACGCGTCGTCGTGAATCGGGAAGGAAGAATCAACTGGAGTTGTGGTGGACACACCACCAAATACCTCCAACTGGCAACCGGTTGAGTAGGTTTAGAGGCATATTCTTTTTAGCTTCAACTTATGATCTTCGATTGCGGTTTATGATTCTTAGATTATTCGTGAGATAGTACAAAGTAATAGAAACTTATGTGTAATTTTAGTTGATATAACTGAATTCGTTACAGTGTGTACTATAATTGACTTGTAGATCTCGTCTTAAAACATACTTAATTTAAAAGTTAGTTACCGTGAAAAACTAAAAAATAGCTTTTAAAGCTAAAAAAAAGGCTCTTAAAACCCCACCCCCACCTCACTCAATAATCCTTCTCCTTAACAACAAAAAATAATTAATTAATAAATATGAAGGAAAGAAAGACACTTCTTTACGAGGCCCTCACATTATTTTATATTGGTTGCTGTTGTTAGTAGGTGGTGTCCCTGTTTTTTTTTTAATTTTGGGGTTGGAAGAAAGAAGGAAGGAGAGAAGAGAGGGTAGAGAGAGAAGGGCTCCTCTCTCTCTCCTCGGTTTTCCTTTTTAATACTGGGATCAGTTTTTTGTCCCCGTACAGGAGAGAGGGATTGATTTTCTCACCTCTCTTCTCTCCTCTCACCTCAACTCCCCCAAGCTCGAAGCTGGTGCAATCCCCCTGCTCTCTTGCCATGCCTCCCATGAGGAGCACACCCTCAGGTCTCCCTCCATTTTCTTAATATTCTACCCCTCTGCATCATTGCCCCCTGTTGGTTGCAGCAGCAGCAGCAGTAACAGAAATTCTTTGGTGCATATTCCCTGGATATATGATTTGGTTCGCTCTGGTTCTTGTTCTTCCTTCTTCTGGAATTGTGCTGTTTGATTTTGGTGGGTGCGACCAATCCTTTTGTTTTCCTGTGGTGCTGTTATGGGCTCAATGATTGGTTGGTCTCTCTGAATTATGTATGGTGTTTGTGTGAGTGCACAGTGTTTCCTTGGTTTTTGAGGGGCGGTGATAGATAGCCAGTCTCTCTGAATTGTGAGGTTTCTTGGTGTCTCCGGGTTCTTTAGTTGACTTGGGGATCTGGAGCTATGAAAGCTCCATCGGGTGATTTTAGTGGATTGGAGTTCTTGTGATGTTCTTGGAGTTGGTTTTCATGAGGAACTGAAGGTATGAGGTTTTGGCAGCTTAATTGATGGTCCTTTTTACCTCCTCACCTCAAGTTCTTGGTTTTCTTGGTGTTGATGCTTGGAGAAATCATCCTCACTTCACCTCCTGGATTCAAAACTTCATGTCTATTTCCTTGCATTCAGGGTTTCATAGTGGTCTTGGTATCTGAATTATCATTTGGATGTTGGAGAGGAGTTCTTGAGTTTCTAGCGGCTTCTCCAGCTACTATTAGAGCTGGTTTTTGGGGGTGGACGATAGAATTGAGCTTGATTATGGTGGAGTCCTTTATGATTTGTGGCTGATTCTTGAATCTTTTCTTTCCTTGGATGCCTGCATCAAAGCCATACTCTTAAAGCCCTGTCCCTTTTTCTGTTGCTATTTCCCTTCTTCTCTCTCTCTCTCTCTCTCTCTCTCTCTCTCTCTCTCTCTCTCTCTCTCTGTGTGGAGGTGGTTCTTGTGTTGGATTGCTATGTTACATTCTTTATGTAATAGAACTCTTAGCTCTTCGCATCTGAATTTGAAGTGTGCCTCGTATTCTATTATGTGTGACAACAAAGTTTTGCCTTGGACATTTCATCTGATTCCACCTCTTTCATATCATTAAAAAGTGAAAATTTTGAGCTGCAAACAAGTAGGAAATTAGCCGGTATCTTCTACAGGTGATCTTTAGCGAGCCATCTCATGCTATTTCATGTCATCTTCGCAGAGTGATTCCAAAGCAGTACGCGCCCATATCGTGTTGCTGATCTGGTGAAGGAGCTCTGAGGGTCTTGTGCATGCCTCAGTCATCTGTTAATTGATCGAACAAGGTATTGCCGACATATAATAATCGCGTCCCATTCAAGAGCGTCTTTTTTTTTCCAAAATCAAAATTATTCGTGCTCTTGCAGTTTTCTTGTGTGGTATAGAATCGATTATCTGGTTGGTGAAACAGAGGAATTTACAACCACATTCTCATCATCCTGGTAAGGAAGGAGCAAAAAGCCAACAACCTAGCAAAACTCAATAGATGAAGGACCACTTGTACCTTTAGCCTGCAAACCAGCATCTTACCTTGTCACTTTATATTCTCCTATTTCTTAGAGCATAATGTCTGTTTCTCCCCTACAAATGTAAGAAAGAAAAGAACAAAATAGAGGTAACTGCTGTTATGAATAGTGTGTATATTCATTAGACACAAGGGGCAATATATATATAGAGTACAAGAGGATATTACAAAGTAATATGCTATACACAAATAAAGAAACAAAGGTATGTAAGGAAACAAAGAATTCATATCCTAACAACCCCCCCTCCCCTTCAAACTCATGTTGGATCACACAACTGAGTTTGGAGATAAAATACAAATGTTGTACTGTAGTCTGTGGCTTCGTGAAGAAGTCAGTAAATTGTAACTCTTGTGGCATAAACTGTAAAACAAGTACTCCCTCCTGCGTCTATGAGCGAGTGTATGAAGTATTTACACCAATGTGTTCGGTGAGCTCATGTTTCACTAGGTCACGGGCAATGCTGATAGCACTTGTACTATCAGACAAAAGAGTCGTAGGTCCCATCACAGTTACTCCAAAATCCACAAGTAGCCATCTTAACCAAGTGACCTCTGTTGTTACTGCTACTACAGCTCTCAACTCAACCTCTGCGCTTGAACGAGAAACTGCAGTCTGCTTCTTTGTCTTTCACGAAATCAGAGAGGAGCCAAAAAAATACAATAAGTAGAAAAGAGAACGACGATCAGAAGGATCACTAGCTCAGGCCGCATCAGAGTACACCTGAAGTTGTAGTGAGTTGGAGTTAGGAAAAAACAAACAATGAGAGATAATCCCACGTAAGTAGCGAAGAACACGAATGTGACTGTAGTGAAAATAAGTAGGACGAATCATGAACTGGTTCAAGATATAAACAGCATGAGCAATATCAAAACAAGTGCTTACAAGATATACTAAACTTCTAACAAGATGGCGATATCAACTAGGATCTTCAAGAAGATCACCATCAGACCAGACCGATCAAGAAGATTATTGACATACTTCTGCTGGGAGAGGTGTAGCCCTTAGACGTGGAAGAAATCTCAATCCCAAAGAGTTACGTAAGAGAACCAAGATCAATCATCAAAAACTGTTCATTGAGATGTTTCTTCACATACGTGATGAATGATAAATCATCACCAGTGATGAGTATATCATCCACATAGAGAAGTAGTGTCCTGACAGTGGTCTGACTGCCTCTACAGGCTGATTAGACCGGTCCAGCACAGTGGCCTAACTGCCTCTGCAGACTGGTCAGACTGCTGCCCACTGACAGCAAGTTTGAAATTTTGCAAATTTTCGTAAATTCAAATCTCAACTGGACATGATTGTCAATTGTTCAACACAATTGAAGCAAAGATATTCTCAACATGGTTCACACACCATGGTTTAATTTCTTTCATTCACCTGTTTTGCAACACACGGTTCTATTTCATCATGTGGCATACCATTTACCGTCTAAAAATTAATTCCCTGTTCAGCTAGTCTGTTTTTTCCAAGTGTTTTGTTCAGTTGTTTCCGGTTCCCCCTTTTGCAGGCAAGTCAACCAAAATTTTGGTTTGGTGAACTCTGTAGGTGCTTCATACATATCTATGCCATTGCAGTTTACAGTAATCTTGATAAGTGAGTAGTCGAAGCTGTGACATGGCTACTTATTACTCGAGCCCCGGCAATGAAAGAGACTCGCAAGCCATGTACTCAGCAGACTCAAGCAATGCATTATATCCTGTGTCATCAGCCCTAGGAAACTTGCTTTATCCAAACAAGCATCTTCTGGACCATATACGGAATTCAGTGGCATTATACAGCCTCAGCAGAATTTCATGGAGCTGCCTGGTCATCCTTCAGCAATCTCGCAAGATTCATCATCAAGGGAACCTAACATGGTCACTTCGCCTACAGAGCAACGCTCCTTTGGTCCTGTGAAAGATATGAGAAATGAGATGTTAATGCATTTGATGGATGGAGCACACAGTGGTGGTGGTGATCTCATCCACAATGATGCACATAACAATGCGCAGCTCGAGTTTGGCCTATTGAACAACGACAGTTCAACAAACGTTCCATCAGCACCAGGCCAAGGATTGTCTCTCAGCCTCAACACGCATATCCTGGCACCGTCATACCCATACTGGTCTGCAAAGCTGGACTTACTGACAACACAATCTTACCAGGGTGAAGACAACCGAATGAAGAATATGCAATCTGAGGCATCTCAGGCAATCAGAAATTCGAAGTATCTGAAGGCAGCACAAGAATTGCTCGACGAGGTAGTCAGTGTTTGGAAGTGTGTAAAGCAAAAAGCACAGAAAGACCAGGTTGAGGCAGGAAAAGCGGATGGCAAAGAGGGTGATGGGGGGTCGAACAGTGGGGGGGTATCTTCCAACCCACAGGAGTCTATTGCCAATACGGCAGCTGAGCTTTCTGCAGCTGAGAAACAAGAGCTCCAGAATAAGATGGCGAAACTCTTGGCAATGTTGGATGAGGTGTGATTCTATTGCCGCCGTACTTTACTATTGAAATCAAACGGAACTACCATGACGATTTGCTTTTGCTTGCCTAATTGCTGTAGCCGTGATCTGCATGAAAACCCACGGACTCATTTCTGAAAGATTAAATTCACGTATAATATACTAATATGGACAAACTTAATTTTAGGTATTCCAACCTAAAGTTCCATAAACAAATACTTTATCCTGTGGCAATTGTAGAAAAGTTCTCATATCCCAGAAGTCAACTGCGTTGTCCTGTCATTTGTTGTCTTCTTAGAAAAGTAGTGGTTGGAAATTGGAATCCCCACCCAATCAGTTAGGCGTGGCCTTAATAATGACTAGTGACATAGATGGGTCATCATCCAAAGTTTGTTCCGCATGGTTCGGCTTCTAACAAGAGCTTCATATGTTGGGCTTCTTGGAGAAGTTAGGAGATGGGTCAAAGGTGGTTAGTGTATGTGGTTCTAGCCTTGTTAAGAAAGCTTAGCTGCCTAATCAACATTTTAACAAGGCTTAAGCTTGTACATGCTTAAATTTTTAGTTCAAGCCCCTCCAAAAAAGTTGTGAGCATATTTTGGAGTACGAACTGCGGTGTACATCTAATACTATTCCAATCAACTAGATCACCACCAAGTTTAGAAGAAAGACACATTTAGTAGCCTATTAAAATGTCAAGTGGCTGCAAAGAGCTTAAAATTTTTTTCCTCAACAAGACAAACTTGCCTTAACATAGGATCAATACGAGGAACAGTGGGTTGATTGGCAAGCTAATGGTATTCTTATTGTTCAATTAGTACACCGTATCTTTAATAAATTATTTAAAAATCAAGCTATATTTTTTTTCAGGTGGACCGAAAGTACAAGCATTATTATCATCAAATGCAAATTGTAGTCTCATCTTTCGATATGGTTGCTGGATCTGGAGCTGCCAAGCCGTATACTGCGGTTGCCCTTCAGACAATATCACGGCATTTCCGATGTCTGAAGGATGCTATCAACGATCAGATCAATGTTATCCGGAAGAAACTTGGAGAGGAGGAGAATTCATCTGGCAAAGAGGGCAAATTAACTCGCCTCCGTTACATTGATCAGCAGTTAAGGCAACAGCGAGCTTTCCAACAGTATGGCATGTTACAGCAAAATGCTTGGAGGCCACAGAGGGGACTGCCTGAAAACTCGGTTTCAATTCTCCGTGCTTGGCTGTTTGAACACTTCCTTCACCCGTTAGTAGCTTATTTCTTTATATACTTATTTCCGCTTGCCCCTTTTTGCTTTTGTTCTCATGAATTAGTCACTTTTTCCAGGTATCCAAAAGATTCTGAAAAGCTAATTCTAGCGAGGCAAACTGGTTTAACAAGAAGTCAGGTATTCTGTTATCCTATGAAGATAATATGTTACCTAATCGCAATAACATTTGTTACTAATCACCATCATGCATTAGTATTATTAAAATCTGCGTGCACAAGTTGGGATGACTAATGCATCTCGGTGTATATCCATGTGCTGCAACTTTCGATCATGCAGCATGGCTACTGCTTATTAGCATGTATGATGATATTTACCTCAAAAAGCTCAATCAGCTTTTTTGTCCAGATTAAAATTTTTAATTTCTGCTCCATCAATAAACTTCTTGTAAATAGACCCTGCATCATGTTATTCTGGTACAACAGACAATAACACCATTTTGGTTATTTGGCTTTGAACGTGTGCAAATGATTTCTGAAGGCTACCTGTCTTTCTGTAGGACTTTGCGTTCTGTATCAAATCAATGTATATTGTCAGTTTGCTGCAATTCATTTATATGCTTCTTTGTTCTAGATTTCGAACTGGTTCATAAATGCCCGCGTCCGCCTCTGGAAGCCGATGATCGAAGACATGTATAAAGAAGAGATTGGGGAGGCAGAGCTTGACTCAAACTCCTCCTCGGACACCGTACCGAGAAGTAAGGACAAAATGGCATCTTCTGAAGAAAAGGAAGATCTGAAAAGCTCTCTGAATCAGGCTTGCCAAACCAGCCAGCTGGGTGAATCCAAAGCCAACATTGGGATGGTGAGTACCGGTGCAGCACCGACCAGCTTCCACAGTGAGGCAAACCCTGATGACAGCTTCATGAACCTAATGCTGAAGGACCAAAGACCGGGCGAAACGGATGGTGGCCTCCTCCATGATGCCGTTGCCCATCACTCAGATGAGAGCGCACGGTTCATGGCTTACCATCTGGCAGAGCTTGGGAGATACGGGAACAGCAATGTGTCGTTGACGCTAGGCTTACAGCATACCGAGAACAGCCTTTCAGTCCCCAACGCTCATCTGCCAGGCTTCGCCGGCGTTAGGGAAGAAGACATATACAACACCACTGCTCCTATCGGTGTTGCCGCTGCCTCTTCGGACTACAGTCGTCGAACCAAATAGATCAACGGCAGCGGTTTGAGCCGTCGCCTCTACTGCACGATTTTGTGGCCTAAATGCCCGTAATACCGAGACATTGGAAACGATTCGGATGGGGAGCATTTGTCATTTGCAGTGACAGAATAACATGCCTCAAAAGCATGGAAATTGTAGCTGTAGTTGCATTTGGTACAGAAGAGGAGGTATAGCACGAAATGTAATATAAGCTTTAGGTGGTGGGGGGTGATAGGGTTAAAGAATCTCGTAAAGATGAAAATACATTATACGTGTAAAAGATTATGATTCAAGAACCATGCTGCAAAAAATAGCCTGTAATGACTGCTCATGATCCAGGTGTTGTGCAGCTGGTTTAAACCAGTAAAAGAAAGGAGGAAAAAGGAAATGGATTGCATGCAGGAGGAGAATCTTCAGTTTTTTCTTTAAGCTGTTGCTTCAGGCTCTCATACTGTCGCTGCTCTCCTTTTCATCTTGCAACAGGAGCTGAAGCATGCTGTCTGGAGATCACCTGTGCAAATGGCTTCGTCAGGCCTGTACTCAAATGTGTAAATTGTGTGTATGTCACCTAGTCATTTCCATGGCAATTTGGCTTGGTAGGCCGTGTCGGTGCAGGGTAAGGTTAATTATTGACGGTGCAGTGGCGCCCCAGAGGCTGGGTCGTATTTGCACGAGTAAATGCGCCTGTCGCTGTCATGTGGGCCCGAGAATGGTACACCGGTCAGGTCAAGGAATTGGTTATCTGGTGCAGTTAGGACCAATGTGATCTGCTAGGTTGTGTTTGTCGGACCAATGTGTAAACAGGAGCTGAAGTTTGAGCTGTCGGATGATGGAAGTTGGAAATGGATGGTCATTCGGCCCCGCTCCGGACCTAGTTGTTCTGGATAAAGTGGATCGCGATCATGCCAATATGATAGTATTTATGGATTGCCTAAAATCTTTCTAGACCTAGACCTATAAACTTAAATTATCAGCTAGATTCTGGAGTCAGGTCTACCCAATCTTAATTAAAAATATGGATTTTCCATGAGATCACACTGAATTTTCTTTTCGAACCTTTAGTTGACTGTGTGTAAACAACCCGTTGAGTGTACCTGTGCTTTATACCACTTTGTTTGGAGTCCTTTGTATATCTGTCATTGCAGTGACGGATCTAGAATTTTTAAGATGGGTGTTCGGATTTTAAAACTAAATTACTCGAATACATCGATACCACAACGCACTGTTACCCGCTCCCCCCCTCGAAAAACACCGATACAATGAAACGTGTATGTAGATATAATAAAAATACATAAATTATATCAATTAATGATTTTTTTATGAAGAAATGGGCGACTTAAGGCAAGCATAATTATATGAATTAAACAACAAATTATAGAGATAAATGAGAGTTGTATATCTTGTTGATCTTGCCTTTTTTTGTTTTACTCTTTCTCCGTCAACAAGAACTGTCCATCTAAGAGGAAATTGTTGTATGTTCCTTTTATGGAGCAAAACATAGCAAAAATCAGCATATAAACAAATGCAACAAGGGTCCAATTAGCTGCTCATTGCCTAAGGCAAAGATTGTATTTTTATACAACATCTTATTAGAAAAAACAGAGAAAGCAAATGCTAAGCTCCAGAAAGAATCGGAGCCAGAACAAAGTAGAGTAGAGCAAATCAGACCAAGAAAGAAAATAAGTGGAATGAGGTGGAGCACACCTAGATCTGAAGAGAGGACAATGATAATAAGTTGGAGGTGCTACTCACTTCCCGATGCTACGCTCCCTCCTAGCTACCGCGCTGCTCCCTTCCTGCTGCCCGCTCCCTACCTCCGTTTTCGCTATGCCACTGCCCGCTTGCCCGCGACACCTCTCTGCTCGCCCGTGCTGCCACACGCTCACTTTGCACCACGCGCCGCCTCACACATGATTGTCGTCACATCATAGCACCACGTCCGCATCCGTTGATCGTCACTTGTCTCTAGCCTGCACCTCCGCCGGCTTGCCACTCGAAGGAGCCACGTCCCACATGGACAGCCATAAGATGAGAAATGGAACAAATGTTAGGATTTTATTTATATCTTTACCTCTTTGGGCGTGAGGAGAGCTAAGGTGGAAAAAAATATATCTATTATATATCTGATATTTTATAAAAAATTTGGGTGTTCAGCTGAACACCCTTGACCTCCCGCAGGTCCGCTCATGTGTCATTGTAGTCATTTTTTCTTTCAAATTTGGCATCTAAACACCTGTTTTCTACAAATCTAGCCCTTTCTTGGGCTTGACAAGAGATGTACCGAGCCTACCAGGCACGATAGTGATTAATTAGTGTTAATAACACTTTATTAGTGCTAATCATGTAATATGATGTTTAATTAGTGTTAATCATTCTCACTTAATCCCCGCCAATTTGTGGCAGCTTGGCGACTTGTCGGTAGTTCAACGCCATGCGGAGTTGTGGTGGCTCGACAGGACCTGCCGAGCTGCTGTAGCATGGCAGGCGTCGTTTGTGGCTGTCGAGCTCAAGGAGAGCCTAGATTTGCAAAAAGGGTGTCTGAATGCTGAATTAAAAAGGCTACAGTGCAAGATATGCCAAAGATTTCTTTGTTTGGACAAAAGTACGCTGGAGTGGTCTTACTTCTTAATTTCGTCTTTTTCTATTTTTTGAGATTTTTTGTATTTTTTTCCTTATTCCTTTACATTGTCCATGATGTTAAACCTTTTTATTTTTATTTTTTTAAAATTTAATTGTACTGAAACAGCTAATAGTATCTACAGTGCATAAAACGCGCTACATTGCAAAAAAAAAGCTCGGGCTTAAAAGCCCAAACGAGCACCAGTGCGATTTTTTTGGTCTTCTCTGTTACGAGTGTACATCATTACCATCACATGCTCAAATACAAAGCCAACTTTATTACAAGATAATGGTTTATCAGCCAGGTCTTACAGCGGGACATGCGGCTCTTAGATACATTACAATACAAAAAAATACCACAGACGTGCCTAAACGGAGAACAACTCTAATTCCAAACATCATCTACTTCGTAGTGTTCTTCCACATCGTCCTCGTAGACTTCCTCGTTTTCTTACCACGTACTTTCTGTTAATGTTTTTAGCAAGTATGAGTACAAACCACTGTACTCAACAAGTCATATGGGAAAATGCTATTTTATTACGTGCAGGGATTTACAGAGGATGAGAGTATAGTGGTTTTATTATTTTATATGGATGCAATTTTAGTTGTAAATATTTTAAACATAAAATCACAAACTTCTTAAGGGAATTGGGGTTCAACAACTTGATTACCAAACTTACAAATTTCAAATCTATTTATGCTTTATTGTTGGATTCACCCATGAAACATAGTTTCATTTACCGGAAGCACGGCATATTCGAATACCATTAAGTTTTGACTCTGCAGAACTGCTCAGCTTTACCCACAAGACTCTTAGCCCCCTCGACTGAGTTAAGAAAACAAGATTTTTCACTGCTTAATTATTTATATAGTCTCTGCTAAGTGGGTAGTATTTCCCAACAAACTTAGGTGGCCGATGGCCTCGCCTGATTTGAAGCAGATTTACTGTTGCTAAGTATGATTATAACCCCCTTCCATATCACAAAAACTCCCTCGTCTCCGTTCACCCTTTATAGATATTCAATCAAACTTGAGCAGTTACTAAACCAGGTTGACGAATCAATGCTTATGGTTAAGCAATCACTATGTTCTTTACTTGGCAAAAGGTTCTAATCCTTATATTTTCACTAAGACAACTTCCATCCACAAACCCTTGTTTCATGCCCATCCGCACTGCCACCTTTTTAGTCCAAGTCTCCACCCTAGGATAAGGTCATGGGCCCCAACCACCTCATGGCTTTCTGTGATATCTCCTTATTTTAGAACCACTTTTAAAATTATACTGGCAAGGTACCAAATCTCTTAGCAGTGTAAAACTGTTGAGTTTCTGGTCTCAATGCTAATAGAGTTTCACATCAGATTCATTGCAGACATTACTTCTGCAAAATCAAGATATGCAGTGTGATCCTTCTTTTCGACGCATGGCGCTTCTTAGTTGAATTTATACTGTATCGCCAGATTAAACTGTGGCATCATATATATACAGCACATTTGGACGTGAAAAGAGTGCAGTGATTGGTCAAACGTCATCATTTCAAAGCTCAAATCAGTGCAGCATGAACATCACTTTAGAGATTGTTGGGAATATATGTTGGCTTGATGTCGGTCGTATGTCTAAGTTTAATTGAATTTATTTTCTAAACCTTAGTTTTAAATAGGCTAAACACAGCTAAGCTCACTGATGTTGTATACAAACTCTATAGCAACAACTTTATAAATGTTATTGGGTTTTCTCCTCCAAATCTCTAGTTCTATAAGCACTACTACAGAAAGCCTAATACTAGACGCCAAATCACAGACGGTTTTGTGAAACCGTCTGTGACGTACACTATCACAGACGGTTTTAATTTGGAGGCCATCTGTGGTTGGAAAAAGGAGTATCACGAGCGGTTCTTACCTCGAATGCTCGTGATAATGGAATATCACGAGCGATTTTTATTATAAAACCGTCGTGATATTCCAATTATCCTGACGGTTTTAAACATAAACCGTCTATAATACTCCTTTTTCCCGCCACAAACACCACAGACGGCAAAAGTTCGACAAACAGAGATTCCCAGATTTTAATCTTTTGGGCTTCATATGCTTCTTCTTCAACTTCTGGAGTTGGAGGATCAGCCGCTGAGTTCTCGAATGTCATGAAGATTGTCCTTACCCTCTCCACTTCCTCCTCTAGCCTGGGTAAATCATTAGCATGGCCCATAATCTCAAAGAGGATGCCATGATAAACTTCAACAGAATCGGCCGATTCTGCTTGATCGGAAAGGTTATCTATCACACTCTGCACTTCTGCAAGAGCTTCCTCCGCTTTGTGGACATTGTAGAGAAGAACAAGGCTGAGAGCGGTTTCCTTTTCATGAGCAGCAACGAGAAACCTCCGTCGACGGCGGATGATGAGGTCTAGTTGACGGACGATATTGGAAGCGAGTCGAGGAAGGAGAGCAGGGCGTGAGCGGAGGAGCTGCTCCAGACGTAAATTGTTAGCCGCCTGTGTAAGGTTGCAGTCGAACAACTCATGATGGATAGATGAGAGGAAGGAGATGAACAAAATTTTAGATGTCATTGTTGAGAAATGTGGTGATGATCGAAGAAGATGAGGGAGAGGACAGTTTAGATCGAAGAAATGGAATAGTGCGTGCAAATATAAGCATTATCACAAACGGTTCATATTCGAAACCACCAGTGACGCTTCGTATATAACCGCCATCTCTTACATTAATATCACAGACCGTGACGCTTCGTATATAACCGCCGTCTCATACATTAATATCACGGCATCGTTAGAATCGCTTTATCACGAGGCAGTTCGAGTTTAGAACCATCTAAGATAGTAGGCTTATCACAGACGGTTCTAAACTTAGAACCGTCTGTGATAATCCCCTATATATACCCTCTGGCTAGGATTTTCTGTGTATTCTGCAATTATTCTATATCTAAATCCTGATCTGCCTCCCCGAGCCGTCGCCGCCGCCTCCCTCGAGCCCTCGCCGGCCGCCTCCCCGGGCCGTCACCTCCCCGAGCCCGTCGTCGCCGCCTCCCCGGGCCCGTCGCCGCCTCCTCCTTCTCCTCCGTTCCCACCTCCTCCTCCTCCGTCGTCGCCGCCTCCTCCTCCGTCACCAAAACCCTAAGGTCATCAAATCCCTCCCCGAGCTTCATGCTTACTGTTAGGGTTTAGGGTTGATGCTTGATGCTTCATACTTAGTGTTAGGGTTTAGGGCTTACTGTTAGTTGCTTACTGTTATGTATATGGTTAGTTGCATTCATGTATATGCTTACTGTTATGTATATGGTTAGTTGCATTCATGTATACTGCTGTCTGAATATATGCATGCTGAATATATCTTGATCTTGAGATTGTAGAGTTTGTATCTAGAGCTCAAAATACTGAAGATTGAAGAGTATATGATTTAGTAGCGGGACGGCCAAGATTAATCTTGTGCAACCCTACAATTTGAGAGCACAAATTAACCAATCAAGGAAGAGTATATGATCAAAGAGCATGAAGCAAGTAAAGCATTCTAGTGTATCCGGTTCAATGACCTTAAAACACTAGTTTGTGTGATTTGCTTCATAGAACTTTGTTTAGAGACCTTGTAGTAATAGTATATGCCACATAGACCTTCAAGGGGCATGAAGCAAGTTACACACTCTAGTGTATCCGGTTCAATGAACCTGATACACTAGTTTGTGTGATTTGCTTCATAGAACTTTGTTTAGAGACCTTGTAGTAATAGTATTACAACATTCAAGGCAATTTTATTATAAAAGTTCAAAAAAGACATTCCAGATTCTTGGTGAGCGTGAGAGCATAGCGAAACTTCTTGAAGACGACTATCCATCTGCTTCTTCCCACTTCTTTTCTTCATCTCGGTCTCGGATCACGTGCGCGGTATGAATCATCGCTCTCGGCGTGCGTGATCCGAGACCGAGATGAAGAAAAGAAGTGGAAGAAGCAGATGAATAGTCGCCAAAGAAGTTTCGCTATGTCACGCTCACCAAGAATCTGAAATGTCTTTTTTGCATCGTTGTAATAAAATTACCTTGAATTTTGAGAAAAAGAAGGACTTGATACATTGGTTTGTGTCATTTGCTTCATAGAACTTTGTTTAGGGACTTTGCTATTTGGTTTATAGTATTAGCAACTAAAGTAGGTGCTAAGATAGGCACATCACCCCTCCCTTCTCCCCTCCCTCTACTCTCCTCTCTTCCAATTCAATATGATCACTTTCTCATCTTATCTTAATAGACCCACAAAATGAGCAACATGTCACCTGCGCATAAAGAAATCTTGCGATTGTTGCAAAAGATACATTGACCATTTGGGTGGAAAGATGAATTGTTTAAATCAGCGCATGATCGCCGATTGAAGCATAGCATAGCATCAGAGGCACATCCGAGGCTGTTGTTGTGTCTTGAGGAATGCCACATCTGAAGACCAGCTCTTGGCATTCCTCAAGACACAGCAGCAGGCCTCGGATGTGCCTCGGATGCTATGCTATGCTTCGAATTGGCAGTCATGCGCCTGACGAAATAGTTCATCTTTCCACCCAAATGCTCCATGTATCCACCCAAATGCTTTTCTGTGTATATATATAGATTCATGCTGACCGAAGCTAGATCATTGAAATCACCAATTGGTTTCCTGGACCCACGCTTGGTCGCCATTGATACTATCAACGAGGATGCATCCTTCGTCGAGAACTATATTACAAAAGCACTGCTGGCTCACCGCGATAAGGAATTTGTTCTTATGCCATACAATGAGAACTTCCATTGGATTTTAATTGTAATTATACCAAAATGGAACAAGGCTATATACCTTGATTCTCTAAGTAAGAACAAATCCAAGTACACAGCTATCGCCGAAATACTCGATAGGTAAGTACATTGTACATTGTACTCTTTCTTTCCTTCCGAATGACTAATCTAACTTTTTCGAATAACGAAGGTCGTTCGTCACATACGTTCAACAAACAAGTGGCTCGACGACAGCTGCCAAGCCCTTGAAACATGATCGTAATTTTCGGGTATTGGCTAGCTACACATTAATTAATCATATACAAACTTAGTAGTAATGCCACTTGATTTAACACATTTTACTTTTTTGCAGTGCCACCAGCAGCAGCCGGGCAACACGTGTGGATACTACGTGTGCCACCATATGAGACTACTCCTCGATTCCAGCAAGAACACTAATTCTAAGGTTTGTCAATCTTCCCACATTTATTTCATACATGTCAAGTTTTATATGTGCGCGCGTTAATATTCCTATCTACAGGTTGCGCCCATCTCTAAATCTGCATTGGAACAGGCGGACTTAGCAAAAATTCGAGGAGAGTTCATTTGGTTTTTGTGGTCTAAAGTCATAAAATCAGATGGAGAGTTCCACTGCCCAGATTGATTTTTTATTGCTCTTATCACTCTGTAATTGTGAATTTGTAAATGGATATTTTATTTCATTTCAATTAATTCATTTGCGAAATGGATGCCTTATGTCTGTGAATGAAATGTGATGTGAATTGGATGTTTGTCAAATGAATTGAGATGTGAATTGTATGTATACATATACTTGTTTATCTGCTTGTTTCAGAGGGCATGGCTAGCATTTCCTGAGGCTAGCCAATAAACAGAAATATATGTAGGGGTTGAAGGGAATATCACAGACGGTTTTTGAGTAAAAACCGTCTGTGATAACCTTCGATTATCACTGACCCATAAATACAGACGGTTCACAAAACCGTCTGTGATGACGTTTTCGAACCGTCTGTGATGACCTTTTCTGTAGTAGTGAAGTAAGATCTCTCTTACACTTATAAGTTGTGTTTTTTCATAACCGATGTAGGACTATTCTTAACATTCTCTCCTTAACACATCGATTGTGCACTCCTACAACCATAAAATGTAAAGAAATATTAGGCGTCTAACCTATGATACCAAGTATTGGCTTCAAAGACAAGAATCACATAGTCAATTTTTCCGTAGATGCACACTTTTATGCAGTGGCGGATCCAGGAAAATTTTTTGGAGGGGCTGAAGTACCTTCAGCTCGACCTCAGCCCCTTCTACATTATACATCCATGGCTAAAAATTTAGGGAGGGCTCTAGGGGGGCTCCAAGAGTCCGGTAGCGGTAGGGGGGCTCGAGCCCCCCTCCCTCCGTCCCACCGCTGGATCCGCCGCTGCTTTTATGGGAGGGATAATAAACAGAGAGAAATAACGGCACTCCACTCCTATGGAAAGAGATAATGAACACAGAGAAATAACCACACTCCACTCCTAAGCGTCTTTTCTACCGACTATTATTCACTCGCTCCTCAGCGGTACAGAACCAAAGCCAACAGAGATCACCTGAGCCAAAAAGGCACCACTGCCCCAGAGCAAACAGCGCTACGCTTCTTAGGATCAGTCCAATCAATCACCTGACTACTCCACAATGACATTGACACCTCCAAACAGCTGTATTTTGAGTTCCTTTATGTGCTCCTATCAACATCTCTCCTCTCTCCCTCGGAATTGATCACTTGTTAATTTATACATAGCCTCATTTCATGTAAACTTATGCTAATAATTTTTGGTTATATCTAATAAATAGTCGTAGTCGATAGAATCAGCTTATAGAACCTAGGGTGTTCAAATTGACTAATGATTTTTTTGCTTTTTGCAAGAGAGAAAGAGAACAAATGACAATACAATGAAAAGCACTATAATATTCGAACTGTCATGCGACTTATAGAATTATGACATAATAAAATATAAAATATGTTGCAACACGTAAAAACATAAAAGAGTGATGAATAGTAGTAACAGATAAAAACAACTTATAAATAGTTTCTCTAGATAGAAACTAAAACCAGTTCGAACAGATCTCACATCTCACACTCGTTAGTAGGTTAGCTTATCAATTATCATGCAAGATGCGAGTACACAAGTGCAGCAAGACCAGAGTAGCGTTTGCTACTTCGCCTGCTTCCACCACTCTACAGATGGCATGTGCACCCCGACTCTCCAAGCTATCAACTATACAGCTAGCAACAGAAGTCGCAGCCACCCAGCGAAGGAACTGGGCTTTCCATAGATTAGGACAGCACACACAGCACTGCACACTGCTTCTTTCTGGAGATTCTACATACTAGTGTACGTGCAATTGTGTGTGCCTTTGCAGCCAGCCAGCCATGTTTATGGACACGTGGATTTCTTAATTTTATTTTATTTTTTGTTTTTCTTTTATTTCTTTGTATTGTTTATGATAATATAATTTTTGTATTTGATTATTTAAAAAACTAGCAGTTCGTTATAGTGCATTTTCAACTTTTATGGTGGTTTTTTAGGTAGAAAACCAGTGCTTTTTTCAGATGGAAACCAGAAGCTGCGTTAAGCGCTACCATACACACAGAGCAGAGAAATGCATTGCATTGCATGCACTCGCACTCCCCAAGAAAAGCTAGAGACAGGTAAGTACCGCTGAGCAGTGGGATAGTGGCAAAAAAGCTTTGCACTAAAGTTGCAGAGTTTGAACACTTCGTGTGGTCGGTGTCGTTTCAATGCAAAAATAAAAAATAGTACAAGGTCCACAGGGCATGCAGGGGACAGGGCCACCACCCTACCACATGAGTATGGAGTGTATCTCTGCAGTTGTGAAGAGCTCTGTGTGGTATATATGCACGTAGTGACGTAGGCATAGGCAGGGGGCGGAGATGGACCTTGGGCCAGTCGGGCAATGGCTTAAGACTTGAGAAAATAGTAGGGTAAAATTTTAGAATGCATATTAAAAAATATTGCTTAGTGAATAGGCTCAAGGCTTTTAGTAGTGAGCGGCCGGCCAACCCTAAAGCCACGGAGGCACCGCTCTCGTCTCGGCCTCGCGAGCCGCCTCTCCGCGCACGACTCCGCCGCCCTAGCCCCCCACCGCCGTGAGCCCGTGACGCCGGCCCTCACCACGGCCTGGCACCGCCCCCCGCCTCGATGCCTCCTCTCCGCCGTGGCACCGCCCCCCGCCGATCACAGCCGCGGCACCGCCCCTGTCTCCTCTCCGCCGAGCCCGCCGGCCGCCGCGACATCGCCCCGACTCGCCCGTCGCCTCCTCAGCGGATCACCGCCGCGAGCCCACGACTAGGGGTGTAAACGGAACGGATATTTCCCGACCAACCGTCCGTCCGTTTTAATTCGGATAGAATTCGGAGCATATTTTCGGATATCCGGATATTTTCTCGGATACAGATACGGATTCGGATTTTTTTTTTCGGATTCGGATACGGATTCGGAAATGACAGTATCCGACGGATACGGAATTATCCGGAAATTTTCTCGAATAGTTACCGGATAATAATCTGGTAACTATCCGGAAACGCCCACAGCCCGGTGGCCCGCCAAGCCTTGCGCAATCGCCGGCCCAATCCGAGCGAGTGGCGACACGCCGAGCGCCCGAGCCGCACTAACCCTAGGTCCGTCCGTCCCTAGCGACCGAGCGGCGGCCGAAAAATCTAGATCGCAGATTCGAGTATTCGACCGACCGAGCTTCGAAGCTTCGTCTTCGTCTCCGGTCTCCACCGCATCGCCGCCTAGCCTCCTCTCTCCTACCGCACCGCCGCCCAGCTTCGCCCTCCGCCACCGCACCGCTCCAGGTTTGCTCCCTCTACGGCCTCGCCGCCTTCTTCCGCGCCCTCACTCCACCAGTCCACCACCGTCCGACCGTCTCTCCTCCCCCGCAGATTCGCGTCAGCCGCCTCTCCTCCCCCGCAGATCCGCGTCCGCTCCCGCAGATCAGCGACGCCGCTGCCTGCCTCTCCAAGTCTCCGTCCCCACAGACTGACGCCGTCGCCAGCCCGCCTCTCCTCCCCTAAAGACCGGCGCCGCCGCCGCCGCCGCCCGCGCCCGCCTCCGCCCCCACAAACTGGAGGTGCCGCCGCCCGTCTCTCCTCCGGTGAGCTCTTTCCACACCCTGTATTCGGTGAGCACTGAGCTCTTTCCACCCCGTATGTCCAGTATAGTTGGTGCATGTACAACAGTACAAGTGGAGAAAATCTGGATCTTGGACATGTAACTATCAGCCATGTAAATATGTAATCAATGTTACACTGATTTCATAATATTAGCAAATTTGTAATCCTGCATAATGTTATAAGAAAGGTCACTGACAATTGGATTTGGGGCATCATCCTGCTTGCACATCATCCATGGAAGTATGGAACACCTGTCTGGAGGTTTACAACCTCAACCAGCTTATATTCATTCTCAATCTGCAAATTGAATTCCATGGGACCTCCCTGTGAAATGATTATTGGGCATATATTTTGTAAGCGGTGCTAGTTAGAGCTCCCCTATATTCTTTCTAGTCTCGCAAATTGTAAGGGTTCTATCATATATTTTACCAGGAAGTTTACTGATTGTGAGGAATAAGTATAATACGTGGTTTTATCGAGTTTTTCTTTTTTCATTTACCCCATGATTTTTGTTTGCCTTGAGGCTGCTATGCTGTTACACTTGTTATATGCTCAAGGACTTTCGATCAACGCATGCAAGCTATTAGCTATGCCTGGACATTGATGTATCGATGTTTCTTTCACACTTAGAAATTCTTTTTGGTGTCGCGGTGTCACATTCACTCTGTTAAATGGTGGAGCTAATTTCTTGCGTTGGTATGTGGGTTATTTGATTCCTGTATTACCTCATGGTTGGGTCAGTTGGTGATGACCTTTTTTTTATTCTAGTCAGCAAGAGCATCCGGTGAAAGCACTGCCCCTGAGATGTGATAATGCATAGCTATTCTAGATGAATACATCTGATTTATGAGATACATAGTCACCTTCATTCAATTAAAAACTAACCTTCTTTTGATTTGGTTGTAGGATATTGATAATTTGATATGGCTGCTGCAAGTGGATGTGCGAGCATTTGTGCAAGCACAGGAGCATCCCCTTCTGGCACTTCCACAGCAGTTGGTACGGCCCACTCGGCACCAACACCATCGCCACCGAACGCCCGTGCATTGACAACCACAGCCACTTGATGATCCTGACTTGGGCCTTGATGACATTGAACAGTTCTTGTATGAGGATGTCGCTACAGCACATGGTAGTATAAATGAACTTGAGGTATACATGCAAGAGAAACCAATTCGATGGGTTGATCCTACGGGTAAGGGTGCACAGTTTGACATATTGTCATGGTGGAACACACACCAAGGGAAGTTTCCTATTCTTTCACAACTAGCTCATGATGTGCTAGCTATTCAAGTGTCAACTGTTGCTTCAGAGTCGGCTTTTAGTGCTGGCGGCCGTGTTATTGATCCATTTCGTAGTCGATTAGAGCCCGAGATGGTTGAGGCTCTAATATGTACAAACGATTGGATATCTTCATCTAGGAAAGGTAAATAATAAGTCATTTAGTTCACCAATTGCACCGCTTACAACTTTTGTTTATTAACCTCATGTTATTTTTGAATTTTAGATTGCAAGGAGAAGATAGCATCACTTATTGATGAGTTGGATTTGGAGCTAGATGATAAAGAATGTGCTACCACAAACATAAATGAGAAGGTTTGATAATCCTACACATATATACACTATTACTGCTTCTCTAGTTTGATGGTTATTTACTTCCAATGAGTCAATGGCATACTGACAGGACAGTGAGTACAACCGAACTATACAAGTATTAATTTTGGGTTTCTATTCTTCATTTAATAATTTTGGATTCCAATTGATATTTTATTGTAGGACGAGATAATGACCGAGGTTGAGCTCCACTGAAACATGGTTAGAGATGGCTCGCTGGCTCGCTGTTGGCTTTTTGCTAGACAAGATCTGTGTTGTGGACTTATCATGTGATGCAAATGTAATGAACTTAAATGAACTAGCAATGTACTAGACTACTTTATGAGCAATTCGTACTTTTGAACTATGTTGCATGTAGCTAGTTAGCTACTAGACTACTATTTGTTTAACTAGCCTCTACAATTTACTTGCTAGTTGCTACTTTGCTAGTTAGAATTTACTAGTTGCTTAATTTGTCTCTGTCATCATATAAAATTTGCTTCCGCGCATTATCCGACTAAATATTCGTGACCGAGACTAACCGTATCCGGAGCGGCATGTATTCGATCCGTATTCGTGACCGAGAATATCCGCATTCGTATTCGTATCCGGCACTATCCGTATCCGACTCCGACTCCGACAAAAAAATATGGAAAAGGATACGGGATGAGCAATATCCGTCCGTATCCGATCCGTTTTCATCCCTACCTGCGACGCCGCCTCCCACGCGTCCTCTTCGCGCCGTTTGCCGTGAGCCCGTGACGCCAGCCCCCGCCTCGGCCCGCGGTGGCGCGGCCCGCCTTGGCGCCTCCTCTCTGCGACTCCACCTCGGCCCGTGGCAGTGCGGCACCGCCCCCCCCCCCCCCGCCAGCCTCCTCTCCGCCAGTCCGCCGTGACGCCGGCCCCATTGCTCACCGCCGTCCGCCGGTGCTGGCTCCCGGTGAGCTTCTATTCTCCTTAATTTTGGGTCCGAGGCTCTGAGAAATCCTGGCTCCACCATTGGGCATAGGCACTGACTTATCTACTTACTACTGCATCCTCTACTACATTACCACCCATCACTCACGAACTCACAAGGCCAAGGGCAAAGGTATGTGCACATTTTGCTAATAGCTGGCTATGGGCATGCTGGTGCTTGCTTGTTAACGAGTTCATCACTTAGTTTGTATAATCACTGTAAATACTGTTTGATCAATTTTCATCCTGTTGTGCTTCTGCCTGCTGATTTGTACTTAAATGCTTCAGGTCACTCCACTCACATCCTTAATTAGTACTGGTTGGATATCAGTAGTAGAACACAAGTTGACATGGTGGTGATCAAGCACCTCCAGAAAAGTTCACCGAAACAAGCTCCGAAGAAGCAGCAGCCTGTAACGCAGAACGCCGATGGAGCGTACCAACCGAGCAGCACATGCAGCCATTGCCAGCTGCTGCAGCACCAACCAGCGCCGGCGGATGCGGCTCCTCCGGGCCGAAGCCCTGCGCGCCACGAGGAGCGTCATCATCAGCACGATGGGTCGAGCGGTGCTGGTCCATTGGTCCTGACTCTCGGCTCAGCGGCTGACCGTCGCTCGCCCTGTTGCTGCTCTTGCGGAGTGGCGCCGGCGATGATGTCGGTGTTGAGCGGTTCCCGGTACCTGCGGCCAGCGCAGGAGCTGCTGTGCGAAGCGGTGTCCATGGGAGAGGCGGCCGACGCGAGCGCAGGAGGAGGCAACGACGAGGCAAAGAAGCATGGACAGCTCGAGGCTAGTGCTCTGCAAGAAATGTATCTGCAGGCAGCAACGAACCGGCCGTTCCACGGCAGGGACAACGACGGTGACGGCGTCCAAACAAAGCTCCTCGGCCTTCTCAAAGAGGTCCGCACTAGTAGCAGTTAACTACTGAAAATTAATCGAAGCTTTTCACGTAATTAATTCGTTCTTCGTGGGGGGCTGCAGCTGGAGAGCCGGCACGAGCACTACTGCCGGGAGCTGAGTCGCGTGGCGGCGTCGTTCGAGCCGGCGCTCGGGGCCTGCGCGACGGCCGGGTACACGTCACTCATGGCGCAGGCCATGTCGCGCCACTTCGGCAACCTGCGGCGCGCCATACTCCGCAAGCTCAGGCTCCACGCCACCGCGGCGGCAAGAATGTCGGCGCCGACGCTGCGCGAGGACGATGAAGGCGAGGACGAGGCCGCGCTGCCGGTGACGGAGGACATGGTGAACAGGGTGGTCCGGCGGAAGAAGCAGGCCGCGGCGGCGCGGGCGGAACAGGCGTGGAGGCCGCTCAGGGGCCTGCCGGAGGACTCGGTGGCCGTCCTCCGGGCGTGGCTCTTGGATCATTTCCTGCATCCGTAAGTTAACAAGGCCCCGTTTGGCATTGCGTGCGCGCCAGCTCGATCGCGGTTTCACCAAGCTATATATATTCTTGTAAAATACTTTCTATAAAAATTGTGGCAATAATACCATTAACTATCATTTTGCTCAAAGTTTCTCTATCACTTCGCTACTCAACGTGCAGGTACCCCAATGACAACGAGAAGCTCAGGCTGGCCGTGAGCACGGGTTTAAGCAGAAGCCAAGTACGTCCTACTGTTACAATATACTCTTCCAGCAACGCATTTCTACTGGAATTAATCACTCAATTAATCAACTAATTAGCTACCTGTTGCGAAGATATCGAACTGGTTCATCAACGCGCGGGTGCGGCTGTGGAAGCCTATGATCGAGGAGATGTACAGCGACGAATTCTCCGACGACATGAGCGCCGGCGCGTCGTCTTCTTCCTAGATCTTTGCAGCGTTCTTCCTCACTGGAGATCGATCGGTTGGGCGTACTGATCTTTGGTTAATTAGTTACGTGCTTTCTGTTTATGCCTCCATGCAAAATTTCGACAGAGCTCGAGACTGATGTGCTGCATGGCTGCGATCCCATGCATGTATTCTATGTAAAATTAGATCATTTCATTCCCCTACCTTTCCCACTTTCCCTACAAATTTTTTTTGTTCAAATCAACATTTAAAAGAATTCGTGTTCAAGCGAAAAGTTTGTATGTTCATCAGAACATGCTTCAAACATGAAATCAACAAAAGAAAGAAAATCAAGTTATGCAAACAGGAGCAAATCCTTTGAACTCACACACCCGTACGAGCCATCGAGTCCAGCTTTTTTTTTCGAGAGAGAGACAGAGAGACATCGAGTCCAACAAATAACGGCCATGTTCTTTTTTAGCTTCTAAAAACTGCTTTTTTACAGTAACTAACTTTGAAACAGAAAAATTTTTCAAGATAGGGTCTACTAGTTAAGTTAATTATAGTATATACTTTACTGACTTCATTTATATCGGTAAAAACCGCACGTGAGTTTCTATTCTTCTATAATCCTCAGACAAACAAATTTCAAAACCATGCGCGTCAAAAAGAACAGGCCCATGTACAAACCGGAGTACAATCACCGAATCACGTGCAACACGCCCAAGAAAGGCCCGCGCTGCACGGCCCACTTGCTTCTCTGGATGGTGCGCGGCCGCGTGGTTATGCACCAGCCAACTCCTTTTCGGTTTACGGCAATATTTTTAAGGCCACAGCTAATAGTTTATAATTACAGTCGATAATTTTTAGTTATATTATAAGTACTTGTATGAATAATTTAAATATTGATAATTTATTTTAAAAACAGCTATCCTGAACAAATAAACAAAATGACTTCTAAGGACTAAGGAGTGCCATGCCACAAGCAATTAGGTAAATAACGACAATGAACCAAACCAGGGTTTATAGCCTACATTAGTATAATTGATCAGCATTCCGTTTTCCTAATGCAGTTCCAGCATACAAATATAGAGGCTTTTCTGGTGCTGCAAGCACATAGGAAAATCTAGTAATTGTGATACTCTCCGTTTGCTTGTGTTTTAAACGTTCAATGTCCTATATGTAATTTGATTCCTTTGATGGGATGTTCAAATACCAATTCCTTGACTTTTTTTTAAGTACAACGAGTACATACTCATGTACAAACGCATATACAACACCATATACACACTCACATATCCACGTAGATGTATCCAATACACACACTTTGAGACAGGTGAAGACTCAAAATTCTCACAGGACGCAGGCACCTGCCTTTGCTAACCGAGCACTTAAAAGTTTGCAATTATATGTTTGGACACAAGAATGAACTAAGTACAGCGCAAACGCGTATCATCTATCAAACAGATGATGTTATCCTTAAGACTGATCGAAAAAACAATCTTGTTTTTATTAGTGAACTATTTTCTTAGTTCAACATTGACTTCCGGTAAGGTGTCTTTTCGTAGCTCTTTCTCAATATTTACTACTCTCTCTTCAATATCAATGCTGTCAACTTCACAGTTCACCTTCTTTGGGAGCCAAATAATCATAAACCAAACTAGCCTTCGTTGACGCTGCCCAAATTTATGATTATTTGGCTTTTAAAAAAGATGAACGATGATGGACGTTTTCTTTTCAGTTTCTAAAAACTATTTTTTTAGCTTTTTTTACAGTAACTACTTTTTAAACAAAATATCTTTTTAAGATAGAATTTACAAATTGATTGTAGTATACACTATAATAACTTTATTTATATCGGTCAAAATTGCACATGAGTTTCTCTTATTCCGTACTCTCTCTCATGAACAACATAAACGCAATAAGCCTAAACAAAAAAGAAACAGACACAGCTAGAATCATTGATATTGGAGTAATAAGTAATGAAGAAAAGCTGCCAAAGGTCACTACAAGAGAAGCGCCATTTTTTGACATATCATTTATGTCATAATATCTAAAATTATGTCATAATTAACCTTTTATGACATCTGTGTGACGAAAATCGTTATGTCAAAAAATGAGCGTCACAAATTTGTTTAATGACGCTTGTTTGTTCCGTGTCACAAAAATTATGACATTCATTTTAATGTCACAATAACTTATGACATGTGTTTTATGTCACAAAATCCTAGGCCTTGCCACGTAGGCAGCTGCCACGTAGGATAAAAAATGTCATAAAATGTTGACGTGGCGCTGACGTGACAGATTTAAAAACGTCATAAAAATGCTGACGTGGCAGATATAAAAACGTCATAAAAAATGCTAACGTGGCGCTGACGTGGCAAATTTTAAAACGTCATAAAAAATGCTTACGTGGCAGATGACGTGGTAGATTTAGAAACGTCATAAAATGTTGATGTCACGCTGACGTGGCAGATTTAAAAAACGTCATAAATTATTTGGGCTGAAACGATGGTGGGCTATTTTTTCTACGGCCCGATGGGTACCATTTTTATGATTGCAGCCCATATTTTTTCAGCCCACAAATTTGAGCCCATATATTTTTATCACCCATACATTCAAACCATCCAACAAAATGCACAAATAGTTCTTTGTCTCAACACACATTCAAATCAAATCAGGTATGATATTAAATATCAAGCATTTCATGCATCACCAAATTCAAAACACATAAAGTTGGTGTCTCAACACAAATTCAAAACACATATAGTTGTTGTCTCAACCTCATCACAGGTATCCATATCAAAATGATAACTCGAGCCACCAAAATTTCATCTATAGCCTAAGTTTCAGAGCTTACTACTCAGCATCAGATGTTGCAAATTTGCTGCCAAACAATTAACGAAGGAAACCTTGGATCTCACTTCCTTGCTTCCTCAGCTTCTCAGTTTCTTCTGCATGCTTCTTTGCTGCATCATTCTGATCCTCTACCTGCTTCTGCAGATTACCCATCTGTGCTCGAAGCTCTGCTGCTCCTGCCTTCTCAGCATGTAGTTCGCTCTCAAGCTCATGGACACGCTCATTCATTGCAGCAACCTTGGCATTCCTCTTCATTGCTGCAGACTGCAAGCCAACATTTCAAGGAAAGTTGATTTTGGAAGAACTTGAGTTCTGACTTGGATAGGAGTCTTGGATCTTGCCCTTCTTGTGTTGGTTGTGCAATGATGGCCTCCATTTGAGCCTAGCAATAGCACAAAAATTCAGGTTTCTTGTATCCCAACCGTTGTTCATCATATAAGATAAGATAGAGAAAAGGTACTCACAATGGCATCCTGCACCTTCTCACTAAAACTGACTTGCTACCGCGATGTGTGTCCTTGAAAATATCAATTGCACTTGGTGGCGCATCCTTATATTTTTCTTGCTTCTGAAATTACATGAAAACAGCAAAATAAGTTAACCGAACAGATCTGGTTGCATCTCTAAACATACATTTTGCTTCTGAAATTACATGCAAATAGGAAAACAAGTAACCAGAATAGATATATTTGTATCTACGGAAATTCATAGCTATAAAACAGATCAGCATCCCTCTCTAGAACACATGTAGTATGTAAACATATCACTGTGTAGGCTGATCAATATGCAAACAGCAAAAGAATTTACTAAAACAGATTAGGCCCTTATTGGGCTCCAGCTATTTCATATATAATATTTATGAACCAAATTGAATATTGATAAAGTTAGCTATTTCATATTGACAAGTCATGGACAGCAACAATGATCCATTTCTCAGAATAATAGTTAGATTATTTTCGGTGTGCTCCTCCTCTTGCAGCTGGATCGTAGAGGAGCATGCAAGATTCGTCTCGGCCAGTATATACAGGCAGCACGTAGTACTACAATTGTAGCAGGTAGGATCACTTGCTCACAGCAATCATTCGGTAACATTCGGATTGACGACAAAGGGTCTAGATGTCTATCAGGGGTTGGAATAACTTCTTCCCAGTGATAAGCAAAGATGTCTTACAATTATGGCCAGTCCAAATTTGTTGGCTTAAACCTGCAACATGAGTTATTTTTTCTAGCAAAGAAATTGTTACTGTCACCAATGATTTCATAGGTTGAGCAAGCAGTATCGTAAAGTGTTTTTTCCAAGTGGGGCGATGACAAGACAAAAGGTACTCTGGGCCAAACAAAAAAAATGATGGAGGAAGACTAAGTGGAGAATAATAGTTAGATTATTTTCGGTGTGCTCCTCCTCAGAATAATAGTCTCCTCTACTATTTGATACATCTTTATGATAGTTAGATTGCATCTCTGCAGCAGCAGAGCAGTTGTAGCCTCAATATCTCAACTAAAAAACAGAACTGTATAAAGATGCAGCGGTTTATCTTACGGTGACATAGCATTGAGAAACATAGCTCCGAGATCCTGTCGCCTGGTGGTATTGAACTTGCTCGCGGCTATCTTTGTTTTTCAGACACTTTTCCTGTAGAAAGGAAAACATTAGTGGACAGATGATCCATTGTCTTTAAGGCATCATTTGTGAGAGATATTTAGGAAGGATACCTTGTGCTTTGGGGTAGACCACATGTCCACAAGTTCTTTCCACTGCATGTCAGTCATAGTGGGCAAAGGTGAAGTTGTTCTCACTTGGTTCGCCGGTATGCCATCGAAGTATTGCTTCTTCAGTTTGTATCTCATCTGCCGCTGTCCTTTTTTGAGCAAATCAGTACATGCAGCTTTCACCGGCTCAGTGGTTGTGTCGATGGTGAATTGACTCTGGAAAAGAGAATGAACATATGGTTAGAAGGCCACATACAATTTCATATACAACATGGTCAGTCAGTGTACATTTACCAAGTCTTTTTGCATCTTCAAAGTCATAACAGGAAACTTAAAGTGCATTCACAAGTGACAACTTAGGCACTGTTTTGAAATGTGAGCTGCAACTACTTGCAGCATGAATTGATTTACTGTTAGCCAATTTGACTAGATACGGTGTGTCAGATTATTGTTAAATTTAGTGTATTATTGACACGTATGAGCAGCCAAGGAAAAATGAACCAATTGAACCAATAGCACTAAAAGAATTGACAAAAGGACGGACACTTATAAAGTTTCTGAAAAAGCAAGCTGCTGCTGCCACAAAATATTGATGCCATCTCTCTCTTTTGTTTGGCTAACGATATAATTTGATTTCCAATAACCATGAATATTATATATGTGGGTGGGCTTTCCACTATGGTTTTCCGGGATCCTACGAACACGATAAAGAAAAGAGTATACATATTGTTCTACTTTTCGTTTTGGTAGAATAATCTTTCACAACTGTGGTTTGTTTTACAATTGCTTTGGTACCTTTTTAGGGGTATTTTCCCTAACATAGGTGCTAGGTGGCATAAACTTAATTGAACGAAAATTCATACTAGCTAGCACCTGGATATTTCACTATTGCAAACATAGATTTATTTTTTAGTGGGTTAAACCAAAGATTTAATAAGTGAGTGAGAGAGTAAGAGTATCCCTAACACACAGTAGCTTTAGGACTTGATGGCATTGGAGGTAGGATCATTCTATTGGGGATGAGAACTGGAAGAAATCTAGGTCCATCAAATCTTGTCCATTAGCAAAGGATCTACCATCTGCTTTGCATCTAGTTGCACTTAAACCCACTTTGAATAGGATATCAAATCTTGTCATAATTCCTAGTTTATAAGATGTAACATGATTACATGACTAATTGGTATAGCATCCATCATCATAGAATGAATAACATTTCCGTGTGACCATTTCTAGATGAAGATAAGCAAAGGAAGTTCGTATGGTAGTGGTGCACATCATTTGTTTGCGATGGAAAAGTCAAATTGCTTGCACTTGTACACGATCGTTTACATTTAGGCATATGTCATCATGTTCTACTCTTGTTTCTTAAGGATTGAGATATATAATGCAACTAAAGCAACAGAGTAGCAACTTGGATATCACTATCTACATAGGGATCGGAATCTATGGTAGATTTGCACTCTTTGGACTCCACTATGGTGGACCATACTCCCTCTGTTACCAGATAGATGTTTCAAAATACGTGCAAACAATTTCTTTCAAACTTTGACCGCTAGTATACACAAAACCTTTTATTATGTAAGATTCCCTGCTTCTCCCAGTCTAAACTCTATCCAATTCCCTCCGGTTACTCTTCAATTACCAGCGTAATTTACATTAGGGACCGTGACAAATGTGTTCTTAGCTGAAGTGCCAGGGATGGTAGAACATGAAGCGTAGACATAAACCGTGACTCTCCACTCCTATGCATTGTAGCTTTAGGACGAGTCCACAAAAATATGAAAAAAAAATATAAAGCTATGGCAC
The DNA here is from genome assembly GCA_036346575.1 of Dendrocalamus sinicus. NCBI lineage: Eukaryota > Viridiplantae > Streptophyta > Magnoliopsida > Poales > Poaceae > Dendrocalamus > Dendrocalamus sinicus. Next base: position 11,847,292 of record CM070648.1, read on the forward strand.
CTCTCTCTGATCTGATGCACTCGGGAAATAGTTGCTCTAGACCGGCCCTACAAATTAGCTGGACTGTCTCTCATTAACAGGTACTCAGCCACATATGTATTTAGTAATCCATAAACCATAGTAAAATCTATAATTGCAAGCACAACGGTCACTATTTCAGTGGGATAGCAGACCTACTAAACTTACTGAATTAATAAAAATGTATACATAGTTTGGTTACTTACACCAATTTTTCCCACGTAGTTCTGAACAAGAGCATCACCATCTTTCTTATAATGCTTCCAGTGGGTGTAGATTGGGACATGGTTCCGTAGAATAATACCACTTACGATGCAAGTTTTGCAGCTTGCAAAGGTACCTCCGGTCGCGAGTTTCCTTCAGCGATGTGCACTTGGATCTTGCTACTTACCCCTTAGAAATCCTATACAAACCCCTCCCTCGTGTCTTTTGTTGATACTTTGACCTACCAGAATTCAGAAATCAAATAGATGAAATCATAGGCCCATTACTTGAAATATGTAAATCATTCATAATGTGTAGAGAGGGTATAATCACTTGCCTCCATTAGACGGCTCGTTACGGTCGTTGGATGGGATATGAGCATCTTCGTGGAACCATGTTCGGGTGCGATGTTGGAGCAGGCGTTACGTGGAACCATGTCTGGGTCTAATGTTGGAGCAGGCGATCTTCACGATCTGAAGCTAATTCCCTTGTCCTCTGCCTAGTCACTCTTGCGGTTGGTCCTGCTCTGAATGGTCTTGCCGGTTGGTCCGGCGATAGTAGACACGTTTCGGCAAACTCTTGCTAAGTTCATGCTCCAAATCCATCATGGTCTCTGCATGATAGAAGAAATTAGAAACAGAACAAATAATTCTGCATTATTAAGACAAATGAGTAATCATCACGGATCATTACGTATACCTTATGAACTACTCCTTCCTTAATGTCCTCCTCATCTTCAGGTTCATACTGTGAGCCAGAGTCTTCACGATCAGGAAATGTGCGCTTTGATCTTGTGACATTCAGAAATGAAGTTAATGGTCCTAATCCAAGAGAACGGAACTTCCGATTGTTCAGCATCATGTTTTGCATCCTCGCCCTCTCATACTCAGTCATTGTCTCTTCTGTACACAAGAGAAAAATAAACCAAACATTAGTTTAAAATAGATACTGCTTGAAACAAAAACAAAATGTGTCCAGTTCTGTTTTTTAGTTGAGATGTTTTTTTAGTTGAGTTTGCATCTCTGCATCATGTTTTCGCATAATGTGTTCGAATGCTTGAATAGAAACAAAAACAATGCAGTACTGTTCAAAAGGTGGTCACTGACATAGTTGGTGAGTTAAAAATTACTACATGACAACAAGTTGAAAGTAAATATTATTCATTCTTTAAGAATTGTAAAGGGGATGATGAGGCCTAGCTCTCTTATTCGCTTTTGGAAGATCAGCAACATATAATATGAAGAAATGGATAGCAGTTCTGTACATAAATAAATGAACAAAAAAGATGAGACAATTATATATATATATAATGCTCCAACCACAGCAGTACTGGAGAAACAAAAATGTACTGCTAATATACCAGCTATACAATCACGCGGCTAGATATGAAAGGAACTAGTCCATCCATAACATACCAGGTATTCACTAACCATAAGAGACATGCAGATTACACAACTAGTGCCTCCATAACATACCATTTATTCACTAACCCTAAGAGACATGGAGATTACAGGAAATCAAATCAAGAGATCCTGCTGCACACCATATGGATTGCATAGAGGGGGCGTTGAGCGAGAGGTACCACGTGGTTGACTCTGGTTGAGGGCGGTTGGCCACCTTGCGACACAGGAGCCATCTCCACGAGTTAGGGCGTCGAGGAAGTTGGGGACAGGTCGCGGTCGAGGACGTAGCGCGGAGGGCACAGTCGGAGGAGCAGCCGGAGGGGCGCGGTCGGGAGCAGCGGCCGGGCGCGGTCGAGGCGAGCGCGAGGGCGCGGTCGGGAGGAGCCGGAGGGTGCGGTCGAGGAGCAGCCGGAGGGCGCGGTCGAGGACGAGCGCGGAGGGCGCGGTCGGAGGAGCAGCCGGAGGTGCGGTCGAGAGCAGCCAGCCGGCGCGCGGAGAGGAGCCCGAGGCGCGGCGCGAGGAGCAGCCGGGGCGCGGTCGAGAGCGGCCGGAGCGCGGTCGAGGCGGAGCGTGGAGGGCGCGGTAGGAGGAGCAGCCGGGGGCGCGGTCGAGGAGCAGCCGGGGGCGCGGTCGAGGCAGAGCGCGGAGGGCGCGGTCGGGCCTCGGGGAGAAGCGTCGCGGCGGCCTCCGTCGGGAGGAGCGCCGAGGCGCGGTCGAGGGAGATCGCGGAGGGCGGCGGCTGTGGACTGCGGCAGTTTTTCGGGTGCTTTGGCTTGAATAGGTTTTTGGGGTTAATCTTACTGTACTGCCCTTTGGTACAAATTAGATTGTTGTAGTATATGTGTGCGTAGAAAAGACATTTTGTCTCCAAAATTGTGGTGTGCGCGGGATCCTTGGCGCCACTGTGCCAAATGATTTTTTTTCCGCCCAAAGGCCGTTCCGCATATTAGGCCAATTAATTAATTTAGGAAAACCCCTTGATCCCAAAATTTATGAAAAATGTATATTATGCCAATTAATTTAGGGAAAAAACCTTTAGGCCCATAAATTACATATCTAGGGGTGTGTTTGGAATTATATTTTTGCCATCTACGGTTCCTCTTGATTAATTGGAATTGTAGGGTGTGTTTGGTTTAGGTGACAGTACCCGGCGCGTGCTCCTCCCGACATGTTCACCGCGCCATTCCCGCGCTTCGCCGCGTGTTCAGCCGTCAACACGCTCGTCCTCAGCTTCAACCTCCTCGCCGCGCCGTTCCCCCGGAGCTCCTCTTCTCGCGCCGGCTCCGGAAGGTCGACTCGCAATGGGGGCTGTTGGCGGCATGGCCCCGCCATGTCGGGAGAGCACGCGCCGGAGGCCGCGGGAGGGAGGCGAGGAAGGAGAGCGGGGCGGCCGTAAGTCGGCGCCGGCGAGGCGTTCGGCGGCGGCGGCGTAATGGAGGTAACCAGTGGGAAGAGGACGAGGAGGAGGAGGAGCAAGAAGGGGACATGTGAGGGAGCTGTAGCTTTCTTGGCTCATTGATGGCGTGTACGGATACCCGTGCACATCTCGAAGTCCACTGATGACGACTCAAGATGTTTGGATGATGACCTGATGGTACTGACAAATCCGATGGCGATTAGTACGGATAACCCTGTGCCTAACTCTAAGTCCATCAAATGACAACTTAGGATGGTTGGATCAGGAATTTGACGGTCCATGCTCATCCGATGCATGTACGGATACCTATGCACAACTCAAAGTCCACTGATGATGACTCAAGATGGTTGCACAAGGACCTGATGTTACTGACAAATCCGATCGCGAGTACGAATACCTGTGCACAACAAAAATATTTCATGAAAATATATTCATGAAATGCATGGGCTGATGTACTAATTATTTTGGCAAAAAAAATATTCATGATATGGGCTAATGTACAGGTTAATTTGCAAAAAAGCGTGAAAATACCAAAAAAAGGTTGGTCTTTATGACTCGAACCCAAGGTTCGGAGCCATGCACATCTACCACTGGACCTTGAGCGTATGTTCTATATGGAACACGTATTTTTTCAACATGAATGCGCCTGTAGTCGCCAAAAAAATATTCCACATAAACCCATCGTCTCCCTTCCCTTTTTACTTTGGCTACTTAATTTTTTTAATTTGGTGTTCGTGCTTACCTTTTTACTTTGGCTACTTAATTTTTTTAATTGTCTTGGGCTTAAACTCTGAATTAAAGTCGTCATGGCCTTATTTGTTGTGAAGAAAAGCATTTCTTCCTGAAAATAAGTTGCTCAAAGTTTCATTTACCCTCTCGTATGTGGATATGACCACCAGGCTGGCAAATCAAGTTCTCGTAGTAGGGGACATGATGACACGCTGCAAGCAGCTCGTGTGGATAGCCCTTTAAGTCAGTTGCCTTCACAAACTACAGAAGGTGAAAGCTCACTTAGTGGACAAGCCTCCGAATATGAGGAAACAGAATCAGGTTATGAGCTGCTTGGTCATCTTCTTCTGCTGTGCGTAAAATCCACTAAAATAGTTTCACTGATACATATTCCAATTATGCACAGCGTATCTAAAGCAAAATTCGGTGCAGCAGATATTTATTCGGGAGGAGCTGGATACCACTCTTTCTCTCGGATGCAGCAGCATGAAAATGGAGGTGGGCCTGTGATTGATGCTTCTATTTTCAACCCTTATGTTCCTGCATCATCTGTAGGCAAGTGGAATTAAAAATAATTTCTTCTGGTTATGAACCTAAGTTGAATGGATTTGTAACCCTTCATTTGCTACAAAACAATAATGTTCAGATAATCATCAAGGATTACAGGCTACAGCACCTAATACAGGCTTCTATTCTCATGGCCAAAATAACTTACCAGTGGTTCTTAACGAGTCAGGTCTTGGAGTTGCATTCGATGGGCCTAATAGTCAATTTAAACCTGATAAAGGGATCACAGGCAAGATATCACAAGGAGATTCATATTTAAATGCAGTAGCTAGAATGCAAGAAAAACAATATAAAGCACCATCTTTTCATAGACCAAGAATAGCAAGAACATAGTCACTGAAAACAAAAAAGTGACAAGGCTGCAAGTTTGTAGCACCAAGCATAGCAAGAACAGAGGATCTAGGAAACAACTACTAGCAAGTGACAGGCCCTGCTCTAGCTAGTATTGTGTCACCATCTTCATCAATTCACCACAATCTTGAAGAGAAGACCATCTCATGTCACCGCATATCGAAAAGAGTACCACCTGTGCATACGAATAAGAGCATATGACACATTGATGCAGCCCATATGAGAATGCAAAATAAGATCGACCATAAAAAAGTAACATGATTGGCGTGCGGAATGACCAAGACTACTCATAATCACTCTCATCATCATTGTCTTCTTGAGGGATTGATGGACATTCATTGTCACTCACGTATTGCCATCCGGTTTCATCTTCATCAGCGCTCGACTCATTTTGTTGCACTTCCTGTTCTGTTTCTCTACGGATGTCATCAACTACAGTAGCATCAACACTAACAAAATGTTCATTGATCGACCGTTCATTTCCTAGATTTCCTTCATTAAGTTGAACCTGAACACCTTCACAATCATCATCTTGGTAGGATAGTACCGAGACATTAGGTATATCATCGTTTTCTTTTTCAGCCACACTCCACAAGTGCCTATGTGAAAACTTTTGAACAACTCTCCATTTTTCACGATACTTGGTGTCTTCTAGGTAAAAACTTTTGTTGCTGTGATGCAAGAATAAAAGGATCATCCTTGTACCGAAACTACCATGGTTTATGCTTTTGAAGAACCCATCTTCCTTCATTCTCGCACTTCCTTCCATGAGTGTCAAACCAATCGCATCGAAACAAAACCACATCCGGCTATCACTCAAATTTGAGTTGTACCTCACTCGATTATCTCCTTCAAGCAACCATAAAAATCAATATTCTGGTTCTCATGTGTACCCTCAACCATAATTCCGCTATTCTGTGTTCTTCTATTTTTATCACGGTCCATAATGTGGTACCGGACACCATTAACAAGGCATGCTGAAAAAACTCGAACTCTCAAATCAGGCTCACATGACAATGCAAATAGGTCATCGTTTATGTCTTCTCCCTCCACGTAACGGAGTCTAGCAATCTGCACGAACACAAAAAATGCATGAAGACTAAAACCAATACATCTCAAGATTGTTACATCCTACGTACCAAATAGAATCTGCAAGGCCAACTAAACAGATCGCCAACAGAGACTAAACAGATCGCCAACAACAGAGACTAAGCGAACCAATTTCAAAATGTCCAAACTTCACAAGGCAAACATCAGACACGTAAAGGGCTGCCTGAATCAAATCAAAACCAGAGATTAATAGCTCCACTGATCAGAAAAAATATACCAACAAAAACGTAAAAAAAGCTACCATTTCATCTTAATTTCTTATGCATAACACAGTAACAATAAAAACTACATTGGGCATAATATTAATATGCCAATGATTCAAAATCAACTAAAACCCCAACTACTAACAACCACAGGTAAAAATTAGAACACATCATCAAATCAACCACAATGTTGTAGTATCTCTTACTTAGCACAACCACAATGAGCAAGCCACAATTCAAATGACAATCCTCCTAAGTAGGGATGGATTTTGCAACTGTACACTGAATTTACCACACTATATTTAGAAACCGCACCTGGTAAGCCATTTTTTTGTGTGGTACTTCGGTATTTACCATAATGTCAAATCACTATGCAAAACTAAGACACTTGCAAACAGAGTCAAATTGTGTTAAACATGAAGACACAAACCTACAATTTAGTAGTTAGTACACTATCAAAGGATAAGATGAAAAGTGAGTCTGGATGGCACGAGAGGCACGATCAGAAGCCTAAGAACCTGACAGGGAGGACTCAGTGTGTCTATCTTGTTATCTCGAGAGGCACGATCAGAAGCCGAAGAACCTGACAGGGAGGACTCAGTGTGTCTACATATTCACAGAAATAACGATTACGGGATGGGGCCTAAACAAATGCCAAGAGAAAGCTTGAAATTTAGGTTAAATGCCAAGCCTCTCCCCATCCTTGTGCCTCAAAATGAGGATCCTAAAACCCTAATCCAGTTCGGAGAAATCACTTTACCCAAATTACCTCTTCCTGCTAGCGTTGCAAAGGAGAATATAGGGGGTAGCGGCGCAGATCGGAGGACGGCGGCTCGGCAGGTGGGGGCGGCGCAGATCAGAGGACGGCGGCTCGGCGGGTAGGGGTGGCGCAGATCGGAGGACGGCGGCTCGGCGGGTGGGGGCGGCGGCAGATCGGAGGACAGCGGCGGGTGGGGCGGCGGCTCGGTGGGTGGGGCGGCGCAGTCGGAGGACGCGGCTCGGCGGGTGGGGCGCGACTTAGCGGGTGGGGGCGGCAGCAGATCGGAGTTGGCGGGTGGGGGCGGCGGGTGTCTGGGTGAGGAGTGAGGACCGACTGGGGAGCTGAGGGACCGAGCGAGTGACCGAGTGTGGGAGTTGAATTCGAGCGCCACTTCCACCAACTTTTCTTTTTCTTTTTTAAAATAATTCCGTCCGCTTATCCTGGGCTGAGCAAGGCCATTAAAAAACTAGTTGGTTGGGCCCTGAGCAAGCTCATTAAAAAAACAGTTTGTTGGGCCACGTGGCGGTGGGACCTATCTTGACAGGTGGGCCGTATGCCAACAAGGAAAATGATGGTTTAAATAATTCAATATAATAATTTGTGACGCACCAGTTTTGTCATTAATTTATGACATTCGCAAAGTAGCCCCTATGACACAACAAATATTGTCACTACATGGATATATAATAATTTATGACACACCAGTTTTGTCATTAATTTATGACGTTCGCAAAGTAGCCCTAATGACACAACAAATATTGTCACTACATTGATTTAGACTTGCATCATGACATTTTTGTGACATTCATATTATTGTTGTCACTAAGCCAAATTACCTCTACAAAAACGTCATAAACTAGATGATTTAGTGACATTTAGACACTTTGTCATGCCATATATGTCACAAAATGACACATCTCTTGTAGTGGGTAGTGGGCATGTTCTTTTTAGTTTTTAAAAACTATTTTTTGGATTTTCTATAATAACTAGTGATACGGACCAACTAAAGATTAGTTGATGCGTAGGGATGGCCCGATCTTTCCTGGTACATTCAGCGAGGTTCCTTCTCCTTGTCTTGACGCAGCCAACAATCTTGATAAGGGCAATTTGCACTAGTATGCAAGGTACACATTAGAAACAATCCACCGAACTCCCCAAACCGTGAATTCAGCAAGAAGACACGAATTAGAAGAGATGAACCTTATAGATTCGATGGGCAATCTCAAGAATCTCCTATTCTTACCTTGCACCAACTCAACAAACTCCAAACGAGAAAACCTTGCAATAACGCAATCTGGCCGCCAACAACCATCATGGCGATTTTCTCCTTTATTTCACAAGCATAAAAATTTATCATATCATAGTTTAAGTTACAATGGGGCTAAGACCCTAGCCTTATATTGGTGCACAATGCACGGCCTTGACTAAAACTTACGCACAACCTGGCCTAAGGCCGAAACAAACTCCAATACGAACTAAAAAGGAAATACCTAAACTGCTACTTCTGGATTCTCTCTCAATTTGCGATGTGACCATGAGGATTCCATGGCTGGCACCTCATCCATTTTATGGGGCTTCGAAATAGCTTTCCAACGAGTCCAAGAACGCCCAAATCGGACTCCGTTTGTGAAAGTTATGGACGTTTTAATGTTGGACTTCCTATCTGACCCGAACCGAATCCGAATTGAATTCAAATCTTTATATGTTTCCTTTTCTTGTTCAAAGGGCTTCCAAATCCGTTTGGAACCAGAAAAGAAGTCCTTCTCATCCTTTGGAAAGCGATGGTATGGTAGGATTATACCTTTACTTGTATTGCAATACTCAGACTCTCTATGTTTGGCAAGTCTCGCGCGTCTCTCCGGATAGCCCGTGCAGCAAGCAATGAAGTTGCCACAACTTTGTGTAGGAAACTCCAAATCATGCACCATTTGATTCATTGGAAAGTAGACTTCATTAGCTTTCCAAATATATATTTTGTGTGCATTAGAAACATCAGAATTAGCGTTGCAATCTTCATGAACATTGTTGACAGAACTGCAATCACGAGAACTTGATTGATCTTGTGTCTTCCTCTTTTTCCAAACTAGCTTTCTTTTGTTTACCATCTACACCTCTAATTTCATGCATTGTTGTCTTGTTTGCATTGCGCAAAGGAGCAATCACATAAGCATCCGCATGAACTAGGATATTCTTCATTCTCCCATAACTGATTGCTTCTTTCTCCTTACGCAATTCAGAGCTACTAAGCCTTGTAACTTCATATTGCATGGGTGAAGCACAAATCAATGTAGTATTCACATTCTTAGCCATATCAACTAGCTTTCAAAGGATGTGTCTTTTCAAGACGGGAGCTACAAGTTAATTAGAGTAAACATTGTAGCAACTTTATTTATATTAGTCAAAATCACATATTTCTATTACTCTATACTCTCTGTCATGAACAGCCCAAAAGACATAAGTCGCAGCAAAAAGTCATAAGCCAAAGCAAAAAAAAAGGTGGGCCAAAATGTTCCAGTTGAGTTAATAGAAGTGCCTAAGAGGAACGACCTGTTTATTTTAGGTTAAGCCAAAGGTTTTTGGCTTTCGACTGTTAACTTTTAGCTCAAATTGTATTATAGAGATTGTTAGATTTTTCTGATTTATTTAATTAAAGGAAAATAAGGAAAAAAACACTGCTTTATTTCCAAAGACAAAGCAAAGAAAAAGGAAAAAGCCAATAGACCAAAAAATCAAAATTAAAAAGTCAACATGTTTATTTCAAATTTTGAAAGCTGAAAGTCAGAAGCTGAAGTTGGAATGAATGGTGAACTAAGGATACAATTCAGTGGTAAAATCAATATAGTTTCACAAACAGTTCTCAAGGATAACATCATTCATCCGATTAATGATATGTTGGTTGCACAATCACTTGTGCTGAACATTCTTAGTTCATTTTCATGAACACAACAGACTAAGCTAATCGCGAGTTCTTAAGCGCTCTATGAATTGGTGCATAACCATTTTTTTAACGTCTCATCATTAGATGCCTAAAATGCAAGCTAATAGAGTATATGAATAGGTTCGTCCGTTTCGGCTTCTGCTTCTAGCTTCTAGTTCACTATTTCTTAATTTTGTTTTTTCTGGCTTTTTGATATTTTTGGCTTTTTTGTCTTTTCTTTTTTTCCCGTATCTGTTTGTATTGTCTGTGATGGGCTAATCTGTTTTTTTATTTTTAAAATTTTTAAAAATTTAATTACACTAAAAAACCAACAGCAACTACAGTGCAAAATAAGACAGTTACAGTACAAAATAAGCTAAAACCAACTTATTTCAGCCGAATTGAGTGCCCCCTATGTGCCTGTGTGCTTGCAGTATGTTCCTCTCATTTTCTTATATTAGCATTAAATGATTTGTGATAATAGGCGTATTATGCATCCCACTTCTCTCATGTATATATCTCTTTCTTACTTTTTCTATCGCTCGTCACTTCTTTTAGAAACCACTTTCTTAGTCACTAGTGGCCCTGTTCTTTCTAGTTTTTTACTTTTGCTATAGTACCTAATTTTCAAACGAAATATTTTTTAAGACAGGATCTATAAGTTAATTGTAGTACACATTAAAAGTCCATCACCTGTATCGGCTAAAATTGTATACAAGTACCTGTTTTTTAGTAATATTTGTCATGAATTACTAAAATTCAAAATTTTTAGCTAAAATCTAAAAGCCACAACAAAAAAACAAACATACTATTTATTTTCGGTTAAAAGCTATCAATCATAGTTAGCACAAACAGGCTCTTAAGCTGGAGCAACTTTCGTTCCTCTTGCCTTGCAGAAAACCGTAAGCATCGCTTCAACAAGCGTTATCCTTGCAATAAATGCACAGCAACATGATTCCTGTTGAGGAACCGTCGCTGGCGACCAGTCCGAACGATTCCTCTGTTTAGAACAAGAACGAATCAATCACAGAATCACAGAAGAATAGATTGAACACACATAGAGAGATACAGAGAACTTCTGGTCTTTCTTTATTGCTTTCATTTATGTGTACATAATATGCTAGTATGGCTCCCTATTTATAGACTACAATGAGGTGCCCACCATGGGTCGTGGGCTGCTGGCCCAGGCCCAGGTTTCTTAACACTTCCCCTTGGGCACTCATCCGACACGTTCATGCCTCGTTAAAACTCCATAAAAACCCAGTGGAAAAAATTTGGAGAAAGAGTAGATAATACATGTTATGCTGTGATGCACGAATTGTCTCATTAAAAACCTTGGTCGAGAAACTACAGGAAAACTCGTCAAGGGAAAAAGAGTACAATCCACCCAATTCATTTAGTCTTCAAGACTTTATTCCTTTGGGTACTTAATCTTCATGATCAAGATTTACTAACGGGCTTGAGAGAATTCTCCCCCTGAACTCTGCACTTCTCTAAGTCTCATCATTCCAATCCCTCACACGCACCTTTCAAAGCTAGATGCGGGGAGTGACTTAGTGAACAAATCTACATGACTTAGTGTGCAGTACTTTAATTTTGTTCATCTTTTGCAATTCATGAGTATAGAGGAACTTGGGGTTGATATACTTACATAGTCTGTCTGCACTTGTGCAACACAAGCTGCATTACCTTCATGGATAATTGTGGGGATTTACATAATGTTCATCCTACACGACTGCTGGATGTGGTGAACCATTCGGCGGAACCAAGCGCACTCTCGTGCGGCTTCATACAGTGCTATAATTTCTGAGTGGTTCGTCGAAGTAGTACAAGGCTTTGCTTAGACGATTTCCAAGGAATTGCAGTTCCACCACACAGAAATACATAACCTGTTTGTAACTTTGCGGTATGCGGGTCCGACAGGTACCCAGCATCTGCATATCCAATCAAGTTCAGATCTTGATTCTTTCTATAGAACAATCCAAGGTCCTTGCTTCCTTGGAGGTATCGGAAGATGTCCTTTATGCCCTGCCAATGCCTTTTGGTGGGCTCTGCACTGTACCTTGCTAACAGGTTCACAGCAAATGCAAATGTCCGATCTAGTGCAGTTTGCTAAGTACATGAGTGCTCCCACTGCACTCAAGTATGGGAATTCCGGTCCCAGGACTTCCTCCCCCTCTTACCTAGGTCAGAAATGATCGTTTTCTTGCTGTAAAGACCTCCCGATCATCGGTACTTTCGAGGAAAATGTCTTCTCGAAGCCAAACCTTTCAAGCACCATCTGAGTGTAGGTCGACTAATGTACCAAGATTCCTTCAGGGACATGCTCAAGCTGCAATCCTAAGCAAAACTTGGTCTTGCCCAAATCTTTCATTTCAAATTCTGACTCCAAGTAGGAGCTTGCTTCTTTTATGTCTTCGGCTGTCCCGATGATATTCAGATCATCTACATACACAGAGATTATACAGAATCCATTCTGGGGATCGCCGTATAAATACACAAGGAGAGTCTTCATTGTTCGTGTAGCCTTTCTTGCAGAGAAAGTCGCTCAAGTGATTATACCACATTCTTCCATATTGTTTCAGTCCATACAGTGACTTTCTGAGTTTCACACTGTACAGATTTCTATTTGCTCTGTCTTAGTTCAGGAGAGGTATTCCTTCAGGGACTTTCATATAAATCTCCGAATCCAAGTTGCCGTAAAGGTATGCAGTCACAACATCCATCAATTTCATTTCTAAGTTTAAGTTCACTGCCATTGAGATCAAATATCTAAAGGTAATTCCACTCATGAGTGGGGAGTAGGTTTCTTCATAATCAACTCCAGGACGTTGAGTGAAACCTTGGGGTACTAGCCTTGCTTTGTATCTCACTACTTCATTTTTTTCATTTCTCTTTCGAACAAATACCCACTTGTGCACAACAGGATGTACATGGGGAGGCGTGCGGCATACGGGCCCAAACACTTCTCTTTTGTTCAGAGATAGCAATTCAGTTGTTATTGCCTTCTTCCAATCTTCCCAAACTGATCTCTTCTTACATTCAGCGAGCGATGCAGGCTCGGGATCAAGATCAATAATGGAGGCAATTTTCTTTGCGAAGTAGATACCGATATTAGTTGTTGTCCTATTCATGGACTCTCCCGTGTGCACATAATTTATAACTATTTCTTCATTAGTTGCTTCTTCTGGAGCGATTGCTTCTGCTGGAGCTTCAGCTTGCGCATCGCTTCTTTCAATTGCGGTGGCAAGTCCCTTTAGTTTTTCGGCTCTGATGTGTGCGCACACATTCATGCCGATGGGGATATTCAGATCTGGTATGCCTTTTCTGAAGGTGTCATACTTGTGCCAGGTCTCAACTGGCTCCCCTTTTCATTCTGGAGACTTCAGTGATCGGCTGTGATAAGTCCTTCTTATCCTTCTTCACCAGGCGTTCCCGGTTACTAAGGATTCGAGGAACCGGAGTTCTCGTCCTCTTTTTAATTTTTTGAGGCCTCTGGCGAGATTAGGATACCTTACCTTTCTTTGGTATTTCAACCCTCTCCGGTGCAGTGCGTGCAGACACATGCGACTTAGTCACACTCTTCAAATCACTACAGTGATCAGGCAGCTGATTTGCTAATGCTTGCAAATCAATTGTCTTCTGGACTTCTCTTGTCTTCTGGACTTTTATTGTCTTCTGGACTTCTCTTGTCTTTTGGACTTCTATTTGCTTTACTAGTGCGCGGGTCATCTGCATGGGTTCCCATGGCTTGCCACGTAATTTCCCGACATTCTTCATCAAGGGGTTGATTTCCTCCCCCTAATGTTGGGAAATTTTCGGTGGTGACCCCTTGCGCTATTTGCATAGGTGAATGGATGTTGTAGGCCGAAGGTCTAAGGTTGATGAGATTCGCTGCATGTAGGACTGCGTGTCCCCAACATGTAGCTGGCAAATTACAATTATGCAAGAGGGGTTGGGCAATAAATTTAATTCTTTTAGTTAAATCCTCTGCCAGACCATTCTGGGTATGGACATGCGGTACCGAATGCTCAACTGCAATTCCTATCGCCATGCAATAATCATCAAATGCCTTTGAAGTAAATTCTCTGGCGTTGTCCATTCTAATGGACTTGATATGATGATCAGGAAACACATTTCTGATACGAATGATCTGCGAGATCAATTTTTGCAAAGGCGTGGTTTCTTGTGGACAATAAACCCATATATGACCACTTCGTAGAAGCGTCAATGAGCACCATGAAATACTTAAATGCCCCTGAGATGGGCTGAATGAGACCGCAATGTCTCCCTGGATGTGTTCCAGGAATGCAGGGACTTCATCCTTCACTTTCAGAGTGGAGGGTCTAGTAATTAGTTTCCCGGTGGCACATGCAGGGCACACAAAATTTTTATGATTCGAGAAATTCTTCACATTAATATTATACCCATGCGAGTTATTTATTTTGTTTCTCATTATCCTAAGACCTGGGTGGCCTAATCTGTCATGCCCGATACAGAAGAGTTCAGAGCTTCTAAATACTATCTTCAGGACAGTCTAGGCTGCAGATATAGTATAGCCCAGTTTTTAGTGAAGGAAGTTTTCTAATACTCTTTTCCATTCTTTTCGCGCTTCGTAATGAGCAGGTATTCCTTACCGTACTCTTCTTTAGTTTCAACATGGAAACCATTGGCGCGAATATCCTTAAAATTTATGAGAGTTCTAGTCGATTCTGGGTACAATAAGGTTTCTTCAGTGACCAAAATTGTGCCCATTGTGGCTCTTCCTGAACTAAGTATACATACATCGCTTCTGGTGATTATCGTAAGACTGTCAATGCTCTTACGAATCGACTAAAAATAGTTAATCTCTCTAAGGATGATATGCATTGTGCCGCTGCTAGCTAAGCACACTTCCTTCATAGGGCGCTACACGCGTTCTAATATAGGGTATTTTATTAATATGTACTAGAAGGCATTCAACACATAAATAAAATTCTCCGATATCAGAATATATCATGCCATTATAAACTGAATAAATGAATGAATTCTTCAAATATCATTCAACTATCACGAGAAAATAAATGCTAAAGTACCATCCATGCAAATTCTAACTTTTCCTTTCCACACAAATAAATGACATTTAAAGTCTAAATGCATTCTATGCATCAGACTTCTTGTGGTATTTTCTCGGGGTTGACATTCTCTTCAAGAGAAATCATGGCGTCGGCTGCTTCTAGGTCGAAAAGAGTTGCTTCTATCGTGATGGTTTCAACCTCTATCAGTGCAGGCAGCTACTCAGAATTCTATCTTGCTAGCCTTATTCTCTCGTAGAGCATCTGATTCGCCATTCTGGGCTGCAGCCTTACCCTTCCTTCCCTTTTTTTTATCAAGGGCTTTCACACCTTGTTGCTCCCGGCGTTGGCTTCACGGCCAACGGAGCTCCCAGGTGGCTGAGTGACGTAGTTCTTACGGAGAACTTTGTCCTGAGCCTCTGCAACTTGCATTATATCAATCAATTCGGCGTATTCCTCATAACCATTTTGACGATAGTTGCGTGCAGATCGTACTACATTGGGGTGGAAGGGTTTTCTCAATTTTCTGTATTGGGGTACAAATCTTGTGCAAGGCAAAATTGTATTCCCCGATCATCTTAAAGTCGGCAATCCTTAGTCTGATCCACTCCTGCTCTGCTTGAGGAAGAATGGTGTACTTTAGCCTCTCAAACCGCTTCTTGAGTGCGGTCCAGAGTGCTAGTGCGCTCTCCTCCGCCACGCACTCATTCTTGAGAGTGAGGTAGAGGTGGTGCCTGAGAAAATGAAGTGTTTGATCATTCTCCTCATGTGTGGGTTGGGCGTCATACAGTCTGCCAATCCCATAGCCGCGCGGAGCTTCTTGGTTTCAAGCACAATCTCGACATCGGATGCTCATGTCAGATAGTTTTGGCCATGCTGGGCCAGCTCGTCGAACTTCTGGTTCATGATGTCAGTCATCCATATGTATATATAAGTTTACTTCTGGTAAATATGCACGGAATAATTTACTGCGGGTAAATAAATGGTACAGAAGTTTCTAGTAATGTTCCAGAATTTTCTATGCATTTTCTATAATTTTAATGCTAATTTCAGTGATTAAAAGCAATTTTCAGCAATTACAATTAACCAAAATAGTAAATAAATACAGAAAATACAGAGAATAATAATGGCCGAAATAAATATACTTCAAATGCTAAAAATGATTCAAAATTCGGATGAGGCCCTTTTACGCTAGAATATAAATTTTAGCGAATTCTGCAATTTCTAGGGGTTTCTACGCAAATTTTCAGTTCAGACAAAAATTCGCGCAATTTTCTGATTTTACCAAGGGGTTTTCTGCAAAATTTTGAACCCGCTCATAAATTTGAGGGCTTATTCATAATTTTTGAAATTACCGAGGGGAAGGGGTAGGGTTTACCCTACCTTGTTCGCACCTAGCGGCGGCGGCGCCGGTTCAAACCCGAGGGGCGGCACCGGTGGCAATGCCGTGCGGCGCAGGCAGAGCCGGGCGGCAGCGGCATCAGCCGCCGTGCGGGACGCGGCGCACGGAGGCCGAGCGGCGCGGTGATCTTTGGTGCGGTGGCGCCATTCGTGGCGGCGTGAGGAGGCGGTTGTGGCGGCGCCATTGCCTGCGCGCGAGGCGGCGTGTGCGGCACCATTCGGGCGCGCGCGGTGGCGAGCCGGCGTATCTGGCGCGGGCGGCGGCGGTGCTCATGTACACGGAGATCGAGGCGTCGGCCATGGGGAGACGCGCATGCGGGCGTGGTGGAGCCGGTGCCGATGGCCGGCTTCGGGGGCGGCCGGTTGAAACCCAAGTGGTGGCAGCGCTTTGCATGGGAGGCGGCGGGCTACCAGCGCCGTGCGGGGCATTAATCAGCCGGTGGCGGCACGCGGTTCTTCGGAAACCGAGTGGACGCGGGACGGCGACCAACAGCACGGCCGACGGCAGTGGCGCCTCGTCTTTGAGGCGGCGGCCGTCGCGGGCGCGTCGCGGCGCAGAACGAGCAGCGGCCGTGAAGTCGGCCGCATGCGGCGAGTGTCGGCCGGTGGCGGGGCGGCGACCGTGGCGGCTTCAGCGCGGCGCTGGCGGCGGTGGTGGCTCGGGCTCCATGGTGGCCGGCGCGGTGGCGCATCGGCGCAACGATGGTGTTTTTTCTCTGTGTGATGCAGTGCATAAACCGAACAGGGATGATGCAAAACAAAATTTCCGTTTCGTTTCTAGTCTACGATGCAATCAACTTCTACCCCTTTTTCGCAATCTACCTAATGACATTGTGCCGGCGACTTCAGGTCTGCTCGCGGTAGATTAGGGCAGATTTGCATCGTTTTTTCTTTTCTAATCTACAGTGCAATCAACATCTACCCTTTGATGCAATCTACCGATTGATATTGTGCTGGCGACTTCAAGTCTGCTCGCAGTAAACTAGGGCGGATTTGCACCGTAGAGATTCAATATAGAACGCGAGAGAAAATACAGATTCAAAGCGATCTAGAAAATTCAATCTGTGCTTCGATGATTATCTTCGTTCACTGGAGCGAAGTCGTGCTGATAATGTATTGAGGAACCGTCGCTGGCGACCAGTCCAAACGATTCCTCTATTTAGAACAAGAACGAATTAATCACAGAATCACAGAAGAATAGATTGAACACACAGAGAGATAGAGAGAACTTCTGGTCTTTCTTTATTATGTTCATTCATATGTACATAATATGCTGATAGAGTTTCCTATTTATAAACTACAATGAAATATCCATTATGTACCATGGGCTGCTGGCCAGGCCCAGATTTCTTTAACAATTCCTTCCTCGCACGCCCCGCAGGTGGTTGCCGAGATGCTTCCGTATCCTTTCACAGAAATCGTCTCCCCGCCAGAAACCAGCAGGGTAAACCGCCGCGAAACCGTCCGGATTCTAGAATCTTCCAGGTGGGGCCCGCCCCTCCCTAATTTTATACGCCCCCCGCATGGTTTGTTCATCGTCCCCCGTCGAATCGAATATTTCCTCCCCCTCCTCCACGCTTCGCGGCTCTGCCTCTCGCTCGCAGGTAATAATAGTGTGCCTCCCATCAGATTTCGCGTTGGATTCTGGCGTGCTCTAGGGCATAAGGTTGACTGCTGTTGCTGTATCTGAGTTGGGTTCGTGGGGCGGATTATATCGAGGGTTTTTTTCGCTTGGTCTGGTGCTCGATTTGGGGGCGTTCTTGGCGGTTCGGGTGCAGTTAGGCTTGGGGTCGTGATTTGATTGCTAATTTGATCCATGCGCGTGGCTACGTGGAATCAAAGATTGGTTTTTTTTGTTGGGGTATGGGATTGGGATCTTTTCGGAAGAAAGGGTTGGAATTTCCTCCGGAAGGTTGCTGGTTTTTAGCCTGGCCGAGCGGTTACGGTAGAAATAGATCGAGTGCGATGTGAGACCCAAATCAATCTCGTAGGTTTAGCCTTTTAAGGGGCCCTAGAATTTTTCCTCTATGAATAACTATACAGGTTTTTCCTTCCCCAAATAATGACTGTTCGTATCTTGTTTGTGCGGATTGAAAGGTGTAGATTACTAGATTTTTAATTCTATTGTTGTGAATACTGAGCTTAACCTTATAGAAGATCTGAAATATAGCTGACATTTTTGGGAGAGTTTCTGATCAACAGACGTCCTGTTTATCACAACTAATTGGGGACCTTTCTTGGTGTTATTCTTGGTTTAGCCTTTTTCATTCTACTTATGAACATGGCATGATGGCAAGTTTACCCTTCGCCCAAAATTGGACCCTTTTGGAAGGTTTCACAGTACTGGGCAAAGAGAGAATATCTAGTGTGCGCATCCCACGTCTAAAAGTTTTGAAAAATTCCAAAAAAAAAGGATGTTGTAGGATTGATTACTAATCAGAGGGGGTGAATGATTGTCGCCACCTTTTTGAAGTCTCCAAATGGTCGGTGAAGCTTTCGACTGTTCAGAGATCAATCGTCTAAACAGATGTCCAGCATATAATCGCTCGATCGATCGTTCTGCTTGACCGCCCGCTCGATCGATCGATCTGTTCGACCGCTTCGTCCAATTGCTTTGCTCGTCGTCGTATGATCCAAACCACTAGCAATCACCAGCGCACTTCAAGCAAATCAAGAATCATATTGATTCAAGACTATCTTTATTGCTGGAATTTCGTGGATTTATAAAGTGCCCTCCCAAGCATCTCTAAAAACCTTCTCGACGAAAGCCCTCTCAAAACTGCACTAAAAACTTTCTTAAAAGCCACATGTTAGCCTTTAGCCTCTTTGTTTTTATAGGCTAATGTCTAAACTGTGTCCGCCTCAAACACGAACACAAAACTCTATCTCTTCCTCAAATCAAGAGACCCGAAACCCTTCCGAACATGAGTTTTATTCAAACTCTCAATCTTCTCAGTTATGTACTCCATCCACAACTTCTAACCAAATACGTGACGAAGTCTCCAAGACCGCAGCTCCTGTGTCTCGATCACGCACCATCAACTCCTGTGTCGAAACCTCCAGGACCGCACCTTCTGTAGTTTCTCCACGTATTATCATCACTCGTGTGGAAGCCTCTTGGACTGTACCGCCCGTAGCTTCTCCACGTGCTCCAGCGTGAGCCTGACCACCTCGCGTGGCATCCTCGATCGCTTGGACCTCAGATTTTCCCATCCTAGTCTCGATCCTCCTCGTCATCGACTATGACCACCTCTACACCAACCTGCACATCAAAGATCAAATAATATTTTTCCGATATAAGTTCTTCATAACTTGACCGGCATCAGTCCACACGCACAACCTCACTGTTAACCATCCATGAATACCAATCAAGTCGTCCACGACCACAAATCTCATCGCTATCCAAAAATCAATATTAGATCACTCAATACGACCGCTAGCTCAACGAGTACTTGAAAATAACAAGTACTCGGAAATTACCATCGCTCCGCTTAAAACACTTGGGAATAATAAGCATCGCTACCGACCACAGAACCAACGAGTACCAACTCTGTACTGCATCACTGATAACCGCTACCAAGTACCCATCTAATATTGTAGCACCGACCACAATTGCGAAACCCACGACTGCAAAGCTTTCGACTACCAACCAGCAAAGTCTACGAGTACCGAGTCCTTTCAATTTCCGAGTACCATGTCCTTCGAGTATTGTTCCTTCGAGCACTCTTCACCGACCACCATGCACCAGCCAGTCATATAGCTGGCCAAACACAAGTACTCGAAGTACTCAAAGATCACAAGAGTTGAAACACTCGTACCGACTATAAAGTCTACGAGTATCAACTGTGAAGCTTACAGCAACCGATCGCAAAAGCCTTCGACTACCGTCTACCGATCGCGAGGTCTACGACAACCGATCAAAAAGTCTAAGACAACGACAACAGACCGTAAAATCTACACATACCGATCATAAAGTCGTCGACTATCGAGTATCGACCAGAAAAGTCCACGACTATCGACCAGTTACTATAGCAGACGTTCATAGACAAGGTATTGTAGCTATGACCATCGACAAAAACACTGTAGCTACAACCATCAAAAAGTATTGTAGCTACGATCGGTTCACTGTAACTTACCATTTTCGATCAGGTATGGTTGTTTTGCCGTAGTCGAAATGTTGTGATTGAAGACTGACAATGTCGAAATCCTATGGTCAGATTGCCGTGGTCGAAGCCGGACGTGGTCGAAGCCGAACGTAGTCGACTTATTGTGGTCGAAGTCTGACGTGGTCAAAGCCTGTCGTTGACCAGCCATCACAAGGCCGATCGAATTACCATCCGTGGTCGAAATCATACGTGGTCATTTTGTCATTCTGAAAACTCAAACACAGAAGTGCATCGACCAGAACTTTCACAAATGCAAATTTCAATAAAATCAAATGTCAATTATTCATCATTAACAACATGCACGACCATCACATGGTCTCACAGATGTTGTTTGTTCTGTAATAGTAACTTCATACTTGTTGGTAATAGCTAGTGGTGTTACACAGTGCATTCTCTTCCTTTCATAGCTATCTCTGGCAGTGTTGGTGATTGTAATATCTTTATCAATTGCAGTTTGCTTCACCTCGGAGAACAGCAAGATGGCTGCCAATGTTGGGGAATCGACGAGCGGCGGCAGCAGTGGCGATGCAGCTGGGGAGAGCTTCGAGTGCAATATCTGCTTTGAGTTGCCACAAGAGCCAATAGTAACTCTCTGTGGCCATCTCTTCTGCTGGCCATGCCTTTACAGGTGGCTGCACATCCACGCACACTCACCAGAGTGCCCGGTGTGCAAGGCCGTCGTTGAAGAGGACAAGCTTGTTCCACTTTATGGCCGTGGCAAGGACCGTGTCGACCCGAGGTCAAAGAACATACCCGAGGCTGACATTCCTCACCGCCCGACAGGCCAGAGGCCTGCAACAGCCCAACAGGCTGATCCTAACAACAATTTTGCTTATGCCAATGCGAATCCATGGTTCGTGGGCACGGGACACCCATTGGCAAATGTACGGTTCTCAGCTGCATTTGGGGGGCTATTCCCTATGCTTAGCTTCCAAGTGCATGGATTTCCAGATGCAACTGCTTATGCTCAGCCTGCTGGGTTTCACTATGGGTATGGCCATGGCCATGGCCATGGATTCCATGGCGGGCATATGGGACATGCCCATGCCGTCCCCCGACAAGGACCGCTTGGGCAACAGCAGCAGGCAGACGTCTACCTGAAGGCCCTGCTCTTCATGGTTGGAGTTCTTGTGATTGCAAGCCTGCTTGCATTTTAAGGTTGCTAACAGCTTCACATTCTGATGGCTGTTGGCAAAAGAACTGCCGACTATCTCTCGGTGGCATCATGGTGTGTGCATTATCTTGCTGCCAAATGTGACATAAGTTAATTTGAATATTTATATGAGGTGTCCATAAAGTACCTGTATTTAGATCTAGATAAGCAGCTACATCTTACAGCATCATATATCCTGTTAGGATGAACCTGGTATAATGTTTTGTAGTTTTGACGCCTTTGATGAACGTGATGTACAGTTGTTGGGAGGCCATCTCATTGTGTTTGTGTCGTGTCCGTTTAGACTGGATACCATAAGGCAGTACATATAAGAATTAGCTTTTTCTTTGTTTGCACCAAATTGACAATTTGTTGACAGTTAATGATGAATAAGTCTCTGTACTGTGGTCTTTGTGGGGCTGTGGTAGTTTTTGTTTTTTTTGACTGCTTTAGGATAGCATCTGCTTTTAGGACAGCATCTGCTTTTGCTTTAGGACAGCATCTGCTTTTAGGACAGCATCTGCTTTTAGGACAGCATCTGCTTTTAGGACAGCATCTGCTTTAGGACAGCATCTGCTTTTAGGACAGCATCTGCTTTAGGACAGCATATTGACCGCTTTAGGACAGCATCTAGGATAGCATCGTAGCATATGCTTGGCTGGTTCTCAGCCTATAAATTTGTATCCCCAACCCCTCAGGTTGGCATGGCATTGTGTGAGCAATAAACAAGAAAACTTGCCCCATCTCCTAGTGTCATCCTCTCCATGAGAGTAAGGATCTTGCTATCACCAAGAGCAAGAGTCCAGCGACTAACAAGTGGTATCGAGCCTTAGTATCCTGTAGCTTGAGCATCTCTGCTCATCTCCTTCTCGACCTCGCGGCACCCGGCCCGATGCGGCGGCGGCTCGGTGTCCCCGCTCACTCCTCTCGGAGGCGGCGGCGGCTCGTCGAAGCGACCCTCTCTCCGCAACGCCCCGATGGCGCGCCATGTCCGCAGGCGATCTCGGCCTTCGATCGCCTCGAGCATGCGGCGTCGTGACGGCCGAGCTTCGTCGTGTGAGCAGCCAGCGGCAGCAGCGGCGGCGACGACGCGGCGGCGAAAAAGCGTCAAAGGCGGGAGGGGGCGCAGCGCGGCGGCGAGCGGAGGTGGCGGCGGCGGCGGCGGATGCGCGCGTCGCGGCGGCAGCGAGGTCAAGGCTCTGCGGCGGCAGCAACAGCGGCTCGCTCTGTTGATAGCAGCGCCGCGGACCCTCGGCTGCTGGAGAGGAAGCGGCGCAAGGGCGAAGCAGCGCAATGGGCGGCGCGCGACGCCACGCAGCGCGGCGGCCAGACAGGCCGCGGGCGCGCGGCGCTCTGAAGAGGCGCACGGCGGTGGCGCTCTGGAGGAGGCACGCCGCAGCGGCGGCGTGCGGTCGGCGGAGAGCGCGGCCCTCACGAACAACGCGCTCTCTCCCGGTTGATACCGTGGTCACCACAGTACGGTATCATCGAGGGCGTCGGCCCGGCGGCGGTGGCCTACCTCACCAAGACCAACTCGTCGAGTGGGCTGCGGTGATGAGGTGAAGCTCGGTGCGGCATATGTGGGATGCGATCCGATGCGGCGGCGTCGACTACGACCGGGATCGGCGGCGGCTGGATGCTCTCATCGCCGCGATCCGCGCCCGAGATGCGATTCTCGCTTACCAACAAGCGGACGCCAAAGAGGCTTGGGGCGCCATCGCTGCGGCACGCATCGGCGGCGACCGCGCGCAAGTCTACGCTGCGGGCACTACGCGCGGAGGTGGGAGCACACGGCCTTCAAGCGGTGAGGACATTGATGACTTTGCTCTCGTCTCAACACTCATTGCGAAGTTGGTGCGATTCGGTGGCGACACCTACGGCGAGGAGAGAGCGTGGAGAAGCTCTTCCGCTGCGTCCCGAGAAGTACAAGCGGATGGCTCGCTCGATCGGGTCTCTGCTGGACCTTTCCACGATGACCATCGAGGCGTTGGGTCGCCTCAAGGTCGTCGACATCGATGAGCCACGAGCCTCTCGGGACCGTCACCATTGGCGGAAGCTCCTCGCTCGGGAAGCGGTGGGTGCGGCCAAGGTGACAAGAAGAAGGGGAGCCTTCTTCCACGACGACGCGCAAGAGTGGCAAGCGCGCAAGCGCGCAAAGCGCCAGGCGGCGTCTTTGGCAAGCAAAGCGGCGCGAGGCGACTCTTGCCACAAGCTGCGGCAAGCTTGGTCATTGGGCCAGGAGTGTCGGCGACCACGACGGCGGCGGCCCACGTCGCGCGCGAGCGAGGAGGAGCGGCGGTCTGTTCATTGCTCATGCGAGTATCGAACTACCTCGGCACCGCCGCGCGGTGGCTCTCCTCCACCTTGACGAGCCAAAGCACACGCCCTCCGGCGGCGGTTCGGCAATGACAAGACCGGCGGGTGGTGCCTCGACACCGGCGCCACCCACCACATGGTAGGCGGCGGAGTTCTTCTCGAGCTCGACTCGAGCGTTCGAGGCACCGTCAAGTTCGGCGACGCCTCGCCGTGGAGATCAAGGCGTCGGCTCTGTCGTCTTAAATCGCCAAGGCGGCGAGCACCGCCGCTTCGGCGTCTACTACATCCCGATCTGCGAACTCCATCATCGGCTTGGGACGGTGGATGAGAACGGCTCGCGTGTCGAGATCGAACATGGGGTGCTGCGGTTTGGGATCTTCGACGCCGCCTCCTTGCCAAGGTAACGAGGCGCAAATCGTCTCTACACTCTTCACGTGCGGTGGCACAACCCTCTGTCTCGCGGCTCGTCGGAGACGACGGCGTGCGATAACACGCAGCGCTTTGGGCACCTTCACCGAGGCCACAGGCGGCTCGGTGCCACGGAAATGGTGCGAGGCTGCCGTGCCTTGACCATGTGGAGCGGCTCTGCGGCGTCTGCGTGTTGGCGGCGGGCGACTCCCTCCCAGCGGCGAGTTTCGAGCCAAGGAGAGGCTCGAGCTCGTGCACGGGACTTGTGTGGCCCGGTGACACCGCCACACCGGGAGGACGGCGCTACTTCCTGCTGCTCGTCGGCGACCTATCCGCTACATGTGGGTGATGGTCCTCGGCAGCAAGGGAGAGGCTGCGGGCGCCATCGAGCGCCGCGCAGTTCTTTGCGGGGCGAGTGCGACCGCAAGCTGCGCGTCTTTGCGCCACAACGGCGGCGAATTCACGGCGGCTGGTCGCGTCGTCTTTGCGTGCGATGAGGGCATTCAGCGCCACTACTCCGCGCCGTCAGCCCGCGGCGAGCGGCGTCGTCGGCAGCGCAACGAGGCGGTTGTGGGGATGGCTCGGGCCCTCCTCAGCGAGGGATGCCGGTGTCTTACGGGAGAAGCGGTGGTGGCGGCCGTCTACATCCTCAACCGCTCGCCTACCAAGGCGCTCGGCGGCGGGGCGCCATACGAGGCTTGGCATGGCGCAAGCGGCGGTCTCCACTTGCGGGTCTTGGCTCCCTCGCGTTCGCCAAGGAGCTTGGCCACATCGGCAAGCTCGGCGGCGAGAGCACTCGGGAGTGTTCGCCGGCTACGCGGAGGGCTCGAAGGCCTACCGCATCCTCGACCACGACACCGGCGCGTCGCATCTCGCGTGGCGTGTTCGACGGCGGCGGCGGGCGTGGGACAAGGCGGTGGGCGGCGGTTCGGCCTCGACTCTCGAGGACTTTGTTGTGGACTACGTCCGCCGAGAGCGGGAGCTAGCGGCTCGTCTTCACGAGCTCGTCCACCTCGACACCTTGCTCGCCATCGGCTCGGCGAGTGCTCCACCACTTCGGCACGCCTCGCCCCTCTTCACCACGGCTCACCACTCTCCCGCCGGCGGCACATCACCGGATCGGCCCCAGCGGCTTGGTCCACGGCGAGCAGCGCCGCGGTGGAGTTCGCTACTCCAACGTCTCACGACGAGATCGCGTCGGCGCTACCACGACGGCGAGACTCTGCGCTACCGTCACCGTGGGCGACCTCCTCGGCGAACGATCGGTCCACGGGTAGCGCGCGCGACCAGCGGGCGCACCCAGCATGCGACGACGGCGAGCCCGCTCCTTGGCCGAGGCGGAGGAGGCGCGGCGTGGCGTGTCGCGATGAAGCGAGAGATGGGCGCCGTCGGCGGAACGGACGTGGGAGGCGGCGGATCTTCTGCCGGTCACCGCGCGATCACCCTTAAGTGGGTGTTCAGGCTGAAGCGGGATGGCCGGCGCCATCGTCAAGCACAAGGCTCGCTTGGTGGCACGAGGCCGTGCGGCGGGAGAAGTCGACCGATGGCGCCGCACCGTCGCCGCGGATGGAGTCCGTCGCGACTTCTCTCGCACTTGCGCCCGGGGAGGATTGGCGCGTCCATCACATGGACGTCAAGTCCGCCTTCCTCAACGGCGATTTGAAGGAGGAGGTCTACGTCCGCCAACCGCCGGGATTCGTCATCCCCGGCAAGGAGGGCAAGGTTCTCGGCCTGCGCAAGGCCCTCTACGGCTTGCGGCAGGCACCACGAGCCTGGAATGCTAAGCTGGACTCCACCCTCAAGCAAATGGGGTTCCAGCAGAGCGCACACGAGGCTGCGGTCTACCGGCGGGGCAAAGGCGGCAACGCCCTGCTGGTGGGCGTCTACGTCGACGACCTGGTGATCACCGGCTCCAAGGAGGCCGAGTCGGCGTTCAAGGCGGAGATGAAGACCGTCTTCCGGATGAGCGACTTGGGCTCCTCTCCTTCTACACGGGATCGAGGTCCACGGGGCAGCTCCGTATCTCCCGCGTCGGACCGCCTCGCCAAGCGCACCGTCGAGTGGCGGGCTCACCGACCGCAACCCACCCACACTCCAATGGAGGAAAGGCTGAAGGCCGAGCCGCGACAACGACGGCGGAGGAGGTGGGCGCGACGCGATCTGCGCGCATCGTGGGCGACCTTCGCTACCTCGTCCACACGCGCGTCAGTTGGCGTTCGCCGTCGGCTCGTCGATCGGTTCATGCGGCGACCGACGACGAGCATCGGCGGCCGTGAAGAGGATCCTCCGCTACGTTGCGGGCACCTCCGACTACGGCTTGCACTACCCGAGGTGTCGGCGCGCGCACTTCGCCGAGTGCAGCGGCGGCGACCACGCGGCGACATCGACACGGCAAGAGCACAAGCGGGATTCTCTTCTTCCTCGGCAAGTGCCTCGTTAGGTGGCGATCGATCAAGCGGCAGTGGTGGCCTGTCGGTGTGAGGCCGAGTACATAGCGGCTTCCACCGCCGACTCGAGCCCTCGGCTCGCTCGGCGCAGGTGATCTCTCGGCGAGGACAGGCGATGGAGCTCGAGGTGGACAACAAGTCCGCTCTAGCCTGGCAAAGAACCCGTTTTCATGAGCGGAGCAAGCACATCCGGGTGAAGTATCATTTCATCCGAGGTCGCTGGATGAAGGAAGCATCAAGGCAAGCTACATCAACACCACGGATCGACTTGCGGATCTGCTCACCAAGCCTCTTGGAAGGATCAAGTTCCTTGAGCTCTGCTCCAAGATCGGATGGTTCAACCCTCCCACAAGACGCACGCACAAGACTTAGGGGAGAATGATGAATAAGTCTCATCTTGTGGTCTTTGTGGGGCTGTGGTAGTTTTTGTTTTTTTACGCTTTAGGATAGCATCGCTTTTAGGACAGCATCTGCTTTTGCTTTAAGACAGCATCTGCTTTTAGGACAGCATCTGCTTTTAGGACAGACATCGCTTTAGGACAGCATCTGCTTTTAGGACAGCATCGCTTTAGGACAGCATATTGACCGCTTTAGGACAGCATCTAGGATATCATCGTAGCATATGCTTGGCTGGTTCTCAGCCTATAAATTTGTATCCCCAACCCCTCAGGTTGGCATGGCATTGTGTGAGCAATAAACAAGAAAACTTGCCCCATCTCCTAGTGTCATCCTCTCCATGAGAGTAAGGATCTTGCTATCACCAAGAGCAAGAGTCCAGCGACTAACAGTTAATTGACAATCTTGGTCTTCAACAAAGATATAAGATACTAGAGTTATGTGGCTAAGGGGTATAATTTTGGGGGCTTACAGTGACTAGAAGAACAAACTGTATGATTGCCAAGCAAGATTCTCACACCCATCCTTACAGTGTTTAAGTGCCAATGGGATATGGTTTGATGATTGACCGTAAAAGAAGACTGAAACAACAGGCATGCAGAGTTACTTCGTCACAGTGTTACTGAAATCCCAGCTTCTGTTGCGTTGGAACCTCATTTACATGGGGCAGGCCTGCGGTCATGTTTGGAGGGTTGCCCCTCGAATGCTTTTCAAACTCGTTTGTTACGTTTTTTTTAATCAGGAAAAGGGAGATGTTTTTAACACAGGTATGCAAAAAAATTTTGCGAGAACACGGGTATGTAATATGTGCTTGGAGACAGGCCTATCTCGGTTGCTTCCTGAATGTTTGGTCTCATTCGTCCAGTCCTCCAAATGTGGCGATGGACAGGTCATCCATAGATTGTCATCAATCTCTTGTAATTTGTACTAGGGAAAGTAGAGTAGTGTGATCGGCTATTAAGGTCTCGTTCAGCTTTTTCCGATGGATTGATATTAATATTAGCCATGTTCTCCTCGGCTATAGCTGATGACTTTTGTCTATAACTGACAGGTCTGATAAATAGTACCAGTTGATAAAAACCAAAGCTACAAACCGACTGAAAAGCTGAAAAATTGGGCCTTTAGGTTTTGACTAAAACAACATTATAACGGCTATTAGTTTTTTAATGCATTCAATTAAAAATAAAAGAGATGAAAAATAAAAAAACACCATTATATCTCTACGGATAATGCAAAAGAAAAAAAAGAAAAACAAAAAACTTGTTAAAAAATCAACACATTCTAAATGTCTTTTGATTTTTGGAAGTTAAAAACTAGAAGACAAACGCTATTTGGAACAGAACCTAAGGCTCCGTTCTTTTCAGTTTATGGCTTATGGACTGTAACTTCTTTCAAATAAATAAACGAAATAGTTTTTTGCCACTGTTTCGAAGCGATTTATCGAAGCTTTTAAAAATGGTTTATCGACTTTTAGTTTGTTCATATGAATAATTATACTAGAGCCAAAAATTATAAAATAAATCATATATCGTATCCGAAAATAAGCTTTCCTAAAGCTTCGAAGGCTTTTCCTAGACTTTCTCCATCGGATTACTTTACTCGTAAGAATTCTAAGACGTAGCCGAAAATAAGCTTTCCTAAAGCTTCCGAAGGCTTTTCCTAGACTTTCTCCACCGGATTACTTTACTCGTAAGAATTCTAAGATGGTGCAATCACTTCACCCATCCAGTTTTGACCTTGCGTAGTGCACGGACCACTGTTCCAATCAATTCGAGCTAAGAAGGGCACCCTCGCGTGGGTCCCACCCTGGTACCCTTGGAGGTACCAAACACTGTCCATGCTGTAAGAAACTGTGAGTTAGGAGCCTTGTTTAGTCCGAATTCAAGTCCGAGTATAGTTAGGAGTGTTCGCCGTATATGTATAAGAGCCTGTATATGAGTCAGTTTTATGTATGAGGCTATAGTAGAAGTCGAGTCGGGTTGTCGAGTCTGTATCTTGTTCAGCTTTGTAAGAGTATAAAAGCAGAGGGGAGGTAGGCTTGTAAACAATGAAGTGGAGGGGGAGAAATAAGAGTAAAAAAGTGGAGTGCTTTTGGCTCATAGATTAAAAACAAACTATTCGTGTTCTGTTGTTTGATTGCTTTGCATTAAGAAGGAAGGGATCACGTGAGGAGCAGAGGAGTTGCGCATTGGAAATACGAGTGATCGGGGTATCAAGTACTTGGCGTACTCAAAATTAACGAGTACCAAGAATACTCAAAGGTTACAAGTAACTGGAGTAGTCGAAGCTTACGAGTACTGTAGCACTTGTGGCTTACAAGTACCATAGTGAAGAAGTCAAAGCGTTCGAGTGCGGAGCGGTCGAAGTTCAGTGCGTGCCGAGTGGTCGTAACCAACAGAGTGGTCATAATCAACAGAGTGGTTGTAACCAACGAAAAGCACGAGGAAGTAGTTGACTACTCCATCTGGTCGAAATCAACAGTGTTCTTACAGTGGTATCAGAGCTTGCTGATCTTAGTGGTACCTGAAAAATATGGTACAAGTGTCAACTTCGAGTGCCCGGAGTGGGCTAATCTCCTTCCAATATCCTCTTTTGGCAACCAACAATTACACGGTGTGGGCAATGAAGATGAAGGCTAGTATATATGTCCAGAGAGTTTGGGGTGTAGTCAATCCGAAGAGGAAGGACAAGGAGGTAGACAATAAGGTGGACCAGACGGATTTGGCTATCATCTACTAGGTAGTGCCAGACTCCACGATACGTCAGCTCGTCGGCAAGGAGACAGCACATGAGGTGTGGGTGACGCTTCAGACGATGCACGAGGGCATTGATCGTGTGAAGGAGGTGCAGCTCAAGAATTTGTGGAGCGAGTTTGAGAATCTCTAGATGGGAGAGACCTAGTTGGTGGACGAGTTTGCTGACAAGCTGACTTTGCTATACGATGAGATTATCTCTCTTAGCGACAAGATGGAGAAATCTATAACTATGAAGAAATACCTGCGCGTGCTTCCGGAGAAGTACATACCTGTCGTCACCACACTCATGTACTCCCCAGATCTAGAGAAAAAGAGGATCAAGGAGATCACCAGCTCCCTCAAGGCGCACGAGAAGCTATTGAAAGGGTTTTAGTCTCGTACTGAGCAGGGGATTTGGTCCCATAATCAACAGGCATTACTATTAAAGGAAGATACGAGAGACGGTCGTAGCTCATCAAGTACTCGCGGGCGATGGCGCGAGTGAGGCGGCCAGTGTGGTTGAGGCGACAGAGGCGGCTGTGTAGACAAGACTGGGCAAGGCGGTGGTGAGAGATCCCATGATAAGTCACATGTTAAGTGCTTTGAATGTGACAAATTTGGGCACTATGTGTCAGAGTGTCATAGCCACATAAGGTATTTCAACTGCGACAAAGTACGAGTACTACGCTTCGGATTACCCAAGCAAGAAGAAGGACGAGGAGGTAAACCTCACCCGAGCTAAGGAGGACAATGAGCCAGCACTATTTCTTTCTTTAAGTGTCGAAGAGGCACCGGGCATGGTGATGTTGAACGAGAAGAACATAGTTCCTAAACTACACATAGAGGAAGGCAACAATGATCACACTGATTGGTTGTACTTGGACAATAGAGAATGCAATCAAATGATGGGAGATCGCTCCATGTTTCACAAGCTCGACGAGAAGATTTTAGGCAAAATCATGTTTGGCAACGACTCCACAATACAGATAAAAGGCAAAGGATCGATGCTGGTGCAATGCAAGAATGGCGATCAGAAGTTGCTATCTGGAGTTTATTTTATACTGAGTCTGTGTAACAACATACTCAGTCTCAGGCAAATGACAGAAGAAGGGTGCAGGGTGGTGCTGTTGGAGGAGTTCTTGTGTGTGTATACCAAGAACAATGATCTGTTGATGAAGGTGAAAAGATCTCCAAATCGATTGTACAAAATTTTGTTGAAAACTTGTAAATTGGTTTTGAAGAGTAGCCTGGAGGAACCGGGAGGTGTAGCTTGCAGTAGCTCGTGCGATCGACTGCATGAAGGTGCAACAGGAAAAATTGGATCGAGTGGACTTTGGAAGCTTGTAGATGGCACTGGTGGGCCCTAAGCCAACGGTGTGCATGTAGGTGCTATAGATGGCAGCCCAGGAGGTCAGGAGCAATCCCGTCGGCATGTAGATGGTGCAGGAGGAAGCGTAGGTGCGGCCGGTATAGTAAGTCAAGGCGACGAGTTTTCAACTACATGTAGGTGGAAAAAGTGCATAAGTTCCAAGAGGAAGGTTTGGAGTACATGTTGGTGCATTTTTCTGTAGTTTTGTGGAGGGAATGTGGTTAACGGTGAAGTCAAGACGCACGAGCACATGAGTTAGAGGCAGTGTAGTCTCAGCTAAGATGTATGCAGGAAAGCAGACAGAGTTGGTCCAAGAGAGAGGAGTGAGAGGCTAAGGTAACGGTGAAGCCAAGACAGCCTCAGCCGAGATGTATGCAGGAAAGCGAGCAAAGTTGGTCCAAGAGAGAGAAGCGGGAGGCTCAGATATCGATGAAGCCAAG
This sequence comes from Dendrocalamus sinicus, assembly GCA_036346575.1. Taxonomy (NCBI): domain Eukaryota; kingdom Viridiplantae; phylum Streptophyta; class Magnoliopsida; order Poales; family Poaceae; genus Dendrocalamus; species Dendrocalamus sinicus. The sequence goes on from CM070648.1 coordinate 11,878,856, forward strand.
ACGGCCATGGGAACAAGTGCCTCAACCCAGGCAGACGTGCAAGGAAGGATGAGATCGGTCCGGGTGCAAGGTGCGGCAAGTGTTGATTTGGGCGTGGCTCAGGATGGAGCAAGTGCATGCGGTAGGACGGTGTCGACCCAAGAAAGAACAGCGCACGGAAGTGTAGGTAAAAAGGAAGAAGCATAAAACAAAAGGAAAAGGATGAAAACCGTGGGGTGGATAAAGTTTTGAAGATAGAGAAGATTAGCGTGATCAAAATAAAGAAACAAGATTAAGGGTGTGAATACGAGTTAGTAATCTTGTTTAGTTCAGATTTGAGTTTGAGTATAGCTAGGAGTGTTTGCCGTATACGTATAAGAGTCTGTATACGAGTCAGTTCCACGTATAAGGCCATAGTAGAAGCCGAGTCGGGTTGTCGAGTCTGCATCTTGTTCAGGTGTGCAAGAGTATAAAAGCAAAGAGGTAGGTTTGTAAACAATGAAGTGGAGGGAGAGAAATAGGAGTAGAAAAGCGGAGTGCTTTTGACTCTCAGAAAAAACAAACTATTCATGTTATGTTGTTTGATTGCTTTGCATTAAGAAGGAAGGGATCACGTGAGGAGCAGAGGAGCTGCACATTGGAAATACAAGTGCTCGGGGTATTAAGTGCTCGGTGTACTCAAAGTTAATGAGTACCAAGAATACTCAAAGGTTATAAGTAATTGGAGTAGCCGAAGTTTACGAGTATTGTAGCACTCGTGGCTTATGAATATCATAGCGAAGAAGTCAAAATGTTTGAATGCGGAGTGATCGAAGTTCAAGTGCATGCTGAGTGATCGTAATCAACAGAGTGGTCGGAACCAACAGAAAGCACCAGGAAGCAGTTGACGACTATATCTGGTCAAAATCAACAGTGTTCCAACAGAAACCACCTCGCATTGGATGGGAACAGCTAGGGTTGAAAACTTAGCAGTGGTCCAAGATCCAAATGGAACGGACAATGAAACAGCGAGGGTTTGGATTGGAACCAGCCATAGAAGCAAAATCTGCGAAGGAATAAAAAAAGCCCATCCCCTGTCGCAGAATCACGTAGCAATAGCGAGCTGTGCTGAGACCTTACCGGTGAACGGAGCCGTTAACAACAGCTATGTCCAGCGGCAGCGGCTTCTTTCCGCAGATTGACCTTTCGTTGAAAAGCTCTCAATGGTTGCACACGATGACACTACTCACACGAGACACGGAAAGAGAAACGAGTAAAGGCGTCGATTCGCTCTGAGATGGGATTGGATCGGCATTGCTGCGGCGGGAAGGTTCATGGAAAGGCAGGTTAAGTCGCTAGTACGGGCATGGGAGAAAGTGGGTTGGGCGAATGACTAGTGGAATGGCCACTTCCACTGCCTGCCTGCCTGCCTAGTGATTTAGGACGTAAAGAAAAAAAAAAGCTTAAACTAGTCTTCTTCTAGGCTTTGAATTCGGCTCTTGTTCTAAATGAGCTAAGCTTAAGACTGGTTCTGGTTCAATGTGTCAGCTCGAATAGCTCGTCAGTGCTTAATTTGAGCTTAAATATTGCTACAGGTTAAATTTTACCTATCTTACTCAAGCTAAGCTAGATCTTAAGCTTTACTTATTGTTAAGAGTTAGTGTATGTTAAATTGTTGATTGGTACCAAGTTTATTCAAATCGAGCTCAAGCCGAGATCCAAACTCAGATCCTAACTCAAACTCACTTAGCTCAAGTTTCTACCGAGCATAAACTTAAAAGATCAAACTTGCTCAAGATTGACTTATTTTCAGTCCTACCAGGGCCACTCACTCACTGCATGTGCTGCTGCTTTGGCTGTTGTAGTAGTCTGACGACCACTGCCTGTCTCGGTCTTCTAGATATCGTGCTATGTAGCAAACCAAAAGATATCGTACGGCCCATGAGTTCATGCCTTCTAGATTCTAGCACACTACTGTATCAATCTTGGCCATCCACTATCTGTTTTCTGCTCAAGAGTATAATATACGAGCATCCAAGGATGAGCTGATCAGCGTATACACTAGCTCTCGAGTAGGCACTGCTCATGACAAATAAGAAATGAGATGGTTCAAGTTGGCTTGCTGTAATTAGTAGCATGAATCGATCATGTAACTGTGATCATGCTGTGATCGCTTTTGACAGCTTGCCAGGTTGTACTGTCCAGGTTGCACTACTACAGAAAGTCTAATACTAGACGTCAAATTTCTGTGACCAACACTAACACAGACGGTTTTAATTTGGACACCGTCTGTATTGATGGTGTCGGAGAAAACGAGTATCACAGACGGTTCTTACCGATGAACCATCTGTGATATTTTAGTATCACAGACGGTTTTTTTTAAAAAAATCATTTGTGATAATCTGGAATTATCAAAGACAGTTTTTTATTAAAAACCGTCTGTGATAAGCTGTTATCACAGACGGTTCGTATTAAAAACCGTCTGTGATAATCTGGAATTACCACAGACGGTTTTTTTTATTAAAAACCGTCTGTGATAAGCTGACTATCACAGACGGTTCGTATTAAAAACCGTCTGTGAAATGTTTCCCGTCTTGCAATTCCCCAAAATTTCATAATTTCCCGCCTGAGTCCGAGTAAGATTCAGTTTTGAGACACCTTCAGTAAAACAGGCATAACTTTTGCATACGGTGTCCGTTTTCAACGTTCTTGTACTCGTTGGAAAGCTAACAACAAGCCCGATCGAAAAAATGACCAGCTTGCGCTAGTCGCCCTCCAAGACCCCGAAAATCGGCCATGTTTGGACCTAAACCTGCGTCGCAAGTTTTTGGTTTCTGTTTTTGCCCCTTTTTTGTCTTCCTTTCGGAATTTGGATTTTGCTTCAACTGAAAAGTTATAGATCTCATCGAAACCTTTAAAATGAGTATATATATAAGCCATATAAAACTTTGTTATTTTATCTTTTCAAACTAGTTGTTTATATTGTATCGGTATATAAAATTTTGTGCTCTAATTCATAGACGGTTGGCATATAGAACCGTCTGTGATATTCATTCGTCACAGACGGTTCTAGATACCAACCGTCTGTGATAATCTGACTGTTGGGCCCATCGATCCTCCTCAACCCAATCCTAGCCAATAGAAATGCACCAATCCTCACCCCACGGATCGTAGCTTCGCCTTTTCGTCCCCGCGCTAAAAAACTTCGCACCCCCTTCCCTATAAATAATCACCAGAACCCAGCCTCCTTTCTGTTCTCCTCCTTGTTGTGTTTTCCTCCTCTTTGCTGTTCTCCTCCTCCTTGCTGTTCTCCTCCTTCTTACTGTCCTCCTCCTCCTTGACCCATACCATAATAGCCCCACGAAGCAGGCGATGCACAAGGTAGCGCTCAATCAACGCCAATGATGGTGGGCGTCAAAGACATCCAGCTCGAGCGCTGCGTCAGGGGCGAGAAGGCCTAGACATAGAGAATCTTTGCTTTTCTTTGTTCTTGTTGTGTTAGCTAGATGGGCAACCTGTTTGTTGTTTTGGGATATTGTGATGGTAGACTCTAATCTTAATAAAAATAAAATATGTACTGTGTTTCATACTATATTTGCTTATTTTCATTTCAATTAATTGATTTGCGAAATGCATGTTTTATGTTTGTGAAATGAATTGAGATGTGAATTGAATGTATATATATGTATATGTTGATCTGCTTGTTTCAGAGAGTATGGGTAGCATTTCCTGAGGCTAGCTAATAAACAGAAATATATTTAGGGGTAGAAGAAAATAGCACAAACGGTTTTTAACTAAAAACCGTCTGTGATATTTACACCACAGACGATTTTTAGTTACAAACCGTCTGTGATATTTACACCACAGACGGTTCGAAAATTATCTGTAATAACCTTCGATTATCATTGATCCATAAATTCAGACGGTTCAAAAAACTGTCTGTGATGACGTTTTTGAACCGTCTGTAATAGGGTTTTCTGTAGTAGTGTTGGTGGCTGAGGAACCACCGCAATCGATTGACGTACTGAAATAGTTTTGATTTGACGGTGTTGCATGGGTGCCTCGGTCTAGCAGGTCCAACTTCGAGCAGAACTTGTGAGCTTCCTATGAATATAAGTTTGAATGGATGCCGTCTCAAATAGAAAAAAGAGAGAAATGTTGAATGGATCACGAGCCGCAGTACTGCTGTGGAGTCAGGGTAAACTCGACTTATTTGAATGATTCGTTTTTTATCGAAATCTATGTAGATAAATCAGAATTTTAGTTTAAAATTGCAGCCTATACATGTGGATCCTGGCCAAAAGTGAGTCGCTTAAACGAAGCCTAAGAGGACCTAACGGTGGCCTAAAAGTTGACCGCCGGTTTGCCGGTTTGACCTGGTCGTCAAAGTCACCTTTGGACTAGTCCTTGCCCTTGGCGTCCGCGCGTGCATTGGAATTGGATCGTATGCGGCCGGGCGCGCAGGTGCAAGTTACAGTAACGGGAGACAAGCTGCGAGACTGCGACGTGGATTGTGGTAGTAGCAGAGAACCGAGCGGCTTGTTCCGTCTCCTAGTTTGACTAGCATGGAAGCAGCGGTGACGATCAGGGGGTATTTATACTAGCTGTGACTGAAATTTTTTAGATACGATTTATAGTTTTAAGTAAAAAATAATAGTGACTGAAAGAATTAACTTAGAAGGAGGGACGAACGGTTGAAAAGTGAGAAAAAGATACATGTGCGAGACAGGAGCGAGAGAAGTGGGGTATATGGTGCGTCCGTGACCCCTTGTTTTATTCTCGAAGCAAGGCGATAGCTAGAGAAGTGAAGGAACCGCTTCAAAATGTTAGATATTTATATTGTTTTTTAGCTTATTTAAGTAGGAGGTAGCTCCCGTTTTCTGTGTGGTTCTAGCTTTGTTTCAAGATCCGTCACAAATTTTGGTCTGCGAAAAGTACGTGTGTTGTAAGGAATGGTCGAAATGAACTGAAGGAGAGGTTTTGGTTAACAAATCAGAGCAGCAGCAGAAGCTTTTGGAAAGTTATCATTTGTGAGAAAAAAAAGTGATTCGAATACCATGACATCTCGAATCTATTACACTGTCCATGGTAGGCACTTGCTGTATCATGTGTCTCACATTTGCAGAAATCTTGACTTCCTGTATTTTTTCCACTGAAAATGGGGGGTGATGATTATTGTTATTGTTGTTAATATAGAACCAATGTAGGGTTTTTTTAAGAGAGACCTGAGATCTTGACTTGCCGCAGCTGAAAGTTTTGCTTTGACCTTAGCTTCAGATCTTACAAGTGACAAAGCTGCATTTTATTTACTTGGGCTTTGTTTAACACCTAATATTTTTTGTTTATTTATTCAAGTACATATCGTTTTCACGATATCTATAGAGCTTTCCAAGGGAGCTGCCTCCTCTGTACCCTCATAATTAAGACGCTCGTGTGTTGTCTTATATATTGTGTCGGTGCAGCCCTCTCCACAAGGTTTTCAACTCCTTTATCCAATCAAGTTTGCTAAACTCAAATTGTCGTTTATGTATAGAAAAAAGATCAACCACGAACCACCAAATAGTGAAGATGGAAGAGTCAGAGCAACGAATCCACACGACAGAGAGGGCATCTCAAAACATATTCATAGGTTCACTCAAATAAAAGCACATACATACATACACTATTCAGTGGTTACGCATAGAATAAACACGTAAACTGATCGACCCAATCAGCCCTCCCCACCATCCCACCTCACAGAACAATTACTAGCATTTATTAATTATGGTAAAATTACTAACATATGCACATTAAGTTATCATCTATAATTCATAAAGTTACTTAGAGTTCTTATACGCGTGTTAGACCCACACACCCCTCTTCCCCCTTCGCAAGCGGTACCACGAGCCGTTTTTTGTGGAATTTAGTGAGGTTGTTATGTATGAAAAGTTACTATCTTCTGAACATAAAGTTATCATCTATAATTCATCAAATTACTTACATTTAGCAAAGTTACTATCTCCTGAATATAAAGTTATCATCAATAATTCACGAAGTTACTTACAGTTCTCACGTGATAACTTTCATATAGCAATGATATGGAAAGTTACTATCTCTTCAATATAAAGTTATCATCACTAATTCATCAAGTTACTTATATTTGCAAATTTACTATCTCATGTATCAACTGAGTTATAGACCAACCGCACCAGGAATCTAGGTAGCGACCCGCGCATAGCGTGCGCGTGCGCGCTTGTTAGCGCAACCGTGTGTGCGAGTATATAGGGGTGTGTGTGTATGTATGTATGTATGTATGTATGTATGTATGTATGTATGTATGTATGTATGTATGTATGTATGTATGTATGTATGTATGTATGTATGTATGTATGTATGTATGTATGTATGTATGTATGTATGTATGTATGTATGTATGTATGTATGTATGTATGTATGTATGTATGTATCTGTGAATTAACCTAACTATCAACTAAAAAAATCCTAAGAAAGCACAACAGAAAAGTAGGAAAGACTCTTTGCTTTGGTTCTAGTTATACTCTTCGAGTATATTGACAATTCCAAAAAACTGCTAATAATATCATTATAGTATAATGATGAGCGGTTGTATATAGCTCTATCGTCTAGTGGTTCAGTACAGTTTTCTTTCAAGGAGGTAGCGGGGATTCGATTTCCCCTGAGGGTAGAGAGTATTATGAAAGAAGGTTAATCTTAGATTATCAAAAATCCTAGAATAAATTCTTGCTAGGTCGATGCCCAAGTGGTTAATGGGGACAAATTGTAAATTCATTGATGATATGTCTACGCTGGTTCAAATCCAGCTCGGCCCAAAAATCTAGGGCTTCGTGAATATGAACTAAATCCATTTTTTTCTTCCATAAAAATGTGAAATGCATAGAAATAAAGGATAAAGAGAAAGGGGAAATTTCATTCTAGTCCATATCTCTCTCATTCCTTTTGTACAAATAAAAGAGTTTTTCTTATTGAAAGGTGGATTATATATGTGTGTGTGTGTATATATATATATATATATATATATATATATATATATATATATATATATATATATATATATATATATATATATATATATATATATATATATATATATGTGTGTGTGTGTACACAAACACATATATATATACACACACACAGGCATGATAACAAGCGCCTGCGCGTTTCATGCGCGCCAGTTTCGCACCGGAAAGTTTCTACTTGTTGTTAGGAAAGTTGTGTACTGTGAGTGTTTAGCGGTAGCTTCACCCGCTACTGATAGTAATTTCATTTAGAAATGATAGTACTTTTTCCACACGTATTTTACACCTGCGTGTTGATTAGTGTGTGTGTATGTGAAGTTTTTTTCGTACTCTGAGATTACATACTCCCACTTTAATATACTACTTAAATTACTATTTTATCCTCTTTATCACTTTTGATATACTCAAATACTAATTCTAAAATACTCTGATATTAATATGTGCTGCAATTAGCCAAACAGCGTATTGATTTCACAAAATTTTCACAAGAAGTATCCCAATACTTGCAGAAAGTAAGAAAAAAATTTCGTATTTCAAACGGATCATACGCATACGGAAAACTTATAAACAAAAGCACCACAAACGCCGCGTATAATATAACTATTTTGCTAGCCATGCGTGTATATATAACTTCAATTGGCTCATTGTCATTGAAAACGCCGCGTGTCTCTCCCGATCCAATGTCATTGAAAACGGATTTAAAAGTTGCAGCACCGGTGTCACACCGCATCTCAAGCATACACGGACATGGATGTGCACTGGGAATCATGCTTCCACGTGGCAAGTTCTTAGCGGGCCCACAGGACCAGACGACCCCACCTACTACCTGCTGTGCATGCACATAGACGTAGGTAGGCCTATCCCACACCGACAAAACTAGAACGGGTTAATTAGATACATAACACTTCAGAGTCGTAAGTTTTAAAGTCTGTCAATGTAGAGTTTAAAATTAAAAATATACCACTCTACAGTTACATTGTTATGAGATATGCCATTATAAACTCTTCTAAACCAAATTGCCCCTCCTTTCTCCTCCTCATTGTCATCATTCTCCTCCCATGGCCATCGCTGCCGCTCGCCACCACCGAGCTCCGATGGCTGCTACTTGCCACCATTGCTCGCTATGGGGCATCACTACTTGCTGTCGCTGCTACCACCAAGCTCTGATTGTCGCTACTTGATGTCACCATGGCTAGCCACCACTACTTGTTGAGCCACCTCTCACCATGGCCAACCATCTCCCACGAGCTCTCCAGTTGTCACTGCTCACCATGGATTGCCACCTTGTTGAGCTCCGGCCACTACTCAAGATGTGGATGGTGGTGACAACGAGGTGGCACGAGATGTGAATGGCGATGAATCTTTGGCGCCACGGTGGAGTGTGGTAGTGGTGCTTGGGTTGGCGAAAGGTGAGGCGATGGGGGAGAACAGAGAGAAGGAAGAGGATTGGGAAGAATTAAAGAGGGTAGAAGGGACATTTAGGTCCAAAAGAGTTCATAATGCCATATTTTAAAGAATTCATATTTTGGAGTGGTATATCTCTAATTTTGAATTTAACAGTAGCATATTTTAAAAGTGAGAACTTTGCAGTGACATGTATTTGATTAATCATATCTTTTAGCTCAGTACTTCAACATGACGTGACAAGTTGGTAATAGCGAGTTTCAGCCTTCGGGTCATATGGACTGAGGATACTTTGATTTACGTAAAAGTTAAAATTATTTCTGCGAAATTTATGGTTCCAAACACTTTTCTTATGCCTTTTGTGATGTTTGTCCTCATTTTTCTGTGGAGTGAGCATCGTGTACATGTTTGAACTTTGAAATACAGAAAACAGGTGTTAATTGATCTATTTATCGAGGATTGAAAACGAAAAGTTTGGTTAGAAGAGAGCAAGTGGTTTTCAATCCAATATGACCTATCTCAAGTTAATACTAAGTTAAACTAATTTTAATTTACTTAATCCAAGAGTTATAAAAAACACATACTAATGGCTTGGCTTAACATATGGAGTTTCTTCTTTGCAAACACAGCTCCATAATTACCCCCAGTAATGTAAAGTATCCACCCTTTATGCCTTTATACCCAGAGAGTGATTACACTCCAATAAACAAATCCCCATGTGGTAAACATGCAAATGCTATAAACCACACAAAAAAAAAAACAACCCTAAGATTCCCTATCAATTACACACTTGCAAATATTTTTGCCTGAAATTGAAAGGCATGCACGCTAAAGCTAGTATAGTAGCTAAATCTAAAATTAATGTGCCACACTTCAGTGTCAGGCAAAGTGGTGGTCTGTTCATATTATCTACAGATTATATTTTTTTAGCTAAAAATAAAATAATAATGGCAAAAAAGTGATTTTTATAAGGAGGACGCGAGCGATAGGAAAATAAGGGAGAGATGTATGCGCGAGATGAGAATGAGAGGCCTTATTTTTGAAGCGAGATAAGTGAGAAAGCCATTTCAGAAAACTGGGTTTTTCATATTTCAAGCAGAAACCAATATAAACAGCCTAAGATGCATGCAAATATTTAACCACTTCCTTAATCATGCCCTTAAATACACGTCCAAACACGCTTATTTCCTTGGTCTAAGGGCCTGTTTGGCAACGGCTACGGCTTATAGCTTTTGGTTGAAATTTTTAAATTTTGACTGTTTACAGTACAGATTACGGAGAGACAGATACTCACTTGCGATTTTGGCTGGTATAGATGTTGGGTTTTTAACGTGTAGATCGTTTAATTTGTAGACTCTATTTTAAAAAATACTCCGTTTGAAAATTAGGTGCTATCCTAAAAACAAAAAATCATCATCTTCGAAAGAAAACAACAGACCCTAAGTCCTATCCCTCCCAGCCTTTGACCGAAATTTGACACCTCCTGCCCACACGCAGCACGCGCCCAAATATATAAACGAGCGCGCGCTCTCACACAGACGCAAAGATACAAACCCAATTACCACCACGCGTCCACGCGAACACTTCTTAACCAAGCTAAACATGTCGCGTGCTTCCCTCCTCGTCTTGCTCCTCTGCGCTGCCGCCGCCGCGGACGTGGCTGCGGCGACGGCGGTGCCACCGCGGTTCCGGGAGGCGCCGCACTTCACCAACTCGGCGGCGGCTCAGTGCCCGCCGCCGCTGCCGGCGTTGGACGCGGACGCGGCGTGCTCGCCGCACGCGGCGGTGCACGTGGCGATGACGCTGGACGCGTCCTACCTGCGGGGCACCATGGCCGCGGTGCTCTCCGTCCTGCGACACGCGTCCTGCCCGGAGTCCGTCCACTTCCATTTCCTGGCCTCCGCCGCCGCGGGGTCGCCGTCGACGACGCCGGCGGAGCTAAGGGCCACCATCCGCGCGTCGTTCCCGTCGCTGGCGTTCCGGGCGTACCCGTTCGACGAGTCACGCGTGGCCGGGCTCATCTCCACCTCCATCCGCGGCGCGCTTGACAGGCCGCTCAACTACGCTCGCTCCTACCTCGCCTCGACGCTCCCCGCCTGCGTGCGCCGCGTCGTGTACCTCGACTCCGACGTCGTCCTTACCGACGACATCGCCGCGCTCGCCGCGACCCCGCTCCCGGGCGAGACGGCGGTGGCCGCGCCAGAGTACTGCGGCGCCAACTTCACCGCCTACTTCACGCCTGGGTTCTGGGCGAGCCCGGCGCTGTCGGCGACCTTCGCGGGGCGGCGCGCGTGCTACTTCAACACGGGCGTGATGGTGCTCGACCTCGCGCGGTGGCGACGGGCGGGCTACACGGCGCAGATCGAGGAGTGGATGGAGCTGCAGAAACGGGTGCGCATCTACGAGCTGGGCTCGCTGCCGCCGTTCCTGCTCGTGTTCGCCGGCCGGATCGCGGCTGTGGACCACCGGTGGAACCAGCACGGCCTCGGCGGGGACAACTACCGAGGCCTCTGCCGCGGGCTGCACGCCGGCGCGGTCAGCCTGCTGCACTGGAGCGGCAAGGGGAAGCCATGGGACCGGCTCGACGCCAGGCGGCCGTGCCCGCTCGACGAGGTCTGGGCCAAGTACGACATGCTCCGGCCGGCCATCGGGATCGAGAGCTCGTGAATCATGATGGCGTTCGAGCGAGAGAAAGACAGAGCTCGTTTTTTTTGTTGCTTTAGAAGATGTCCTCGTTCTTTTGTTGCCTTAGATGTTGATAGATCAGAATGTTCATGCCAAATGTACATAATGTTTACAGGAATAACAGAGATGGATTATTTTTTGGGGATTTACATGCTGGGAGTGACTACACATTAGTCGAATAAAATTTATTTTCTAACCATCGGATCGAGATCCAACAACTAGGATGCCCTCCCATTGCTATACAAATTGGTCCACACCCCGTCGCCCAACCTTAGCATCCTCCCATCTATACCCTCCGCCACCGCATGTCGTCCCCTTGCTAGTGTCGCCCCCGGGTGTCAACGATCAAGACAGAGGGTCCCCTCTCAAACTTTTAGAAAAATAAAATAAGAAAGCACAATTAAACAGAGACTTTATTACCATGGACAGAAAGAATGTTACATGAATGAATTAGATGTGTTTTGGGGCTCATAGGCCACCCCAAATTTTTGCCTATCTAAGGGGCGACAGTTAATACTATTAAAGGCACATTTGTCTTCACACATGTGTTTTCGTTATGTCTTGAACCATCACGTTCTTTTGCCAATCATCGTGTTCCTTGCCCAACCATCATAAGTTGCTAGATGCACCAATAACTGCTCTCACATTAATCACATGGGAAACAACTATGTCTCTTGACCAATTAACCTGGTCAGAAATAACTATATAATTGATCGTCATTACTTATGACTGGTCGTTCCTTGACTATAATTGGTCGTCATTGGCTTTCCAATTAGCTTGTTCCTAAAAGGATAATGTTTCCTTTGAATCGTGATCGTAGACATAACCGTTATATTAAGTAGGCCCTTAATATGTGAGTCCACCTTTCATAGAAAAATATTGATCCAATTAAGAATCCTCGTCAACCGATGCCAACGAGGCCCTCTCACGAGCCGTCTCCACCGTCGCTATTGCTACCTGACACGGTTGCCTACACCGCCCTCCTCCACCTCTCCCCACCATCGTCCTCCTTCATCATCTTCAGTGATAGTGCAATCGGATCCGCCACCACCACACACCACCCCTCCTCGTGATCCGCCCTCTGCCACCGTCCTTCGCCTTCCTCCATCCAGTGGCCGAGGTGGACCACCACCACTGCCCTCCTTCATCATCTCTAACAACGGTGCAGCTGCATCCTCCACCACCTCACATCGCCCCTCCTCGCGACCTGTCCTCCGCCACCACCCACCGCCCTCCTTTGCCCCTAGGTCGAGGCGGCACCGCCGCCGCCACCGGGCACGCCACTCCCACAGCTTCACTGGCATCGCACTGCCACCGCCTCATCGCACCACTGTTGCCGCTACCCACCACCGATCTACCGCCACCCCCTCCTCCCTATAAAGTCTAGCACCGTTGAACTCTAAACCTAATTCAGTGAGGGCTGGCTTACCAGAGCATCGCTAGAGACGTAGATGGAAGTGGTGGCACACGAATATTCAAACACATCCAACGATGAGAAATTCGACTAATATCATAAAATTTTTTAGTCTAGTGTTGTATAGAAATTCTGTTACTCAATACTTATAAGGTGACTAATTCTTTCTCAAGTATAGATCTTGTTTTTCAACCGTTAGATCATAATCATAATCAGCCACACATCTCAAGGCTAATCCTAATCCTATAACTAGAAAATTCGATTTTTTTTTGCTATATCTAGTTGTGCCTTTTAGCTTAGCTTTTGTGCGTGTTGTTTTCGTTTGGTATGCATGCATTGTCTATTTTTGGATGCTTTTGTTTATATATTTTGCTTAATTAACGGCGTGATTGACCTGAAAAGCTAACCTCAAGTGTAAATAATTTATGTTACCAGGGTAGTGGAGTAAGATAAACTAATTTCGTTGCCAGCTCTTTATTTATGGGCCTTGTATGCTTATTAAATTATTTTCTCGTCGTTTTCATTCAGTTTAGCCATTTTTTAACATTAATTTAAGAAATCTCCCTTTAGCTAAAGTTACGTCCTTTTCTGCCTCCCACTAGTTTTGGGCTTCATCGGTAGTGAAAGTTCGTTTTTTAGTGTAAAAGTGATTTCCGGATTAGCTTATGCGGTGCCTCCTCTTTGCCTTTTGTTTTTGTTGTGCTTTGGCTTTATGCTAGCTCCTATAGATAGTCTATTGCGAGCTACTTCTATTCATTCAGATTTGGAAGAGCATCCATGTGACCAATCTAGATTTCAGGTTTCAGAAGCAAGAGCGTGTGGTTAACAATTGCAGAGGCGAGGTGTAAGGATGGTTGATGCAAAGATGCTTGAACAGTGCTTTGGATTCATTTGGGTTTTGCTTTCATTGTGCATTGGGCAAATTTTAATAGGACCGTTTTGCTTTATCCACCTTTGATTAGAAATTTCGTAAGCATCTTTGGCTTAGTTGTCCACCTTACAGCTTGTCCATGTGACAAAGGTTGTCAATAATTGAATTGCTTTAACTTATTCCATATCTTAAGAACAGCTCAAAGTAGTAATCTTTAAAAAAAAACCATAAAAAAACTCATCCGCTCTTTAACAAGAAAAAAAAAGTATTTTGCAAAAAAACAAAGAAAATAGTAAAAGAAAATTCAACCACACATAGGAGTTTGTACGACCTTTTTTCCAAGTAAATTTCACAAGTTTTAATTTTTCTTCAATGAACCACATATTCTTATACAGAGAAGTTTTAAAAAAACCCCCTAGGTTTAAACTATCCTATTCCATCCAATAGGATGTGACAAGTGGGATTCACTTATCAATCAGACTAACAAGTATAACCCACCTATCAGTTCCTTCCTCCTCTCTTCTTTACTCTTCACCCCGTCCTTCTTCCCACAAGAACTAGTTCAGCGCATAGTGACAGCGACGATCGGCGATCAACAATGGCAAAGGTGAGCCCAAAAAGGAGGGTAGGGCGTTAAAGGTGAGCCCTACTTATAAGTTTAACAACTAAGCATTAGTCCGATTGACTAGTGGGTCCTACCTATCATCTCTCGTTGGATAGAACAGGATAGCATAAATCTGCGATGTTTTGAAACCTTGTATCCAAAAATATATGGTTCTTTGAAAAACATGAAACCTGGGATTTTGCATTATCTTTACCAAGGGCTTTATGAGATTTATTTTTTTAGCCGTTCTTTTGCTTTCAGCTAGCTTCAAACGGCGCCTAAAAAGGTTGGTTAAGCTGATCCGGATACTGTATCGGTGTATCCGTTGGAGTAGCACGCACTGGCCCACCTGAGCGTTACGCGTACCGTAGAGTTGGCAAGAATCCTACTACATCTACAGCGATCGATCGATCGTGCCGGCCGTGTCGCCGGTGATGGGTGCATCCGGTCGTTAAGCCTGCACTTCTGGTAGCCAGTAGCTGACTAGCTGCTGCTGCTGCCTTTCTCCAATTACAGTGTTGGCTCCACTTCCGGCGTTCCTCATCATTTCTATTTCTCTCGAGACTTGGACCTGCTAGCAGTGGCGAACCTAGAATTAAAATTTAGAAGAGACTAATAGGACTTATTGACCAGTTTGCTGAATACCGAGTTACCAGCCTACGATAAACTTGTAGACACAAGGAGAGAGGTTCCACGCCAAGAGCCAAGATGTCGTTGTGGCTTGTAATCACCACTACAAAATACAATTTTCTTCATCATGCAAAGGCTTTTTAAACCTGACAAGATTATTCATATGGTTAACGTGAAGCTGTAGGGAATAAGAGAGATACACACGCCGACCAACGGTAGGAGGCTGACGCTCCACCTGACCGACCACTGGGTCCGCCCTGCCTGCTAGCTGCAAGCCTGTGCAACTTGCGACCCCAACTTGAAAACTTTGCGCCTCGTCGCAGCGCGCGGCTAGCTTGGAAAAAAAATGCTCGGTGCGTGGAGAACGAACGGCTAGACCGCTCTGATGTACTTAACCATGGCTATCTACGTACGGGTGAAAGCCAGTTATTCGGACTCGCCATGCAGGGCCGGGCTGCTGCAGTCGCTGTAGCTGTATGTGCACGGGATGGTTTAGTAAAGCCTATAGAGAAAGCTATTGCTCATCAGTAGAGATGATCTCTCATTGTGCAACGGAGGTGATCCTAATGGTGTCTTCTCGTCTGGATCCGGCTCTGGGTGTGATGCAACAGCGGGCTGCACTGGACATATTGTTGTCTTGATTGTTGGCAAAAGGCTTTTGAGAGTTACTATTCGACTTTGATCACGTAATGCTATTGCATTGCAGTTTTTGACAGCAAATTTGGTTCTGAATCTTTCCGCGTCTTCACAAGCGAAAGCGACGACAAGCTTGAGGCGAGGAGTACTGGCCGGCGGTCCAGGGCAACGTGAGGGGGATCAAGGAAGGCATGATCGAGAGAACGAGGTTACGCGACTACTCCATTATAACTCTTGGCGTACGCTCCAATCAATTTGGCTTAGCTAGAGAGAAACTCTCGTTCATCGATCGTGTAAAAGTGAGATCAAAGAGGAGCGTGTCAGCAGTGCAGAGCTTTGGGAGCCACTTGTACGCAGCATGATACCGTCGTCCTACCCTCCCCTCGACTTAGACTAGAAGCTGCTCTAACTCTTGGATTCGTTGTCGGCAATGTGTACTTAGTTATGACCAGGGAAAACAATTTTGGGTTCAAATTCATGAAATTCGCCAAATTTTGGTCTTCTTGACCCACCCCGAAAAAAGCTCAATCTGATAAAAATTCAACCCGTTTTCAATTTTTTCAGCCCAACCCACCAGCCCATGACTACAAAAGAGAATATACTGGATGGCTATATCACAGACGGTACATATGGAACCATCTGTTCTTAAACTATCACAGACGGTTTGTTCTAGTAACCGTCTGTAATACTTTTACAGACGGTTCTTAACACGAACCGTCTGTGATAATTGAAATATCACAGACGGTTCGTGTTAATAACCGTATGTGAACTTTCACAGACGATTCTTAACACGAAACGTCTGTAATCATTGAGACATCACAGATGGTTCGTATAACAAACTATCTCTGATAATGAACTAAAGAAGCTACTGAGACGAGAGTCAAATTCAAGATAAATTTATTACAAAAGTATTAAAAAAAGATATTCCCAGATCCTAATCTTCTGGGCTTCATATGCTTCCTCTTCGACTTTTGGAGTTGGAAGATCAGCCGCCGAGTTCTCAAATAATGCGAAGATTGTCCTTACCCTCTTCACTTCCTCCTCTAGCCTGGGCAAATCATTAGCATGACCCATAATCTCAAAGAGGATGCTATGATAAGCTTCCTCAGAATTGGCCGGTTCTACTTGATCGGTAAGGTTATCCATGTGTTCCTCCACTGCCACAAGAGCTTCCTCCACTTCGTGCACATTGCAGAGAAGAATGAGGCTGAGGGCGGTTTCCCTTTCCTGAGCGGCAACGAGACACCTCCGTTGACGGCGGATGATGGGTCCAGCTGACGGATGGAAGCGAGTCGAGGAAGGAGAGCAGGGCGTGAGCGGAGGAGCTGCTCCAGACGTAAATTGCTGGCCGCATGTGAAAAGTTACAGCCGAACAACTCATGATGGATAGATGAGAGGAAGGAGATCAAAAGAATATTAGATGTCATTATTGAGAAATCTGGTGAAGAATATGAGGGAGAGGATCTCACAGTGTAGAAGAGCTGGATTAGGGCGCACATTTTAAAGGGTTATCACAGACGGTTCATATACCAAACCGTCTCTGATATTAATATCACAAACGTTCGTATTCCAAATTGTTTTTGATATTGACTTATCACAAATGGTTCGTATTCCAAACCATATCTGATATTGACTTATCATAGACGTTTTTTTACCAAACCATCTCTGATATTTGTGGCGCACAGCCTCCTAGAGGAGCTACAGGTCAAAGGGCCTCGCGCAGGTGACGCCACTGCCTTAAACGAGGGACAAGTCGCGCGGGCAATGCAGCTATCTCCAGCGAGGAAGGTGGCGGCGAGGAAGATGGAGAAGACGACGTTCGCCAGAGAGAGCGTCGCGCTAGCTTTGTGTAGGATCAAGGATAACCGACTAGAGGGGGATGAATAGGAGGTTTTTAAATTTTATTGCCTCCTAATTAATTCTTTGCAATTTTAATGTAACAAGAGTATAATGCACTTGAGACCTACATAATTTTAGTCAAGTTTAGAATCTACAATAGCACTAGCACAAATAAATGATCACAAAGAGTTAAATAAATAAGCGCTAAAAGGAAACAAGCGAAAAACAAGTACACTTGATGTTTTACCGTGGTGTTCGGAAACTTGCTGGTTTCCCCTAGTCCACATTGAGGTTAACCCAAACGAATTAGACCGACTCCACAAATTAAGCCTTCCACCTCAAATCACTAGTGGTAGCTCTTCCCCGCACTGGGTAGGTGAGCTCCAACCTTCACACACGCCGGGTCTACTCACAATTTTCTTGAGAAGATCACCGAGCAATCTCTACCAAGTCGTCCAGGTGTCGGCAAACATCAAGAGTAACAGATCTCAAGCTTCACTTGACCACAATTAAGTGCCAAAGGATCAAACTATTGGATGCAATGCACTTTTTGGCTCAACCATCTCAAATGAATGCACAAGGAGTAAATGAGGTGTGGAGTAAATGCTCAATGCTAAAAAATGTTCAATAAGGTCTATTCTTACTGTCCTTAAGCAGAGATACGGGTATTTATACCCTCACCAACTAAAAATAGCCATTAGAGAAAAATTCCAGAAAAATTCAGGGCGAGCGGAAGTACCGTCGTTATAAGTACACGCGACAGTAACGGCTATATCAGAGCTTCTGAACTAGCTGTTGAAAGTCGACAACGAACTACCGTCGTTATAAATCCGGTACTTCCATTTTTCGTAGTTCCGGTGAGTCGGCGCGGTACTTCCGCTTGGGCTGAAACTAAAAGTTGGCGCTCTTTGGAAAAAGGTTCCGCCCTTGCCTCCGGAGCTTCCGTGCTCCGAAAGTACCGCTTTGAACTGCGGAACTACCACTCGAACGGTAGTTTTAGCGTTGAAACTCCGGTACTTCCGGATTCCGCAAACTCTAAAAATCACCCCAAGGGTGCTCTCTGGAAAAAGGTTCTGCCCGATTTTTCGGAGATTCTGGGCGCCGGGCCCTCTTTTTATTAATTACCGAAACTTTTAAGGACTTAACCTTTTAAACACTTGTCAAACGCGTTAGTCCCATATTCACATAAATTTATTAATTACCGAAACTATTTTTAGGGTCTAGATGCTTTCACCATGTGCGCGGGCGCTTGTTTGGCTGCCACCAGGAACTCCGACTTTTGCTACTCTTAGGGTGAGTTCTTTTCGGATGTGACGGATGATTTTTAGTCTTAGCGTGATCGCTTGCACGACAAAACTAAATGCTGATAAACCACTTTAAAAATGTTGTTCCAATAAGCCACTTTGAAGACGGTAAAATTGCCCTATTTGTTTGTTCAAAAGAAGCCATAAATCATAAGTTAAGAAATAAGATGCCTTACTCTTCACATGGTGGGTACCTAAATCCATTGGGTACACCTGGTGTTCTTGGGTATAAGTAATTTGCCTCCAAATTGGTATGGGTAATTGGTCGTTTGGGTACGGGTGTACCCTCCAAAGGGCAGCCCTGTGCACTTGTGGACTCCAAAGGGCAGCCCTGTGCACTTGTGGACGCCTGGACGGGTCCTATAACAAACCCGTTAACCCGTCCCATACATATTCCTACCCGATCCGATCGGACGAGCAAACATCTCCGCATCTCCATTCGCCCCGGTTCCCCCAAGTCTCAACCGACACGCGCAGGACGGCACGTGCTCTTGAAACTTCCTCCTCCTCCGGCGACCCCGCGATCTCCTTCCCCGAAGACGGTCACCGCATCGCCTCCGCTTCCGCTGCCACCGCCTCTTCACCGTAAGCCCCCTTCCCCACCCCTCTCTCGATCTACTCCTGGTTCTGTTGTGTCGCCCTAGCCTCTGGCTCGTCCAGATCCGGTAGATCTGATGCGATCGCCTGCCTTTTCTCCTTCCGGGTTCGGGGTTCGATCTGGTCGATGCCCTTGCGATGGTTTATAGATTTGAACTGTGCGGTTGGTTGTTCTGATTGGGGTTTGGCGCAGAAGCTGGCAGGGGTGGATCGGGACCATCGGGTTGCGTGAACCGTATGTGGAATGGGATTGTTCGCGTCAATTACTGATCGTGCTGCATTTTAGATGGTGGTTGCCTGTTTGGTGGTCCAATTCTTATATGAATGCTCTGAATCGTAGTTTCAGCGTAGGTTCTGCTAGCCTAGGAGTTTGTTTTGAAGGAATTGAATTGTGCAAGTTATCGAACTGATTGGATGGGTTAGCTGTTTGCGATTTCTGAGGGCTGGTGGATTATAGTCTAGAGTAACCCCTATTTCATCCCCTTTGCTAGGTTGGGGGTATGGATTTTGTTGTACTGTTCGTGCGGTGTAGACGCGTAATGTCATGCATGACAGCACTACGGATTGGAATGTGAGTAATGTTAGATAAATTGCACCCACCTGTTTATTGAACAGATTGATGGTGTGTGAATTGTGTGCACTCATGCAGGGATTGTGGATCGTTGCATAGTTCATCATAGGTCCATGTAATCAGCTCACGAACTGTTTTGTCTACTCAGTGGAAAAATGGAAGGGATTTATGCATGATTTTTTTTCTTTTTCTTTTGGTTAGGGTCTTAAGTATGATGTTGAACCTGCATTTGTCCGTGAAGTGAGAAATTTTCCTTATGTAATTCAGTTCTGGATTTTCTCAGTGCTACTCAGATGCATTTTATTAGCTGGTTTTGTCAGGTATATAACTACATTTCGCAGGGACATTCTGATGCAAACTGTGTAGGTTGAAATTATGGAGTAGTTGTATTTCTCACATATGCATTATGATCAATGCTACTGTTTGAGTTGCTGTGGAATACTGGTTAGTTAAGCTAGCAAACTAGCAGAACCTAGGTTGTGATTACTTGTACGAAGGTGTGCATGAACAAGTCGTTCCATTAGGATTGTAGCATGTATGATACTGTAAAATGACACGAATTGCTTGCTTGGTGGCTATTTTTTTTTATGAATTGAAAATTTGATATGTGATGTGCTGAAGTATAATTTATTCCAAGTGTGCAACAGTTGAAGTTGGACTACTCCTGAAGCTCCCATTCCTTGCAGGTGTCTCTAGGTTATCTACTATAGTTTGTAGTGGTTTCTGGCACTCTTGAAAAAATGGTGAAGCTGACAATGATAGCGCGTGTCACTGATGGCCTTCCACTAGCAGAAGGGTTGGATGATGGGCGGGACCAGAAGGATGCTGACTTCTACAAGCAGCAAGCTAAACTTCTTTTCAAGAACTTGTCAAAGGGGCATCATGAAGCCTCACGGATGTCGATTGAGACCGGGCCATACTTTTTTCAGTATCCTTATGTTATTTGTGATCTTTTTTCTATCATGAATAGGTGCTTCTTCATGAATTTTGCTTCGTCATGTCCATGTGAACTGTATGATATATATGCCCATACCTAGGTGTTACATCAAAATATTTGAAGACATTATTACATTTCTATAGTTCTGATGACAGAGAAGTCAGCAACTTGGCATATGTTGGCTAGGCAATAACCACATGTAAACAATCAGTCAATCACAGGTATACTAACAATGGCTAGGCTATACTAACCGTCCGTGACTTATTCAACAGTCAGATTAAGATCGTGCATCTGACAAGCACATTGTACTATATTTCATAATGAAAAACGGCAAAATTGATGCAATAGCAAATAATAGGATTAGGGCCAGTGTGTGGTTGCTGCGCTGCGCTGTTCTGTGCTGTGGAATCTTGTTAGTTATAGGAATCTTTACTATGGTAAGAATTTTCTTTTATGGCCAAAAAAAAGATGCTTTTAACTAAATGTGAAATCTAAAAGTAGAATAAAATAAGTGCTTTCGAAAAGCCTCCACAATGCCAAATGAGCCTTAGTATTGTAACCCAAGTAATTCTAGATCATGGTTACTTGAATTGATTATTCTAAATTTTACTGCTTTGAACTTTGTACTGAAAGTTAAACCAACCTCTCTTCCTGCTTGTGTGGGCAACTATTATATGTTATGCTACTCTTACTGATCTTGATATTTGTATGCAAGGCCATATACCTTGACTATTTTCTCATTTAGTATTTTTTTGATCTGGTGATTACTTCACATGCTATTATAAAAAAACAACATCCTGCACCCAGTTAATCACGTTCTTGTATGTACTTTTTAGCATGTGTTCATTTGTTGTATTTCTTGTGGTATGATCTAGTTGCACCTTAATTCATATACACAGTTACATCATTGAAAGCCGAGTATGTTATCTGACAATGTGTGACCGTTCTTATCCAAAGAAACTTGCATTCCAGTACCTAGAAGATCTTAAAAATGAATTTGAGAGAGTCAATGGCAGTCAAATTGAAACTGCTGCAAGGCCATATGCTTTTATTAAGTTTGGTATGGTTCTTCAATCACCAATTCACTTGTCAGCATTGATTTCATTCATCTTTTCGAGTTCTACTGTTTAATAACTTTTGTCCTTTTCTACTTAGACACATTCATACAGAAGACTAAGAAACTGTATTTGGATACTAGAACCCAGAGGAACCTTGCGAAATTGAACGATGAGCTCTATGAGGTGCATCAAATTATGACTCGCAATGTTCAAGAAGTTCTTGGTGTTGGTGAAAAGCTAGATCGTAAGTCTGGAAATCTCTCATGCTTCTACTGTTTCATTTATATTTCCTGGCATGATAAGCTGATAGATGTTTCATGTTTGTATCATACATTGGCATCAGGTTTATCATCAAGGAGTTTTTTCTTTCAATTGTCCTTGATTTACTTGTCTTAAGAAGCTTATTCACGCTAATATCATTCTCACTGCCCTATCCTTCAATACTTATGGCATATTGCACTGGCCTGTTCTGATGCTTCCTCTTCTAAGGGCTTATTCCCACCTTTACCTTTTCATTGTATTGCATTGCATAAGACGGTTCTTTGTTGGCAAATAACTGTCCAATTTTTGCAGAGGTCAGTGAAATGTCGAGTAGATTGACATCTGACACGAGAATCTATGCAGATAAGGCAAAGGATCTCAATCGCCAGGTAATCCATGTGCACAATGCATATACTGTTTTGGCATATGCATTTGTTAGTTGAAATGAATTTGAGCATTTCTCCATCAAACTACTTAGAAACATCATATCCGTTTGTCAGAAGTTGCTTAGAAACATCATATCCGTTTGTCAGAAGTTGCTTGAACAACCGACATAATTGTCAATTTTGTTAGTATGAGGTTTGCGCTTTGATTAGCATAGAAGTGTCATGTTAATCTTACCTTTAGTTTAAGAATCTGCACTTAGTTTGTACATTGGTGTTCCATGGACCACAAATACCTCTTTCGTGTTTTGAGTTACCAAAATTAGTTGATTGCTTCAAACATTTAACATTGTTACATACGTGTCGTTAAATTGGCTGTTCACAACCGTACCCTATAGCTAGCAAAATGGTGTCTCTCAATTTTCATTATCTGTGCTCAATTTTTCATCAAATTCTAGAAGGGACTAAACATTTTCAATTGTGGTGCCTGTCATGACTCCTTAAACATTTAACTGGAGAACACCTTCAGCAATATGCTTTGAGGAAAGTCTTAAGTATTAGCCTGGATATCCACATCTGTATACAATCCCAAATTTGTATGATAATATTTATCATTTTGCTGTCTTATAATGAAATTGCCGATCATGTTGGTGTACATTTTGTTTACTGTTTTGGCTATTTCATTTCTGTTACTTACGCAAATCTTCTGGATTTCAGGCCTTGATTCGGAAGTATGCTCCTGTTGCCATTGTGATTGGGGTTGTACTAATGCTCTTTTGGGTCAAGAACAAGATATGGTGATTCCACTAAACAAAGGAAGCTGGTCCTCTGTTACAACATTGGAAAAAGAACACCGTTAAAGGTCGATTCTGGATCAAGAGATGCTTCGATGACTTGTATCCCGTGTTTGCCCATTCAAACGAGTACTTCAGCTGCCTTTTACTCCCCCCTACAAGCTATTCAAGTGAATTCGTTGTAGTATAAACCTTATAACGGACTCGATTTTGTGAATCCTTGGAACCATACATACAAGAGCTCTGTAGAGTTGACTTTTCGATATCTGACATCGGGATTGTATTTTTTTTTGTGTGTGTGAACTCATGTAAGAAATCAGGCTGATGAGCCACACACCGTTACTCCCGCACTTCACTACATAATATGCCATGATTTACAAAATTTTGGGGTGCAATGATAAAAAATAAAGACTTGTCATACAATTCACGAGCTGCTGTAACATCATGATTTGATTCGCCCAATTCAACATTCGTGAATGACCTACGTATGCGGTTTCGTGCGAATGCTGAATGGTAGTGTATGGCCATTGGCGCTACTCTTTCCAGCTTATGGGTAATAGCTTTTTTTCAAACAAATAAGTTGTCTCTGCCCTTTTTAGTTTATGTCTAATGGATTTTTCTGAATAAACCGGATGACTTCACTGTCGTTTCGAAATAAATTATCAAAATAGCCTTCTAAAAACGGCTTATTGACTTTCGGTTTGTTCATATAAGCGTTTAAATTATGGTGCCAAAAATTATAAATCACAACTGAAAAGAACACACATTTTATAAAGCGATATAGAAAAATAAAAGAAAAGATTTATTTTACAACCTTTAACTATATTTTCGATGCACTTTTCAACTCATAACTCTAAAATCATCTAAAAACCGTCTAAAACATAACATTAAGTAACAAAGCCATCTAAAACACAACATTAAGTAACAAAGCCGTCCAACACATCGTCTAATGAATCAACTGATAAAAAAGACGAAGAGAGCCACTTGTCAGCCTCGTATTCTTCTTCCTGACTCCTTTCCCATCATCTTCCTCTCTCTCCTCTCAGAGCATCTCCAATAGTGACTTATGAGCTAGCTCTAAGCATATTATTTCATATTTTAATAGAAGAGAGAGAAAAGCTATCTCTTGATCAAGAGCTAGTCTCATACACATATTCCAAGATTATGTGAGAGTGTCATGTGAGGCTATTTATGTTATGAGCTATGTGCTAAAAGTTAGTACTATTGGAGAAGTTGTCTTAGAGCTAGTAACTAGCTGTTGGAGATGCTCTCACAGTCTCACCCCGCTGGCAACAGTGCTGCTTACTGCCGCCTCTGGCCACGCCCTGACCGGCTGCCCCTCCTGCTGGTTAACGGTGTTGGGAAGATGACTAGAGGCGAAGCAGGAAAACGGTCCATTCGGTGAGCTGCTAGCACGGAAATAGAATTAACTTGGTAGATAGGTTGAGAAATAGGTGAAACATAATATAATGTGAAAGAATTTATGAAAACATCACCAGTGCGAGGGGAACATAACGGCGGGTTTCAGCCGGAGTTTAGGTAGCGACGGGCACAGCGCCTGGAGCCGCGTAGCATGTGAGAAGAGTTTTGGCACAAGCGTTCAGCCTCTCTCTCGAGGCCACATGAGTTTATTTATGCCTGGACAAACCGTTAGATTAGAGTACAATACGTTATGCCGTGATTAGCAAGGAGAGAATAGATTCTATCTTTAGTTACAACGGATTCTATCTTTAACAAACTATTCTATCTCTAACTCTTGGCAATCACGGCATGATAACGCATACTTTAACAGGCCCTCTCAATCACATTCTTCTAAGATTGAGATTGTTTCTAAACTCTATAAGGTTTCGCACTAGGAGAGTTTTTGTGAATCCATCAGCAACTTGATCACCAGTTGGAACGAACTTGATCTCTAAGAGCTTCTGAGTGACCCTTTCTCTTACAAAGTGATAGTCTACCTCAATGTGTTTGCTTCTAGCATGGAACACTGGATTAGCTGATAAATAGATAGCTCCTATATTACCACACCACAATCGAGCCATAGTAGGACTTTGAACACCAAGTTCTTTTAGTAAGGTCTGTATCCACATGATCTTAGCTGTTGCATTTGCTATTGCTTTATATTCTGACTCAGTACTTGACCTTGAAACTGTGGGCTGTTTTCTTGCACTCCAAGAAACAAGGTTTGTTCCCAAAAATATAGCGAACCCTCCAGTTGACCTTCTATCATCAGAGCATCTAGCCCAATCTTCATCAGAAAAAGCACTTACCAGCATATTATCAGACTTACTCAAATGTAAACCAACTCCTGAAATATATTTCAGATATCTCAAGATCCGCTTGACTGCTGCCCAGTGCATTGTGGTGGGTGCATGAAGATATTGACAAACTTTATTTACTGGAAACGATATATCAGGCCTGGTTAGAGTTAAGTACTGCAAAGCACCAACAATACTGCGATACCTGGTAGCATCCTGCGCCTCAAGCAGTTCCCCTTGTGCAATCAACTTCTCTGTCGTCCTTGTTAGAAGATCATTAGAATATTTTTCCTGTGAGAGGAGGATACCTTTCTTTGTCTTTTTGACCTCAATTCCCAGGAAATAATGAAGGTCACCAAGATCCTTCAAGGCAAACTATGTTCTAAGATCATCAAGAAGAGCTGTAGTAGCACATGTAGAGGAGCTTGCCGCAATTATATCATTAACATATATAAGCATAAAAATTGTAACACTCCCTTTATTATAATAAAACAGAGATGTATCAGCCTTCGAAGTCTTAAACCCAAGGTTCAGCAATGTTTCACTAAGTCTTGCATACCAAGCTCTGGAGGCTTGTTTAAATCCATATAAACTTTTATCCAATTTACACACATAACTCTTCCAAGACATATCCTCATACCCTGGCGGTTGTCTCATAAACACATCTTCTTCTAAAATACCATGCAAGAAGACATTCTGAACATCTAATTGACGAAGAGACCACCCTTTCGAAAGCGCAATAGATAGGACCAGTCTAATAGTTGCTGCTTTAACAACCGGACTAAAAGTGTCTTCAAAATCAATACCATACCGTTGTTTAAACCCTTTAGCCATCAATCTAGCCTTGTACCTCTCTATTGTTCCATCAGCCTTCCTTTTAACTTTGTAAACCCATTTACAATCAATTATGTTCATTCCTTTCCTTGGGGTACTAAGTGCCAGGTTTTATTTTTCATGAGTGCCTCATATTCTATATCCATTGTATTTTTCCAATGATCAGATCCTAGAGCTTCATCTAAAGTCTGTGGTTCTCCTGTAGATGTATGTTGGATCGGAATTGGCGACAGAGGGGGGTGAATGTCGTTTCTTTTTTTAAAAAATATCCCAAGTACCTACACGCTCTTCTCCAATTGCTACAGAAGCAATGAAGCAAGAAAAAGCAAGCTCACTGAAATTTAAATCAATTTCTCCAAACACTATAAAGATCAAAAGACCCAGAAACTAGAGAACAAACACGAACTGGGAAGTTTAGACAAGAAAACAAGAAGTTTGCCAACAGTAACCTGGGCAAGAAGTTTAACCGAAAAAGAAAACTATAATAAACAACTTGCTGGCCGAGACTACAAGAACAAGCTGAAAGTCATTCGCTAGAGCAGCAGAAATTAATATTGATCCCAATCATTTCATGCTGCCCGAAAGAAGAAATGCTAGTTCAGTTTGCTGCAAAGAAGAACCAAAGGAAAGCAAGAAGGCTGCCGAACTCAACAACTAAAAAAAAGAAGCTGCAGCACGGAACAAAAGTAAATGCTCACAGATAAATCTCGGCAAAGCAATACTCGGTCTGCAGCTTTACTTCATACGACACAAATGGAGCAGTTTTATACTTGGTTTTGAAAGCTATCTGGACTGCATGCAATATGGTTAAGAGCAGCCTAGATCAGTGATTAACCAACAAAAATTACAGCCAAAAGCGAGGTCATCTGGACTGCATGCAGCAGGGTCAAAAACAGCACAAAGAGTAGCAAAAATGTCCCATGCTGGCCGAATGATCAAGAGTATGTAGTCGAGCTGCATGCAACTTGAGAATTAAATATTTGGATTAAACTTCCTCTCGGCAAAGAACACTAAAATAATCCAAGTGAACAGGATCAAAGGACTAATGGAAGCATGCTGGCCGAAAATAAGTTTCTTGCCAAAACAGAGAGAAGTATTTGGCTTTGGCTGAAGGCAATTTTTAACTTAAAAGAAGTAGCAGCCAGAAGATGGAAGTAGCAGCCGAACAACCATATAACTACTAATTTCTACTCAACCGATCCATCAATAAAATCAAGAAGCAACAACCTCATGGGATTTCATATCCTGGGCATGATTTAACCCACCATCTCCATTCATGGGTGAAAGGAAAACAAGAACACAAGGAGAAGCACAAACTCAGAAGAACTCAAATAGAAATAACTTGAAAAACGATACGGAGACATACATGATTGAAAGAAGTGTTTACATTCAGCTCACTACTCTCTCTCTCTCTCAAATTTCATACATGGAGAGAACCAAATAAAACCCTAACTCTTACACCCACTCTCTCAATTTCAGCACAACCTCTCCCTCTCCTTTTATAGCCTCCCACTAATGGGTTTGCACATGCTTTACCCATTAGGTCACCACCTACTTGATGCTTTATCCAAACCCGCTTCCTTTAGTGCAGCTTTGCGTTTTTACCAAAACGCCCCTCGCGCACCTTCCAGGAAGCTTCCTCCTTTCTTGCCTTGCAAGCCTCGCAGCCACCTCGAGCCCTCGCCGTCTTCGACATCTCCCGACCGTTCTGACCTCAGCGCCACCTGCGCCTAGTCCGGTCCACCGTGTCTCGCCACAACTCCGCCTCGACGTCCTGCAGCCAACACATACAACAAACATATCAAATAGCACCGCTCGATACATTTAAGCATAAATGCATTAATGAAATAGCCCAAACCTGACAAATCGACATAATATGCAATCTAAACCCTTTGACCAGGTTTGACCAAGTCCGACCGAGTCCTTTGCACCACGCAACGACATGGTCCGAACCAACCAAATCAAACTCGACTTCCCTAAACCGATGTCAATTACTCATCACATACATGGGATGACCTCCACATGGTCACTCAATCTCCCCCTTGATGAGTATATTGACAAACCCCGAAAAAGCACAAAGTTGAGTTTGAAATGCAAGAAGTCAAACATGGTCCAAAGGAAGGAAATGAAGCTAATGACCATGTCGACATAAGGAGCAAAAGAAAGGACAAGTTTTCCTCAAAACTCCCAAAATGACTTTTTCTACCACTATTCTCCCCCTTTTGACAATAAACACATCAAGGATGCAAGGAAGAGAACAAGTTATGGAAATGGATGAAATGACTGAAGTTTGATTATTCAAAGCATTTAGAGCCATGAGAATTATCCAAACTGACCATTAAGTGTTACACCAAGCCATAACTCAATAAAAGGCTATCTAGATCATGACAAGATATGTATAACCCAGCTAGAACACATAGATGACGATCTGAAATGTAGTGCATTTTGTGAGCATGTCAAGTCATCAATAAGCAAAGTCTAGCTAGAGATATCCAAGGATGATGCAGGCCATGTCAATAAGCTAAGCGGAACCAAGAAGCTAGTATTGAGCCTAATTAGAGTGCTATAAGCTCAAGAGTGAAACATTTATTTAAGTACTTGTAATCTTGGTAATTTTAGCAAATTGAGCACAAATGATAAGTTTTTCTTTAGAAATCTCATGATTGATGGCAACCAGATTTTTGTTTTATCATGTGCTAGATCTCAAGCCTTATGCGACCACTCCAAGCAAGAAGCTTAAGGAGATGATCTTGGTCATCCAAAACTCCCCCTGAGTTCATGCCTTGTGCAAAATGCTCCAAGTCTGGATTAGCAGCAGGATTAATGGAATCATTAGCTAGTTGAGCACCCACATGTTCACCTCCTTGATTAATAGAATTTAATAAGGTGGCCGGAAGAAGAAGGATTTCAGACTTGAGACTGGCACCGGCATTGGGGTGAAGACTAGCAAAGGGATAAATATTTTCATCAAAGATAATATCACGAGATATGTATATCCGGCCAATTTGAACATCTAGACACTTGAATCCCTTATGCAAATTACTATAGCCAAGGAAAGTACATTGTTTGGAGCAAAATTGGAGTTTATGAGTATTATAGGGCCGAAGGTTTGGCCAACAGGCACAACTAAAAATACGGAGAGACATGTAATGAGGATCAATATGAAATAAGCGCTGCAAAGGGGTTTGAAGATTAATGACTTTGCTCGGGGTTCTATTAATGAGATAAGTGGCAGTAAGAAAGGCTTCATCCCAATATTTTAGGGGCATGGATGCATGCGCAAGAAGAGCTAGACCAACTTCCACAATGTGTCTATACTTTCTTTCAGCTGACCCATTTTGCTGATGGGTGTGAGGACAAGAGACTCGATGGGTTGTGCCTACTTTGGGAAAAAGTGAGTGTAGCCTCTCATATTAGCCACCCCAGTCAGTTTGCATAGAAACAATTTTCTTGCTAAACAACCTTTCCACCAGTTTTTGAAACTCATGAAATCTTTGAAAAATCTCAGACCTATGTTTTAAGAGGTAAATCCATGTAAACTTGCTATAGTCATCAATAAAACTAACATAATATTTATATCTCC
Organism: Dendrocalamus sinicus; assembly: GCA_036346575.1. NCBI lineage: Eukaryota > Viridiplantae > Streptophyta > Magnoliopsida > Poales > Poaceae > Dendrocalamus > Dendrocalamus sinicus. The sequence continues at coordinate 11,908,511 of CM070648.1, forward strand.
CAACAGACTCAGGGGCAGGACCCCAAACATCAGAAAACACTAATTCCAAAGGGGAACTTGACACACTATTGGATCTATCATAAGACAACTAATGACTCTTTGCCTGTTGACAGGCATCACACGTTGACTCTTTCTTATATTCTGATGCACACGGGATATTATTTTGACTAACTACCTTTTCCACAATGGACAAAGCAGGATGTCCTAGACGACTATGCCACTTGGACAAAGATGGTTTAACAGCACTGAAGACTCTTTTCTTGGACCGAACTGGGGTAGGCGAAATAGGGTAAAGACCATTCTCACATGTTCCTTACAGAAGAACTTTCTTCGTTGCCCGATCCTTAATCAAAAAGAAATTGGAATGAAATTCAAGAAAAGCTTGATTATCCCTAGCAAGTTTATGAACAGAAACAAGATTTTTCTTGGCCTTGGGAACATGCAATATATTCTTAAGATGAAGATTATGATGTGGGGTATGAACAATAGTGTGACCAACATGCTTAATGTCCATACCTATGCCGTTTGCGGCGAAGATCTGTTCTGTACCATTGTACTTCTCCCGAACAGACAATTTGTCAAGCTCACTTGTAATATGATCAGTGGCTTCAGTGTCTGTGTACCAATTTGAGTCTACACCATAAGAATTTACAGCACTTGACACCATCTTGTGTTCAGCTTCATAATTTTCTTCATAGTGGTGCCAGCACTCAACCGCCGTGTGGTTTGGTTTGTTGCAAATTTGACACTTGACACGGTTGTATCCTCCTCGGCCGCTGGAGAACCCTCGTCCACCACGGCCACGGTTTTCGCGACTGCCGCTGCTGCCCCGACCGTGCAAGCCATTGTTGCTGCCACGACCAAAGCCGCGCCCGCGTGACGCCGAGTTCGCTGATCCCTAGAAGTTCGCACCTCCCTGCTACATATCTAGGTGGTTTTCATAGTTCAGCATTTGTGAAAATAACTCACTAACCGTGATAGGTTCAAATCGCCCGAGCATGCTTGAAACCAGCGATTTGCAATCGAAGTCGAGGCCGTTCAGGACATAGGAGACGAATTCATCTTCTTCAAGTGGCTTTCCTGCTGCAGCCATCTCATCGGCAAAGCCTTGCATCTTGCCAAAATACTCCATCACGGTCATCGTGCCCTTCTGGGTTGTGGCAAGTGCCATGCGGGTATTGATTGATCTTGCGCTCGTTGCAGACTTGAACATGCCCTCCAGGGTTGTCCAGACTTGATGTGCCGTCGTCTTGGATGCGACGTGGGCAAGAATCTCTCGCGACAAGGAACCGAGTAGGTAGCCCAAGACCTGTTGATCAAGGGCCACCCATCTGATGTACTCGGGGTTAGTATCTTTTACGGGCTTGTCGTTGATCTTGACGATGATCTTCCTCGGTGGTGTTGGTGTAGTCCCATCGAGATACCCCAAAAATTGTGCTCCTCGCAGGGCTGGGAGCATTTGTGCTTTCCAGAGTACAAAATTGCTTCTGGTTAGCTTCTCTGTGACCTGAGGACCAAGAGAAAGTCCTGAGGGAAACGTCGGCAAGGTCGAGGATGAAGATGCCATGACCTTCGCCGTTTCAGATCAGTCGCTAACAAATCTTTGCCGTTTCAGATCGGTCGCTCTGATACCATGAGAAGAGTTTTGGCAGAAGCGCTCAACCTCTCTTGAGGCCGCATGAGTTTATTTATGCCTGGACAAACCGCCGGATTAGGGTACAATACGTTATGCCATGATTAGCAAGGAGAGATTAGATTCTATCTTTAATTATAACGGATTCTATCTTTAACAAGCTGTTCTATCTCTAACTCTTGGCAATCATGGCATGATAACGCATACTTTAACAACGTGCACACAGAGTAGAGCCATCGCGGGGGCATATCATCATCAGAAAGTTGCAGCCGTGACTGGAATGAAGCGGCGCAGCGGCAAGCTAAGTTCGTGACCCCGACGGAGACTAGCAGAGCATGTGTCCGCTAACTTCCCTGAATGCATGCATTGTTACAAATCTTCAATAATTCTTCGATCTCGAATCACGTCGCTCGACGACGTTCTGCCGTTGACGAAGCTTGCGTCGATACGACTTGCTTGGCCGATGTACGCGAGGCGCTACACGCGAGGGACACGACTTGCTTCTTCACGTGATAAAGCTCACATGCATGCAGGAAAACATGAGATTGCAGACTTGCTTCTCGTAACGCCTCCCCTCCCTCTTTATTTCTTTCTTCTCTTCTCAACTTCTTTCTCTGCTCTCACGTTTCTTCTCAACCTCTCCTGCAACTTCACACCTCAACTCACGTTACATGCTGGCCTTTTAAAGCAAAGACACAACCCGACTCAAATTCTTATACGGCCATGCAAACGGCAACATAACTCTGACTACTCTCCACACACGGACACAAAAAACAACTCGTATACGTATTCGTATTCACGGCAAGAACGTGTACGCGTATACGAACTCGAATACGGAAACAAGATTACTATAACATGCATAAATCAGTAGCCAGCTAACAGTCATATCCTATCCACATAAGTTAATACGTATACACATCAAAATAGCGGCGGCCGGCGGCGGCAAGTGGACGTGGGTGGTGGACGCAGAGAAGACGTTCAAGGAAGCCGACGCGTCGGTGGAGGTGTCGCGATGGCAGCAGCACTGCATCTACCGCGCACCGGCGTGCATCAAGGACCTCGAGTGCAAGGCGTACCAGCCGCAGGTGGTATCTGTTGGGAGGAATCCGGATCAACACATCCAAATTAAACGGAAGAAACACTGCCGTCGGATAACAAACAATTGAATATAGAGAGCAAGAAGAAACAGAGTTGCAGAGCTTGAGTGAAGAGAGTGTTTTGAGACAATTTTTCGTGCTCTCTTTCTTTTTGCACTACGACTTACAACACGACTCAATTTATAGACTCATTTATATACTCGACAGACTGAGATTGTATATTCTAGCCTCAACTACCCCGCAGTCTGCCCATACTAGGCAGTTAGCCGACCAAGGTATGGCCTGCGTCATCTACGACAACTCATGTTGATGCCTGCTACAGTTACCACCAACTTGTTGATGCCTACTACAGTCACTAGCAACTGCGCTGACTGCTCCAGAGACTGGTCGCACGAGCACGGCCACTGAGCTTCGACCACAGCCTGTCTTCGACCGCTGCACTGCAGCTACGACCACTGCAGACGCAGGCGCCATGACCCTGGTACTTACGACTACGGCACCCATGACTACAACGCTTACGACCACACACACCATGATCGTAACCGATCACGCACAACGTAGTCATAACGACCACACAATCTGCAGCTAGTTAGATCCATTCTTAACCATACTTATTTAGATTATTAGTAGAGCAGTGCCATGGAAACCATCAAGCATAAGCCAGGAGACTATGGGCTATACGGAACCCCAAGCGTTCTCCTCCCCCAAGCGCCGCCACCCCACACTCACCTCGCCCCTTGTCTCGCCGCTGCTGGAGCACACCGCCGAGTCTCGCGGGTGCTAGGAAGGCGGCGGCGGGGCCATCTCGCCGGATCATGCGGTTGTGGCGGATCTCGGGCGAGACTAGCGGCCGAGGTCTTCGAGTTTGCCGGCGATGGCGGGGCGGCTTGTGCGGAGGCGGCGTGTTGGGGCTTGGTTGCTGCTCGTGCCCATTAGGAGAGCATCACCGATCCCGCATCCCCATGGCTCGCAAGCGGCGCAAACACGCCGCCGCCTAGGGTTCCGAGTACCTCCCATGGAGTCGCTGCCGCGAAGCGCAGCGCGCGCGCCCTCACCGGATCCTCCACGACGCCCCGCCGCCCGCAAGCGCACTGCGAGAGCCCAAACCGCGCCCGAGAAGAAGCCCTCATCCGGGCGGCGATGCCGCCGATCGACCTCGCCCGGGCGGCGTGGTGTTGATCGCGCTGCCGGCGAAGCGGCGGCGCGCCGAGAGCCCGGGCGGGGCTAAAGCGTAAGCTGGGATGCGTCGAGTCGGCCACGCGGATGGGGCGGAAGAAGCGGCTCGAGATCGGACAGGGCAAGTTCAGTTCCGTCCGGATCTGCCGAGCCAAGGCCGGGGGCGAGGAGTTCGCGTGCAAAGCGCTGCCCAAGATCGGCGAGGAGGCGGTCCACCGCGAGCTCTGCAGCAGCGGCCGACTGCTCAATGAGATGGTGAGGGAGGGCGGGTTCTCCGAGCAGCGCGCCGCCATTGTGATCAAGGATCTAGTGGCTGTGGTGAAGTACTGCCACGAGTTAGGCGTCGTTCACAGGGACTTTAAGCCGGAGAATATCTTGCTCACCAAATCAGGGAAGATGAAGCTCGCAGATTTTGGACTGGCCGCACGAGTTACCAATGGCTTGATCCGTGGCTATGTCCCTGGATCTGCTCAGTGGTGGCGCTTAAGCGTTGCATAGTGGTTTCTACAGTAGTGGGCATTGCAGGAAGCGACTCGTCGTGAAGTTCAAGGGTGGCTATGCCATGGCCTTGAGGCGTGCAGGATCCCGGTGTGTTGGTGGCGGTCTTTTTTGTGTGTGGGTAGTGCGTGGGGTGCTGTGGAGGTGCTGGCGAAAGCCTTGCCGGTGATCTTACCGGTCTCGACAACAATGACGCCTTCGGGCGCCATTATCCTTCCTGGAGGTGTTGTCGTGGCACCATAGCTCTCACGTTATTGATCTCCAGGTGAAAGCCTTGCCTCGGTGAGGCAGGCGGCGTCGGCGACTCTCGTCGCCTCCTGGGAGACGTCGCCTCGGAGGTCCATCTTCACGCAAAGCAGACCGAAGTTTGGATGGCACTGTCAGATGAGGATAGGGACTTGTTGAAAGCAAGGACAAAGAAAAAGTGCTGAAGTTTAGTCTTTCCAGTTTTTTTCATAGTCCTTAAGCTATCTTTCATGTTATTTTATGCCCCTCAGTTTTGAGGCTTTGAGCCTAAGTGCTCGTGTAACTTTTGGCTGTATATATTCCATATGGATATAGAGGCCGGATTTTATATCCTTTATCTAAAAAGTTAGATTCATTCTACCACAGTATCGCTAGGTCCTTCCACCACGGCAACCCCATCCTGCTGCCGATGGAGGAACACAAGCGCCTGAGAAACACAAACGACAGGCGCTGCGGCACCTGCCCTGGCTCGCGGGTCAGCCGCTAGACGAGTTCGTCGTTGCCGTGGAGGACGCAGCGGAGCAGCTGGAAAGTGCGTACCTAGACTCGGTGGCGAGTGGCGCGGCGGCGCGGAGGCCAGGGAGCCGTTCCTGGAGCTGATGATCGTCGATAGGTGCTTCCATGTTACGAGGAAGCACGTCGATGACCACGCGCCCAACGATCCCATCTTCAGTCACACATCCGGTGACATGCTCATGTTCGATCGAGAGTCCAGAACCGGCTGGCAGCTGCCACTGCTCGTGCTCGAGAGGTTCGTCGCCCAAGAGAGCATATCTGATTGTTTGTTTTCTTTTTGTATCCCACTTGTTGCCATGTCAATTGGATCGAGGACATAGCTTAAACTTGAAAAATGATTTTTTTTTTCAAAAATAAAATAAGTAACACGGATCACTTTGAACCGCAAACAATTTCCTTTGCCCATACGATGACAGGAACTGAAACGTTCAGTTCACACAGGTGAATGAGCAATGGTCATTGAAGATTTCAGCTCCAAGGATTAGAATGTTTCTAGTGTTGGGTTAATCTTGTTATATGTGTATTTTGTTCGAGTGTGTTCGAGTTCTCTGTTGTGTTGTCGTTATGACGAGTATTAAAACTACACCGAGTATTCACTGCTACAGACAGTCCTATCACATACGGTTCAGAACCGTCATCACAGACGGTTCCTAAACCGTTAGTGTTAATAGGTGGTTATCACAGACGGCTCCCAAGCCATCTGTGATAACTTACATTACAAATGGTTTTTAAGAAAAAATCGTCTGTTTTTTTTACCAAAAATCGTCTGTGATATTGTGTATATCACAGACGGCACAATATCACAGACGGTTCAATGTTCCTAACCGTCTGTGATATTTGTTATATCATAGTCGGTTAATAACAAACAATGTCTGTGATAGTCGAATATCACAGACAGTTTTTTTAATAACCGTTTGTAATATTTGTATATCACAGATGGTTAGAAACACTGAACCGTCTGTGATATACACAATATCATTGACGGTTAATAACAAAGGCTGTCTGTGATATCGTTCATATCACAGACGGCTCAGTGTTTGAAACCATTTGGGATAGCTATTGAAACATCAATTGATTTGTCGTTTTTCGGCTAGCCTCACGATATGCTATCCATGCCCTCGAAAACAAGCTACATCACGTATATAGCACAGATAAATGAAACAAACGGCCAGTAGACCACATATACATAGAATGAAAATCGTTACACAGATCTGACAAATGAATTAAATTGAATGAATTGTTTGATTAAGCACAATTGAGTGATTTGTACAATTGAATCCAATGTTTCAACATCTAATTATCACCATTGCCGGGGTGGAACTCTCCAATCTTGTTTATGACCTCTGATAGCAAGAATTGGGATAGGTGTCCACGAATTTCGACGAATTTGTCGAGATCATATGCACTTTCGTTGAAGTCCACCCACTGTCGCTAGGAGCAATATTAAGTCATTAATTAGCATGTGTGTGTATATATATACATATATATAATCAGAAAATAATAATTATTGGAAGGTTCACAAACCTCTGGATCATTCATCTTGGTGTCCAAGATTTCCTTCATATGGCGGCAAACATAGAATCCACATACGTTGCCCTGTAGCTGTTGGTGACACTGCAAAAATAGAATTACATACATAGCTATTTTCAATTCTAGAGACATTATAACATGAAGTCACTGGATTGTTGTATTGTAGCGGGTACCGAAAATCGCGTGTTGTGTCGCAGCGTGTCACTGGATTTGTTGTGTCTCCCTCCTAGGGCAACATAAGCGATAAACGACCTACGTGATTAAAAAAAGTTAGCCTCGGCCATTGCAAACGAAGGAAAGATTACAATAGAGTTATGTTTGGAGGAAATGAGTTTACCTGTTAATTACATCTTGCACACGACTGAAGTCATGGTTATTCCTAAATAGGGAATCAAGGTATATTACCTTGCTCCACTTTGGTACAATCACGATCAAAATCCAGTGAGATCTACTCATGTATGTCGCCATAGTGATTAATCCTAAGTTCATGCTACATATAAAGTACAAATGAAACTTGTGTGACAACTAGTGAAGTACTTACCCTTGGTTGAAGGGTAGCATGATGTACTCCTTATCGCTGTGAGCAATCAATAGTACCCTCTAGTTCACTCTGTTCACTCTGTACCTGAAATTTTTTTTCTGTTTTTTGGCTAGCTTCAAGAAATTAAATAATGTTAGCCATGCCCTTTGAAAACAAGCAAATACAGACGCAAGCACAACAACACATTCAGATCTATTACAGGATAACAAGCTAACGAACCCTTCGTGGCACGACGGTGAGGCTGCACAAGACACACTTACAACACTTACGGCAAAAGTGTCTTGTCCAGCCTCTCGCCGTGTCACAACGGAGGCGCGAACCCACGGCAGTAGTCAGCGTCGTCAAGGAACAAGCAAATATAGAGGCAAGACACAACAACACATTTAGATCTATTACAGCTAACGAACCCTTTGTGGCACGATGGTCACTCTGAACAAGACACACTTACGACACTTATGGCAAGAGTGTGTTGTCCAGAATGCTGTTGTGCCACAACGGAGGCGCTAGCTCACAGCGGAAGGGAGATCCAGGAAGCTAGCTAGTGGATGAACTCACGCGTGACTAGTACTGGTGGAAAGGTAGATGGAGAGTTATCAATAAGGGCCGAGCAGTGGGAGGAACTGGTGCCTGCCATTCGATGTGGAGAAAATGGATGGGTGAGATCGAAATCCTGGGTAGGAGAACTGTGATTATCACAGACGGTTTGTTACACGAACCGTCTATGATAATTAATATCAGAGACGGTTTGTTATATGAACCATCTGTGATGTCTCACTTATCACAGACAGTTCGTATTAAGAACCGTCTGTGATATTAATATCAGAGACGGTTTGGAATATGAACCGTCTGTGATATTAATATCAGAGATGGTTTGGAATACGAACTGTCTGTGATATTAATATCAGAGATGGTTTGGAATACGAACAATCTGTGTTAATGTTTAAATATGCGTGCTCTATTCCAGCTCTTCTACACTGTCCTCTCCCTCATCCTCTTCATCACCAGATTTCTCAATAATGACATCTAATATTCTTGTGATCTCCTTCCTCTCATTTATCCATCATAAGTTGTTCGGACGCAACCTTACACAGACGGCCAACAATTTACGTCTAGAATAGCTCCTCCGCTCACGCCCTGCTCTCCTTCCTCGACTCGCTTCCATCCGTCAGCTGGACCTCACCATCCGCTGTCGACGGAGGTGTCTCGTTGCCACTCAGGAAAGGGAAACCGCCCTCAGTCTCGTTCTTCTCTACAATGTGCACAAAGCGGAGGAAGCTCTTGCGGCAGCGCAGATACACATGGATAACCTTGCCGATCAAGCAGAATCGGCCGATTCTAAGGAAGCTTATCATGGTATCCTCTTTGAGATTATGGAACATGCTAATGATTTGCCTAGGCTTGAGGAGGAAGTGGAGAGGGCAAGGACAATCTTGACAGCATTCGAGAACACAACGGCTGATCCTCCAACTTCAGAAGTCAAAGAAGCATACGAAGCCCAGAAGATTAAAATATGGGAATCTCTTTTTTTGGACTTTTGTAATAAAATTGCCTTGAATTTGACTCTCGTCTCAGTATATCTTATGTAGTTCATACGACAAAGGTTTGTGTTGTCAGGATTACCACAGACGGTTCATATTAAGAACCGTCTGTGAAAGTTCACAGACGGTTATTAACACGAACCGTCTGTGTTGTCTAGATTATCACAGACGGTTCATATTAAGAACCGTTTGTGAAAGTTTACAGACGGTTCTTAAAGCGAACCGTCTATGATGTCTCAATTATCATAGACGGTTGCCAGTATAAACCCTCTGTGACAGTTTAATCACGGACGGTTCCATATGAACCGTCTGTGATGTAGCCGTCCAGTATAGCTTCTTTTGTAGCAGTGATTGTAGCTCCGAGTACTCCGCGGTCGTAATGCTGTGGTCGATACTCAAAAGTCATAGTCGATTGTCAATGGCTGTGGTCAATAGTCGATAGTCTTAGTCAATTGTTGATAGTCGATAGTCATAGTCGATTGTCGATGGTCGTGGTTGATAGTCAATAGTGTTAGTCAAGAGCCGATGGTCGGTAGTCGGCAGTGCATACTCGAAGGAGTACTGTGGACGTCATACTTGGAGTACTGTGGGCGCTATAATCAAAAGAGTATTGTGGGCGTCATACTCAGAGGAGTACTGTGGATGTCATACTTAAATGAGTACAGTGGGCGCCATACTCGTACGAGTACTGTAGCACTCAGAGGACTCGGGGCCTGTGTGTGGTCGTAGTGCTGTGGTCATGGCGCCTGTATATGGTTGTGGCGCCGTAGTCGTGGCGCCTGTGTATGTGGTCGTAGTGCTGTGGTCGTAGCGCCTGCCTATGTAGTTGTAGTGGGCGTGGTCGTAGTCGTAGCGATCGTGGTCATAGTGTACCGGTCGTAGCTGCACCGAGTACCATAGACGTCATACTCGGAGGGGTACTGTAAACATCATACTCAGTAGTAGCCACTGTAGCAATTGTCAGCAATGTAGCAGTAGTTGGCCATTGTGGCACTCAGGTATGAGTCAGTCACTGTAGCAGTCGGCATGGGCAGGCAACTGGTTGTAAGCAGTTAGCAGGCAGCTAAGCTGAGCGGTATGGGCAGGCAGTTGAGCGGCGTGGTCAGTCGAATTGCTCGGTATGGACTGCGTCGTGGTAGTCATCAGTCGTGTGGAGTGGGTGAGTGGCCTGCTGTGTGAAGCCCAACTGTGTCTATATATACTCTGTAAAATTTGTGAGAGACGATTGAGCCAGTGAATAACAGAGAAAACACAGTGAAATGGTGCAACAGTTTGCACTGCAATCGTGCCTCGGTCCGTGTGTTTTAGCTCAGTTATTCACTCCACCTTGTCATTCCCATCACTGGCAAGCTATCCACGACTATGTGTGTCAGTCCACTGCCAAAGCGTGCGTCTAAGAGAGCCAGGGCCAATGTCTGGTGAAAAGTCATAAACTAGTTACGACTGCTGAAGGCGAACGAGTTACAACCACTAAGAGAGGTGCTTTGAGTGATCGAAACACTCCACTCCCAACATCTGATGTAGTTGTCAACTCGTTTACTGTAACAACCCCATTTCTAGGAGCGTTAAGTTACCCTCGCAACTGTCCATGATTGTTCAGCTGCGAGTACTGTAGAAGAGTGTACATCGTTGCCAAGATAAGTTTAAGCATAAAAATCAAACTTTATTACCAAAGTAAGGCTTAGTAGTCAAATTTTACAGAAAGGGGCGTACAACCCAAAGTTGCATTACCAAAAGAAACTCCAAAGGCAGCCCTGAGTGTAGAATAAAGACTAACACTCGGCGTCATCTACATCGTAGAATTCTGCGTCGTCTTCATAGACTCCTTCATTTTCTTGACAAGCATTCTTTGCTTATGATTTTATCAAGTATGAGTACAATCAACCATACTCAACAAGTCACATGGGAAATGCTATTTAACTATATGCAAGAGATTGCCATGGAATGGAGTAAAGCAGTTTATTATTTTATGTGGATGCAATTTTATTTGTAAACACTTTTGCTTTTAAACATGAAATATCAAAACATAAACTTCTTAGGTGCTTTGGGGGTTTTCCAAACTTGATTAACACACTTTCACAATTCCAAACCATCCCAAATCTACTTATGCTTCGTTATTGGGATCACCCATTAAACACAACTTCATTCACTGGATCGGGTACTGTTTAAACCGGGTTTTCATTATTTCGCGGGTTTAGGTTTGTGTGCTAACGGGTCGGGAGGAACAGTGACCGGCCCGTCATTGTTCTTCTCCATCCTCTTGCCCGCGCGCGCACACAGAAAGTAGGGGAAGGAAGCGGCAGCCACCAACGGCGTGATAACGACTTGCAACGGGAACCGAGACCACGGTTGGGCTCCTAGAGATGCCGGGAACCCATTTTTGGGGTCGGCGGCGGCCGGGGAGGTGGCGATCGCCGGCGACGAGCCTTCTTTTCCGTGGAGAGTTTGGACAAAGTAGGGGCAATAGGAGGTTAATCCGGAAAAGGCAATGGTTTTTGAGCATCTAGGGGACTAGAACAACCTAAGGGAGGTGGCGGTTCGGGCTAGGAAGGGCCATGCGAGACTGGCCACGGCGAGGTCTTTCGGCCAAGTGGCGGGCTTCGGCGGCAGGGAGATGAGGGTCCGACGAGCTTGGGTGACAGGTCGGGGTGGTTTTAGGGAGCAAGGGGAAGCTATAGACGTGAGCAATTGGATTGTAATGGGCGAGACGAGCTGAATTGAATTAGAGCTCACCTTAGGGCTTTTCGGGGATTGTCGGCAATGGGGGCGATAAGGGACCAATTGGGTGTGCCTGGGGCTTCACTAAAGAGTGTGAGGGAGGTTGGAGGGGTCTTTAGCTTTTATAGGAGTCCGGAGGCGGTTCGGCGCCATGAGGGGCCATGGCGGTGGCTGTATCTAGCTGGGGTCAAGGGGATTCGAGGAGGGTCGGCAGGGGACGCACATGGATGCCTTGGGTGTGAAGTTGCGGCAGTCAACCAATGCTGGCACGGCTCAGGTCGGCCAAAAGACAGTAAAGAGGGACGCCGGCCAAAATATCTGAGGCGGCAGCAGGAATGGTAGCCGACGGGTGATGCACGGTAGAAAGAGAGGGCTAGGGGCTGCCAGGCTAGGGCGTACGGCGCCTGACACTTCTCTGGGAGCTGGCAGGGGGAGAGGAACACTAGAGAGGGCGGGAGAACGCGAGAAAGTTCGGGCGGCGACAAAAGATCAGGACGGTGGTGAAAAATCTGGACAGTGAACAGTGCAGCATGAAGTTAAGTTAGTGTGGTGATTTGGAATGGGTTTTGGGGCTAAATTGGCTTGGATTTAAAGGAGAATTGGCCAGGGAAAACACAAGAATCAAATTCAACAAGAGATTTTCAAATTTTTGAAAATTCAATTTGTTTCATTTATGACTATTGAGATCGATGTACCAAGTGGTCGTAACTCCACATTTGGTATCAGAGCTTCCATCATCTGAGAGCAGAGCACCAACATCTAGTGCTAACTTCTGATTCATTTCAGTCGCTGGATGACAAGTCTCTGATATATGTCCATGGAACGCTCCCTCGTCAATCGTCATATAGTACTAGGGACTTAGGGAGTGCAAGTTTGGAACTTAAACATGCTGAAACGTAGTTAATGAAAGCTCAAACTTGTAAGCTGAGAAATGCTAAAACCTAGTGATCGGAGATCTAAAACTGAAGAATCTGAAATCCAAAACTTTGTAAGATAGCATCCCGGATAATGTTCTCTAGCAATTGGTAGCCAAAGCCAAACGGAAGAAACAGTACCACAGCGTGGCACTTCTCATTTCAGTGTAAAGAAGAGAGCGAAAGAGCACGAGTATACGGCATAAAAAAGGACTGTTGAGTTCCTTAACGAGGGAGTGCAAAGATAACTAAGAAATGAATGCTACTTATTACTTCCATCTAAGCAAGCACCATATCTTATGCAAACGTCAATCTGAACGAAACCGTGCAACCAGTGCAGGACCTGCAGGATGTTTAAGATGGGTATTTGAGCTTTAGAGTTAGGTTGCTAGAATATGTTGATATCAATGCGTCGATATCATGACACACTGTTTCCCTTAAAACACTGATACAACGAGACATGCATATTAATATAATAAAAATATTGAAAATATAGAAATTAATGATTTCTTATGAGAAAATAGATGATACAAGGTTAGCATAATGACATGGATTAAATAGCAAAATATAAAGGTTAACGATATTTGCATACCTTACTGATCCTGCCCTTTTTTTTTGCTCTTTTAAGCTCTCTCCCACAAAGATTTCAAATTTGTAGACTTCTCCATTTTTTTAAAGCTCAAAGATCTACAAAATCAAACATTCAAAGATCAGATACTTGGAATCATTTGTTCACACCTGTGAAATCAAACATACATCAAACACCTCCTATGAAAGCGGAAAACCAAATACCATTTCTCAGATATTCTGGAGGTATATATGCTAGATTTGTGCTATAACTTTCCCATCCCTGCTGTTTTTCATAGACTGAAGCATGAGAGACGAGGATCACCATTCTGCAACCAGAAAGTTCATTAGAAATTTGCTTAGAAACATGATAATTGGTATAAAATGACATGTTCAACCGTTGAATGCAATCAACATTATCTCTCAAAGCTTACTTGATGAAGTGATTGACACGATAGAATCATAGGTCATGAATTTAGTGATGATAAATAATTAATATTTGGGTTGTATTGAAATTTGCATTTGTGAAAGTTTAGATTGATGCGCTTTTGGAAAACTAGAATTGTTGTCTGAGAGTTTACGACCCCAGCAAATCAACCACGGCATGTTGATCATAGCAGAACGACCACATCTGAATGACTACAGCTGAACGACCACGTCATGTCGACCACGACAGAACGACCATGGTATTTCGACCATGACGGATCGACCACAGCAAGTCAAGCACGACATTTCGATAACGATCGGTAGTCGGAGAGGTGGACCACGATCGGTCATCGGTAGGCTTCGACCTCCAAACCAGTCATAAGCTACAGTGAACCGGTTGTAAGAAACAGTGAATCGATCGTATGCAACAGTGAACTGGTCATGAGCTATAGTGAACGCTCGATAGTCATAGTATTGTGTTGGGCTGGTCGATCAGCAGACTACAACCACGGTTGGAAGTCGAAGGCGTCGATCATGATCTGTGATCGGTAGTCCTAGACTTTGCTGGTTGATAGCCAAAGACTTTGTCATCGGTAGTCATAGACTTTGTTAGTTGGTAATCGTAGGCTTTTGTGATTGGTTGCCGTAGAGGCAAATTACATCTTAATCATCATATTCTCCATATGTTTCATAGTAAATCCAAAAACTATCTTTATAAGTACCCATTTACGAACTAGTACTTAACAACCTCTAAATAAACTATTACAAATGTAGAAAACTACTCACAATACCATTTAAAGTTACAGAAAATTACTCAAAATTTCCATCCAACTCCCCCCGTGCCCCCGCCCCCTCTACCTCGGTACCTCCTCCCCACATGAGCTCCCCCTTTGCCTCCCTCCTTCCCCTCCGCGCCTCTCCTCCACGTCGGCGCAAAACGCAGACTACCTCGATGCCCTTAAGTATCTCGCCGCTGCTGACACCCGAGCACCACTTTTCCCCTCTCGGCGACCTCGACAGCGAGCACCGATGACCTCGATTGCATTTCCGGTGACATCCCTATCGTATGCGCCTCCATTGAAGGTTAGCTCACCGCTTGCTCCTCCCCCTTGCCCTCTCAACTCCTCCCCTTGGTCTCCCTCCTCACCTCCGACCACCCCTCCCCCTGTAGCCGCCCCATTTTCCCTAGGTTTTATTTGTTTGGAATGTGTATTTTAGTGTGAAATTTCCAGATCTGAGTGTTGTAGTTGGTGTTAAATTTTTTTTGCATGAATTCCACATCCGAGTGGGAGGAAGGATTGGCCATGGAGGATGAGGATGTTAGGAATAGTCCCACATAGATTGTGGGAGAGGAGAAAGTACAACTTATAAGTGTGAGGGAGCCTCCACTTATTGGACTAGTGTTGTAGTTGGTGTTAATTTTTTTTGCATGAATTCCACATCCGAGTGGGAGGAAGGATTGGCCATGGAGGATGAGGATGTTAGGAATAGTCCCACATAGATTGTGGGAGAGGAGAAAGCACAACTTATAAGTGTGAGGGAGCCTCCACCCATTGGACTAGTCTTTTGGGGGGAGAAGGCCTAAGACCACTTATAATGTTGTTGCTCCGTGGGCTTAGTTGTGTTTAGCCTATTTAAACCTGTGGCACTTAGTTGGATCTAGTCATACGGCCAAGGTCCAAAATGTAACAGAGGACACAGATGATAATGGTTGCTTGTACGTTAGTGTGTTTTGGATGATACCTAGCAAATACATGCCAGGTCTGGAATGTTTGCATGATTATTGGAATGTTTACATGCCTTGTGAGCTATGGGAATGAATGCATGATTAGCCTCTGTCAATAGCCTCTGCTACAGATCTACATGAATTGACCATATACATATGTTGAGTTAAAGTTCATTTTTAGGTTAATCTAAAAAAAAAGTCCATTTCAGATGTAATTTGTGAATTGAGCTTTTCAAGGTTAGTGCTACGTTACATATTTGCGTTGGAAGTACACGTAAGATAAAGATTGCTTCTAACTAGCTTAGGTAAAAATGGCATCGCCTATTTTGAATACTTGTCTTACCTTGCCGAACTTGATATAAGATTGCCGTGGCCTCTTCCTATTCTGAAACCTCAACAATCAACCATTTTAGAGGATGCCCCAGGTAGTCGAAGTGGTGGTGATTGTTGCTTTGTTTGGACATCTGATAAACATTGACTTTTCAAGCTAAGCTGGTGAGTTGTGTTGAAATTCTCTTATATTTGAAACATCTGGACGTGTTTGAGTGAGCTGCAGCTAAGTTGGGATTGGGGAAGAAATTGCTACTCTTAGCAAAATAGACATCGTAGGCAAATGGATTGTCCTCCAGTTACTACAGTTATGGTCAACAGGACAAGACTTTTACTCTTTGTTTATTGAGATTCTATGGGTGAACAGAGGAGGCAAAGACAGCTCAGAATCTGAAGAAATTATTGATGATCAAAAAGATGTTTTGGAATGTTCACGCAACAAGTTACTTCAGAACTTGCCGCAAGCACTTATTGAGCTGCTACAGTGGTACGGGTTTCTATCCAATTCTCCAAGTCCTGTCCTCAGGGACACACTGAACCCTGGGGTGCTGCTTCAGTTGCTACATCTTTTGTTCATGGGATTTGTTTTCCGTGTGTATTGTTGCTTGTAAGATTTGTTATGTTGTAAGCTTTGTTCAGAATAATGATGAGATGCATGGATGTGTTGCTTGCTTCTAATCATTGCAGAATAGTTCTTTGTCTTGTGAACATTATCAAGTTTGAAATGTGTTTGTGTGATTGCATTCAAATAAATACTCGGTCTCGAAAAAATTGTGAAGAAATCTTAGGGATTTATGTACAAATTGAAAGGAATAAGATATAAATAAAATTGAAGTGTTACACGGATATCATGGTCTATTTGCCTCTAATCCCCTTTTAGAGTTTTTGAAGCCAACGTATTAGCCAAATGTTTTTTTAGGTAGCTCTAGATTCTCAGAGAAGTAGATTATCAGATAATCAAAAGCAGGAGTTAAAAAATGAGAATATGTTAGATGTATTGACTGGGCCAAAAGCAGGAGTATTAGCCAAATGTTTTTTCAGGTAGCAAGAGAAGTAGCTCTAGATCCTCTCTGCAGCCTGGGATGCATGCACACTGGTATTGACAATGTTTCCAAGGCGGCCCGTCTAGTCTACCTAGGCGGTATCCATATGTTAGATGTCACTCATTCATCTTGTCTAGCCGATTTTAGCGGTGATTAGACTCTAGACGTCAGACTATCGTCCGATTAGCGCCTACCATCTTGATGAATACTACTTATTGATCAATCGTACTGTTTTTTCGCAAACTGGAATTTATAGCGGCATTTTGGCAAACCTGTTGTCTTTGAACTAAAGTCCTGTTTGGTACAGCTTCACCAACAATTTTATGAGCTGTTGTGAGCTGTTTTTTTTGCTAAACACCCTTTTTACAAACAGCTTCATGGATGAAGCTCCTTAAATCATGCTCTCACAAGGGAATGGGATGTGGTGAAACTGAAAATAGTAGTTTTTCACAGCTCTCTCCCTCAGGCTCGCAGTTCTAGGAACCCACTGCCCTTGTAGTTGACAGAAATTACAGCACTTTGCCACTGGGTCCCCACGCCTGTTTCCTCTCCTCCCGTTCGCACTTCTCTACCGTTCGCACTGATTTTTTTTATTTTTTTATTTTAATTTTTTTAATTCATACTTATTCAAATATATTATTTTTTAATTCATATGACCATATACTGTAACATCCCAAAAATTTAAAATTTGAAAATATGAATTTCTTGAATTATTTTCTTTGCGATATATTCTATTGGAATTTGGATTTCATGGAGTTTTCCTGAATTTGATTGAGGTTCTAAAATTTGAAGAAATTTATAAAAGACAAAGACAAACATTAGTAATACCAAAATAATGATATAAAGATATATATACTTGTACACATGTAAAAAAAAGAAAAAAGAAAAGGGATTGGGGTCAGACCGGCCGAAACAGCCGGCCCAACCCCCGCAGCTCCTCTCTCTGGCCCCGCGGGCCCACGCCCCCGCACGCGCCTCCCCCTTCCTCTGCGCGGCGTCCCGACCAGGCCGCCTCCTCGCTCGGACAGCCCCGCGCGGCGCGCCTCCCTTTGGACCACCGGTCCCGACGCCCTCGCGCGCGCGCCACGGGGCCGCGCCATCTCATCGCCACGCCGCGCATGCGTCACCATCTGCCCGCCGTCGCCTCGGTCAATCCCCTCCGTCGCGTGGCCGAGTGATGCCGAACCACCCCCTGCTGCGCACAGCTTCTCTCCGCCGCGTGGCCTTCATGCACCGCGCGCCCACCGATTCCTCCTCGCCGCCACGGTTTTTCCTCACGCGCGCCACGCCTCTGCGGCGACTCCTCCGCCCGTCCGGTCACATCGCACCGCGCGCCATGCCATCCCCCGCTGCGAGCTACTCTCGCCAGCCACGGAGCTCCACGGCACCCTTTTTCCGCGCTTCAAATAGCAGCCTGGCTCCCCCAAGATCTTCCTCTTCCTCCCCCATGTTTCCTTCTCCCTTGCCGCCGTGAGCTTCCCGACCCGCCTCCCCGCCGTATTCCGGTCTCTGGCGAGTTCCCCCAAAATTGAGCGCGTCCATTTGTGCCCCTAGGCCCCACCTGCTTCCCGCCGGCGCAATTGGAATTCCCGTGCGCCGGGGACCCGATTCGGTCTCCCTCTTCAAAGCTGGCCAAGTGAGCCTCCACCGTCGCCGTTCCTTCCTCAAAGCGCCATTGCTCGATTCCTCTCCTTGGGAGCACCCTCTCGGCGCCCTCGAGCCTCCCCAACCGCCGCTGGAGCTTCTCCCCAACCTCAGCTCGCCGGCGCTGTGCGCCCCCACCGCGCAACCTCGCCTCCCGCCGCCGGCGCGCCCCGGTACCTCCCCGACCAAGCCGCCGCCGCAGGTACTCTCTCTGTGGTGCTCTCTCGCTCATGCTTGCCTCCCCTCCTCCATTCTTTTGTTGGGCGGCCGCAGCCCCACGGCGTCTCCTCGTCCGGCCGGTTCCACCGCCGCCGCCCTCCTGCACCGCCAGGCCGGAGCCACCACCACCGGGGTTCGTCACCTCGGGGCAGCCCATTCGCCGCGTCGCGCCCGCTCCCGGCCGACGGCGGCGCGCGCGAGCCCGCCGCTGGCCTGTGCCGCCCCCCCTGTTTCGTTCCCCATGGCCGAAAGGCCCTCGCCTGTTCGATTGTCTCTCTCTCACCGAGTTGTGGGCCCAAACAGAGAAACCCCAAAGCCGTTTACATTCCTAGTTTTCTTTCAATTCTTGCTAAATATTAATTAAAAGTTTTTCAATGAAGCAAACTTGTAAAGTATTAATTGGATAATAAGGAGTAAGAAATAAAATTGTAAAACCTTTGTGAAGATTCTTGCAAATATGTGTATCTGTATGAAGGAAGGAAAATCAACTCTAGTTAATCCCATGACAATGGATTAGGAGTGGAATTAACTAAGGAGATTATAAAATTGGTACATTGCTAAAAGTTTAATCCTCATTAATTACCAATAAAAAAAGATTGTTAAATTCTAGTATATGAAACTGACTAAAGTATTCTCTTAAAAATATAGATACATAAATAATAAGATTAAAATAAGGTCCTACATGAATAAATACCATTCCCTCATATTCTCAAGATTTACATCCGCCAATAAATGATGGATCGTTAATCTTTAATAATAATTCATTTAATCAACGAAATAATCAACCCTGCTCCTAATAATTATAGTAGTAATAATAGCTTTATCATGAAGTGGTAACTCTGTAAGATTTGCTGCACAATACAACAAGGACCTTGGTATGATAGTAAATATCATGGCATTAAGCGTTGAAGAATATAAACCCTATCATTAGTACATCGCCGATAAATAAAACTCAAAAGTAGATTTAGTTAATGGTAGAAAAATAAGAATCGGCATTTGGATTAACATTCCACATAAAATGACTATGGTTAGATACTTGAAACTTAATAAAGATTACACCTCATTATAAAGTATGCACTAGCATTTAACATACCGTCGCTAAACAAATCTCCATAGTATATTTAATTAAGTAGCTATATTAATACATAACCCTGTACGACAAGCTTTGCTAGATAAATAAAAATTAAAAGTAAAGTTAAGCTTAATAATAATAAAGGTACAAATAAAATGGTAATGGTACCACTAATTAAATCTTGACACTAGCTTAGTACATAATAGTATTAAGCATAATTGTATATATAACAAGTTAGGACCCATATGAGTGGATCCTAATTCAACTTAAATTTAGCCTAGCTATGAGTGAAGATACATAAAATATGATAATGGGATTATTAGAGATTTAAATTCCAATTAATTACCCTATAAGAATAGATATTGAGCCCTTGCTATATATCTTAATTAATAAGTAAAAGCCTATGTCAGAGACTATTAGACAAAAACTTAATAAAGATATCCAAGTGTTATAATACCTTCGACTAAAAGATTTATAGAAAAAGTACAGATCTCATCCATCAGTCCAGCTTGCCTTACCATAACCTGAGTTGCAAGGAATGCATACCCTAGAGATAAAATTTGAACACTAAGCTCCTGCACCAGTCTATAGGTCTAACCTAACTCATGGAACTTTCTTGATAAATACAAAAATAATAAAAGAGATTATTAATAAAAAGATCAAGTCATCGTATTATATCACCGGCCTTGCCTCAAATAACCCAAATAACCCATTAACTCATAATAAAACTAAATTGAGTTTATTCGGATTTATTTGGACCTTTTGCGTTAATTGCTTTTATTTGTATTTGGTCGTTTAGCACGTAATTAGATATTGGAGTCCTGAAGAATCAAAGGATCACGCAAGATCAAGAGCGAAGTGAAGAAAAATACCAGAAGCTCAAGAGAAAGCGTTATGTGAACTCAAGACCGCGGTAAACCGCGCAGGCGAGTCAATACTTTGATCATGTTGAACCTACATTTTCTGCAAATTATTTTTGTTTAAATTATCAAATTGCATGCTGTTATCTTATATGCAAATACATGTTTAATTTAAGATTTTAGTTATATGCCCATTGTTTGCTTGATTAATATTACACCTCCTTTGGAATACTTGAATATGTGAACCCTGTCGCCCTAGCAAAATTATAATGGTAACTTTTGCAAATAAGTCCTAATTATATGCCATGCTTAGTATGCATAAATACTCGGGGCACCTGAAATATCCCAAACATCATTGTCAATTGAAATCATGAGAAATGGTTTGGGCGATCATGGTGGGAATGATGGTATATTTTGACGTGATTATTTTATGCTCCCAAAATCCCAACTTGCTTAAATATCTGAGCGGATGGTTGGGGGTGGTATGTGGTGCGGTGGGAGCACAAATTATGGAGTGTGGTAGAACCGCTCAGATAATACTAAGGACTGAATCTTGTGATGACCTCCTGATGTAAAACAGTACAACCACAAGTCTATAATGGGTACGACCTAGCTGAATAACTTGCAAGGATTTAGTTCAGATATCACCGAGGAAAGTGGGTGGCGGGGTACTTGGTTTACTCACAGTGAGGCACAGGGTGTACTGTACTCGCACGGCGCAAGAGGGGGCTTCTGACTGTGGTGGTGTAACCCTTCAGCGGTGAAACCTCAGCGTGGGTGGTGTCTAGCTAGATCGGAGTAAGGTAAAGGCTTTGTGATAAATTATCTGGGTCTCATGCCTAAGGAAGCATGTTGGCAACAAAGATAATTCATCTCTTGTGGTGAAAGTGTACAAACTCTGCAGAGTCAAAACTATTCGAATAGCCGTGCCCACGGTCAAGGGCGGACATGGGAACTTACTCGAGTTAGTTCTATTTAAAAATATTTGGAAAATGGGAATGGAAAAGTGGAGGGCAGCGGAAAGCCCTGATTTGAGTTGTCCTGGGTGTCGCCCCAGTGGTAAGTTAAGCGGCTATAACGCTGAAAGATGTTATACGGTGTGATGCCGTATATATGGAAAAATTATGGTGATATTAGGCATATGGTGTGATGCCATATGTATGAAAAATCATGTTAATATTCCTTGAACATTATGTTTTGTTCCAAAGCTGCTAGGTCTCAGGAAATTTTATGTATTGTATTTCGAATAGTGGCATTACTAATTTTACAACCTAAAATATGGGTGGAATAAACAGGGTTGTGGGTAAAGGAGATGGATGTTTGTAGTATGCACTTAAAGGTATTGGTGGATTCAGGTCGATCAGGAATGGGAAATGATAGTGTGCATCCTGGGAGAAATAAATTAGTGGGGTCCAGTTGAATGGATCGGCTAGATAAATGATCTAATTGAATTTTTGGGAATTTAGAGGAATAATACGAGTCTTGGATTATAATTCTTGATTAGTGATATTCTTGGTGCATATATATAATAGTGAATCGTATACTTGGTCAATGATATTCTTGGTGGAAGTATACTAAATGATTTTGGAGAATTAGGGAGTGCAAAGGTAAATTGCTGGATTACTACACTAATGATTAATATAAATTCTTGGAAGATATTAGTGATAATGGGAGTTAATAGGAGATGATCAATTACTAGAGGGATGAATTGAATTTCTGAGAAGATTGGGGGATTCATATCAATTAGTGGATTATAATCTTGGTAAATTGAATTTTCGATGGAGGTATATTTGTGGATTAGCTAGTGATAGATAATGGAAAATGAGATTGATTATTGGATTATGGTTTTGAATCAATGATGAAAAGGATTGAATGCGAATGATATCGGTGGATTTGAAAGTAATTATGTTAGAGAATTATTAGAATTCAGAGGGGAGGAGCTGATGAATAGTAATGGCATGATTGTATTATTAGTAATTCAAAATACAAAGTATGATCGGTGGATTAAGTCAATTTTGGCAATAGTAGTGTGGAGTCAGGTAGCAATAATAACACTTTGATTAAATAAGAGTAATAATGCTACTGAAAGCGATTTTTGGCAAATAAAATAACCCGAGCCTCTCCTTTGTTAAGCCATGCATACTATTTATTTGCATTCTGTGTATTGGCTCGCGAGCACGGGTCGAGTGCTCACGCCGCTTTGCGACAAAATTCAGAATCAGGAAATCAAATCACCTCGCCTCAAAACAAGATTGGACAAGCTGGCCGAGAAGATGAAGATGTCAAGGGCTAGGTCGCGAACCTCCGCTTGGTGCTGTGGGCATGTCCTGAAGGTCCCACCTGTGTGCTTCGTTCTTCCGCTGCTGCAATTTATTGATTTCGGCCTAATCGGCCCATGAGTAAGTCTACTATTATATTTACGTTTTCGCATGATATGAAGTTTGATATTCAGAACTGTAATCTGTGAGCACTATCTACTGATCCAGGGAATAGTGCGGTGGAATCACAGAAGATTCTGGATTGTAAAATCTGGGTCCCTACATATACAAACATACAACTCCAAATGTTAGAACAAGTCAGGTAGACAGGGGCATCTTGGACAATTGTCCTCTCTCAGCCATGCATGAAGCTATTGGTGAAGCTGTTTTGCCAAACAGTTTTCCAAAACAGCTTTAGCTTCACCGGTGAAGCTGCTCGTGAAGCTGAAACAAAAAAACAGCTTCGCTAGTGAAGCTGAGCTGTGCCAAACGAAGCCTAAGAACAGAAGTTTGTTTTTTTGGCATCCTTTTTCAATGGGAATTGGGACCGCGCTGGGCGTGCCCTCTATTTCTAAATGTATCCTATCACAATTTATAGTCGACTTCGTGCTTGACTTTCTTTGTGAAGGATATTTTATTTTTTGCGAGGGAAGGATATTTTAGACTATATGCACTGTAGGTTAGTAGTGTCTTTGTTAGAAGTGAAAGACACAAAGAAGAAAAGTGTAGTCACACAACATAATAATAATCTATTAGGGCTGTTAGAGCAACTCCAGCAGAGCCCTTACTTGAGCCCTCATCCTACTTTTGAGGGTCGAGGGGCAAAAAACTCACTCCAGCAGGGCCCCTACTTGAGCCCTCAAAAGTAGGGGCCCCTCAAATCTCCTCCTCGAGCCCTCATTCCTGGGGGGTCTGGAGGGAGCCCCTACTTTTGAGGGCTCAAGTAGGGGCCCTGCTGGAGTGAGTTTTTTTGCCCCACGGCCCTCCAAAGTAGGATGAGGATGAGGGTGGGTCCTATGTGTCATCCCCTCTAAGAATGAATTTGAGGGTCCTGTTTTGAGGGCTCCTGCTGGAGTGTAGCCCAAAAAACAGAGCTCTCAAAAGTAGGGAGAGCCCTCAAATAAAAAGTAGGGGCCCTGTTTTGAGGGCTACTGCTGGAGTTGCTCATGTAGGCTATAAATAAAGTGATGATAAATAATTAACGTTTGGATTGTTTTAAATTTTTCGTTTGTGAAAGTTTTGGTCGCCTCAAGTAGTTTGTGTTGAGTTCGAGTGGTTTTGATATCATTTGAGTGGTTTTGCTCTGCTCCGAGTAGTTTTAGTCGGCTCCAAGTGGTTTTGGTCGTCCTGAGTGGTTTGCTTGAGTTTGAGTGATTTTGGTTTTGTCCGAGTGGTTTTGCTCTACTCCGAGTTGTTTCAGCAGGCTCCGAATGGTTTTAGTCACCCCGAGTAGTTTGCTTGAGTTCAAGTGCCATTGGAATATCGGACGGTGTCCGAGTAACATTGGAGGTTTGGACAAGTCCGAGTAACATCAGAGCACCGGACAACATTCAAGTGGGACCGGAGTATTGGACGGCTTTCGAGTAGCGATGGAGGATTGGACGGTGTTCGAGTGCCACCAGATGATCGGACATCTTCCGAGTGACACAGATGCATTAGACGGCTTTCGAGCAGCGTGATCACAGATTTAGAGCACAGACCGATCAAAGCTATATGTTTTTTGTATGGCTGAAGTTATAGTGATCTGGTCAAAACTGTATAGTCGAAAGAACAGTACTCGAAGATGAATAGTGACTCAGCTATTACTCGGAAGAGTACTGTAGTAGAACTAGGCTTTACGACCATGTCCAACTTCGACGATGACGGACTTCGACCATTGTGGCTTTTGACCACGGCAGCACGAGCATCGTAGCATGACTACAGAAGAACGACCACGTCTGTTTTCGATTACGCCTGGCTTCTACCACGGCAACTCGACTACGACATTCCAACCACGACTGACTTCGACCACGTCTGGCTTCGACCACGTTCGACTTCGACCATGATCGGCTTCAACCACATTTGATTTTGACCACGACAGAACGACCGCTGAAGGTAATGGTAGTTACATTACTTTTTTATGGTCGTAGCTAAAGTCTTTTGCATGGTTGAAGCTGCAATACTTTTTCACGGTCATAAGTATAGTACTTTGCACGGTTGAAGCTATAGTACTTTTTTATGGTCGTACATACAATACTTTTTCATGGTTGTAGATTTTATTGGTTATACTCGATAGTTGTATACTTTGTACTCGATGGTCATAGACTATGCGATCGATAGTCGTAGACTTTGCGATTGATAGTCGTAGACCTCGCAGTCTTGTCATCATAGTCGTAGACATTGTAGACTGCCGTCATTGTCTTCGGGGTTAGTTAAAGGCTTTGTGATTGGTTCCCGTAGACTTCATTGTCGATACTCGTGGACTTCATTGTCGGTTCGAGTGCTTCATTCTTGTGGTCTTCAAGTACCTCGAGTACTTGTGTTGGGCCAGTGGTTAGCTGGTCAGTGCGTGGTGGTCAGTGATTAGTGGTTGTTACGATAGTACCATGTAGATACTCGGTGATCGGTGAACGGTGTTCGGAGGAATAGTACTCGCAGGTTTCGGTACTTGGAAGATGGGAGTACTCGGTAGCCGGAAGGACTCAGTACTCGATGATCGTGGTTTTCGCGATCATGGTCAGCAGAGGTGTTACGATCGGTAGTCGTAGTCGTAGCGATTAGTACTCAGTAGTCGATACTCAGTGGCTCTGTAGTCGGTAGCGATGCGGATGTTATTCCTAAGTGTTTTTGGCGGAGCAATAGTATTTTTCGAGTACTTGTGATTTTTGAGTATTTGTTGAGCAAGCGGTCGTAAGAAGTTGTGTGGAGCTGTTTTGTGGAAAGTAATGGAATGTGTGGCCGTGGACGATCTAGTTGATGGTCGTGGATAGAGGGCACTTTTGTAACCACATCCATGATACAGAAATAATAGATCAAATCTATTCCAAGAAAAATTTGCTAGCATCGGCGACGTGTTTTCTGAGCATCGTTTTTCTTCTGTCTCCAACATGCACTCATTCGAGCGGCTGAAAGTCTTCGAGCAAAGAGAAATTACGACTACGTGATTAGTGGTCGTTGCGAGTGGTCGTAGCGAGTGATTGAAAGGAGCAGTCGGTCGATCGAAGCGTTCATCGAGCACATGTGAGTGAACCAACATCTTGCGATCATAATTTACATCTAGTAATTTATATTATTTTTTTCTGCTTTTTTGGTTTCAGGTGTTAAAAAGTGGAGTCAATCATTCACCCCTCTCTGATTATGTCATATGATCCTAGGGAGACCTAATGAGTTGGACATCTAATGCACGCAAATCTGAGCAATACTCAACAAGTAGACCAAAAGTGTCAGATTTTTCAGAAGAACGAACCGCCGTGCACATACATGCGTTAAATTGACGGCGCGTCATGCCATGCATGCTAATGCTACCACGGCCGGCGCGCGCTTCGGCTCCACCACCGCGATCTGGCTGCGGCCACTGCGACTCCCGGTTACTTGGTCGGATGCACGACGGCCTCGTCCTCGTCGATCCTCTCGAGCCGCACGGCCCCGCGCCTCACGGCCATCACGCCCGTCTCCGCCTTGTCGTCGCCAGCGCCTGTATCCGGGCCGCGCCGGGCCTGAATGGCGCGCACTAGCTCCAGCAGCTCCTGCTCCGAATTGAGGTCGCCAACGCCGAACACCCTCGACGTCGGCCGGCCAACGCCTGCTCTGGGGTTCGCGGCCGCGACGAACCTGTCGAAGCCTTTTACGCATCGGACGTAGAGGTCACGTGCGCCGCGCAGCGCGCGCATTGCCGCCTTCGCGACGCGAGACTTGCGGCCGCACCGCTCGCCCGTACCCATGGCAGCACCTAGGCCTAAACTTCGAATCTTTGATAGTTTCTGGGATGAATGCTTCGGGTTGCAATGAAGTAATTTAATAGAGGAATAAAACGGAGCTCTGAGGTTGGTGACTTGGTGACATTAGGGTGTAGGTGTGTATGGACATCGAGTTCGAGCCGGTACGTGTGAATTGGAGCTTGCGATTAGTCTTGTAAAGTGTTTTATATTTGGTTACAGAATACTGAGACTTGTTGAGATTGACTTGAAATGGACAAACTGAAGGGACTGCCTATCCATCAGTTGAATTTTGTAAAAAAAAATCAGTCACTTTTTAAGGAATAGGACAACTTCAAAATTCATGCAACAATTATAAACCCTAGCTACCCATCCCCTTTATTGGTCCTCAGCCGCCAATCAAGCCTAGCCAACCTAACGCCACCCCCACCTCACCCCACGTGCCACCACCTGTCGCCGCTTCCACCTCCCACCTTGGCTACTAGCGCTGCATCGGCGCCGAAACCATCTACCTCTTCCGTCGCTGCCCCTCCGCCACCTCCCCTGTAGACTTGCTTTCTCCCTGATCTCAAGTGTCTCGTCGTCATTGGATCTACTGCCCCACGACTTCTTGTCATCAAATCCATCGTCGTCGCACCTCCGTCGTCTTCGACTCATGAACAAACTGCCCTCCGTCACCGCCCCACGGCCGAGGCGACGTCACCGCCGCCTTACCACACCACCACCACCACCCACCGTCGTGCCTCCGCCGCCACCCCCCCCCCCTCTAATGTTGGAGCTCCGGTGAACCCCATCCTAACCTAATGTCGGCTGGATACTATGGCACAGAAGAGGAGGATAACCTCACCGGAGCACAAATATTTAAGGAGATTGAAAATTGAACTAATGAAGAAAGAATTGGAAAATGAAGGCAGTGTGGGAGAGGATCAAGTGCACTAGCAAAGCTACTGCAAACTAGGAATTCTCGCGCTTCAAACACGCCAAAAAAAAACCAACGAAGCTATTACAAACTAGAAATTCTTGCGTTCTAAACACGTCCAAAAATGCTACAAAAACCAAATATCAAGGTGCCACTCGGTTAGACTGTAAGCTAGCTTATAGTTGAAATTGCACTAGAACTGTCTAAAATTACAATATAGTTGATGGTGTCTTATTTAGTGTAACTAAATTTAAAAATAGAAAAAATATATTAGTCCATCACAGATAACGTAAATGAATACGGAAAAAAGAACTGACAAAAAAATTAAAAATAAAAATAATAAAAATAAGTTAGAATTTAGAAACTCTAAGTAACCGCGCAGGAGGCCCTGCGCGCATGAGGAAGCAACATGCAGTAAGAGCAACTTCAGTAGGACCCCTACTTGAGCCCTCATCCTACTTTTAAGGGCCGAGAGGCAAAAAAACTCACTCCAGCAGGGCCCCTACTTGAGCCCTCAAAAGTAGGCGGCCCTCAAATCTCCCCCTCGAGCCCTCATTCCTGGGGGTCTGGAGGGAGCCCCTACTTTTGAGGGCTCAAGTAGGGGCTTTGCTGGAGTGAGTTTTTTGCCCCTCGGCCCTCAAAAGTAAGATGAGGATGAGGGTGGGTCATATGTGTCATCCTCTCTAAGAATGAATTTGAGGGTCCTGTTTTAAGGGCTCCTGCTGGAGTGTAACCCAAAAAAACAGAGCCCTCAAAAGTAAGGAGACCCCTCAAATAAAAAGTAGGGGCCTTGTTTTGAAGGCTACTGTTGAAGTTGGTCTAATACCCTTGCTACAGAGGATTTGTGTACAAATGGAGCAGGTTTTGCAGTGCTAACTAGCCGGTGTTACTTATCGCCTTGTACGCATCCACACGTTTCTTCTCTTGACACATCACCCTTGATTGTCAATCATCTACGCTAATCCACTTATTTTTTCTTGCCCGGCCGCGCACAGAAAAAGATGCAAATGGACATAAAAAATGCAAACCGCCTTTGAAGGGTAGGCCGCATGGACGGACGACCGGAGGAAACAGACAAATAGGACAATTGAAGTTCTAGGTAGGGGCTGCTGCCATCAAGCTCAGCACACGCATGAACGACAAATGCATGTAGTTTCATCCCGTTAAATTTTAAAACTTTAGCTATTAATATTTTTAAAATATTTATATTTGATATATGAAACTCATATGCACAGATTAATCTCCAAAGTTATTTTTATAATATCATTAGATTTCAAAATATATTATAACATAAATTAGTGATCAAAGCGACGTTTCGGAGATATTGTATCGGTGTTTAAAACTATATGTATTTATGGCCGGAGAGAGTACTATTTTATCATCTTTTTTTTATATTGTTTCCAAGGAAAGCAGCCGATGACTTCTAAACACGCCTGGCTTGGACCGGCGACCCCGCAAAGCTGATCACACGCTAAGGAAATAGTGCCCGCACGTCAATCTGCTATATCGACTGAGGGAATCCCTCTCCACTCCGTCCGTATGCAACGCGCGCGTCCTAACCACGGCGCAAGAAACTGGAGGAGCGGTGGATTTTGTACGTACGCGAGCGTCGCGGCGCTCATGGCACGGCACGCCCCCTTGGTTGCTGCGCCTGCTCGATTCGCATGGAACGCCACCTCGGCGCGCGGCGCGGCGTAGAGGGGAACACCACCGCGGCGCCGCCGGCGACCGAACCCGCCGCGCACGCAGGTCGGCCGAGACCGTGCGCCGACGCGCGGCGGCGCCCATCGGTGGCTGCCCGGCGGCCCGCGCGGACGGTGACACCCAGCTACCATGACGCGGTACGGGCCGAGAAAAGGCTTAGGCAGCTGGGCTCCATACCCTGCATAAATCTTCTCCCGGGCCTACTGTGAGGATTATTCAAAAAGGATAAGCCTATGACGCGCTCCACACGGCCTAAAGCATGCTCAAGTTAGCAATGGCGGACCAGTATGATTTCGGGCTTTGCCACGGTTTATCAGAGTATATGGGCTAGCTCAATCATAGCTTTCGGTTGAATTCTTTTCAGCTTAAAATTAATTTATGTTTTATAGTAACTAATTTTTAAATGATGTGTTTGTTCAAGTCGAGGTATATCGGTTAAAATTATATACGACTATTTTTCTATATATACTATCTTTTATAAATAACTAAAATTTAAATATTTAAACCATAAACCATCAGCTAAAAAAACTCTAATCCGTCCACAGTCCACACATTCGGTTCCGCTCAAGCATGAGAAACATGAGGCAGTAAAAATCAATCCCTGTGCATACCATACCACGACAGCATGCCATCGTCAGATCGTGTTTCGTCACCTACTACTGGTGATAGCTCCGGTATGACACAACAGTTTTACGACCTTTAAAACGCCCGAAGAAAAACACCATCCGCGGCATAGCGACAAGGGGAGGCTCAGCTAGTCAGCTACACGAATCAAAGGTTCTCTTCTTTTCGGTTTTTAAAAGTTATTTTTTTAACTTTTTTACAATAACTAACTTTTAAACGAAATATTTTTTAAGATAGAATCTATTAGTTAATTGTAGTACATACTTTACTAATTTCATTTATATTAGCAAAAATCATATATGAGTTTTTATTACTCTTTAATCTCTCATACAGACAACCTAAAAATTACAAGTTATAGTTAAAAGTCACAAATCACAATCAAAATAAAACCATACAATGGAGAAGAGGAGACTAGAAAACCCAGGATACCACTTCACGGACCCAAGGGGCAGGGCACGCGTGCGCGTCCGTGTCAAGGCTTTGGCCGGGTTAGGCCGGCGGTCCCGTTCGGCTCCGGTTCCACCTCCCATTGACCACCCTTTCCACGTGTTCCTCTGCACCCAGCCGCCAACTCTCCATCACCGCCAGTCTGCCTCTGACCGGTACAAACCGCACGCGCTCGTGCAGAGCAGACCCGGCTATATGTATGTATCATGTATGTGTGGTGCTTGCTCCGTGCCATATCCTGCAGCGCGAGCTCAAACCAAGAACTCGCGGGTTCGCACCAGGAGGAGGAGTTGAGAGCTGTTGAGATCGATGGACCGTGGCTGCGAGAGGAGGTACGGCGACGAGGCGGCGCTGAGGGCGGTGCAGAGGCCGGCGGCCAAGCAGTGGCGAGGTGTGGGCGCTGCTCTGCCGGCGCAGCCCAAGGTGTACCGGGTGGCGCCCAGGGACTTCCGTGAGCTCGTGCAGAGGCTCACCGGGGCTGGCACGGCGGCGGCGCCGGCAGGCCCGGACATGGGCGTGCGGCAGGCGGCGCCGGCTCATGCGGCTGCGGCGCACGGGCGCAGGGAGGCTGCCGCGGCGGAGCAGTTTGATTACGCGGCGTGGTTCTCCTCGCCGCCGCTCAGCCCGGCGTCCTTGCCGGCCGGCTTGGACGGCCACCACGGGAATGGTACTTTAATATAGGTCACAAAAATGAAAAATCTGAGCCGCCCCCAAGTGTAAATCGAGCTAAAATTTACAGTTCGATCACCTCTTCCTGGGTCTTTCAGAAAAAAAAGAAAGTCTTCCTGTCCTTTCTTCCCCTTCAGGGTTGATAATGCTTTTTGTTCAAGGAATTAGATGGTTTCGATGAAAATAAATGAATTCGTTTGCGGTGGAAAATATAAGAAATGAACTCTTAATTTTTATGCTTATTTTGTACCCAATGATGGCTGCATGCTTTAGTCTGCTTTTTGCAGGCTTGTAATTATTCCCTGGGTTTTGGGTCATCATTACCTAGGCTTTGGTAATTAGCAACTTGAAGCCATCGTTGTCGCAGCTGCAAACTTTATTTAGATGGCTAAATTTTGGCATGTGAGAGCTTGCGCCCAAAAGTGACGGTGGTTGCCTGGTTGGCGCCTCTTATTCTTCCTCTTTCACATTTTCTTTTGTCACTTGATTATCTATTTTCTTTGTTTGAAGAAGAAGAATAATTTATGTCACTTGATGGTGGAGAAGGATAACATAATCGCTCTCCAAATCTGCAACTGCTTCAATTCATCTCGCATCGTATCGAAAAAGTGCCATGCGAGGAAAATGAGTATAATCACATGTTTCTATGGTTGATTGGTTGGAGTACAGACAAATTTAGGTTTCTTGTATAGCAACGCTAAACGCAGGTTATACAGCCATAAAGTTCATAAAACCCTGCCCTAACCAAATCACAGCTCAGCAGTGTGGGAACGGAGATCACCGCCTGCGGTGGCTCATCCCTCTCTATTTTATCTCCCTTCCCGTTCTCCCCCATTCCCCTTCCACCACTAATATTCGAGCAATTCTATTCCATTTTGGTTCTTGGTTTTTCTAATAGATTCGAGATGATGTTCGGCAAGAGCCTAAGAACTAGATCATGGAGACGCTGCCAGAGTGACGCGACAAGTAGCTCAAGCCCGTCTAAGGGCATCTGTAGTGTATGAAAAGAGGAGGTTTTAAGTCACCTTAAGGTCAACCTTATACATTACAGGGGTGACCTTAAGCAGACCCTAAACAAAAAAAGCTTAAGGCTGGTCCTCAAGCTAAAGACCTGGCCATAAGTATTAAAATACAATTTTTCTTTATCTGCCAAGTGGGACCGTCTTAAGGCCTCTTGGGTTATATACACTATGGAGTTGGTCTTAAGGTTTAGATGGGACCCACCTTAAGGCCCTTTGGGATATATACACTACAGATGCCCTAAGGAGATGTCTTAGGGCATCTGTAGTGTATGAAAAGAGGAGGTTTTAAGCCACCTTAAGGTCAACCTTATACATTACAGGGGTGACCTTAAGCAGACCCTAAGCAAAAAAAGCTTAAGGCTGGTCCTCAAGCTAAAGACCTGGCCATAAGCATTAAAATACAATTTTTCTTTATCTGCCAAGTGGGACCATCTTAAGACCCCTTGGGTTATATACACTATGGAGTTGGTCTTAAGGTTTAGATGGGACCCACCTTAAGACCCTTTGGGTTATATACACTACAGATGCCCTTAGCCCAGTTCCAAACAGTGATGGATTCTATCTTTAAGAAGCTAAAAGTTATTTAGAACGTATGTAATAGTGTTATATTTATCATATTTTTCTTCATTTTTGTTTAAATGAATAACTCAGAAAAATAACAGCTGCTACAGTACTATTTTGGTCAAAAAAGCAAAAGCCATAACATTTTTTGACAAGGCCAAAAGTAACAACCAAAAGCCAAAATCCTTTGGGTGTGTGTTACACATGGCCACATGCCAACAGCAATGGAAGATGCAACAAAGACATTGTCGTCATATATCTCTACAAAGGAGTTTACTCATGCACCCCTCGCCTCCACGCCTCTATCGAACTATTGAACTCTCTCGCTATTGTTCTCTTCTACTGTCCTTTCACCAAAACACATCGACTAAAAACCAAAAATAAAAGTAGGAAAATCCTCCATAAATCGTTCCCCAACTCTCTGTAGGCTGCAAGCGATGGCAACTGCCCCCACGATCTTATCCTTCCTTCCGCTATTCTCTCCTTCTTGGATCGGACGACCCTTCCTCCCCCAAATCTCTCTCATTCTCTACCTGTCTCCTCACACCTTGCGATATTCCCCAACTGAGGGTCGTCATTGCACAACTCCTTGTGCTAGTAGCCGACCTCGTCGCCTTCCACATCTCCGCCTCCCTCGGCCTCGGGCGATTGCAACAATGGCCTCGGGCACGTGTGGCGCAGCAATTGTGGATGCCATCCGCATAGTGGCCTCTCCAAGCCCCTCCTGGAAGTCAGGGTAAAGGTGAGCACTATGCGAGGTGGCGGCAACAGATTTGGTGGAGGCTGGCAACACTGGTGTCGAGGTGTGCATAGATAGCGGCTGCGTTCCCCTCCCCAATTTGTGTGGGAACAACGACAGCGAGGATGAGCATGAGGAGGTCATGAGGTAGGGTCCAAATCGTACGTATGAACCATTGAACTGGCCAAACTTGTTGTGTGCGATCTCGGTGGCGGCAGCGTAGATGCCGCGGACAAGGAAGCGCAGGGTGGCGCGTGTCCGCCATAGGCATGGCGAGGGCACGCAGCTGTGGATGACGCCGGGGCATGAAGTGTGGCCCAATGTGTATTCAACTGCCTAGGGAGTTGGAGTTTGCCGTTTTCGTCCGACACCCAGGCCAAGTCATCCGTATGATCATGTTATGCTCTTTCCTGAAATGTTGTTGTGTGTCACCCAGAGTGTTGATGTTGGCGGCCATTAAAACATTGGGTGGGGTGTAGTTTTTAATCTTTATTTGAATTATAAGGCCCCATTTAAAATGCAGGAGTTTCATAGGAATTTTGCAAGAATTTAACAGGAAGTAGTATAAATCCTACAATATTCCTTTGGAATTCCTCCGTTCCAAATAGGGCCTAAATACTAAAATTTTCTAGAGTAAATCCCCTTCCAAATAGACCTGAAAAGATTCTATTGTATGAGAATGAGATGTGATCCATCACGGATAGTGTAGGCCGGACATATCAACTGTTTTTTCAGTGAAATTTTTTAAAGGCATGCTTGGAACATAGGAATACCACAAGAAATAGTTCAAATATTTTT
This sequence comes from Dendrocalamus sinicus, assembly GCA_036346575.1. Lineage (NCBI taxonomy): Eukaryota > Viridiplantae > Streptophyta > Magnoliopsida > Poales > Poaceae > Dendrocalamus > Dendrocalamus sinicus. The sequence continues at coordinate 11,942,460 of CM070648.1, forward strand.
GTAGAAATTAGAAAGTCCAAAAGAAATCTTAGTTTCAATTTTTTTGATTAAATCACTTAGAACAAGATAAATTATCTTGAGTTTCACAAAACACCATATTGAGAAAATACTTTCATATAGGAGGAGGTCAGGGATAAATATGCAAATTTATGTTTAATTATATCTATCACCTTTTTTGTGACACCATTGCAACGCACGGGTGACTTACTAGTCAATGTAATGTTTGAGCAGCTTCCCATTTGGCCTTTTTTTTTTTAGAACTCATAAGTAGTTTTAGAACTTAGAAGCACAGCAGAGTACCGAGAGGACCTGGGATTGATCCCAGCTGATTGTCTTGAGCAGTTGCTCGGTTGGGCAAAACACCAAACATCATGTTGTGTGTTGTGACCCAAATTGTTACACGAGAATGTCCATGTCCATCTTTGGATGCGTGGTGCTGCCTTGGCTTGCTTAGCCAGTTTGTGTGCTGGATCCCTTGGAATGTGGCGGATACACTGTCGAGTGTAGAGTTTGCATGTATGACGATATCAGCTAGCAATGGTCTTGTTCTCCAACGTCTTGGAGCAGCAGCAAAATGTCTCTCATGTGGACTGCTCCTGCCAACCTTGAGCTCTCGGTGAAGTAATTGATGAAGAGTGCTGTGGCAGCCTTCACAATTGTAGTCACCATTTTGTAGTGCCTTCGCCTCTGCCTGTAACGCGCCATGTATTCGGTACGCCCCTGGTGCGTGCTTGATCTTTACCTATTACAAGTTGTCCAACATTAGTTACTTTGACACCATTGATCTTGGCATGTACTGTGGTGTATCTTTAAATAGAATGATAGATAACCTGTACGGGAATACATAGATTATTTTAAGCAAGGAAAATTTACTTGCTCAGATCGTGTCGTCGAGCGAATAGGTAATTGGTACTAGGTTTATTTTAAATATTTTAAGGGAAAATTCATTCTGTACTACTCCAAAGGGTCCGCAGATTTCCCTCCATGATATACCATTCTAGACATATTTAGATTAACACGATAATATTCTAACTATTTTTTTTTTGTATTTTTCTGTTTTTCCTACTATTTGACCTATGGAAAAGAAGTCATTTTTGCCCACTCCCTGCTGATGCGCCCACTGCTTTTCCAGGCCTGCTATTTTCCTGTATTTGACCTATTTTTCACTATTTTCTTGTATTTTCCTATTTTTCCAGGCCTGAGTTAGAACTAGGCATGAGCGCCTCCCGCTTCCTGCTGACGCGCCCACTGCTGCCCTATATTCCTAAATGTTGTACGATGTTGCTAGCCAATGTGTAATGGCTCATTAGTTTCATGACTTGAACGGAATTAATTATATGAAATTTTGGTGTGAGATGACTTTAAGAAAAAAAAAATTGTCCAGTTTTTTAGCATAATGATGCAAGACAACGTGTACATAACAACTTAAACAAAGCATGCAAGTTAACATTCACTACACCCAAGTGCATATCCCTTACATCAAATCGTCATACCAAAATGATCTATACAAAGCATCTTTCACAAGTTTGCAGAGGCCTAATTTGAACTCAGGGCTAGAGGGGCAAAAACGACTTTTCCGATAGGTCTAAAGGTAGAAAAAGTAGAAAACAGCAAGAAAATGGCGAAAATAATATGATGTGAATCTAAATATGTTTAGAGACGTATATCACACAGAGGAAAATCTTTAGAACGGTATCTCAAGCGGTATAGCATAGATTTTCTCTTATTTTAATGAGCTCAATCTATTTTTTGTCACTGTTTGGCCTATCCATTCATTCAGCTAGCCGAAAAGAATGCGCAGCCCATCATCACCACAACTTCATAGTTACGGCAGTACATCATCACCACAGGAACCAAAAAGACTAGTCATTTTGTTAGGTAATTCGTTTTGGTGGTGCTTCCTTTTTGTGATCCTGACAGTGGATGAATGATGAAATCTTGACTACTGTTTCTTGCTTCTACTCGGAAAAGAACCGACTGACACAAGAGGGCGCGCATGATTTACGCATCGGTCAATGGGCTTATGGGATGTATATGCGAGAGATTACAGAGTAGTAGAAATTTACATGCGGTTTTTACCAATATAAATAAAGTTGGTACAGTATATACTACAATTAACTTAGTAAATCTTATCTTAAAAAATCACTCCGTTTAAAAACTAGTTACTGTAAAAAAAAAGTCAAAAGCAGAAAAAACAAAGCTAATAACTATTGCTAGCACTTAGTCAAACAGTATACTGTAGAAAAGTCAAAAGCAGAAGAAAAAAAACAGGGCTAATATGTTACTATGCTAGCACTTAGTCAAACAGTATACTAAGTTTAGTAACGTAAAAATGATATCATTAGATTCGAAACTAGAGGTATTTTCATACGATCAAGATTACCGTACTGTGTTAAAATTGCGCCTTAGAACATGTGTAAATGTGTTAATGGGACTTGAACAGGATGCTATACCGTTGGACTAGGCTTCGATTTTGTAACGCCCCCGTTTCCAGGGGCGCGTACGGACACGGCACCCCGTAACTATTCACGCGTGAACAGTTATGGAATGTCGCGCAAGAGTATACCATTGCATACTTACAACAAAGGTCCAGCATATATTTGACATAAGGATTAACATCCGGTTTTTACAGCGGGGCGTGCAAGCACAAAGTGTAATTACATTACAAAAGACTCCAGAAACTGCTTCGAGCGCGGCGGAGACCTACAGCCAAGGGTCCTCGTCGAAGAAAAGATCCTCCGGGACTTCTTCAACGGGGAGACCTTCTCCTTCGTCTTGATCCTCTAAAGAGGGAATTAAGCAAGCCGTGAGCCAAACAACCGGCTCAGCAAATCCCAAAAGGGATCCTATCTTACTATATGCACGGAAAGTCAAAGAATGGGAGTATACTTGGTTTATTATATTTGGTGGATGCAATTTTATTTGCAAACATTTTAATAAGACGGACCCAAAACTTACTTCTTAAGATCTCAGGGGTTTTCAACAAGAGTTCATTAACCAACTAACCAAGTTAAAGCATGTACAAAACTACTTAAGCTTCGCTGCTGGAATCACCCAAGTGACACAGCTCCAATAACCGGGAGCACGGCGTATTCGAATACCATTTATTTGACTCAGCAGAGTTTGCTCAGCTTTACCCACACGATCCCTTAACTCCCGCTAAAGAGTCAAGAAAGCCAGGTCGTTTCACTGCTCAACTTTTTATATAGACTCTACCCAGTAGAATTCACTCGGGTCTGGCTCACACCCACACACACACGTACACACAAGGGAGGACAACGTCCGCTTCGAGTGAATTCCACCGTTGTTAGGCACCCGCAGCACGGCCTGCCTAACCTCACTGCTACCCTCCTGTAGAGTTTCAAACGAGTTGAGCAGCTAATAGACAAGTGTTGACAAGTCAACTCCTGTGGTTGAGCGATCACTGTGACACTTGCTCAGCGTAAGGGTTTCAGTCCTTATCTTTTCACCGGGTCCGCAACCTCACCAGGCCCGCGACCCAAACTAAGGTAAGCGGTGGGCGTAGACTGTCTTGCGGTTTCCCACTCACCTTTACCCTACTCCAGCCCTAGGGTAACAAGATGGGCAAAGACCGTCTCGCGGCTCTTCCCCAACCCTTACCCTACCTTGTGCACGCCGGCACTCTCCGCTCTAAGATACGGTGTCCCATACCACCCTACCTTAGAGTCGGGTTTTCCAAATTCTATTGGCCCACAGCCACAACCTTATTAGTGTAACACTTTGCATGATAATAATAGTCTACAATTATCTAGATTATCAGATAATTAATTCTAGGGTTTCAAAGGCACGACTACAATTTAAACATGGCATTTAGCGGTGGTAGGACTAACTATATCACATGTGATTCTAAACATTTTATTTTATTTTCGAACTAACATTTCAGAACTAGCTCAATGCAAATAACATATTAACATAATTAAACATTATGGGATACAACATGATCAAAGGATTTAGGACTTGCCGTCAATCCGGATGATCTCTGCTAGCTCGAACGAAGAAACGCCTGGATCCTGAGCCTGCTCTTGAATCTCCGGAATCTCCGACACTAGCGTAAACACATAAAATAAATTAAGTCCAGCTTGAGACTAATCAAGCGAGGGAAAATAAACTATTTAAAAAGAAATAAAATGCATAAACACTCCAAATGGATTTTTAGGAATTTATTTGGGGAGAATCTGTGGAAATGGAGTTCACCAGAGGGTCTGGAATAATATTTGGAGCAAAGTGGTGAAATGTGGGAATTTTTGGGATTTTCTATGATTTTCTAGGATTTACTTGAGTTTTCTGGCATTTTGGAAATTGGAAAAATCTCTGGAAAATCAATGAACAGTAGAAGGCCGGCCCATGGCCACAGTGCGGCCCGGCCGGGGAAATGGCCCGCGCGGCCCAAGGCCAGCGCGGCACAGGTTCTGTGGCGAAGCGCGGAATGGAGCGGGCCGAGGGAGGCGGCCCACGCTAACGCGCGTCCGCGCGGCTTTGATGCCCGCCGCGTGGCTCATCTGGACGGCGGGATGGGATGACGCGAAGCGGTACGGTGGGAAGATCCAACGGAGGGTAGGGGCTGAGTTTATGATCATCGGACGGTCGAGGAGGAACGGCCATCCGACGCTCCAAGTTAGACGGCAACGGGAAGATGAACGGCGGAGAGGAGGCCACGTCGTGGGGGAGGAGTCGTCTTCCTCCTCGCGCAGCTACAGTGCTTCCGCGGCGAGGCTACGGTGGCGACGGCGGCCTAGGCACTAGGGAGCTCGTCGGCGACCACCGAGGGTACCAGCGGGTGGAGAAAACAGCAGGGAGTCCATTTTGGGCGGTTGGGAGGAGCGGGAACCAACGGAGGGGACGGAAGGTAGAAGGGGGTGGTTCGGGCGTTTGGCGGCGAGGGAGGTCACCGGCGGCGAGAGGGTCAAATCGGGGGCGGCTACACCATCTGGGGAGTTGGAGGATTACATTGGAGGTGGCGGTGGGAGCTAGGGAGCGGCGAGATGAGCTGGCCACGGAGAGGGTGCGGAGGCCGGGGAGGGTCGTCGGTGCCGGAGCTCTGCGGTGAATCTCCTGTCCAGAGGCAAAAGCCAAAGTGATTAGTACACCACGGAGGTGCTCTGACCGAATGCAATCGAAGAAAGAAGGAGAGGGGAAGGAGTTTGGCTCCCGGGGGCCACCGGCGCAGGGTAGACTGGCGGCGGCGCTAGGGGCGACGGGGGCTCAATCAACAGCTCGAGGGGGAGCTCGGGAGCGGTGGGAAGTGGGAGGGGGTGTTGGGGACGCTCGGGAGGCAAAGGAGAGGGAGGGAGCCGGAAGGGAGTATTTATACCCGAGCGAGGGGGGAGAAAACCTTCGGGGAAGCCACCGCGGGGCCGGCCGGCGAGGATGGACGGGGTGTCAAGGGCGTTTGAACCCGCATGCTGGAAGGGCCGGATGACGACGCGCGCGTGCAGGCGGCGGGTGGCGACGCGACGGGGGCAGGTGAGCTGCGGCCGTGGGCGAGGGCGCGTCCGCGCACGCGAGAGAGAGGAGGCGGCGTCTGCCAAGTAGGGCCGGGGCTGGAGCGGGCGACGTGGCACGGCGGCGTCCACTTGCTCGGACAGAGCTGCCGACGGCGGGCGCGAGGAAGGACCGGGCGGCGCGAGACGGCGCGGCGCAGCGCGCCACGGGCGCAGCGCGCAGCAGCGCACGCGCGCGCGCGCGAGAAAGCGGGGTGGGCGCGCGCTGCGGGCGAGGGAAACGGAGGCGGCGCGGCGAGGAAGAGGCAGGATTGGGGCGGCGCCAAAGCGGGAGGAGAGCGGGAGGCGCCGGGAGAAGGGGAAAGCGGAAAACAGCGGGGCGCCAAACGAAGGGGGAAAGCGGAACGGCCCAAAAAGGAAAGCGCATTCCGGCGGGACTTTCCCGAAAAGGAAAGTTTCAGAATTTCACTCAAAAAGCAGCAAAAAACACAGAAATTCTATTTTTGAATTTTTGGGGCTTTTCAACCTACCCCCCTTAAAAGAATCTCGACCCCGAGATTAACTTGGTCCAGGGAGTAAGTTGGGGAAATCTCGCTGCAAATCTGACTCTCGTTCCCAAGTCGATTCTTCAGGTGCATGATTCGTCCACTGTACTCTGCAAAACCTGACGTTCCTGTTTCTGAGCTGCCTCTCTGTCGTTTCAAGTATTTGTAGTGGTTCTTCAGCATATGTGCAGTCGTCTTGCAATTCAATATCTGACAATGGCACTTCATCTGTTGGTTGGCGTAGGCACTTCCGAAGCTGGGATACGTGGAACACGTTGTGGTTTGGATAAGTTGGGCGAAGTCGCACTTGATAAGCTACTTCCCAACTCTTCCAATTATCTGAAACGGTCCCACATACCTTGGTGCTAATTTGCCTTTGACTTGAAATCTCTTGACTATTTTGAATGGGGTGACTTTGATGTAGACATAATCTCCAACTTCGAAACTCAAGTCTTTCCTGCGGTTATCTGCATAGTTCTTTTGTCGGTCTTGTGCCATTTTCAGTCTGTCTCTGACAATCCTGACATGTGCTTCTGCATCTTGTGCAATCTGGGGACCGATGAGTTGTCGTTCTCCTGTTTCTGTCCAATTCAGTGGAGTCCTGCATTTTCTGCCATAAAGTGCTTCGAACGGGGCCATTTGAATGCTGGTTTGATAGCTGTTATTGTATGAGAACTGAGCGAATGGTAAACAGGTGTTCCATGTTGCTCCATACACTATCGCACAAGCTCTCAACATGTCTTCTAAAATCTGATTGGTTCTCTCTGTCATCCATCCATGCATGGGTGATATGTTTGAGCTAAAATTCAGATCGGTGCCCATAGCTTCATGCAATTTTTCCCAGAACTTGGATGTAAACTGTGCTCCTCTATCTGACACAATCTTCTTCGGGACTCCATGCAGTGTCACAATTCTGGTCAAATACAACTCGGCGAGTTTATCCTTCCCATAGGTTTGCTTGATCGGGAGGAAATGAGCCACCTTGGTCAATCTATCGACAATGACCCAGATAGCATCATATCCCTCACGAGTCTTGGGAAGTCCAGTGATGAAGTCCATACCAATGCTATCCCATTTCCATTCAGGAATTGGCAAAGGCTGCAACAATCCCGATGGTTTTTGGTGGTCTATCTTGATTTGTTGACAGACATCACATTTAGCTACATATTCTGCCACTTCTTTCTTCATCTGGTTCCACCAATATTTCTTCTTCAGGTCTTGATACATTTTGGTGCCTCCGGGATGAATTCAGAATTGAGAGGAGTGGGCTTCAGATAAGATCAACTCTCTCAACTCCTTGTCGGGTATGCAATAGCGACCACGGAAGGTAAGGATTCCATGCTCGTCTATCGCATACTCTGATGAATTTTCTTCTTGAATATCCTTTTTCAGTTTTTGAATCTCTTCATCTTCATCTTGGGCTGCTTTAACTGATCCGCAAGAGTGGTTGAATCTCTAAGGCTGCTTCTTCACCTTGTTCTGTGATTACCAAGTTCAGCTGTAATATATCCCTTTGCAACTCTGGTGGGTATTCTGACCGACTGCCTTTGCTTGGACGAGCCTTGCGGCTAAGGGCATCAGCAACTACATTTGCCTTGCCCGGGTGATACTGGAGATCCACATCATAGTCTTTGATCAGTTCCAGCCATCTGCGCTGTCTCATGTTCAATTCCGGTTGCGTGAACAAGTACTTCAAACTCTTGTGATCTGAGAATATCTCACAACGATTTCCTAGCAGGTAGTGCCGCCAAATTTTAAGAGCATGCACCACAGCTGCTAGCTCCAAATCGTGTGTGGGATAATTCTCTTCATGCGGCTTCAACTGTCTTGATGCATAGGCAACAACTTTTCCGTCTTGCATAAGCACACAACCCAAACCCTGCTTTGAGGCATCGCAGTAAATCTGAAACTCCTTCTCTGGATTGGGTAGAATCAAGACTGGTGTGGTTGTCAACTTAGTCTTCAACATCTGAAAACTTTCCTCGCATGCGTCAGTCCATGTGAACGATCTGTCTTTCTTCAACAGTTGAGTGAGTGGACGAGATATTCTTGAGAAACCTTCTATGAATCGGCGATAATAACCCGCCAATCCTAGGAAGCTTCTCACCTCAGTCACTGTCTTAGGCTGTTTCCATTCCATAATCGCTGAAATCTTTTCGGATCGACCTTCACTCCATCTTCGATATAATATGACCCAAGAAGGCGACTTCTCTCAACCAAAACTGCATTTATCAAATTTTGCATATAACTTATGCTCTCTCAATCTGGTCAATACCATATGCAAATCTCGTTTGTGCTCTTCTTCACTCTTGGAGTATATCGAATATCATCAATGAAAACAATCACAAATCGATCCAATTGGTCCATATGCACCAGTTCATAAGATTCATGAAATATCTTTGGCGCATTGGTCAAACCAAAGGGTACGACCGCGAACTCAAACAATCCATATCCGTAATGAAGGTCGTCTTCTCTCGATCTTGCTCTCGGATCTTTAGTGATGATAACTCGAGCGCAAGTCGATTTTGGAGAACACTTTGGCTCCTTTGAGTTGATCAAACAGTCATCAATTCTTGGGAGGATACTTGTTCTTGATGGTGACACATTCAAACCTCGTAATCCACGCACATTCTCGGTTCACCATTCTTCTTTTCACAAACAAGATCTGGGTGACCATGGTGAAGTACTTGGTCGAATGAATTCTTTCTTTTGTAGTTCATCTAATCGCTTCTTGATTCTTTCAACTCGCTAGTGACATTACATCTCGGTGCTTGGCAATTGGCTTGGTACGTGTACCAATTCTATTGCAAGCTCTACTTGCCTGTCAGGGGGTCTTCCTGGCAATTCTTCTGGGAATACATCAGGGTACTCTTGTACTATTGGCACTTGGTCAGGTGTGGCTGCTAGCATGTTAATCATACGTTTCTTGGCATCTTTCAGCACTTTTCGATCTGTCTCTACTACTATTTTCTGACCTTCAGGGTTAACCAATGACACTGTTTTGATCTCGCAATCTACCTTGCCTTTATTCCTGGCCAACCAGTTCACGCCCAAGATGGCATCTAATCCGGACATATCTAACTGTAACAAGTCTGCTCTAAAGTCTACCCCTTGGATTTTTATGTTAAGTCCCGCACACCCACGGTGGGACTCCATTCTAACCCCAGGGGTTTCCACCACATAAGGTCTTGGCAATGCAACAGAAGGTAATTGATTTCTTGCGGCAAAACTCTTTGAAATAAATGAATGCGTTGCACCAGGGTCAAACAAAATCAATGCAGGTATGGAATTGATTGGGAACATACCAGCAATGATGTCACTTGCTCCAGCGGCATCCTCTGCAGATACATGGTTCACTCTGGCATAAAAAGTAGGTCTGACATTGCTTCTGCCTCTGCCTCTGCCTGTAGCTGAGAAATTCGCAGTGCCTGCAGGTGACTGAGGGCTGGCTGCTTTAATCTGCAGAAATCCTCCTTTGGGGGTACCGGGGGTTGCTTGTGACTTAACCTCTTGCTGTTGTTGGTTTTGAACTTGTAGCTTGGCTGCATCTGATGGCAAGTTCTTCCTGGGACACTGGTCTCTGTAGTGCCTTATCTCACCGCAGTGGAAACATGCGTTTGACCTTCGCGGGCAGCTACTAGCCAGGTGATTCCCACCACAAGTGGGACACTTGAGAGCCAAAGGTAGAGGGGAAGCATAATGCTGAGTCTGGCTGGATTGGTTCTTCGGCATCATCACATATTGTCGGGAGGATGGGGATCGATATGAAGAAGATCCCGATGTCTTGGCTCGTTGTGCAGTGTGTGATGATGACTGCGATCTATGTGCTGCCTTGCGTTTTCTATAGTCTTCCATCTCACTTCTGGCTTCCTCTGAATTGATCAAGCCGTCAACCATATCATTCAAGTCCTTGAACTTCAAAGCTGAAATATGAAATCTCAAGGACTGCTGCAAACCTGCACGAAACTTGCTCATTTTCTTGTCCTCATTGTCAACATCCTCAGGGGCGAATCTGGAGAGGTGGTTGAACTGGTGTAAATACTCCATTACTGTACGACCACCTTGTTTAAGCGCCAAAAATTCTCGGCGCTTTGCTTCCATAATGCCATCAGGGATGTGTGCCTTACGGAAAGCCTTGGAAAAATCTTCCCAACTAATCTCTCTGTTCTGCAGTGTGCGCTGATAGTTGATCCACTGTGTTCCGCGCACTCAGAATCGTGGGATGCATATAACACCTTCTCTCTGTCATCACACTGTGCTGTCTGAAGCTTCCTTTCCACGTCCACAAGCCAATCCTCAGCTACCATAGGGTCGGCGGTTGTGGAGAAAGTGGGTGGACGTGTTTTTAAAAAGTCATTCCATCGGGTGGTAATTGGAGCACCATCCCGTGGAATATTGCCTCCACCCTGTATTCCTGGAGATCTGGTGGCGATCTGCTCAATCAACTCGGCTCGTTGATCCAACACTCGTAGTATGTTCTCGCTCTCCTTGATATCGATTCTGTTCTAACATTGCAATAACATTAGCAAGTGTGTTCTGGTCGGTGGCAGGTGCACCCTGCCTGCTGGTCTGACCCATCTGCTCGGCCGGCTCCATCTGTTGATTGGGAACTTGAGGTTAGCTTTGCGGCGGCTTTGGCAAACAAGAACAGATAAGTAAGACTTTGAATTTTTCAAGGCAAGTATAGGACGAAAAGATAAGAACTAGAGCGAAGGGGACAGGAGAAAGCTTTGAACACAGGAAGAACATACTGATAATTAGGCAAACAACATAAAGGATTAATCAACATAAATTTACAATAAAGCAAGTGGTACGCAGACCACTTAGGGTTCGAGTTTGCACTTGCGTTACATAACAAAAGTACAGCTATTACAAAAGGGTCGGGCTACAACTAGCGTACAGCGCCTACTCCTCGTCGTCCCCTGGTGCTGGGAGGGCAAGCGGGGCTGCCGGGCGGAACCGGGCACGGTACTCTACCGTGGTCAACAGCCGGCGCCTACGTCTGGACTGCACCGTGGAGCACGAGGACTGGACGCTCGGCGCCTCACCGCGATCCGAGGCCTCGCCGGCCTCGATCTCCTCAAAGTGGCGGAGAGAGGCTCTGAGCTGCTGAACCTGCTCGCGAGCCTCCCAGAGCTGCTCCTGGAACCTCCTGGACTCGGCGACGGTGTTGTCGTAGCGAACGACCTGCTGTGCCCAAAGGACGGCGATGCCCGCGAGGCGGGGATCGTCATCCTCACCGAACTGAGGCACGGCCAGGCCCTCGCGACGCTGCTGCGGCACCAGGTCGAAGGGAGTGTAGGAGAGCTCGAGGGCGTAGTAGTCCCGCAAGTAGAGCGCAGCCTTCTGGGCCGCGTCCTGAACTGCGTCGTCCTTGTCCATCCTTCTGGCGATGAACTTGCGCTCCTGGTCGGGGCGGACAGGCAGGGGTGTAAGGACCACCCATGCCTTCCACTCGTAGAGCTGCTCTCCACGGGTGCGGCTCACTGCATGGAACACTGGGCTGCAGTGCTCCCTCGAACCAAGGTACCTCCTCATCTCCCACAGCTTCCGTGCCCAACCATCCATACGGTCAGGGCGGGAGAAGATGTGGTGCACCATCTGCCGGAAACGAAATTTTGAAGTTAGGCAAGTGAGATAATAAACATTTGCGAAAACTAAAGCTTATGCAGAAATAAACTAAGACAGGGAAAGTAGTAACAAGAAAGGAACAAGACAGCAGTTATACTTATATTTTTCGTAAACTCTTTTTATGCTTTAAATTAATTTTTGCGATAAAATCGCTTCCTAGACTGCCTTAGGTCTCAACCTACGGTCAAAGAGCCTGCTCTGATACCACTTCTTGTAACGCCCCCGTTTCCAGGATGCGCGTACGGACACAGCACCCTGTAACTATTCACGCGTGAACAGTTATGGAATGTCGCGCAAGAGTATACCATTGCATGCTTACAACAAAGGTCCAGCATATATTTGACATAAGGATTAACATCCGGTTTTTACAGCGGGGCGTGCAAGCCCAAAGTGTAATTACATTACAAAAGACTCCAGAAACTGCTTCGAGCGCGGCGGAGACCTACAGCCAAGGGTCCTCGTCGAAGAAAAGATCCTCCGGGACTTCTTCAACGGGGAGACCTTCTCCTTCGTCTTGATCCTCTAAAGAGGGAATTAAGCAAGCCGTGAGCCAAACAACCGGCTCAGCAAATCCCAAAAGGGATCCTATCTTACTATATGCACGGAAAGTCAAAGATGGGAGTATACTTGGTTTATTATATTTGGTGGATGCAATTTTATTTGCAAACATTTTAATAAGACGGACCCAAAACTTACTTCTTAAGATCTTAGGGGTTTTCATCAAGAGTTCATTAACCAACTAACCAAGTTAAAGCATGTACAAAACTACTTAAGCTTCGCTGCTGGAATCACCCAAGTGACACAGCTCCAATAACCGGGAGCACGGCGTATTCGAATACCATTTATTTGACTCTGCAGAGTTTGCTCAACTTTACCCACACGATCCCTTAACTCCCGCTAAAGAGTCAAGAAAGTCAGGTCGTTTCACTGCTCAACTTTTTATATAGACTCTACCCAGTAGAATTCACTCGGGTCTGGCTCACACCCACACACACACGTACACACAAGGGAGGACAACGTCCGCTTCGAGTGAATTCCACCGTTGTTAGGCACCCGCAGCACGGCCTGCCTAACCTCACTGCTACCCTCCTGTAGAGTTTCAAACGAGTTGAGCAGCTAATAGACAAGTGTTGACAAGTCAACTCCTGTGGTTGAGCGATCACTGTGACATTTGCTCAGCGTAAGGGTTTCAGTCCTTATCTTTTCACCGGGTCCGCAACCTCACCAGGCCCGCGACCCAAACTAAGGTAAGCGGTGGGCGTAGACCGTCTTGCGGTTTCCCACTTACCCTTACCCTACTCCAGCCCTAGGGTAACAAGATGGGCAAAGACCGTCTCGCGGCTCTTCCCCAACCCTTACCCTACCTTGTGCACGCCGGCACTCTCCGCTCTAAGATACGGTGTCCCATACCACCCTACCTTAGAGTCGGGTTTTCCAAATTCTATTGGCCCACAGCCACAACCTTATTAGTGTAACACTTTGCATGATAATAATAGTCTACAATTATCTAGATTATCAGATAATTAATTCTAGGGTTTCAAAGGCACGGCTACAATTTAAACATGGCATTTAGCGGTGGTAGGACTAACTATATCACATGTGATTCTAAACATTTTATTTTATTTTCGAACTAACATTTCAGAACTAGCTCGATGCAAATAACATATTAACATAATTAAACATTATGGGATACAACATGATCAAAGGATTTGGGACTTGCCGTCAATCCGGATGATCTCTGCTAGCTCGAACGAAGAAACGCCTGGATCCTGAGCCTGCTCTTGAATCTCCGGAATCTCCGACACTAGCGTAAACACATAAAATAAATTAAGTCCAGCTTGAGACTAATCAAGCGAGGGAAAATAAACTATTTAAAAAGAAATAAAATACATAAACACTCCAAATGGATTTTTAGGAATTTATTTGGGGAGAATCTGTGGAAATGGAGTTCACCAGAGGGTCTGGAATAATATTTGGAGCAAAGTGGTGAAATTTGGGAATTTTTGGGATTTTCTATGATTTTCTAGGATTTATTTGAGTTTTCTGGCATTTTGGAAATTGGAAAAATCTCTGGAAAATCAATGAACAGTAGAAGGCCGGCCCATGGCCACAGTGCAGCCCGGCCGGGGAAATGGCCCGCGCGGCCGAAGGCCAGCGCGGCCTGGTTGCGCGCGCGCGAGCGCGGGAATGGAGCGGGCCGAGGGAGGCGGCCCACGCCAACGCGCGTCCGCGCGGCTTTGATGCCCGCCGCGTGGCTCGTTTGGACGGCGGGATGGGATGACGCGAAGCGGTACGGTGGGAAGATCCGACGGAGGGTAGGGGCTGAGTTTATGATCATCGGACGGTCGAGGAGGAACGGCCATCCGATGCTCCAAGTTAGACGGCAACGGGAAGATGAACGACGGAGAGGAGGCCACGTCGTGGGGGAGGAGTCGTCTTCCTCCTCGCGCAGCTACAGTGCTTCCGCGGCGAGGCTACGGTGGCGACGGCGGCCTGGGCGCTAGGGAGCTCGTCGGCGACCACCGAGGGTACCAGCGGGTGGAGAAAACAGCAGGGAGTCCATTTTGGGCGGTTGGGAGGAGCGGGAACCAACGGAGGGGACGGAAGGTAGAAGGGGGTGGTTCGGGCGTTTGGCAGCGAGGGAGGTCACCGGCGGCGAGAGGGTCAAATCGGGGGTGGCTACACCATCTGGGGAGTTGGAGGATTACATTGGAGGTGGCGGTGGGAGCTAGGGAGCGGCGAGATGAGCTGGCCACGGAGAGGGTGCGGCGGCCGGGGAGGGTCGTCGGTGCCGGAGCTCTGCGGTGAATCTCCTGTCCAGAGGCAAAAGCCAAAGTGATTAGTACACCACGGAGGTGCTCTGGCCAAATGCAATCGAAGAAAGAAGGAGAGGGGAGGGAGTTTGGCTCCCGGGGGCCACCGGCGCAGGGTAGACTGGCGGCGGCGCTAGGGGCGACGGGGGCTCAATCAACAGCTCGAGGGGGAGCTCGGGAGCGGTGGGAAGTGGGAGGGGGTGTTTGGGGCGCTCGGGAGGCAAAGGAGAGGGAGGGAGCCGGAAGGGAGTATTTATACCCGAGCGAGGGGGGGAGAAAACCTTGGGGAAGCCACGGCGGGCCGGGCCGGCGAGGATGGACGGGGTGTCAAGGGTGTTTAAACCCGCACAGTGGAAGGGCCGGGATGACGCACGCGCGCGTGCGCGCGGGTGGCGACGCGACGGGGCAGGTGAGCTGCGGCCGTGGCGGCGCGTCGCGCGAGAGATAGGCGGCGTCGCCAAGTGGGGCGGGCTGGAGCGGCGGCGTGGCACGGCGGCGTCCACTCGCCGGACAGAGCTGTCGGGGCGGGCGCGAGGAAGGACCGGGCGGCGCGAGACGGCGCGCGGCGCGGCGCGCCACAAGCGCAGCGCGCAGCCGCAGCGCGTCGCGAGAGAAGCGAGAGAGCGCGGCACTGCGCCGAGGGGAACGGAGGGGCGCGGGCGAGGAAGAGGCGGATTGGGCGCGCCAAAGCGGGAGGAGAGCGGGAGGCGCCGGGAGAAGGGGAAAGCGGAAAACAGCGGGGCGCCAAACGAAGGGGGAAAGCGGAACGGCCCAAAAAGGAAAGCGCATTCCGACGGGACTTTCCCGAAAAGGAAAGTTTCAGAATTTCACTCAAAAAGCAGCAAAAAAACACAGAAATTCTATCTTTGAATTTTTGGGGCTTTTCAGATTTGCCACACCTTACATAGTTTAAGGGATGGGCTAGCAGCGTTGACATTTATAGCCAGCCTTCGCGTGACTTTTCACCGTTAGCACCTCCGGTCAAAGTCGGTTGGTGTTCAACCAAGTTTTACTTTTTGTTCCGCAAAGAAAAAGTTTTTTTTAAAAACTTTTGAACGATAGTGTGAAACCAAGTTAAATTGGTAACTGATTCACAAGGTGAAAGAAAATTGATTAGTTATAAACCATTGAAAACTAGATACAAACTGTAACACCTCCTATTTCTGAGGTCGTTAGATTTTCTCCCAATGGCCTAGGATGTTCAAGTGTGGAATACTGTATATGAGTGTACATCAAAACAACACATGCTTATCCCATAAAAACCAAACTTAATATAGGATATGGCATAATAACCAAGTTTACACAATAGGGCGCTCAAGCCCAAAGTTTAAACTACACAAAAAAAACCACAGCCGTACTTGAGCGAAGACGAGACCTAAAACTTGTAATCATCTACTTCAAAAGAATCAACGAAGTCTTCCTCAAAAGGTTCTTCATTATCTTCCCAAGTTTCTTCTGTGGTGGAGAGGTTTCCCCTTTTTGCAAGAGTTTTTGCTTGCTTTTAGCTCTTATTTTTTATTTGCAAGTAGTTCTTGTATATAGGGAGAGTTTTAGTTCTTACTTCCTTTTTGCATCACGAATACATAGTATTGCATTGTAAATTATGCATTTAGACATGAGTTTTGACTATTACTCAATTATGATGTAATTTTAATTTGATATTGCTTATTGCCATATTATGACTACTTAGCTAGTTTTGTCATGCTTTTATATGTATGATTAAGTCTTTGCCATGCTACCTTAACTTGCCAACCTGAACTTAATTTCACAAGTGATATTAATTTCTGCAATTAATATCTTTTAAGTTTACAAGGATGAATCTTTTAACTAGTTGCTCTCTAGTGATCCTTTTATAATATATGCCATGTCAAAATGCTCTATAGAATCTTGAATCTTATATTGAGCTTTTATTTATTGCTTTGCTAGTTCTTTGAAAAGTAGGTCTTACTCATTGAACTAGTGCCTAACATAGTAAAAATGATCTCTTTTGTGCGAAAAAAGGACCTCACAAACTTTTTCCTCTTGAGATGGCTTGCTATTGCATTAGACATAAAATCAAGGGGATTTTTGGATGATCAAGACCATTCTTTTAAGCTTCTTACTTGGGATGATCGTAGTAAGGCTTGATGTATAGCACATGACTAAGAAAACAAAAATGTGAAAATGGCTGAAACTTAGGAGGCAGTTGTGGATGGCTCTTAGTTTAGAACTTGCTTTACTAAGATAAGGCCAAAATTATTTCTAAAATTTCATTAATGACTTTTACCTAGTACTTGAGCATAATTGACTAAACTTCAATTTCTAACACTTTAATTGATTCAATTTGAGTTTCTTGATTCTATTTGGCCTTCTTGACATGGCTTAACTCATACTTGGATACCTTAAAATGAACTTATCATTTTGAAGTTTTTCTTAACTTAAAACTCTAATAAGTTATTTAAATTTTGCTATCTTGTCTAGATTGGTTATATGTGCTTTATCATAATCTAGATAGTTTTGTATGCATTTTATAGCTTCAAGTTGTATCTTTTATCTTTAACCTCACTCTGAATAATTTTCAAAACTCTCCTTTAGGTTATGCATTTTCATTCATGCATAAATGCTCTTTCTTGCTCCCTTTTTGTTTACAAGTGGTATCAGGCATCATTTTAAGGAGAGAATGAGTATTTGTAAGCTTATATTGCTTTCTTGATTCTTGATGACTATTTTGCCAAAAGGGGAGAATGATTAAGGAAAAATTTGGTTATTAGTCTAAATATGGTGAATTCAATGAGAATGAATTAAAAAGGGAAGAATGCTTAAAAAGATGAAAAAGGGTGAAATGAGCTTTGTGAGGTTGCATTAGAGCAAAATGAGCTTTTATATGAGAAAAATATATTTTGAGTCTTTTATTATTTTTGTTGTCAAATGGTATTGCATTTATTCTTATTTGCTCTTTTATACTTTATCTTGTTATGACATTGGTCATGATGAACAATTGGTCTTTTATGTAGATCATGAGCAAGATTGTGTTATTTGAAGTGATTTAGGTGTGAATGGAGCTTTTGGTGAAAACTTTCTCTTTGTTGGTCTTAGCAATATTTCACATCTTGCCATTGTAATCATGTTCTTGCTTTCTATTAAATCTGGACCACTAGTGTCTCTTGCAACTTGTGTGCTTTAAAAGTCCAAAATTCAAACTCAAATTCTTGTCTTTGGAGTGTTTGTCAAATTACTCATTAAGGGAGAGATTGTAAGATCATGTGGTGGTAGTTCCATGAAAGTGATGAGTATTTGACATTGCTTGTACCTTGATTTTGTTGTTTGAGTTTGATTTTGAGCAATTGCATTTTGAGTTGCTGCCATTTGGAGTTGATGGCCATACGGGACCCGACGTGTCGACCATGCGCTGACCACTTTGTGGACTAGTTCGTGTGCCATTTCATGACCCAGACTTAAAGAAATTAAATCTTGCATATGTCGGACCCAGATTTTACAATCCGGAATACTCTGTGATTCCACCACACTATTCCGTGGATCAGTAGATAGTGCTCATAGATACAGAAATGAACATCAAATACATATCAAGCGGAAGCATAAATATAATAGTAAACTTATTCACGGGCCGATTAGGCCGAACTCATTAAATTGCAGCAGCATAAGAACGAAGCACACATGTGGGACCCTCAGGACGTGCCCACAGGCAGCCGACGGGGGGTTCGTGACCTAGCCCATGACATCTTCATCTTCTTTGCCATCACGACCAATAGTGTTGCTGAAGTGCAGTGATTTGATTCCTGATTCTGGATTTGTTGTGAAAGCGAGTGTGAGCACAATCCACCGTGCTCCGCGAGCCAATACACAGGATGCAATAAATAGTATGCATGGCTTGTCAAAGGAGAGGCTCGGGTTATTTTATTTTCCATAACTACTTTTAGTAGCATTATTATTTAATCATAGTGTTATTGTTGCTACCTAAAAACCCACACAGCGATTGTCATCATTTACTTAATCCACCGAAGATACACTTTCTTTACTGAATGCTGTCTAAGACTCCAAACAGCGAGTGTCATCATTTACTGAATCCACCGTACATACACTTTCTATATTGAGTGCTGACTAAAACTCCAAACAGCGATTGTCATCATTTATTTAATCCACCGATCAAACAATTCCCCTTGCATTGTCTAAAAATTGTATTAATCAAATCGGGGTTACCAACTCTCATACGAATTCAAATTTTTACCTCCAATTCATAGATCCAATCTCAGATTCATTATTTACCAATTTGATCAGTTCCTCAGTCTAATGAAAATTCAGTATCCATTATTTTAGATCCACCAATATATTTTGCGTTCTAAATTCCTAACAATCAAATCTTGTGGTTGCTATTCATCAACTCTTCACTTTTGAACTCTAACAATTATCCAACATAATTATTTTTAAATCCACTGATATCATTTGTATCAGGACTTTCTAACAATTCAATCCTCTCTGTTTTTGATCCAACACCATAATTTGCTCTTCCAGTGATCAACCTTATTTTCTATTATCTATCTCTAACTAATTCACTAGTATACATTCACCAAGAATATTATTGATCAAGTTTATACTCCAATATCTGTTATCATAATTCCCAAAAATCCAATTGCTTTATCTGGTAACCGATCAAATTCTATTAATTCCAATATTGCCAACATCTCCCAAGAATTTACAATATTTATCAGTGTCGTAATCCAGCAATTACTTTCGCACTCCCTAATTCTCCACAATCATTTAATTCATCCATCAAACCAATCTATTCACTCTACAATCCAATGATAATTCAATACATTTAATTTAGATCCGCCAGTTTATTTTTCCCAGAATTCACATTATCATTTCCTTTTGATAATTGACATGAAATTGTAACATCCCAAAATTTAAGTATTTGAAAATGTGGAATTTTTAAAAGTGTTTCTTGCATTTTGCTGGTGTTCAAAATTTCTTTTGAACATTTATTTGAAATTTCTTGAGTTTTGTGGCATGCAAAGTAATATATTGAGAAATAATACCCAAATTTCAAAACAATAAAGGTGTAGGTGTGAATATATATATATATATATATATATATATATATATATATATATAGAAATAATAAAAATAAAAGTTACTAGAATAATAGTAATAAAGAATTAGAAGCAAAGGGAATTTTTATATAAATGTGTATAAAGAAAATAGGCATGGAATATATATATATATATATATATATATATATATATATATATATATATAAAGAAAGGAAAAATAAAAGGGCTGCATGTGGCGAACCGGCCCACCCGGCCTACTGCCTGCCGCCCGCGCCGCTTTCTTTCTTCCTCCACCCCTCCTTCGCGTCGTTCCGACAGGCCATTGCCCCGCTCGGACAGCCCGCATGCAACCCGCCTCCCCGCGCGACGCCCTCCCTTCGCACCGCCGGACCCCGGCGCCACTCCGCCCACGTCACCGTGGCCCCACCGCCAGCTCGGCGCCATGTCGCGCTACGTCATAACCTGGACGCCGTCGCCTCAGCCGTCCCCTCCTCCCGTCACACGGCGTCGAACCACTCCGCTTGCGTCAGCCACGAGTCGCCCAGTCCACGGCCCTGCGCACGCGTGTCTTTTCCCCCACGCCAGCCGCGTCACCCGGTCACCATCCCATCGCCTCCCCTGTAGCCACGCCGAGCAAACGTCGCCGCCATGCCCAGCCACCTGCCCTCCTCGATGCCAGCGCTCCCCGACGCCTATAAAGCCCACCCGCAGCTTCCATCCGCACCACCAGACCCCCTTCTCCCTCCCTTAGCTACCAATTAGCCTCCCGTGCCTCCATTGCTCGCCGACGTGTCTTTCTTCCCCACGGCCGGCCGGTGAGCGCGCCACCGCCTCGGGCAACAGCAGCTCGATTCCTCTCTCCCAAAGCTTCTTCAGAGCCCAGCAAAACCGATCCCACCCTCCGTCAAGCGCATTCCCGCCTCTCTGTCGTTGGCGTCGATCTCCTTCTGAGCCCGCCGCCGGCCCACGCCGCCGGCCCACCTCCGGTGCTCCTCGGCCCCCACTGACCCCTCCATCGTCTTCCCCGCGAAGCCAGGAGTCCATTTTGCCCCTCACCGACCGCCCTCCGGCTGCCCCTCGCTGGCAACCTCATCGCCGTCCACCGCCTCCGGTTTCCTTTGCTTCGGGCTCCTGCTGCCGCTCGGCTTAACTGCCTTGCCACTCCCCCTTCAGGCAGGTAACACCCATTGACTGGCTGGCTAGCAGCGCCCGCACTTAACTCGCCTCAACCGCTCGCGTTCGAGCCCCCGCTCCGCAGCGCCGAGGCAATGTTTGGCTCAATTTTTTTTGTGCAAATAACAGTAAAGAAAATTGTAGGAAAATCAGAAAATAAACCATAAGTAATGCAAAAATTTATTTAGGGGGATAAGGGATACTTTTTTGAAAACAATTAACCATGATTAGTCATTACATACTAGTAAATAATATACCTTGAGTAATTATCTTAAATCTTTATCAATTAAAAAGGTTTAGTAGGACTATTGTTTAGGTAAATGCTCACATAGAATGACAACCTAGCAAATAAAAACTTACTAAACAATAGATCTTGAACTTTTGCATGTCAGAAAATATTGTAGAACTAGCCACCAAATGGTTTAAAAACATAAAGATTTAAACCCGGTGCCTTAGCAATGATGAGACTCTTTTATCTACTATACTCAAATCAAAAGAGAAGCCATAATGCATGTAATTGAATTATGGTTAAGCTTCAAATGATTATAATCAACTCGTTCTACCGCCAAATTAAATGAAACACATTTCTAAATTCACCCAAAAATCAAAGTCTACCTAATGTGACTAAAATCATGAATTTTGAAGTTATTTGGATTTTCTTGCGAATGTTTATTTGGTTTACTGATTTGATTTTTATCCAAATTTTCGCGCACGTAACAATAGCGTACGAAGCTCAAGAAAAACAGCTGAAGCAGAAGCAGCTCAAGACAACCAAGACCAAACTCACTGTGACCAAGGCGAGTCAATACTTTGATCATGTTGAGCTTACATTTTCTGCAAATTACTTTGGTTTAAATCATCAAAGTAGAATTCCATCCTACTTGCAAGTGTTTGAAACACATAGGGCTTTTGTAAAGAGGTAAATGGCAATTGATTTTCACAACAAAAGCTAAAGAAAGAAACAAATGTGTAGCTCCAGGATCAAATAAAACCAATGAAGGTTTCAAATGGATTAAGAATGTACCAACTATGATGTCGGTGGCCCCTACTGCTTCTTCTACTGAAATATGGTTAACCCTTCCCTGGATTAGTCTAGATGTGACGCTTCCTCTTCCTGTTGGCATTCCTATTTGTCTTCCTATTGGATTTCTGGCCTGCATTAGTCCTCCTTGGTTTGCTTGTGCAGTAGTAGTTGTTCTGACGACTGGTGGTTGCACTTTGGTTTGAATTTTGCCACTTCAGATGGCAAATCATTCTTCAGACGTTGACTTTATAGTGACCAGTATGTTCACATTGGAAGCATGTTATTGCTCCAAGTGGGTAATTTCGTTGGTAATGATTCCCTCCACACTTATGGCATTGAACCATAGTGGGTCGGGGAGCATTAAATTGTGGTCTTGGGGTTGTCGTGGCTGGTCTGTTCTGTTGATATTTGAATGGTGGTGATACCATCATTCTTCTTCATGGTGCACGACGATGACACCCTTTGTACTGCTTTTCTCTTATGAGTATCTTCTAGTTCACCCTTGGCTTCCTTTGATACAAGAAGTTTGTTTACCATAGATGACAAGTCTTTGATGTCAAGAGCTGATATATGAAACTTTAGGGATTTCTGCAGTCCTTCTATAATGTGTTCCATCTTCTTTCCTTCTGTATTGGTGTTGTTTGGAGCATGACGGGCTAGATGATTGAACTGATGTAGATACTCTATCACCCTAGGGATGCAATCAGAACGAACACGGAGAGACTAATAACTAAGATATCAAAGGAAAAGCACTCAGTATTTGCCAACTTTTAGATGCAGCAGTGTGTCCATCTATTATCTTGTTTCTAAGTGAAGTCACAGCAGACTTATTCATATTACGTGACATATGGATATATACGGATAGATATCACCCATCCATATCCTATTCTATATTTTTTCCTCGGAGTCAGAGTCGGACATGGATAGTGCCAGATACCCATTTGCTCCTTCCATATTCGTTTCGTGAGCCTTTGGTCGGCCGGACGGAAATTATCCGCTCTGTTTTCACCCTTACTTCCATGGTATGGTAGATTGACCATTGCTTCATACAAAGTCTACCTCTCAAATACATGCCTCTCACTTTAAGGAGATCCGTCTAGCAGGGGGCATCGCCTTGTTTAGGTTTAACTTAAGAAATTTATGTTTCTCTAAGTATTTCTCTTTCACAGTTTCCTGCCATAACCCTACACGACGCTCCAATTTCCACCACCATTTACACAGGAGGATAATGTTCAGTTTCCTCAAATATTTGATTCCCAAGCCCCCTTGTTTTTTGGCCTACAAATCTTCTCCCACTTACCTAAGTGGTATTCCTTTCTGAGACCTCCCATTGCCAAAATCGGAGACATCCTTCTTTATTAACAGTCTTCGGGTAGAAGACACATGGACATTTGATATATGGATATACATGTGAGATAAGAAATAAGGGTTTTGTTAAACATCATCTGGATATTTTGTTCCTAACTATCATCTAAATTTAGGACCATTGGATTAGAGATCTAATTGCCATGAATTCTCCCCCTCCCCCCTTGAAAAAAAATCTCCCCCTTCAAAAGCAAAGGCCTCTTGATCTCTAATCCAAAGGTCACAAATTTAGATAATAATTAGAAAGAAAACATCTGAATAATACCTAAACACTCCCAAGAAATAATCATTATTGTTCTGCCACCAAATCGGGTCACTTTCTTCTAAATGCCACATACCGACACATCCTTCTTCATCTTGCATTCATCCATTTGAAAAAAAAAATCAAGAGGTTTTCGTATACCTCATGATATTGGTGTACAGTTTACACACATCTGTAGGCTGTAGCTATATTGATAATAAAGAGAAATGTTTTTTTAAAAACTGGGCATGAGGGTTATCCTATATTAATTCACATAGAGAAGAGAACAGTGTACAAAAGTTTAGTTTGGCGAGAGACCAAGGAGTAGACCATAAATGGTACTGAAAATTATATCCACAGTGTTACAGAGATGTTTAAGAGCTCTGCTAGCATCTTGGCCCCAACTAGAACTGAGGCTTGCGCCTCTTCTTCGATGGCTGAGGCCAAAGCCACTGGTGTTGTTGGGTCAATGGAGTTGCAAGCGGTCCACCGCACAATAGCGGTCCAAATTCTTATCATATAGCGACACTCGACCAACATGTGGATGGCAGACTCTGGCGTGTGTCTGCACAGTGGACACACAGTGGACAGGTGAATTGGTTTGGCCACCCTCACCTGTCTAGGTGATCTACTATCCAGAGTTTGCTCTAGATGGCCAGCCAGGTGAAGTTTTTATATTTTTGAGGTGCCCAAGTCCTCTAGACTAGGGGGTTCATGGCAGTATTTGTTACTCCTAGGAATTGTGCTCTGTAAGCTGAGGCCGCACTATAACCTCCACAGGGGTTAGCTTCCATATGATTGTGTTCTCGATTCCATCCTGTGGGTTTATCGCAAAGACGTGCTCCTAGATGACAACCAACTCCTGTAAGTGCTGCAGTGTTATGTCACTTGGCCAATTGAGGTCTTGGAGCCAATTGTTCTCCACAAGTGTAGCCTGTAGGCTTCAGTTCTTTCTCCTGGAGGCTTAAATAAAGCTGGCGCAAGGTCACACAGTCTATGTCCTTTTGCCCAAACCGAGATCCAGAATGATGCCTTTTTCTATCACCAATTGTTATGATGGTCGCTGCCGCAAAGAGAACCTGATCTCGATCATCACACGGGATTTCCATTCCTTACCAAGATTTGTTCCATGCTCTCCATTGAAGCCTCAGAGTCCTGGCGAAGCGCTTTAGTCGAGGAGGCCAGACTTCATCTCAACCTGTCATTTCAGTTTACTTGTGATTGATCGATCTCGTGTGTGATCGTAGTCGTTGATCTATTAGAGGTCAGCAACACGACCCTGTTACACAACATATAGCTCCCTTCATTGATTTATAGTGATAATCACACCCACGCTACCGGCTAGCTAAACACTAGTTAAAAACAAGAGCACACTGCAGCTAATTAAACATCAGGAAACAAGCATCTTAAACTCAAACCGCTCACATGTGCCTCCTGCTCCACACACACTAGCTATATACAAAGTCGCAGAAAATCTCACTACTACGCGTACTCGCCCTCACCGACGCGCGCGATCAATCCAACAGCTGCTACTGATCAAACACGCTGCTTGATCAGCAGTATGCGGTGCACTTGGTCTTGCAGTCGATGGTGCACCCGCCGCCGTACCCCTTGCCGGAGCTGCTGTACGACGAGAAGCACTTCTTGGGGCACGTCACCTTCTTATTGTAGCAGGGGCCCTTCTCCGAGCACACCACCGTGGGGGCCACCACGCCGCCGCGCGAGTACCCGCCGCCGGGGCCGCCATACCCTCCGCCCCACCCGCCGCCCATCCCAGGCACGTTGAACCCGCCGCCGCCCATCCCGGGGATGCTGCCGAAGCCCGGGATGCCGGGGATGGCGCCGCCGGACCCAGGCTTGGTGGCCGGCGGTACAGTCGGCTTGGAGCTGGGCTTCTTTCCGGCGGGGGAGGACCTGAGCTCGGCGCCGACGGCGTCACGCGAGGCGAGGGCGGCGGTGGCCACCAGCGGGAGCAGGAGGAGGAGGGCAGCGACGCGGCGACCGCGGGCCATGGCCATGGCTCTCTTGGGGAGCGCTGTTGTGATTTGCGTTCGTCTCTGAAGTGTTTGTGTGATCTTGGTGAGAGCGTGTGGGTTCAGGTTATTAAGTAGGGAGGCAAATGCTCCTGTAGAGAAGAAGATGTGCGAAAGGGCATTAAAAGAGAGAGACGTGTCAGAGCAGAGGGGAGGTTGGGGCACTCACAGCACCAACAGTGGTGGTGGGTGGAGTTATGATCACCGATTTTTTTTATGAATATTTTATTTTTATTTAAAATAATAGTAATATATCTGCGGCAACATTTTTTTATAGAAATAGACTCTAATCGTCTAACCGTTGGATGATTGGAGCCTATCGCCTAACGGCCAAGCGACAACAAAATTGTCTGCAAGCCGTTAGGTGACTGGAACCTGTCGTCCAGCCACAGGGCGATAGCATCCAGAGTCGCCCAGCCTTAGGGCGGCTGCAAACAAGATACTACTCTGCTCTGTGAATTTTGTAGATTTTGTGAATTTTGTAGATTATAATTGGAAGATAATCTGTTGGATTTGTAATAAAAGTTTATGATCGTTGTATGTTGTTGGAGCGTAAAACAATTTATGATTTCTTTTAAGAATGATTGAACTTAGAACGATCGATAAGTACGATGGTAAGTGATATTATGATGTTACCGGGAATTAGTACACAGAGGAAAACTGGAATGTTAATATTGTTGGATGATTTGCTATGGGAATAATTAAATGTGAAAAGACGAGAAAATAAGCTCGCCTGAATTTAAATAGACTTTATAATACAGTTGGGAGTAATATGCAGTGTACGTTTTGATTACATGCACAACATAGAGCATCATATGTGACTAACCAACCTAACTGCTCGTACGACCTACTGTGTGGACTGGGGTCATTTTCCATTCCTTGCGAGCTCGGCATTGAACTCCTCGGTGGCCTCTTTTGCCTTGGTCACCATTTCCTTCTTTTCTCGCGCTCCCTCTCGCGAGCCTCCCACTCCCTACGTGTGCACGCCTCGAGATGGGGTTTCGTCTCGTATTGTGTATGTAGGGTTTGCTCATCCTTGCGGCGCTCCTCTCGGATCTCGGAGGACCTTGTGACGTTCCACTCCTCGAAGTCGAGGGCCCACTGATCCTCTGGGTGGATTTCAAGATCGGTCCATTTGCGGTAGCCACATAGAGATTCTGGGGACTATGAATACAGGGGAGAGGTTGTTAGTGCGTACTTTCAAAGAGAAAAAGTTGGGGAAAAACGGTGCACTTGGCCTTACCGGCTGTTGATAGGTCGTGGTGTCTAGACAGCGGTCGGGATAGTCATTGGAGTAATTTGCGCAACCCCAGTAACGCATACCTTGGCTGAGGCGTGTGTAGTCCTGTTGCTGCTTAAAGCTATCTTGTGTTATGAACGATGCCGCGACACCGCAATTATGCTATAAATTGAATGGATAAGATATTCTTGGTAGGAACAACTATCTTCTCCGTCGTAGAGTAAGCCACCATGACAGACGCTGAGGAGCCAGTCGAATATAGGTCACCAAAGGTGGACCTTCCGCTCGAATGGAAGAAAGACTTCGTCGTTATGTACCGCTTGTTGCCAAACAGGTGAGCTCAGCCAGTGCGGCTGAAATGCAAACAGATGCAGGACGCGGTGGTGCAGGTGGCAGAAGGCCATACGGATGGCGAGCGACGTTTCTTTCGATGCCCATACTCCGGGATACAAGTAGGCACTCGTCTATTTTGTAGTACTACTAATAGAGTTTTGTTGTTAACGTTCCTTTGTAACAGATGGATACATGCGACTTCGTGCGATGGATTGATCCTCCTCATGAATGGTATGTTGCAAGGTACGTGCATACGTTGTGGGAGCGAATTGCTGATTGGAGGCACGGATTGAAAGTCTTGAAGAGCATAATGATAACCTCCATCAGCAGATGGAGCACGAGAGAGGTAACGAGGAGGTCATCAATATAGGGAGTTCATACGACCTAACATGCTGCTTCGTGGACCCTAGTTGTATACATGCTTACCACTACAACAAGAGCCAGCCACATCTGAGACGGCCCCCTCAGCAACACTCCATGTGGGTACCACGATGTTCCTTCCACCTGTAGGCAACGATGTGTATGGTTGTACCATTGTACTCTGGTCTGTTGTTTGAAATATTTTTCAATGTCATTAAGCATGTAATCGAATGGTTTGTACATTATTGTGGTTGCCATCAATGTAGTTCACTATTCATTTAGTGCAGGCGCCGACAAGGTAAGGAGAAGTACAACTCAACTTGCCACAGTATTGTAAACATCACTACATAAACAAGAAACGTAAGTGGTACATGAACAAAAAGTGTACAGTCAGCACTAACGACCCCCAACGCCCCTCCGTCGCCACCCTGGCCCCCTCCGTCTCCGCATCTACGTCCTCCCATACGGCCCCACTTGGCCATCCTCTTCTGCGTTGGGTGACGACGTCTTGACAACGTAAGATGATCAGAAGACTGTCGCACACGCCCCTGAGTTGGTGGAGTGGACTGCACCGCCACCTGTGTGGCCACCGATGCACCGGTGAGGGCACTCTCGAAGAGAACCTCCAGCGGTGTGGCCCGAGGTGCAAGCCCGACGTCTGGCCGGGCCAATCCAACAAGTACTGGTCTGGGTCGTCCTGACCCGGAGAGACCCCCCATCCCTGGTCGGGGAAGACAAGACCTGCAATAAAAATATCGTTAGTTCGTGAGATGAAGCATTGCGATTAAACCGACAAGAGGCAAAGCGTACCCTCAGTTAGCGTTATCACGTCTAGAGGGATGTACGACACGGAGTACGTCCCCTGTGTGTGGAAGCCGGAGATGTACGGATGACGTGCAAACAGCTGCCTTGGCAGTGTACGAGGCCGTCCCCAGGCTGACCCCCAGCCTTGTCAGGTAGAGATAGTGTAGGACGTGCCCAAGTAGAACCCCCTCGTGGTGCCATACTGGTCAGGGCGGCCCCCAGTGAACGAACTGTCTATGCACTGGGCGTGGGCATGCAGACCTCTAGTAGCCTCATGCAAGACAACAGGGATATCGCACGTCTACCCCAGGCCTCCACACGACGCCAAGCGTTCACCGATTCCTCCTGTGTCACCTACGCACCACTTGGCCATTTCGTCCGACGGTTAAACGACTGAAGTCTATTTCTTAAAAAATATGGCTATAGATATATTTCTACTATTTTAAATAAAAAAGATTATTTATAAAAAAAATTCTATGATCGCCAACATGCCGCTGCTGCAGCTGCATGGCGGCCGGCAGCACGCGGTTCGCGCCACTCGTTTGATCTTTGGGGGTTTTGGCTTAAGCCACAGCTTGAAATGCCGTTGATCTGTTTAGCCAAGATTTGATCGGGTTCGTCAATCTTGGCCAAGCTTTGTGTGCCGGGGACAAACCTTGGTCACAGGAATCGTATCATCTGCCAAGAGGTTACTGTCGTAGTCACAGTGCATAGATAATCGGAAAAGGCGACGACACGATATGATTCCTCGCTTGGGCACGTGGCAAGCAGAAAGCAGTGGTTCGTGGTACAAACCAAACTGATCCAGACGCTCTCCTTTCGTTGCGGGCCTGTTCTTTTTACTGCAGATTTTAGTTTTTGACTGTGATTTATGACTTTTAGGTTATTTATATGAGAGATTACCGAGTAACAGAAACTCACGTGCAATTTTTGCTGATATAAATGAAGTCAGTAAAATATATACTATAATTAACTAGTAAATTTTATCTTAAAAAATACTTTGTTTAAAAGCTAATCACTGTAGAAAAATCAAAAAATAGCTTTTAAAAACTGAAAACAACGGGGCCGCAATTGGTCGGCCGAGTCCAACCAACCTCCCTGTAGTTGAGTCCCGCTCGTACTTCGCGGCACCTGTCTGTCAGGCACGTAGAAAACCCTTTGGCATGTGCACATTTATCGCCCTCACAGGCTCGCAAACTCTGCGTCGCCGGCCCGTCCATTTCAGCCACCGCCCAAGCTCGCAGCACGCGACATCGTCATGTACCATGTCCATGTTAATAATCGTCTTGCTCCATTAGTCCATTACATGTGTAAAGCAATTCGTTCAGAGAAGATGCTATCCTTGGAACTTACTGGAGTACTACTAGGTTTTCTCGTCACATTTGGCAGCATTTTGGCAAGTCGCCGACAGGGAACATGGGAGGAATTGAAGGCGAAAGAGATCAATGTTCTTCAATTCAAAGAGCTGCGCCTGCACGCAAACTGCTCACTACTGGCGCCGGCACTGCTCCACATCTCTCGGTACAGGTTTTCAGACTTCCAGGTCTAGGCCACACTTACTAGGCGTTATCTGAATCTGGATGGGTGATGGCTGTCTGTCTAGGTTGGACAAGTTTGGGCCTGTTCTTTTCGGCTGCGACTTATAGATTTTGGTTGAAAATTTTGAATTTTAGCTGCTTACGGTATAGATTATGGAGAAACATATATTCACTTGCGATTTTAGCTGATACAGATATTGAACTTTTAACGTGTAGATCGTTTAACTTATAGACCTCATTTTGAGAAAATACTCCGTTTACAGGCCCAAGCAGCACATCGTATCGCCTCCGATCGAGCCATGTATTTTCTACAAAAAGCAGCTTTGAGAACAGAGGATCGATGGTACAGCTAATCCTTGCAGAAATGCTCAATAAAACCAGCCATGGACTGAGCAGTTGGGTCCATGTCCAATCTCCACCGCCAGGCTCCAGCTGCCTGCCCTGCAGCCTGCGGCGGCGGATATTTCCCGCCATAAATCATCTCTGCTCAGCTGACCAACCACGTTTGTGCTACGCTAACTCATCGCCAGTTGCCTTGCCAGCATCCTCCAAATGCCTGTAAGCCACACAGCTGCAATCCACTGCTTGAAAGAATCATTTTTCTGAGGAAATTAAGGGCATCCAAATTGAGCTTACCTTCTGCAGTTGCTCCTGTACTAGTATCTGATTTCTAAGCCTCTGTAGCTTGCATTGCAGCATATGGAGATCAGGTGATGGTACACTGAACACAACATCATTCTCTTGCGTCTTTACATAGATGGACAAAGAAGCTATTTGTGCACAGAAACAAGGCATTCTGAATCAATGTGTCGCTTACATTTCTTAATGTTCACTCCCAAATTTAATCATCACGGCACCTATATGAGCTACACATCGTTTTAACACATAGCTGGGAATCATCCATGAAGCATGACACCACCTGCTTGAAAAATCACTGAACTGTATATGCGTACAGAGTGACAATGTAACATCCTGTTTTTTTTTCAAAGTTCTTTGAAGCTTTTAAAAAATAAAATTCATCATTTGAAATTTTTCTAGAATTAGTTAAAGCTTAAAGTGAATTTTATTGATCAAAGGATTTAATATGGCTAAGTTAAACTTCAATATTGGTTGACAATATTTTATTTGGTTTCCTTGTGCTTCAAGGAATTTTCTAGATTGCATTCGGATTTATTTTCTATTTTTGTAGCACCTCACATACTAATATGAGATACTACTATGGAACGTCATCGCCAAAGTAAAGAATAAACAGTAAAAACAGCAATAGAAATTGCAAAGAAATTAAAACTTTAATAGTACTTTGCTAGAGAACAAGCAGAAGCTGAAATAAATGTTTGAAATATGGAAACGATCTACTTCTAATCAAAAGAGGAATAAATAAAATGTCATAAATAGTGACAAGCCATACTGAAAACTCAAGTGCTCCCACCCATGCATGATGCTATCACTCCACTGGCCTTTTACCTGAGAATGGAAAGAACAAGCGTGAGATTTGGAAATCTCAGCAAATACACAACAACGGTGGCAACACGGTGATTAAATGAAAGTAATGCAAACAAGTAATTGACACAGGTTAATTGCAATGAAACTAGGTTATTGGAAACACTGATACCAATCGGAGATAGAGGTAACATGAACCATGAAATTAAGGATAATCATTATTTAGCAAGTTATGGCAATGACACCGGTGATTACTTTCTACATACCTAATTATACGAGAATAGTCAGGCACAACACTGTGCTCGACTGTATAACCACAGACGGGGTATAATATCCTGATTAACGAAAGTGTACGGCCCCCGTACGTTACCAGATCGGTGAAATTCTCCCCTATATATGGGTAACCCCAGGCCAGATAACTGTTATATTATTAACATGTTATATGGTGTGAATTTAATGAAACTAAGAGAAGGTTAAGATAAGGTTATGAGAAGTAAAAGGGTTTGCCAGGGTTGGAAATTAAAGGCCTAAAACCCGATAAGGCGATGTGAAATGATAATATGGTGATAGGGTAACTATTACATTATAGACAGATTATATAATATAAATTTAAGGAAACTAAGAGTTGGTGAGGTTAAGGCTATGATTAGTAGCATGGTTTGTTGAGGCTGGAAATGGAAAGCATAACTCCCGATATGAGGGCAGTACAGAATGATAATAAGGTGGTAGAGATATAGGAATTAATCTAAAAGGGGTATTATAACATAGCTCACGCAAGGGTTGTCATCCATCCAAGTTTTATTAGGTGACAAGAGATTATTAGTCAGATTAACAAGTATCATGTGTATATAAATCAGTCATGGTCCATATACAACATCAAGCAGATAATAAATCATAGTATCAGGAACTAAAGCGTAGCAGCTCTAATGTAAAAAGAGTGCTAATAATTTTAAACCTAAATTAAACATGTTCATATGTTACCCCCCCCCCCATTAATGATTGAAGCATTACTTCTAAATCACTAATTAAAAGCACAAATTCTAGAACATAATTAACTAAGCATTCTAATAAACCTAAGAGCATATGAAACAAGATAAACAATATTAGAAGTCTATAATCAAACAAATATTAGTAATATGATAATAATCAGGCAAGCATTGGTGATGTGATAATAACTAGGTAAGGTATAATAATACGATAATAGCTTGGTAACTTTAGTGATATGATATTAGCCAATTAACTTTGGTAATATGATATTAGCCAAGTAACTTTAATATATGATATTAGCCAGTTAATTTTGGTGATACGATATTAGCCAAGTAACTTTAATGATATGATAATAGCAGTTAACTTGGTGATACGATATTAGCCAGGTAACTTTAATGATATAATAATAGCCAGACAAGTATGAGTGATATGATAATTGTACTCAATGATAAGGTGACAAGTAATATGGAACACATGGTATGCGAAATGAAAAGGTCACGGCTGCGAGGTACTTGCCTTGAGCACACTCAATGGACACGTTGCACGAAGGATCTGGAATGCGCAACTGCATGAATGCTCCCTCAACAGCTGCGTGAGAACCTACACGATGGAATGGAGATAGATCAGATCAACGCTAAGATAAATTTGTAGAAGGACGGACGGAAGTGTAATCGGCCGAAAGAATTTGCGTTTGCTAAGCCTTCATCATGCGAATCGCCGTTCGATAGTACGAAACGCTATTCGGCCACGTGAATAGCATCCCGCTGCGAGGACTAGCAAAATGCCGCGCAAAACTTGGTTCGGTCATGCCCCGACCAGCCAAAACGCATGGCCACTTGCATCAAATGCATGGCCGCCTTCGGTCACCATCGCTTGGCTGGCACTGCCTCCTGGCCTTGCATGCTGCCGCCATCCACGCCGCCGTTAGCCGCATCACCTACTGGCTGTGCCACCACCTCTGGCCCGTACCTCCTGCCCGCACAAGCGTGCGGCCATGCCGTCGCCTTCGGCCCATGCGTGCGCCTAGGCGCGCCACTGCCTCCGGCCCACGTGTGCTCCTGGGCTTTGGCTGCTGCTCCTCGCCCTCTACCGCTGCCACTCGCCTGCCTCCTAGCCTCGTCGCATCCAGGCCATAGCTCGCCTGCCTTCGGGCCTTGCCGCCACCTCCCAGCCTCGCCACGCCTAGGCCACCATCGCGCACGCCTCTGCCGTCGGCCGCCTCAGCCGCCGCCCTGCTATGTATGCCCACCACGCGCGCATTCCACACTGCTACCACCGGTCGTCGCCTGTTGCGCTTGAGGAGAGAGAGAGAGAGATTGGATATATGGGAGCGAGAGAGATATAAACGGGAGAGAGATACACGGGTGAGGGAGAGAGGAATATATGGAGAGAGAGATAAAGATAGAGATGGAAGGGAGAGAGAGATTAGGAAAGTAATCCATTCAGTTAAATGCTAATTGAGATAGTGGCCAACTATTGAAACGTGAGGCACTAACAAAATATCAGGGTGCTATAATTTTCTAGAGCTCAGATGAATTAAGTCCTATTTCCTGAAATTAGAAAACTCCCTAAAATCCTAAAAGGCCGAATTGGCCAAAGCCCATTCCCTCCGGCTCAATCTCCCATTGACCCAGCCGTGTTCTCCCCGTCGTGTCAAGTGTTGAGCATCTACCACTCGCCCGCATGCATCTGTGCCGTCCGATCTGCCTGTCTCACCCATCGACCGATCCCTCCTAGTGCCATGTGTTGGCCATCAGGATCCCCTGGCGCTGTTCATCTGTGCCATTTGAATCCTGCCGCCGCTTGACAGCCTTTCAATCTCCTTAGGTGCTATGCATCAATGATCTAGCCGTCCTGACACTGTTCATCATCCCCAACCTGGACTCTCGCCTCCGTGTCCTGCACAACACCGCTGCCACTCGCCTGTGTCCGTCGTGGACTCTGAGTCGTGCTCGAGTCAGTCACCTTGGCGTCCATGTGTAAAAGCCGCACCGCCCTCTTTGGGCTCCGCATCTCCCGAAGCCTCGCCGCTCGTCGATCTTTGCCCATGCGCCTCCTTCATCGAGAGTCGCCTATGCATTCACCATCACCATCGTCTTCGTCTCCGAACTCGGTTACCGCCGTCGGCGTCGCTCTGTCATGCCCGTAGCCTCCGGTTGTTCCTCCCTCACTGTTGGTGAGTTGCCATCCAAGTTGTCGCCCTTTCTCTTCCTCGGCCAGTCGTCGCTGGCCAAACCCCGTCGCCCTTTGGTCGCCCCACCTGTCACCTTGTCGTCCGCCGCATGCTGTCCGCATCACCCCGCACCCACGCCGTCTCTGTCGCTTCGTCTTTCTGTGAACCCCATCCATGGTGCACCAAGTCTCTGTCAAGCTGAGCCCACTTTCTAGTAGTGTCGTGCCATAGACATGTGAGCCGAGCCAAGTCAGTCGTGCCACGCAAGTAGCCATGCTAGCCCTAGCCTACGTGTCATGCCACATGTCAGTCCACAAGGGTGCCATGTGAGCCAACCAAACTGTTCCTCATGCCACATCAGCATGTCATGTGTCAGCCACATCATCATGCCACCTCAGTCCTAGGTGCCACCTGTCTGCCATATGTCCGCCACGTCAGCCCTAGATGTCGTGTTAGAAGACGAGTCACCTAGTATACTATTCCATGAGCCGAGTCCACCATACACCTACTATTCCATGCACCGGTTCACAGCACAATAGAATTTTCTAATTTTTAGTATTTTCT
Organism: Dendrocalamus sinicus; assembly: GCA_036346575.1. Taxonomy (NCBI): domain Eukaryota; kingdom Viridiplantae; phylum Streptophyta; class Magnoliopsida; order Poales; family Poaceae; genus Dendrocalamus; species Dendrocalamus sinicus. Next base: position 11,977,234 of record CM070648.1, read on the forward strand.
TTAGGATTTACTTTCCAAGAGCCCGTTCTTCTCCATCCTAAGTCTGATCGATCCAATTCTTCTTCCTAAATTCATCTAAAATTGAGCTCTATCTTTTGATTTTAGTTTTGAACTTTTTAGAGTTCATTTGAATTTTATTTGTGCCTTGTCTGCTTTCTCTCTCATTACATAACGACTTCGAAGGAGCAGAAACAAGACCAGAAAATTAAAAGTTATTAATTGAGCAAGACCAAGGTAAGTCATGACATTTGATCATGGCGTATGGCGTGGAGGTTATTGACGGCCTGGCGGTTGTGGACACCGTCCCACGGCGCAACGCCGCAGGGGGCGCCGGCCTGGTTGGACCACGACCACTCACCCAGCTCCTTCTTGAGGAGCCAGTACTTACCGGCGGCGGTGGCGGTGGGTTGGACGGTGGGCGTTGCTTTCTTCGGCATCCTGTAGGGGTTCAGGGACCGGCGATCGCCGGAGGAGGTAAGGTTCTTGTTTTGGCGGGAAAGTGGGAGGCTAGGGATAGTGGGAGGCTAGGGATAGGGGTGCAAATAGAGCGGATATTTTTCTACCATCCGTCCGTTTATTTTAATTCGGATACAATTCGGAGCAAATTTTCGGATATCCGAATGTTTTGTCGGATACGAAAATGGAGTCGGATATTTTTTTGTCGGATATGGAAACAGATTCAGAAAAAAGCATTATCCGACATATGCGGAACTATCTGGGTATTTTTTTGATAGTTGCAGATATGGAAACGGAGTCGGATACCTGGCCTCTCCGGATACCGAATACGAAGGCCTTGTGGAATCATTTGCTAAATATAATAAAGTTAAATGAACTAGTGATGTACTTGACTACTTGGCTATGGGTAATTTGTATTTTTGAACCATGTGACATGTAGCTAGTTAGCTACTACTTATTTAACTAGTCTCTATCATTTACTTGCTACTTTGATAGTTAGAATTTACCAGTTGCTTAACTTGTCCCTACCATCATGTGAAATTTGCTTTTGCGCATTATCCGATTAAATATTCGTGACCGAAACTAACCGTATTTGAAGCGGCATGTATTCGCTCTGTATTCGTAACCAAGAATATCTGCATTCGTATTCGTATCCGGTACTATCCATATCCAACTCCGACTCCGATAAAAAATATGAAAAAAAAAGATATGGCATGAATAATATCCATTCGTATCCGCTCCATTTGCACCCTAGCTAGCGGTTGGGGATGCGTGGGAATTCCTAACATGGTCTCCCGTCTCCCTGCTATCAAAGCGAAAAAGTGCAAGATGGGTCAGGCCCGGCTCCATTAAAGCCCGCATTTCTCTGGGCCAGGCTCGTCAAGGCATGGCCGACAGGACAAGCAGGCCAGGCTAGAACCAAATCAGCAGAGCACAACTGGGTTTGATCAAATTTGCAGCCACTTACAACGAGACAAAACTGAATATCAAACAGGAGAACGATCAAAATGATGGATTCTGTGCACCGTACAATGATTCCTTGCAGTACAAAAGCTAGGAGAAGTAATTCAAATTATGCTGACAAAAACTGAGGCTAGCTCATAGTAACCAAGTACTTTGCACATCATCGTATTAGTTTCAGCATTCTGAGCTTGTGGCTTGAAAGAAGTTTGGCAGCATTGATTCAGACAAAAAAAAAAAAAAAACTGAGGGCACTTTTGTTAGGTCGAGCCAGGTTGGCCCTCTTTTGCTGCCTCTTCCTGCTGCTTCTGTGCCCAGTACTTCGCAAGTGGTGGCCCAAATATCACATTCCCAGAAATCACTCCAACCCTGCAACATTTGCCAGAGAGAACGACTAAGAACATCAAATAAGCTTGACAATAACCTTGTACGGACGATAGTAAAAGACACATTTCACTATCAATAGCTACTCAATGAATTAATGGAGAATGAAATATGCACAATTTGAATATAAATGAATGATATTCGGCAGTTCAGAAACATAAAATCAGCTTCGGAATTTTTATTTAATAAACACAAAACAATTTAAAAGCGTCTTTGTATATTCCCATATCTATAATCATCACAAAAAATTTCGGAACATCAATATCATGCAGCTCTCTCTCATATAATTATTACAACCATCAAGGTGAAATCAAAATATAGGAGATGGTTTTGCAGTTTTGCACATAAAATCTATGATCAACGCACTCAGTATAATTATTCTGAACCAAATTTTCGTAGCTAAACGTTTGCACAGGGCAAAGGATTAGACAGTAATGTTCATGTGATCCAAATATCAGATACTCAGCCATGCACAGAAGATGCAATATCATCTCAAACATTGCTAGAGAGTACAGACCCTGTTCGATTCAGCAGTTCATGGAAGAGATCATTTCTAGCTTCTAGCAACAGTGAGATGGCATCTCCTTAAATGCATGATTGGGCATTTTTATTTGACCACAGTAACGTTGTAACTTAATCCTTCTGTTAAACAACAAGTTGGCACATGAACTTTGCTTATAGATAACTATCCTCACCAAGTGCAGTGGCAATAGCTTACCTATACCAATGCCCCTGACTTAACTTTTCTTAAAAAACACTCCCAATCAAACAGGATACACCCACGCAGCCACACATGTCTAGTAGATAGTAGTTCCTAGCGTTTTTTTAAAGAACAACTTTTATTGGCTACAAGTCCAAAGGCATGTTCTTCCAATATACTATGTACCTTTTGTATTTTGGCTTCAGGGGCCTGGTGACATTTGTCAATCTGTGATCATGTTGGCTACACCTTGAGATCAAATTAATAAAGCAATTTGGTCGTACGAAGTGTAAGCATTTGCACATATACTTCAGAATTTTCTTGATACCCTTATCAAAATTTCACTTGAATTGGAATTTAACTTTATTATTTTTCCATTGCAAACATATCTGCTAAGAACTTCGAAGTTAACACTTAGTTGGCTAGAGGAATAAGTTGGCCAAGAATAACTGGCTACCAGGACTTAGCTGACCTTAGGATGCAGATGGGCGATTTCTAAAATATATGAACCTTATCAACTAAAACACAAAATGCAACAAACTAAGTGAACAGTTTCTTACATTACAGGGAAAATTATTGAAGTGCTTCGTGTGATTTAGCCTATATTTGGAGATAACATAGAACATCCTAATGAACCACTTGGCATTTACTTGAGTGTAGGCAACATTTCAAGCATTCTGTGATATCTCACATTAAAGCACATTGTAACATGTTGAAGACTTGAAGTTGAGCATGAGTATAGGTTTCACAGTTGTGTTGCAAAATAGTAACATAACCATAACACCGAAACATCTGAATATGCAAGCTTGCAGTAACAGATGCTTATTGATGCTAGTGCCATGAATAAGACCTGTATCAGACCAACAATCTTCATCAGACAACAGAAATGCCTATGCATTCGTTCCACATATCTGCAATATTCCTATCGCAACACAAGAATGGTTCTTATATTTTTTTCCTAGTAGTACATAAATATTTGTATTCAGCCCCCCAAAAATCAGCACCAACATTACTCAAACACCAAGTCTCAACCGTAGCAGCTGGTTTTGCTTGAGCAGCAGAATTTCAAGAAAGAAATGTTTTTGTTGTGATGATAGTTACCCGCGCAGCAAAGAATTCCAGGAGCAAGCCTTCCTATTGTATTTCAATCTTGCAAGTTACTGGTACGGTGCAGGTATTTGCCCAGCTAAGTTTCGCACCACATCTACTAATCGGTGCTCGACACCCATCCATTACACCTTCACACTACACGCAGGAACCACAAGCCAGGGCAAGAACCAAATTTACTCCCCAAGAGAGCAAGATGGAGGGAGATTTGATGATTTGCCCCCATCTTACATTGCGTTTGATAAAATGTCCTGCGATGTGTCACTTACATGCGGGCCCTGAACCCATATGTAAGTGAGATATCACAGGGCATTTTATCAAACTCACATAAAAGGTGGGGCAAATCATCATGAGGAGTGACGCTTTCTGCACCGTCGGATCAAGGTGTCTCTGCCCGCCCCGTCCTCGATCTGGCGGCTGGGGGTTTTGCATCCGAGCCTTTCCTTTCGCGTGTGCTCAGGTTTCGGCGTTCGTGATTTTGGCCTGGACCTTGTGAATTCAAAGCATTCAGGGCCCTCTGTGCTGTTCATATTTTGGTTGAACTTTTGAGCAAACCTCGTTTTTTTTAGAAACAGGTTTTTCCCAGCTTTTATTGAAAGCTAGCAAAGGTACGAAGTTCGAGAGTTTGCTGGGGGCTCCAGCTATCCAGGTAAGTTCGCAACAGCAGAAGAAACCACACTGCTATGGTTAGAAGTAACAAACTAGATTACAAATGAGATATGTCATCGGCTCACAGGCCGGCAAGTAGACCTGACAACCCTTAGCCCTCGCCCTTGCTTCTGAAATGACGTAGCCAAGTTCTCATCTTCTCCAGCGCCCCATCAATCTTCATCCTGTCTTCCTCCCGCAGATGAATGTGCCATTGCTGCATATCATTACTATTATAAAAGAATGAGTTGGTAGTTGTACATCTATTCTCCTTCAACCACTCTATTCCCTTAACTTTTTACCATTCTCCACTTTCCAATCGATCAGAGCAATTCTTTTCTATAATACGATTCTCTATACATTCAATAAGTTCTGTTGCAACGCACGGGAATGTAATTACTATTATAAAGAATGAGTTGGTAGTTGTACGTCCATTCTCCTTCAACCGCTCTATTCCCTTAACTTTTTACCATTCTCTACTTTCCAACCGATCAGAGCAACTCTCTTCTATAACACGATTCTTTATACATTCAATAAGTTCTGTTGCAACGCACTGGAATGTAACTAGTAGAATAGAGATTTGTATGTAACATCACATGGTTGTTTAGGGAAAATCTTGTCAATCGCCATCTTGTTTCTGACTTGCCATATGGCCCAAGCAAAAGCTGCAAAACCGAAGAGTATGCTCATTATAACTACTCCCCCAATCGTAACCAGTTGTCATTAAAATCTTGGCACGAGGTAGGAATCCTATCCCATTGCAGCGCTTCTTTGACACAAAGCCAACTGAACCTAGCAATAACACGTGAGAAAAATAATATGATCAGTTGTTTCTGGCTGACCACACAGAACACAGTTAATACTTTTTCTCCATTTCCTCTTCTTCAGTTGAACTGCAGATTGGATTTTGTCTCGGAAAGCCTACCATGAAAAGATTTTAACTTTCAGAGGAACTTGATCCCTCTAGGGCCCAGATTAATCTGTCCTCTTCATTTTTTATTTCCACCCCTGCCAGCAAACTTTTGAGCTCTTGCCATTGTTCAAATTCTTCAGGGCCTAGAGATCTTCTGAATTTTACATTCCATTCCCCTCTCTCCCAACAGTCACACACCTTGATTTCTGGATTTTCACAGACAGCATACAGTTTGTGAAACTGAACTTTTAGAGGAGTTGAGCTTAACCAAATACCTGTCCAAAAGGTTGTTTTTCTCCCATCTCCAACCTGATTCGTCACCCCCCAATTGAACCAACTTCTAGCTTTACATAACCCTTTCCAAAACTGAGAGCCTGCAGAATTATTGTGCATGATATCTTCCCCATACTTAGTTCTCAGCAATCTAAAGCTTAAATGATTACACCCATTAGCAATTTTCCAAATCCACTTATTCAAAAGACAAATGTTCATTACTCTAGTTTCAATCACTCCCAAGCCTCCATAGTCTCTTGGTTTACAGATAGCTCCCCAATTCACCGTATGGTATTTGAACTTACCAGTGGCACCCCTCCAGAAGAATCTTGATATAATTGTATCCATATGCTGGTGAACTGTCTCATGCAGGTAATAGAAACCCATCATATGCATTGGCTGGCTGCTGAGACCTGACTTAATCAGAGTTAGCCTCCCCCCAGATGACATGCATCTACTTTTTCCATGGATCAAATCTCTTAACCATTTTGCTTGTAAGCTTATCGAAAGCAGCAACCCATAAAGTTTGGTTACTAACAGGAAGACCTAAATATGTCATAGAGAACGATCCCAGCTTGCAGTTCAGCATATTTGCCACTCTTTGTGCTTCCTCTTCGTCCATCCCCACAACAAAAACCTTACTTTTGTGATAGTTTATCCTGAGACCTGTCATCCGCTCGAAGCAGCAAAGTAAAAAACTTCATATGCAGGATGAAAGGGTCTTCCAATCACACATCAACATAGTGTCAGTTGCATACTGTAGGTGTGTAACCCCCCCCCCCCCCCCCAATCAGATGATCACAAACACCCCTAATAATACCATTTTCCTTAGCCTTATCAATTACAGCAGAAAGAGCATTAACTACAAGGCTAAAGATTATAGGCGAAAGGGGATCTTCTTGTCTTAGCCCTTTGTAAGTCCTGAAATAAGGTCCCACATTGCCATTGATATTGATGCTCATTCTTCCTCCTCTTACAGTGCTCATAACCCAGTTAATCCATGTGTTACTAAATCCCTTTTTCTCCATTACCTCTTCCGAAAAAACCCAGTGTACTCTATCATAGGCTTTCTCAAAGTCTAATTTTAAAATCACCCCTTCTGCTTCTTTTGCTTTAGTTCATTTCAGTGGCGGATCCAGGAAAAAATTTTGGGGGGGCTGAAGTACCTTCAGCTCGACCTTAGCCCCTTCTACATTATACATCCATGGCTAAAAATTTAGGGGGGGCTCCAAGGGTCCGGTAGCGGTAGGGGGGCTCGAGCCCCCGGCCCCGCCCCACCGCTGGATCCGCCCCTGGTTCATTTAGCACCTCATGTAGGACCACCAATCCATCTAAAATACTTCTCCCTTGTATAAAAGCTGTCTGATTTTCACTTATAATATCATTTGCAATAGGAGCAAGAGTTTAAAAATCACACCCAAAAGACATAAAGACCTGCATTGCTTGATTGAGTTGTCATACTTCACTTTAGGTATCAGGGTAATGATCCCATAGTTGAGTCTCTGTAAGTCCAACAGATCTCCTTGGAAATCCCTCACCATGTCCATTATGTCCCCTTTGATCACCCCCCAGAATTTTTGTAAAAAAGTACAGGAAATCCATCAGGCCCAGGAGCCGAATCCACAGGCCTGTCTTTGAAAGCAGAAAACAACTTTTCCTCTGTGAATTCTTTGGTTAACAATTCATTGGCCTCTGCAGACACACTCGCAGAATTATCCCAAGTATGTGGGTTCAAACACACCTCCTGCCTGTTTTCTGATCCAAACAGTAGCTTGCAGTAGCTGTAAATGTGTTCAGATATATCCTGTGGGTTAGTCATAGTCACCCCCTTTTGTCCATACTGAAGATGGAGCGTTTTCTCCTTTTCCATTAGCACATGAGTGGAAGAAAGCAGTATTAGAGTCTCCTTGAAGGATCCATTTCTCAGTCCCCCTTTGTTGCCAGTAGAGCTTTCAGCTTGAAACACCCCCTCTAAGTCATGTTCCATTTTATACCTTCTCTCCCATTCTGAGGCGTTAAGGTCCCTTATGCTTCAGCATCTAAGAGTTTTATCTGAGTAGTTATCTCCTTCCTTTTCCTCTTGTATTCACCCTTTATATTTGTAGATCGAGAATGGCGATTAGAGGGGGTGAATAAGATCCAACACAAGTAAACACCTTTTCAAAACAATTCCTCAAAAGAGAAATCAAAGCTCTTCACTGTAATAGCTAATAAAACTATAGAGATCAGAGACTATGCACTCACAAAGAAAGGTCCAAGAAAAATCGAGCCAAGCAAGCCTGGACATGCCCATGCGGTGTGACCATAGTGCAAAGGGCAGTCCAACCGGCCTTAGGGGTAGTTAGACCGATTCTTCAGGTCAGAACTAAAAATCAGCATGATTTCGAACACGAAAATTCACATAACTTTTGATCTATTGGTGTAGTCAAATGTACATCATTGCTATCACATGCTCAAATACAAAAGCCAACTTTATTACAAGATAATGGCTTATCAGCCAGGTCTTATAATGAGGCGTGCAGCCTTGAGATATATTACAATACAAAAGAACACTACATGCATACTTGAGCGCAGAACAACCCTAATTCCCAACATCATCTACTTCACATTATTCTTCAACGTTGTCCTCATAGACTTCCTTATTTTCTTGCCACATACTTTCTGTTAATGTTTTTAGCAAGTATGAGTACAAACCATCATACTCAACAAATCACATGGGGAAACACTATTTAATTACATGCAAGGATTTCCAAGGGATGGGAGTATAATGGTTTTATTATTTTGTGTGGATGCGGTTTTAGTTGTTAAATATTTTTGAACATAAAATCATAAACTTCTTAAAGAAATTGGGGTTTCAACAACTTGATTACCAAACTTAACAAATCCAAATCTACTTACGCTTTGTTGTTGGATTCACCCATTAAATATAGTTTCATTTACCGAAAGCACGGTGTATTCAAATACCATTTATAAGTGATTCTGCGGAGTTATCCAACTTTACCCACAAGATCTCTTAACCCCCACGACAGAGTTAAGAAAACAATGCTTTTCACTGCTCATCTCTTTATATAGCATCTACCCAGTAGGTCTTTGATCCCAACAAACTCGAGTGGCCCATGGCCTCACCCAATTTGAAGTGGCCATACTGTTGTTTAGTATGGTTTCATCATTTTCATACCACAAAATCCCTCAGTCTCCCCACCCTTTGTAAATATTCAATTGATTTGAGCAGCTACCAGACTAGGTTTGACGAATCAACGCTTGTGGTTGAGCAATCACTATGTTCTTTACTTGGTATAAGATTCTAATTCTTATATTTTCATTCCACAAACCTTTGTTTCAGTGCCCATCCACACTACCACCTTTCTGGTCCAAGCCTCCACCCTAGGTTAAGGTCATAGGACCCTTCTATCTAGTGGCTTCCCATGATGTCTTCTTACCCTAGAACCACTTTTGAAATTCTACTGGCAAAGTGTCAAGTCTCTTAATAGTATAAAACAGTTGAGTTCCCGATCTACCATGATTATTTAAGTAGTATTTATAATAATACTAAGTTATGTTAAGGTGAATATGGCCATCAAATTGAACTGCGCTTTTTCAGGTAGTAGGACATAACTAGTATCATGTCATTCTAAATATTTATTGTACACGAAATATCAGTGCGTAAATTAAAAGAATGTGGGTTCAGTATGATCAAAAATATGTGACTTGCCTTGCGGATCAATTATTCTACGAGTTCGTATTCTTCCAATTCTTGCGCTTGTCCTTGAGAATCTCCTTCTTGGATTGGCGACTCTGCGACATCGTGTGCTAATGCAAAGCAAAATAATAAATCAATTCCATACTCGAAGGATTGAGCTAGGAACAAAAGAAAGAAAATAAAGAAATAAAATCCAAAAAAATTAAATAAATGAGTTTTAGGTTTACAGGAGTTTGGCATGGGGAAACGAAGCTGAGAAATGGACATATATGTGTCTTTTAGGGTTTTGTGAACAGTAACGGCACAGGCACTGTTCATTGCGAGTTTCACTATTCATCACGGATTTCCTACTGTTCACGTGAACCTGGTTGCTACAGTTCTACACAATAAAAAAGGCCAACTCGATTTTCTTTTAAAACCTAGGCTTCTATTGTTTCGGCCCACGGCCCACTACTATTCATCTTCCCTATTTGGTGCTATTGTAGTGACCGAGAAATAGGGGAGAGAGACAGCAGTGATTGGCGGGGCTAGGGTAATTTGCAACAGCATCTGAGGCTATGGTTGGGTTCCTGGTGCTATGAGGGTTCCATTTTTGGGGTCGGTGGCGGCTAGAAATTTGGCGATCGTCGATGGCGAGGTCTCTCCTCGAGACATTTGAATGGCACATGGGGTAATGGTGGGCTAAGATATGATAGCATTAGGGTTTGAGCATTTCTAGGGTTAGGGAAGGCTCAGGGGAGTGACAGCTTGGGTCAAGGTTCGCTGGGTTGGGCTGTCCATGGCAAGGCTCTGTTAGTGATATGCCCTAGAGGCAATATGGAGATGTTATATATATCACATACTATGTTTATGATGCATTATTTTGTTCCTTGAAATAGACATTATCATTATTGATCAATGAGTATGTGACTTATTCATGAGACTCTTAATGCTAAAATGTTGCTATTTCTAAATGATCCCTGATCATATATCATATGAGGAACAAATATGATTCAAATATCAGCATATGTATTGATTGATGATCATGTCTCATGGATCATGGTATGGTGATACCAAATCAATAATATGGACATGTGTTAGTGAACATATGTTGGATAGACCCAACATGAGACACTGCAGAGATTCCATGTGTCATCAGTTGGTCTCAAGTAGTGTTTATGTAGAATCCTTAGACTTGAGATCATCATGGTTCCCAACATGCGTAGTAGCCTATTTTGGGACTACTAACCACTACTCCGTGAATCGGGTAGTCATAAAAGTAGTCTTCGGGTTTGCTATGAAACATGTAGTGGGATGTGAATGATCAAGATAGAATTTGCCCCTCCTTATGGGAGAGATACCTCTGGGCCCCTCGATGTAATGGATTATGAAAGTGCATGGCCATGCCAAGGTGATTGAGGAGTCAATCACGAGTTTATAATCCATCACGGAATCGAGAGAGTGATTGAGCTATTAAGAGGATGACACAGGTCTCGCCTTGAGCTTAATCTATATCGTGAGGCAAAGGGATTCGTACATGAGAACACTACAGGTTCAGTCGATATGATCTTTACGTATACTTTGGGGTTAATATGTCTTGCTAGAGGCCGCTATTAATAGGGTGACCGGAAAGGCGTTTCCGAGTCGCGACCAAGTATACGTGAACCTACAGGGTCGCACACTTAACGGGTTGGAACACTAATTCGAATGTGATTCGGATATGGGCTCAATTCGGATAGAGATCCGGATAGACTCCTATTGGGCCTCGGTCCATAAGGCCCAAGTGAGGAGGTCTATATATATGGAGGCGAGGGGCTAAGGGGGCATGCTTCTGTTAATCCCGAGCCAAACCCTAGCCGCCACCTCCCGAGCCAAACCCTAGCCGCTCGCGAGTGCTAGTACACTCGCGATCGGCGTTCCAGCCCCGGACGTGTGGATACCGGTGGAGGCGCTGCTCGCTGCGGCGTTGATCGGCATCAACAACCTACAGATTGGATCTGCTCGTGGTGTGGTTGATCGCGTGGAGGAGACGATCTGTTCGGGACGATCGGCTACTTCCACTACTACCTCGACGCGCGTGGTTGGATCGGCTTCTCCAACTCTTCTTCACGCACGCGCGTCTAGTGGTAACGATCCATGATCCCTCCTTAGCATGATGTCCTGGTGTGCGCGGTAGAAAAGTTTTGTTTTCTGCTATCGTAGCCTACGCGCATTCCTTTAGGCTCCATGGTCAAGCGGTGGCGCTAATCGTCAGGGTAACAGGGGGCTCAGGAAATTCGGGCCTTGCTTCAGGCGTGATACTAAGGGCATGAGGAAGCTATGGGCAAGAGCAATCGGAATGTAATAGACTAGTTAATAGGAATTGAAATATGGCTTACTTTGGGGTCTTCGGGTGATCGCTGGCGGAGCTTTGGTCGTGTTGGGGGCAAAGAAGTTTGAGGGAGATTCAATTTTTTGCCACTCTTAAGATTGATACCGAGACTCTGTCACTTACATGTGGGGTCACCTGAGTCACTGACAATGGGCCCGGGTGGCAAATCTGTTGCCACCCGAGTCGTAAGGGTGGCAAATAAATAAATTTTCCGAAGTTTGAGGCACGGGATTTTTATGGCGCAAGGCAGTTGGCCGTGAGAGAGCAAAGAGAGCAGGAAGAGCAGAAGTGGCGGCAGGCTTTGTCGGTTGCTACGACATGTGGCTGGGGCAATTAAGAGGGTGTTAGAGGTGGGAAGAGCGAGGTGTACGGGTGCTGACCTAGCTGCAGTGGCATGGCAGCGTGAGAAGGATCGGGAAGGGGCGATGGTAGAAAAATCAGGACGGTGGCCAGTTTGGCAGCGATTTTTCGGATGGTGAATAGTACACGCACGCAAAATATTGAAGGGGGCGATGCGGTAGGGAAAACACGGAGTGGATGCCTGAGATGGGTGAAGGATTAGACCAAGGTTCACAAGAAATCGAAATCAAATAAAAATGTAATTTCTTTTTGAATTTTGGTTTTGTTCCAGTCGCCGAGATGGGGGTGAGGACCGGCGTGCGGTTTCAAGGGGCTGAGCTCGCCAGGCGCTCTCTCGCTCGGAGTCTCCATCCCCCTTTGAGGTTCCTTTGCTTCGTTCAGGCGAGTTGGGCCGAGCTTGAGGTCAAGATTATGCTGTACAACTGCTTTGCATGATATGCCTGCAAATTTCCGTTCCAACCGTGCAAATATAGCCTCGCTCAAAAAAAAATGCATATAGAGGGTTACTGATTGCGAAAGGTTCTCCATGGGTTGGTTGTTCAAGTGCGACAGGGTTTCCCATAAAAAAAAAAGTGCAACAGGGTTACCTTCAGAAAAAAAAAAAGGTGCGACAGTGTGAAATGAGCATGCTTTTACTGTACCATGCATCCTACTGGTACATTAACACTGCGCCCGTGCAATGCGTATGCATGCATGCACATGCTTACTGTACCATGCATCCTAATTCCTACCAGTACAACTTAAAAGTTTCGTGCTCATATTTTCGGTGCCGACTCCTAATTTTTTTTTAAAAAAAAATGACTAGGCGTTTCCTTGCAAACCTTTTAGTGTACCAATTTTAACATGGTCTTATTGATTTTTATTTCCTTCTAAAACTCCACTCTCGCATCCGCCCCAAACGAAGCTTCCTCGCTGGACTTTGAGTGATGAGTGCATACAAAACTGTGTAATGAATTATTGATTTATCCTGCCATATATCATGAGATTGAAAGGATCTAACATGGATCTAAAGCTAACAATGTCTTGTAGGATTTTCTTCGGAACGAAAGCAGGGCAACATAAAAACACAGTCCACCGGAGGCAAAAAGTGCAAAACGCACACCATGATGTAGATCACCTTTCCCGTTGGGCACCATCATGCCAGTCAAAGCCATAATTATAAAATTATAATTGGATGCCACCCCTTTTAAACTAGCAAATGAGAGGGAAAAGAAGCGCAACAATTCCAATCATCTCATAAAATTGTACCCACGCTGATAGAGAGGCAAGAGTTAATTTCAAATAGCTGAGCATTAATATGTGCACGAACAAGCATTTGTTTTAGCATTGACTGATAGGTGCATCTAATTCTTCTTTTTTTTTTGTGAGGAAAGGTACATATAATTCGAGAGATAGATTTATATCGCTTATTTATGGTCAGTCTTACAGCATTACGCACAAAATGATCCATATTGTCCATGCTTAGGGCATGTTTAGAATGTAGGAATAGAAAATAGAGGTATGAGAAAAAAAACACAGGAAAGGAATAGGAATGCAATGGTAAAATAGAGAAATAAAAAACATAGAAAAATGTAGAAAGAGATGTTCGGAACATAGGGAAAACGTAGAAGTGAATAACGGAGGAATAAGAACGCAAAGGAATGACATAAAAACATTAGTACTAAGACATTTTCATTTAAACTCGCTGACAGGTGGGCCAAATAAATCGGAGGTCCCAACAGTTGCTAATTAACTAATTAACATGCTACTTCTTATCCTATTGCTTTCATTCTCCCAGCTACTCTTATCCTTTCTCCACGAGAGGGCCGATGGACTCGGGTTGGATGGCGGTGAGCCAACTAGGAAGGTTACGTGGCCTAGGGCGGCGATAGCTGTGGCGGGCCCTTCGAGCGGGATGGCGATGGGCTGGTTGGGGGGCCGCACAAACTGGGCGAGACAATGTTGGGCGGGCCTGGAGGGCCACACGGGTTAGGGCGCAATGCCAGCAACATCAAGCATGGCGAATTGGGTCATGCATGCTGCGCGGATGGAGGCACCATGGCGACGATGGATCAGGTCAAGTTCCGGTGAGGTGGCCTTCCTCTTCTCTCTCCTCCTGTTTGTTTTCTAAATCGTAGGTAAGTTTAAAAAGAGATTTGGATGGATGTTTAGACAACAGTATTTCAAAGAAATTGGTTTGCTCGTTCCTCATTCCAAACACCAAATTCGTATGCCTTTCCTCTATTTTACGATTACTATACCTTTTCTTCCAAATTCCTCCGGCAAGTTTTCGGTTCCCTGCCTCTAATCCAGCTACCCACATCGCCATATCATAAAGATTGTCATGTACGGCTTTTTTAACAAAGTTTTGCCAAGGGCGAAATAGGAAATTAAAAAATAGTAGCTAGCTTTAACCATTGGCGCCAATTAAGAGAAGCTTCGTGCGCCGCTTCTCCATTTCCTTTTTTTCCTTTTATTTTTCTAACGACGACTTCTTTTCTTTTAAACGACTGCTAAAGGTGACGAAATGAAACGGGTGGCCTTTCTTTCTTCCCTTTCGTGCCATCGCCATTGCAACACCTTAGCTAGCTAGACGATGCCAACCCTCACGTCGCCCGCCATTTCGTCCCAGCAGTCGTGCGCACCGTTCTGCGGCCGCTCCGGCGGGCCGCGCACGCGCCGCCCGCCGTCGTCCGGGCAATGCGGCTCCGGGTGGCCACTGGACCGCGTGCCTGGCTGGGTAGGCGGCGGTATCGCCGCGGCGTTCTTCGCCTCCCTGGAGCTGTGCTCGTGCGTGAACGTGCGCACGCAGGACGACCTCGACGACGAACAGAGGGACTCCGAGGCGCCGCTCATGTTCGACGACGGCAACGGCAACGGTAACGCTGCCAGCGCCGGCGCCGGCGCCGGCGGGAGGAGGAGGAAAGGAGGCAGGAGGAACGAGAAGGGCAAGAGGAATGGTGGTGGCATGGGGTGCTATGGTAGATTTAATATATGATGAAACGTGTTAATATTTTGTAGCTCAATTTTAGTTTATGTTCTCGATGTTGCTTGTTAAGCTTGTTCATGCATCTTTAAGTTCATGTATAGTTTTGATATTGCGAGGGATCGATCTTTCTTTAGTGTATGGACGTTAAATTGTATCCAAGTACCTTAAAAGTTTAATTAATGGTTGTGAAATTAAATTCCTTCTTTGTGTTCAAAATGTAATTCTTCAATTGTAAAATGTTCTACTATCAATGCAAAACTGTTCTTGCTAGGACTCAGTTTCAGCATCCTGCAATATGCATACTGGATGTTTATTTTGTTCTTCTTTTCGTTGGCCATATACTCATTACTCTAGATAAGTTTGAGTTTACAAAATTTAAACAATCATCTCTCAGTTCTCAAGAACCATTATGATTGTTGAGGAAGTAGATATGATTGTAGCTAAACAGAAGATTAAAGTCAGTTTAAGAAATAGTGTTGAGGTACTAGTGCTTAATAATTACACTAAAGTAGTACAGCAGTACTACTGCTATATTATATGTATATATAATCTTTGTTTTCTAAAAAGGCAAAGTTGGTACTGATGTACCCGATAATTAACTTATTGGTACTGATGTACCCGATAAATAACTTAGTGGTTGTCCTTTATTTTTTCTTCAAAAACAACATCATCATCATGCATCATGCATGACCTTCCCGTAAACAAACCCCAGTTGAAATTGTTTGCTGTCTCAACTTGAATCGATTAATTCGCAGCATGCACAAAGATTGCTTCCGGCCTTGGCGTTGCCAGCTTTTCATGGAGATGATAGAACATATGCTGCCAACGTTTAGGATATTTCACAGCGAAGCAAAAATGAACTATAGCGTTGGTACCTTCTCTCTTTTTCCCCATTGTCTTACAGATTCAAGAAAACAGAAACAAGAAACAAGTGTATGAACAACACAACCAAAGATTGTATGAACAATAAGACATACATATATACTAAGATCACAGGTTATGTATACGAGGAGCGTTGATCGATGAAAGTTTACATATATACCAAGGTGCTCAAGCAAGTAGACTCGATCCATATGTATCGGTACGACAGTTTGGCGGGTAGGAATGTTATGCCATTGAGATTGAGAGAGATGATACGTTGAATTTCCGATGCGATGGATTGGACGGTCTCGTGAAATGAGCACATCCACCTCAAAAAATAGAGATCGGACGGTCTCAAGAAAAGAAAAAAAAAGAAGTCCAGTTTGCCTCTGAATTTTTGTATTTTAGCCACTTAACCACTGAACTACAAAATTAGATATTATGCACCTAAATTACTAAAATCGGATAAAATAACCCGTTTAGGTGGTTTTGCCTGCGTGGACGTTGACGTGGAGGTTACCCAGCAAATAAAATGAATAAAAATTCCTTAAACTTTTGGGCCCACGTCAGTGAAATCTACCTTTCT
Organism: Dendrocalamus sinicus; assembly: GCA_036346575.1. Lineage (NCBI taxonomy): Eukaryota > Viridiplantae > Streptophyta > Magnoliopsida > Poales > Poaceae > Dendrocalamus > Dendrocalamus sinicus. Next base: position 11,993,500 of record CM070648.1, read on the forward strand.
TCTTCATGCTCTACTCTTCGTCACCCCTTTACTGTAGCAGTGAAGCATGCCCGCCAGGGGCAGAATCAGTCCTCGAGCTAGGTGGGCTATAGCTTGAGGCCTGAAAACTAAAACCCATAGAGAATATTGATTTAAGTGTGAAAGACTTGGAATGAATAGCCCATATCGACCCAAAATCAGCTGGCCCAGCCTGGAGCTTGGGCTGAACCTGGTTCCGCCCCTGATGCCCGCCATACTCAACCCATCAACGTCCACTCCCTCCAACCCTACCGTTACCTCGCACCTCTACTAATATACGACCCTTCGCCGCCAAACTCTTTGGATCTCGCCGACACCCTGGGGGCCGCGTCCCTCCCCCTCCATGAGGTCCACGGTCCACCATTGCAGCAAGATCTATCAGGTACTCCAATATAAACTGTAATATCCCAAATTTTGCAAAGCGGTTTCTTAAATGAAATTTGAGGAATTTTAAAAACTTTTGTTTCATTTGCTTGAACTATCAAATTTGCGATGTTATTTGATTTTCCTACCAAATTCTTTGAACCAAATACATAAAAAAAATTCCAACATCCCAAAATTCAAATTCAAATACTAATTCCTTAATCTCTCCTCCCCTGGGCCAAGCCCATATGTCCAGCCCAACTCCTTCTTTCTGTCTCCCTCATTCCCGTCTAGGCCCAACAGCGCAACCCAGCCCAGCACCTTCTTCTCCTCTAATCCTTGCTCCTCTGCCCGACACATACACCCAAGCTAGGCCGTCGCGAGCGCGCGCCCCCACCGCGCCGACGTCACCCCACACCGTGCGACCCAAGCGACTCAAAGAACTCGCCGCCGCGATTCCTCTTTCCCCTACCGCACTCGAGACCCGTGGCGCCGGGCCAACCTCGACGCTTTGCCTCTGACCCGCGATTCCTCTTTCTCTTCTAGCTTCAAAAGGCGCAGCCTAGCTCTCCCATCAACTTCACCAAAGTGGCATGCCTCCGTAGCCTGTCCCGTCCGCCGCCCACGTTGCCTCTGTGCTCGCCTAGGACGCGCTCTGCTCACGCATGCCTCGGCGGGAAGCACCCACGCTTGTGCCCCGAGCCGAGCCATCGCGTGCGCGCTCGTCGTCCTTCTCCTCCCTCCTATAAAAGGGACTCCAGTGCCTCGCCTCACCACGCCATTGTTTTCTCTACCTCTCCCTTCTTCTCAGCCCAGAAGGGCAGAGGACCATGTCCGCCATTGCCGTCGAGCCTCGCCGAGCACATCTCACTCTCTTGTGAGCTCAGTCATGTTTTTCTCGCGTCAAAATGTGTTCCTAAGTTACCTATACCGTTACTATGATTTAATTTGGGAATCCATTCGCAGAACCTAGCCGATGTTGGAGATAATTCTGTTGCTTGATTTCTATTGTCGGTTTGAGCCATAGTTAGTTTCACAGTTTGTATTCGGAGTTTGTTTCAGTAATTTGTTTCAAAGTCGGTTCAATTTAGGAGAGTCCGTATTCATTTTGGATACTGTAACGTAGTATATATATATATGAAAGAAAAACCTGAAAAAAGGTGTAGCGATTGGAACACCACCAAAAGATTTTGTTTATTCTATCGCTCGGTTGTTTTGTGTTATCATCATCGATTATCAAGAGAATAACAGAGGAGACATAAGTACTCGAAGGTAACAAGTACAAGAGTGCTCGACCTCGAAGTTCAAGTAAGTACAAAGAACTCGAACTTTAAGTAAGTACAAATCAGTCAAAGTTCATCTACATACAAATCAATCAAAGTTTTTAAGTACTTGCAAAGCAGTCGGTGTCTACAAGTACTTGCTAACTGGTCGAAGATCAGAAATTGAAGCGGTCGAAGATTGCGAGTGCAAAGCGGTCGGAGTTTACGAGTGTAGACTCAACATCTAGTATCAGAGCACGGTGCCGATCAACTCGTAGAAGAAGAAGCACAAGGCAGTGAGTGGATCTCCGTCGATAATGAAAGAATGACTAAATTCACTTCCATATCCAGTTCTTCCATATCCAGTTCTCAATTCAGAGAACTACCCAGGTCTATGAAGATGCAGGTGGATATACATGCCCATAGAGTTTGGGACACTATAGCTGATCCAGTCGACTCTAAAGGAAAGGTCGATCCAAAAGGAATGGTTCTGGAAGTTGATGTGAAGACCGATCAAACTGCCTTGGTGCTCATCTACACTGTTGCTATAGCATAGGAACAACAGTTGGTACTCCATGGGAGACATAGCACTCGACAACGAGATGGAACTGTGACGCGCGCGGTCCATCCCCCACCCTTTGGACTTGGCGTTGATGAAGTCGGTGGCGAGATAGAATTGTGATGTGTGCGGTCCATCCCCCACCCATCGGACTTGGCGTCGACGAAGTCGGCGGTGAGGCGAAACTGTGATGCACGCGATCCGTCCCCCACCCTTTGGACTTAGCGTCGATGAAGTCAATGGCGAGATGGAACTCCAACGCGTGCGGGCCATCCCCCACCCTTCGAACTCACGGTCGACGAAGGGGACAGTGAGATGAAGCTCTGATGTGTGTGGGCTGTCCTCCAACCTTCGGAGTCAGCGTCAATGAAAGCAGCGGATGGAGTTAAGACCGCGAGACGGTCAGATAAAACATCTACTACCACGATATGGTCGGACAAAGTCACTACCACAGGGTGGTCGAAAAAAACGTCAATGACCACAAGGTGGTCGGACAAGATCATGACCGTGAGGTGGTTGGACGAGATCATGACCACAAGGCAGTCGGACAAGGTCATGCCCACAAGGTGGTCAGATGAAGTTTCAACCGTGAGACTATCAGACAAAGCATCTATGACCATCTGGCGGTTGGGCCAGGTCATGATCGCGAGGCGATCGGACAAAGTCACAACCGCAAGGTGGTCAGATAAAACATCAATGACCATGAGGTGGTTGGACCAAGCATCAATGACCATGAGGTGGTCAGACCAAGCGTCTACAACCACGAGGTGGTCGGTCGTTTGATACTATTAGCATGGCGCACTCCCTAGTGAGGCACGTGAAGCATGCGGGGCTCATCGGGGTTGACGCTAGTGCAGGGGACTCGACGGTGCCTACACCTGGTGACTCATTTATACTCCGTAGAGTTGCCTAGGATGGCTAAGAACCCAGAGCTTTATACTTCGAAGAGTACGCTGGGCGCACGGCCACTGTGCGATTTTTTTCTACTCCATAGATTTTCCCGGATGATGAAGTTCTCAGCACTTTATACTCTGTAGAGTTCACCGGGGTGTGAGGGCACCATATGATTTTTTATACTCTATAGAGTTGAAGGAATGCGCGTAGGCTACGATAGCAGAAAGCAAAACTTTTCTACCGCGCACACCAGGACATCATGCTAAGGAGGGATTATGGATAGTTACCACTAGACGCACAGCGCAGCGGAAGAAGAGTTGGAGAAGCCGATCCAACCACGCGCGTCGAGGAAGTAGTGGAATTAGTCGATCGTCCCGAACAGATCGTCTCCTCCACGCGATCAACCACACCACGTGCAAGATCCAATCTGTAGATTGTTGATGCCGATCAACGCCGCAACGAGCAACGCCTCACCAGTATCCACACGCCCGGCCGGGCGCCGATCGCGAGTGTACCAAAGACTCGCGAGCGGCTAGGGTTTGGCTCGGAGGTGGCGGCTAGGGTTTGGCTCGGATTACCGAAGCATGCACCCTCACCCCTCGCCTCCATATATATAGACCTCCTCACTTGGGCCTCGTGGACCGAGGCCCAATAGGAGTCTATCCGGATCTCTATCCGAATTGAGCCCACATCCGAATCACATTCGAATTAGTGTTCCAACCCGTTAAGTGTGCGACCCTGTAGGTTCACGTATACTTGGTCGTGACCCGGAAACGTCTTTCTGGTCACCCTATTAATAGCGGCCTCTAGTAAGACATATTAACCCCAAAGTATGCGTAAAGATCATATCGGCTGAACCTATAATGTTCTCATGTACGAATCCCTTTGCCTCACGATATAGATTGAGCTCAAGGCGAGACCTGTGTCATCCTCTTAATAGCTCAATCACTCTCTCGATTCCGTGATGGATTATAAACTCGTGATTGACTCCTCAATCACCTTAGCATGGCCATGCACTTTCATAATCCATTACATCGAGGGGCCCAGAGATATCTCTCCCATAAGAAGGGGCAAATTATATCTTGATCATTCACATCCCACTACATGTTTCATAGAAAACCCGAAGACTACTTTTATGACTACCCAGTTACGGAGTAGTGGTTAGTAGTCCCAAAATAGGCTACTACGCATGTTGGGAACCATGATGATCTTAAGTCTAAGGACTCTGCATAAACACTACTTGAGACCAACTGATGACAAATGGAATCTCTGCAGTGTCTCATAGCGGGTCCATCCAACATATGTTCACTAACACATGTACATATTATTGATTTGGTATCTCCATACCATGATCCATGAGACATGATCATCAATCAATACATATGCTGATCTTTGAATCATATTTGTTCCTCATATGATATATAATTAGGGATCATTTAGAAATAGCAACATTTTGGTATTAAGAGTCTCATAAATAAGTCACATACTCATTGATCAATAATGATAATGTCTATTTCAAGGAACAAAGCAATGTATCATAAATATAGTATGTGATATATATAACATCTCCATGTTGCCGCTAGGGCATATCACTAACAAGAGTTGCTTGGGACGGCTAAGTTCGTGATGCTTTATACGTTGCAGAGTACGCCAGGGCGCGAGACCACCGTGCGATTTTTTATACTCTATATACTTGCTTGGGACGGCTAAGTTCCCAGCGCTATATACTCTACAGTACGCCAGGGTGCGAGGCCACCGTGTAATTTTTTATACTCCATAGAGTTGCCCGGGATGGCTAAGTTCCCAACGCTTTATACTCTGCAGAGTACGCTGGGGTGTAAGGCCACTGTATGATTTTTTATACTCTGTAGAGTTGCCTGGGATGGTTAAGTTCCCGGCCCTTTATACTCCGCATAGTACGCCAGGGCGCGATGCCACTGTGTGATTTTTTATACTCCGTAGAGTTGCCAGAGATGTGCTACAGTTATGAAGTGGTCGTGGTGAAGCCCAGGACCAGATCATGGCTGAAGAAAGGCTCTATGATCATGAAGTGGTTAGGGCAAAGCCCACAACCCTATTGTGTTCATAGAAAGGCATATGATCATGTGGTGGTCATGACAAGGTGCACGACCATAGCATGTCCGTACAAGGGGCCTACAACCTCACGTAGGTCATGGCAAGGCTCATGACCATATCATGGTCAAGGGAAGTGTCTACAATGCTGTGACCACTAGGTGGTCAGGCGGTCATCGACGACGAAGTCATGATAAGGAAGTGGTTATAGAATACATAGTGGAGCTGAGGATGATGAAGTCGGAGGTGCGGAGCCGAGATCGACAAAGGCTAGAGGGTGCGAAGGCTGGCGGAGGCCACGCGAAGTCTAGTGGAGGCCACGCGAGGTCCGACAAAGCCGAGGTTGATGAAGTCGGAGGCACGGAGCCTAGGCTAATGGAGACTGGAGGGCGAGGCGGCCGGCGAAGGCAATGCAATGTTCGGCGGAGGCCAACGGAGGCCACATGAGGTCCAATGGAGGCTAGCAGAGGCCACGCAAAGTCTAGTGGAGCCGAGGCTGATGAGGAAACTACCTTGAGGAGTCAATCAAGGGTTGACGAAGTCACGACTCAGATGGGCATCGACGAAGTCACACCACGAGGTGGTCAGACGAGCGTCGATGAAGCTTCAATCCTGAGGGGTCGGACAACATCACCGAAGGTGCGTAGGTGTCGATGAAGTCAGCATCGAGATGAAGGCTTCAGAACGGGTGCTTCGTCCCCATGCTTTGGACTAGCGTTAACAAAGTCTCGACCATGAGAAAGTCATAGCTATTGACAAAGAGTTGACCATGATGTAGTCATAGATAAAGCCTTAAGCATCTACGACTACGGAGTGGTCAAACAAAGTCTCCAACCACATGGTGGTTGGACAGACGTCTACGTGCACGAGGTGGTCAAGCAGAGTCACAGAGGCTTGACAAGCTATGGCTAACGGTCGGAGCTTGTCTTTGCTGTGCGCGAAAGCTGATTCCCTGGTGTCCAGCGATGAGAAATGCTGCTCCACCTCTACGGCTTGGAGCCGGTCTACGTCACGCACGGAGGCCGACTCCTTGGTGTCCAGCGATGAGAAATGCCTGTGCTACAGTAGCTGCCATACTTAACTCGATACTCAATCAACTTGTCGAAAAAGATACAACATGGGAAGTTTGAATTGCTTTTTGAACTATGCACAAAGGTGTGGATCGAATGAAGAATGTTTGGCTACAAATTCTTCGAGAAGAATATGAGGTACTGATGAATTTTCGAGTTTAGTTGACCCAGCAGGCTTTCGAAAATTACGGCGTGTTATGACATGCGGCTCGTATGACATGCGGCTCATAGTTGGGGGCAAGTGTGTCTCTCCTGGTTCTTGGCTCAATCCCGTATCTTGTATTGGTTAAATGTCACCATTAGCTTGTTCAATTAATGGCACAAATAAATGGAGCTCTCGAAGGTGTTGAATGTTATGGGGTCTACGATTACGGGTCTGTTTTTTTCGATTTTTGAAACCGGTTTTTAATTTTTGTTACAGTACATAATTTTCATACAGAGTATTTTTTTTAAGATGAGGTTTATAAATTAATTATAGTACATGTGAAAGTCCAACATTTGTACTATCTAAAATCGTAAGCGAGTATCTCTCCGTAATCTTTGTCACAAATAGTTAAAATTCAAAATTTTCAACCAAAAATTATAAACCACAAAGAATATACCCTACATGTACTGAAGGATACATTCGTGGATGTATGAGGAGTTTTTATTTGTTCATATCTAGCTTTATCGTTGTGGATATATGACACTGAACTTTGCTGATTGTTATATTTTCTTGTAATGCTCAAACATCAATTATTATGGATAGTTACACATTTGTTTCGTATCATATGAATTCAGGAACTCAAGTGTCTTGTACTCTTGTTTGTTATGCAAGTATGAGGGTGAGCCCCCAGAAACTGAGATTGAGGTACAGGTCAGTTTCTGTTCTCATTTATTGTTGTTATTCTTTAGAGGGATGAACCGCTCGGTTGAGCTGAAAAGCTGTGGCTTATGGCTGAAGTTACACTGTAGCGGCTGAAACTTCATTGTAGTTGAAGGTGGCTTATTTGGTGTAATTAAAACTAAAAAAATTTAAAAATAGAAAAAATATGCTAGCTCAACATAGACAACGCAAGCAAATACGGGGAAAAAAAGAACCGGCAAAAAACTAAAAAAAAGCCAAAAGTTCAAATAAAGATGAAATTTATAAATAGTAAAAAATAAGCCAGAAGCTAAAATGAGCGGGTAAATATATTAGTAGATTGATAACTTACGTTGTAATGGTGGTAAATTTTGAACTTTTTGTACACATACAAAAACGAAGGTAAATTTTGATCACTTAAGGTGACAATTTAGTAAAAGCGCATATGGTAATTTAGAGGTGTGCTAAATGGGCTAAATTGTGTTTTATGCAAGCCATCTTGTTTTTGCGGATCACGTGCTTGCATGGGGCATGTCGTTTTGTAGGCTAGTGCTCATGGGCCCACCATCAGGTGATTAGAGCAAGTATTATAAGAGGCTGTAAGCTGGCTGTATGCTGAGGTGGAGGAGAGAGAATAGGAGAGAGAAGAGAGGTGGACTGTAAGCTTACAGTCAGCTGAATCACAAGAACCAAGAAACTTTGTGAGAGGAAAGGGTAGGTCATACAACCTTCAGCTGGCTGTAACTACTATATGAGTAGACTGATAAGTGGGTTGCAAGTATCCATACAGCCAGCTGAAGGCTGTATTATAAGACTTGCTCTTAGAGAAACTGCATGAGGGGATGGTGGTGATTAGCGATTGGGCCGTGCGCGCAGAGTGAATGCGCATTAAGGCTAATGCGCACATAGTAGCGCTGTAGTCGCTCCTCGGTAGCATATCTGTTTTTATAGTTTAGAGGGTTAAGCGGCTATGACACCAAAGTTCAGTAGTAAATTGAACTTGTTCCAAGAAAAGACGAAGGCATAGAGTCGATTCTTTTAGACTGATGATTTATGGTTTAAATATTTGAATTCTGATTGTTTGAGAGGGGTAGTACATACGGAAAAATAGTCACATGTGATTTTAGCCGGTATAGCTGAACTCAACACAATTTATATTACAATATTTTTGTTAACCTCGTTTTAAAAATACATTATTTAAAAACTAGTTACTATATATAATATATATATAGTACAGACATAAATCAGCTTTAAGCTGAAAAGACTCAGTCTATAGACTTGTTCTACCTAAGCAGGCCAAGCCCAATGCCCGAGTCAAAGTTTTCCCTGGGCCGCCAACGTTAAGGCGTGAATAATTCGTTCGTTATTCGGCCCAAGGTGGAGTGGCCTCCAAGCCCAGCACAACAGACACGGAATAAAAAAAAAAAAACCCCATAACAATATCACATTCGCCGAGGGCCTTGGCCCATAGTTCATCATTGCAATTCTACCCTGTTTAGAAAAGAAATTCCATTGTGACGCCGACATTTGTTTGCACGCAACTACAAAAGTTCCGAAGAGTGACTATTGTGGTACATGTGTATGTTACTTATGAATTTTTACGTACTTTTTCCACGTCATTTACTAACGATTCTACGTGTGGGAGTCAAGGAAGGCAGCATATCTAGTGTAAAAGGGTATTTAGCGCTGAAGTATAAACGGCAACTTTGGCTGTCCGATCTGAGGCGAAGGGCTATGACCGAGGCTGGTGAAGAACCCCAATCCACCATCTGTTTTTCTGTTAAACCCCCGCATCTCTCGGCACTTTCGTGAAAACACCTCTACCCTAGATGGAGAGCAGGGCGTAGCCAGCAGTGAGGCTTCGCAAGGTTTGAGCCTACCCTCCACTGGTACTGGTTACTCTGTGTGAGGTATCTTTATTGTACTTGTTTTTTTATTTATTTTTCTTCTATTTATGTATGAATTTGAATTGTATAAGCTCAGTTTATTATGTTTGTCTTAATTTATCTTAGTTCTTCTCAGTTTTTGATTAAAAAATAGCTTAGTCGTTTGAGCCTTCACTCTGATTTTATCCTGGCTTCACCATTGATGGAGAGGGAGGCGTACGGGGCGGAGGAAGGCGGCAGTGCAGAATGGCGACTTGGATGGCTTGGTCGGCGCAGCTAAGCATACATCACTGGCGTTGCTCGGAGTGAGACGAGAGGAACGAGCAAGTCGCTCAAACGGTCAAACCCAAAGGGGAGAGAGGCGGCGCAGGGGTGTTTCTGAGAAGGAAGGGGAACACGCGGGAGAGGGGGTAAGTGAAAAAATCGTATAAATGGGATGGGTTTCGTCCCACCTTCATCTTAGCCGCTGGACTCTGATCGAACGGCCAAAATTGTCTTTCACAGTTTAGCATCGAAGATATGTTGCCGCCAAGGAATATGGGAAAAAAAAATATAAAAACCTTCTGTAACTAGAAGTCGTGCGTAACATAGCCATCACTTGCCTATATCATATATGTTTATTGGTGTTTACTTACACAGAATCTAGCTTTTCATATATACATGCCATGTATACATGTAGTATGGTAGCCAGTGCCCATTTTCATTCGCATTTTTGCTTATTAACAAAAAAGAAATATAAAAAAGAATAGCAGGCGAAGGGGAGTAGGGCTGGACGAAAAACTCGAAGCTCGTTAGCTCGCTCGGCTCGTGGCTGGCTCGGCTCGACTCGGCTCGGCTCGTTAGGATAACGAGTCGAGCCGAGCCAAGATTTTAACTCGTTAGCTATAACGAGCCAACTCGAGCCAGCTCGCGAGCCGCTCACGAGCCAAACGAGCCATACTTCCAGGAATTTAGATATGCATATGCTGCTTCAATGGACCTAATTTGTACTCTATTGCATGTGTTAATGTGTAAATTTGTACTCTATTGTACCCAAACGAGCCATGCATGTGTTAATTTGTACTCTATTGTACCCAAACGAGCCAAACGAGCTAAACGAGCCAAACGAGCCATGCTTCCATGGATGAATATATGATGGAGACATTTTTTGGCCCTGACTCACGAGCCAAACGAGCTAACTCGAGCTTTTTACGAGCCGAGCCGAGCTAGCTTTTTAGCTCGTTAGTTATAACGAGCCAGCTCGAGCCAGCTCGTTATCCTACCGAGCTAGACCGAGCCGAGCCGAGCCGAGCCAGCTCGTTATCCAGCCCTAAAGGGGAGCAAAGGAAAACCTAAAGCTGCCCAAAAGGCCCAATACCATGCCCCTTAATTGGACACCTGTTCATCCAATCCTCCGAGCATCTCCAACAATATGAGTTAGTTACTAGCTTTAAGACAACTTCTCCAATAGTACTAACTTTTAGCATATAGCTCATAACATAAATAGCCTCACATGACACTCTCACATAATCTTGGAATGTGTGTATGAGACTAGCTCTTAATCAAGAGCTAGCTTTTCTCTCTCTGCTATTAAAATATGAAATAATATGCTTAGAGCTAGCTCATAAGTCACTATTGGAGATGCTCGTGCACCCCCCATGTCTCACAGACAGGACCAAAACCGTTCACATGCAACCCTGAAAAGCTCGATTACTATCTAATTTCGAAAGTACTAACAGGCAGCTTTATCCCCCAAATCTTGATGCATCCCATGTGTTTGGCTATAATGCACACACCTTTTGCCCCTGAAACTATGTAAAGCCATGGACTACTAGTACCAAGTACCATCATATAGGCAACTAACTCTACATAGTCGAGTATATGACTTGGAATGATGCCATCTGTCCAGTGCAAGCTTTTTGTGAGGACTGTCTATGGCAGCTTAAACTTCTTTGTTAGCCCCACCAAAACTTTGCAGTCTAACACTAGTATTAGGCCCCCTTTTTTTTTTTAACAAGAATAAGAATATAATGGGCATTTCAAAGAAAGAAAGACAGAAAGAAAGAGAGTAGAGATACATTTCACCAACCTAGTGACACTCAACTCAAATTCAAAACAAACACATTAGAAAGCCTACAACGGTTCAATGAAGGTACCAGCCGTGAGCAAGATGGATGGCTACCTGTGCGTAGCGTGCATTCATGGGCGATAGGGAAAGTTTAGTTTGAGAGGTTGGTCCTTCATCTCTCATGCTACCCACTATGTTGTAGTCCTACGACCACTCCCAGGACTTGTACGATCAACTTGTGGTCACTACGACCACTCATTGTAGCCGTACGACCACATTGAAGAGGCTACGACTACCTCCTGAGTCGTTACGACTGCTCTGCTGGTTCTTCGAGCACGCTGACAGTTGTTATGACCATATTGTGACCTCTCCGATCATACCTCATTGCTTCGACCACGTTGTCGTAACTTCAGCAAAAATTACAACCACGTTCACTGCCGTTGCGCTGCACTTCCTTCGACCACAGTCGATCACCGTAGACGTAACCCGATTACGACAACGTTGTGATATTGTCGACCACGTCGAAGGCTCTGTCGACTGCTGTGGACGTAACACTTTACGACCACATCTCCTACGTTCTGACCGTGGTCGTAACTCCTTTACGACCACGTCGTCAGCAGCTGCGAACACCTCCACTCGTTGTTGTGGTCGTAACTCCATTTACGACCATGTCTATGAACTCGATGTACTCGATAGATTTTCCAGAGCCAAACCACTCTTCTCTTCTTTATTTCTTTCTCTCGATCACTACGATCACCCCGATCGCTCTCTCTTTTTTCCTTGCCTCTTGATCACACCGATCGCATTGGCTTCAACTTACCCTCTCTCAGTACAATGCTTTGCCCCTTTTATGCCCCGCTATACGACTACGGGGTGGACTCAACTACGACTCAAACTCCGACTACGATTATGACATGAACTCCGACTATGACAAAGTCGTACTCGTACATGACCACCGAGACTGACTCTGAATCGTACTCATACTTGAACTTAAATATGACTACGGCCACTAACTTGTATATGATTTTGACCACCAATTCATACACGACTTCAACCACCAACTAGTACACAACTACGAAACTGAAAACAAGATTATAAACTCTAATAATCACCTCCTTAATCTTGTTTTTCCATCTTGATCACATCGATCTTCTCTCTTACTTTTGCTTCTTCCTTGCATGCCTGCCTGGGCTGGAGCACCTGCTCCCACAGCTATCTCTTTGGTCTTGTTTACATGTCTGGTCGTCTTCCACCTGCAGCACTTTCTCACCCTTCCTCCACCAGCACCAATTCTTTCTCTGTCGTGTGCTCTTGCTTTCGACCACTGTTCCCGTTGTGCTCCGTTGTCCTTGCTGATACGTGAGACCACTCGAGCCAGTGCCCACTGCATGCCTGCTTGTGCGTCTTGCCTTTGCTTCAGGGATGCGCCCACCTCCCTATGGGTCCCAACACCTTGGCCTCCCAAGCCCCTGCTCGCTATGACTGCATGCACACCGCCAACTGCATATAGTCTATGCCGACCACCTGAGCTATCACCGCTTCGACCTCCCTCTGCATCAGTTGTGCTTATGTCTACTATGACTACGCTTCGCTCCTCTCCGCCTGCACGCACGCGTCCGGAATCAGTTGCATGTGTGTGCGCACCTCCTGCGCTGCTTGCTACGACTTCTACATGCTCGTTGCATGCACCTCCAGAGCCACTGTCTTTTGAGGAGTCACCATGGCAGCATCTTCACCAAAATTTGGCTTCTCCATGCTGCTCTTCACATAAACTAGCCTACAAGTTTTTTAAAGGAATCTTGTGCAACCGATTTGGAGATCTTTTCACCTTCATCAACAAATCTCTGTTCCTGTCATACACTTGCAAGAACTCATCCTACAGCACCACCCTACACCCTCTTTTTGTCATATGTCCGAGACTAAGTATGTTGTTGCATAAACTTGGTATATGATAAATTCCTGTTAACAACTTCTTAGCTCCATTCTTGCATTGAAACATCATCGCCCTTTGCCTTTTATCTCCACCGTGGAGCCGTTACCAAACTTGACCTTTCCCTAAATCTTCTCATCAAGCTTGTGAATATATAGAGCGATCTCCTATCATGTGGTTGCTTGCTCCATTATCCAAGTATCATTGATCCGTGTAATCATAGTTTCCTTCCTTCGTGCATAGTTTTGGAACTACATTCTCCTCAATCACCATGACCGGCGCCTTTTCAACATATGAGAGAAGTACTAGCGCTTCATCATCTTCTTCTTCTTCATCTTTGGTGAGGTTTACCTTCCCGTCCTTCTTGCTTCTGCAATCCGAATCATAGTGCCCAAACTCGCTACAGTTGAAGCACTTCATATGACTGCGACATCCTGATGCATAGTGCCCATATTCGTCACATTCAAAGCACTTGACATGTGACTTATCATGGGACCTCACCACCGCCTTGCTCAGCCTTGTCTCCATGGCCACCCCTGCTGCCTCGGCCACTCTGGCCGCCTCGACTGCCCCACCTCCTGCAGTTGTTTGATAGCCACGACCATCTCTCGGATCTCCCTTTACTAGCAATGTCTGCTCGTTATGAGATCCCTGCTCGTTACGCGACTAAAACCCCTTTAGTAACTCCTCATACGCCTTGAGAGAGCCGGTGATCTCCTCTATCTTCTTTTTGTCTAGATTGGAGGAGTACATAAGTGTTGTGACAACAGGTATGTACTTCTCCAGAAGCACGTGCAGGTACTTCTTCACTACCACAGATTTCTCCATCTTGTCACCAAGAGAGTTAATCTGATTGTACAACGAACTCAGCTTGCCGGTGAACTTGTCCACTGACTGGGTCCCTCCCATCTTTAGGTTCTCGAACTCGCATCGTCTGAATCGTCTCCTATGCCTCCCGTGCCATCTCCTTGCCGATGAGCTGATGCATTATTACATCTGGCACTATTTGGTAGATGATGGCCAAAGCTCCTCATCCACCTTATCATCCACCTCCTTGTCCTTCCCCTTCGGTTCGACTGCACCTCAGACTCCCTGGGCATGCATGTTTGCCTTCATCTTCATTTCCCACACCGGGTAATTATCAGTCGTCAGGAGAGGGTACGGAAGGGAGATTAACCCACCTTGAGCCTTTGCCTTATCACCCATGATCTTCAAAACTGAAGTCAACTAGTTCTGATACCACTTGTTGCAGTCCTACAACCACTCCCAGGACTCGTATGACCAGCTTGTAGTCGCTACGACCACTCACTGCAGCCGTACGGCCACGTTAAAGAGGCTACGACCACCTCCTAAGTCGTTACGACTGTTCTGCTGGTTCTCCGATCACGCTGATAGTCATTACGACCATGTTGTGATCTCTCCAATCACACCTCGTTGCTTCGACCACGTAGTCATAACTTCAGCAGAAGTTACGACCATGTTCACCGCCGCTGTGCTGTACTTCCTTCGACCACAATCGATCATCGTAGTGGTAACCCGATTATGACTATGCTATGATACTATTGACCACGTCGAAGGCTCTGTCGACTGCTATGGTCGTAACGCTTTACAACTACATCTCCTGCACTATGACCGAGGTCGTAACTCCTTTATGATCACGTCGTCACCACCTACAAACACCTCAAGTCGTTGTCATGGTCGTAACTCTATTTATGACCATGTTTGTGAACTTAATGTACTCGATAGATTTCTGTAACATCCCAAATTTTGGATATTCAAAAATGTGGAGTTTTTAAATTTTTCTTGCATTTTGTTAGCACTCAAAATTCCTTCGAAATGTTTATTTGAAATCTTTTTGAGTTTTGTGGCATACCAATTAATAATTAAGAATACTCCCCAATGCAAATAATAGTCTTGTAAATTATAAAAATGGAAAATGTCATTACAGATCATGAATTCAAAATACAAAATACCAACACTTTGAATTCAAACACAGGTCAATAAAATGAATCCATAAAGAATATTAGAATATATCCATAAATACCTAAATCAAAAATCTTTTCTTTTAATTCAATCAGTAAACCAAAATCCACGGCTGAATATTCAAATATATATATATATATATATATACACACACACAACCCATAACAAAATAGTGTCAAAATCAAAACCCAAGAGCAAATTAGATAAAATCGAAAATAGATGACTATTAAATTTTATATCGGGATACTTGAATCAAAACTCGAGTTAAAAGTCAAAAATTGAAATCAATAATTTTAGATATGAAAAAGAAATATAAAATCAAAAGCATTCAAATTGCAAAAATTATTCCTAAGCCTTTTTCCTCCCTTCCTTTCACTCCTTCTTTCTTACATGTGGGCCCCCTCCCACCCTTCCTTTCCTCTCTCTGCCGACTGGGCCAGGATCCCTGCCCTCTTTCTTTTTTCCCCCTTCCTCTCTTATTCCTATCTCTCTGTGTGGCAGCCGTGTGTCCGCGTCGCCTCCTCCCTCTCTTCCCGTTGCTCTCTGCTCACCTCCCCATGGCAATCATGCCGCGTGCTCGCTTTGTCCCATCGCCGCCTCCCTTTGCGCAGCTCTTGCCCCGCTGCCGCGCGCCGCCCGTCCCCGCCAAGATCACGCCCTCTCGCTAAGGCCGCCGCGCGCTCGAGCCCCTGCTTTCTGCGCTGCCGCGCCAGGCGCTCACTTGGCCACGCCCGTGAACCACCACCACCTCCCTCTGCGCTATAAGAGCATCCGCCACCCCTATTTCTTCCCCCACGCAGCCTCCTTTTCCCCCCGTTTCCTCTCCCGCTTCCACCGTGCGCAGGCCGCTGCCGTGGGATCCGCGCCACCGGCGACCCCTTCTCGATTCCGTGCGGTGGGAGTGACCATTCGGTGCCTTGAGCCCTTCCAAGCGACGGCGAGGCTCCCCGTCGCCGGAGTTCTTCCCGCCGCAATCACCTCCCCCACTCCGCCGCCCGTGCACGCCGCTGGCATGCCTCGCCACTCCCCCGGCCCGGCCGATCACGTGACAAGGTTTGCCTCACCTCTCTCCAGCTTGTGCCCTCCTACCTCACCTCCTCCTCCATGCCGGCGCTGTCACCCCGTGCTCACCTCGCCGCCGTTCGCCCCAAGCTGCCGCCCGCCCACCTCGCCACCGTCTCGGGTCGCCGCCCACCTCCCCACTGGGTTCCCCACCCTCGGAAGAGCCCGTTTTGCCGGCTACACCCGCCTCCCCGGCCGCTCCTCGTCGGCGCCACCGTCAGCCATGGCCGCCGAGCCGCTCCTCTGTTTTTCCTCTATATGCCTCTCTGTTTTTTTAATAGGCGCGGGTACCATGTCAGGTAACACCCCTTGTTCCGTTGGCTAGGCTGAGCGCGTTAACACCCACGGTCCTGAGGTTCTGAGTTCGATCTCCCCAGTGGCCCTGTTAGTTATGTGTTCGGTTGATTTTTGTCAACCGAATGTTAGTCCCTCGCTTACATAACTGCCTTTATCATATTTAGCAAACCGCGTAACACTGAGATCCCTAATGGCTAGCCGTGCGCGCTTAAGCCTCTCGAACCCCTCAGGTCCTGGGTTCAAACTAGCCGGCCGCACTTTATTTCCCATGTTTTATTCTAGTTTTTGGTAGCTCATTTTAATTGATAAAAATCATGGAAAATTAGGGGATAGTTTAGAGAAGCTATTAAAATTTAAATAGAATGTAAATAAGATTATTTAAAGATTTAAATTTGAATTAGCTCATATGTGATTACTTATATGGTTTGAATAATTATTTTAAAGATTTATTATTAAATAAAGATATTGATAACGACATTATGACTTTGATTAAATATCCAAGTTTAACAGAGGTTACCCTAAATTAAAATAAAACCTAAGCCATTGTATATTAGTGAACAACATAGGAGTGACCATATAATGATAAAGACCTTAATCATCATCTCTATACCCTAAGCAAAGAAGAGAACCGTTTTTGACTATTAAATAATTTGGGTATAAAGCCACTAGTATTTGGACTAGTTATCACATATAAATAATTAATGTGATTTGCCTAAATGAAGTGAATGGTTAACTACTAAGTAAGGGCAATAATAAAGAAAATTTCTTTTGGTTAAATGTTCAAATTTAATAAAGACTACCAATAATTATAATTAAAATCTATGCCCAATATTCAACAAGCCTCCTTTGAATAAATTTTAGCCGTAGATTTTGCTAAATAGCAAACATGGAAATATGACCTTATATACCAAGCTTTGCCCAGAAAACTAAGTTTAAACTAAAATTAGAGATGAAGCTAAGCCTAATAGTAGCTAAGGTAGATGCAAGATAATAAAAGTGACATTAATTAAATCATAATGTTAGTTTCAAATGAATAACGATACTGAACATAAGTTTATATAACAAGCTAGTACCAGTATAAACAGGCCCTGATTCTAATTAAACATAGCGTAGCAATAAAAGGAGGTACATAAAATCTCACACCACATGATGCTATAAACTCAGACTCTACAGGCTAAATTGGTAAGCTAAAGATTTCATACATCGCATATATAATGTATGTCCTGAATATTAGCACTCAACAAAATACACCAATTCATAGGTTTAACTTAACTCATGAAACTTTCTTAATAAATACCAAAATAATAAAAGAAATTATTAATAAAAAGATCAAGTCATCATGTTCTACCATCGACCTTACCTCAAATAACTCAAATCACCCATTAACTCATAATAAAACTAAATTGAGTTTATTTGGATTTATTTGAATCTTTTGAGTTATATGTTTTTATTTGAATTCAGTCATTTGCCGCGTAATTAGAAATTGGAAGTCGCGAAGATTCAATGGATCAAGCGAGATCAAGCTTGAAGTGAAGATGGAGACCAAAAGATCAAGAGATAGCATTGCGTGAGCTCAAGACCGCGGTAAACCGCGCCAGGCGAGTCAATACTTTGATCATGTTGAACCTACATTTTCTGCAAATTACTTTGGTTTAAATTATCAAATTGCATGCTGTTAGTTTATATGCAAATACATGTTTAATTTAATATTCTAGTTATATGCCTATTGTTTGCCTTGAATAATATTACACCTCCTTTGGAATACTTGAATATGTGAACCTTGTCGCCCTAGCAAAATTATAATAGTAACTTTTCAAAAGTAAGTCTGTAATTATACGTTGTGCTTAGCCCTGCATAGATACACGGGGTGCTGAAATGCCCCAAGCATCATTATCAATTTCAATCATGAGAAACTATTTGGGAAGTCATGGTGGTAATGACTAGTATATGTTAGTATGATTACTTTATGATTAGCCATGAGTAAGTTTACTATTATATTTACGCTTCCACATGATATGAATTTTGATATTCAGAACTGTAATCTGTGAGCACTATCTACTGATCCAGGGAATAGTGCGGTGGAATCACAGAAGGATCTGGATTGTAAAATCTGGGTCCTAACAATTTCCCAGAGCCAAACCGCTCTTCTCTTCTTTATTTCTTTCTCTCAATCACATTGATCGCTCTTTCTTTTTTCCTTGCCTCTCGATCACATCGATCGCATTGGCTTCAACTTACCATCTCTCGGTACAATGCTCTATCCCTTTTATACCCTGCTCTACGACTACAGGGCGGACTCGACTATGACTCGAACTCCGACTACGATTATGACATGAACTCTGACTACGACAGAGTCATACTCGTACACGACCACCAAGACTTACTCGGCTAGCTGAATTGTACTTGTACTTGAACTCAAATACGACTACGACCACTAACTCGTACATGACTTCGACCATCAACTCGTACACGACTTCGACCACCAACTCATACATGACTACAAAACTGAAAACAAGATTACAAACTCTAACACACTAGTTACAATTGTTGGAATGGAATGAGCATGCATATGCTTTATGTAACACCCCCATTTCTGGGGACGTTAGGTTATCCTCGCAACTGCCCAGGACTGTTCAGCTGTGAGTACTATAATTGAGTGCATCATTGCCAAGACAAGCTTAAGTATAAAAACCAAACTTTATTGCAGAAGTAAGGCTTAACAGCCAAGTTTTACATAAAGGGGCGTACAGCCCAAAGTTACATTACCAAAAGAAACTCCACAGGCAGGCTTGAGTGTAGAACTAAACCCTAACACCAGGCGTCGTCTACATCGTACAGCTGGGCGTCATCTTGAAAAACTTCTTCACTTTCTTGACAGACATTATCTGGTAATGATTTTAGCAAGTATGAGTACAATCAACCGTACTCAACAAGTCACATGGGAAATGCTATTTAACTAGATGCAAGTGATTGCCATGGAACGGGGTATAGCAGTTCATTATTTTATGTGGATGCAATTTTGTTTGTAAACACTTTGCTTTTAAACATAAAATATTAAGTCATAAACTTAAGGTATTTAGGGGTTTTCCAAACTTTATTATCACACTTTCACATTTCCAAAACAATTTCAAATCTACTTATGCTTCGTTATTGGAATCACCCATTAAACACATCTTCATTTACCGGAAGCACGGCGTATTCGAATACCATTAGTCATGACTTTGCAAAGCTGCCCTGCTTTACCCACAAGATCCCTTAACTCCCGCGACAAAGTTAAGAAAACAAGGCCTTTCACTGCTCATATCTTTGTATAGCCTCTACCGGGTAGGGACATAGCAAGATAGGCAGTCGGCATTCCGCTGGCCAATGCAGAAGACGCACCCCGACTCCTGTGTAATCCTACCGTTGTTAAATATGGTTTTATTGTTTCTATACCAACCTTGTATACGCGGGATGTTCCTTATTCGGAGTCCCCAAAATAAGTTGTAGATATTCAATCGATTTGAGCAGCTACTAAACCAGGTTTGACGAATCAATGTTTGTGGTTGGGCGATCACTATGTTCTTTACATGGCATAAGGTTTTAGTCCTTGCTTTTTACTCAAACTACTTTTCAATCACAACCAACGACTTTTCGGCAAAGTCGAACCACTTTGTAATATGAGATATCTGAACATCTACTCTACTTTGATTAATTAAATAGCATACTTAGTTTTACTAGGGTTTTGTCAAGGTGAATATGGCCATCAAATTAAACAGGGCTTTTTCGGATGGTAGGACATAACTAGTATCATGTCATTCTAAACATTCATTGTACATAAAATAACATTGCACAAATAACATAATAAAAATACTAATAAATAATTAAAGGAATGTAGGTTCAATATGATCAATGACATGTGACTTGCCTTGCGGATTTATAATTTTGACAATTTCATATTCTTCAATTTCTTGATCTTGAGCTTGATCCTGAGTTTCTCCTTCTTGACTTGGTCGACTCACAACATCGTGTGCTAGTGCAAAGCAAAGCAATAATTTAATTCCACGCTCGAAGAAAATGAGCTAGGAATAAAGAAATAAAATTTGAGAAAAACCAAATAAAATAGGTTTAGGATTCTTGGGAGGTTCAAATGGTGAAATGGACCTGAGAAATGGGTTGGTGGGCTCGAAACAGTTCAAAAGAGTATAAATTTACATTTTTGGATTTTTAAAAAGGCTTAACGGGCCTGGCACTATTCATCGCGGGTATTCACTGTTCACCGTGGGTAGGGAACTGTTCATCGGGTTCGGGTTCTAGCGCTAACGGGTCACCATCACAGTGCGGGTGGTGCTCACTTCTCTGTCGGATGAACAGTGCCGCCAAAGATCGTTTTTCTTCTCACCGATCGCACGCGCCGTGGAAACAGAGTAAGGTGGCGGAAGCTAGTGACGGCGCTACAGCAATTTGCGACGGAGACTGAGACTATGGATGGACTCAGGGGGATGCCGGGAACCCATATTTGGGGTCGGCGGCGAGCTCAAACGCTCCACACGGTTTTTGGTGGCTAAGGGGCTTTAGGGATGGCTCTTTCTAAATCCGGCGGTGTTTAACCATCTAGGGGTGATCCAAGGGCTCTTGATAGTGGCGGTTTGCACCGGGGATGCTTCTAACAAGCTGGCCACGGTGGAGCGCCATGACCGGGCGGAGGAGCTCGGAGGTGGGGAAGTAGAGGACTCGGGAGCTCAAGTTCAAGGTTCGGGGGTGTTCTAGGAGGCTTGAGGAGGCTACACAAGCAAGCAAGTGGATTGTAATGGGCGACATGGGCCGAATTGAATTGGAGCTCACCTTAGGGTTTTTCGGGGATTGTCGGCAATGGAGAAGATGGGAGGCCAATTGGTTGAGCGGAGAGCTTCACAGGGGTGCGTGGGGGAGATCGGGATGGTCCCTGGCTTTTATAAGCGCCGAAGGCGGTTTGGCGCCGAGAGGGGACTAGGGCAGCGGCTGTGTCCAGCTGGGGTCGAGGGGATTCTAGGAGGGTCAGCAAGGGGTGCACGGGAGTGTCTTCAGTGCGAAATTGCGACGGTCACAAAAGGTGTCAGGACGGCTGGTCGGTTGTGAGATAAAAGAAGGGCGCCGGCCAAAAAATCCAGCGGCAATGGCGGTTTGGGTTTTGCGGTGTCGTGCTGGCCAAGAAGAGGTGTCAAGGGAGCGTGTACTGTTGTCAGGCAGGCTGCAGAGGTGGTAGTGACGGGCGGGCTTGAGAAGACGCGAGAGAGCGAGAGGGAGTTCGGTAGTGACAAAAAAATCGGGACGGCGGCCGATTTTTCAGGACGATGAACAGTGCCGCCAAATCCTTTAGTCCTTGGGGCAAAGCTACACAAATCTTGGAGCATGGATGGGGTGGCTTGAAGGAGAATTGGCAGAAAAAACTCAAGGAATCAAATTCTAAAGAAAATTTTCAATTTTCTAAAATTTTGGGTTGTTTCACTTTAGACAAAGGAGGAAGCTTTAGTGAGACTGCTAAGACCAGAGATACTTGTTACAGTTTCCCTAAAGCATGTGTGGTACCAAAACCTGCTAAGACCAGAGATACTTGTTACAGTTTCCCTAAAGCATGTGTGGTACGAAAACCAACAGCAGTTTTTCCCTTTCATTCCCTAATTCTACTAATGATTGGTGACCGTGACACTACGGCAACTAGCACCGGATTGTGTAAATCAGATTTTTATTGGTTTCCCCTGTGAGGGATCATGCTGTCCAGTGGCCCTTCACATAAAGTTCATTTATTTTAATGGACTGTCTATAAATAAACTGATTAGCCCTAAAAATCAGTCGACTTTTTTTTATCATTGGATGAAGATCCAACATCTCGAATCTCTTCCCTATCTTATCCCCTCTGAAGCCTAGACTCCAGATCGACTACCCCAGACTCTAGATCGACTATTGCCACTTCACTTCTTCTCGAGCGACCCCTCTCCCCACAGCTCAAGAGCCTCCTCATCAGCGCCACTCCCTTTTCCAACACGCTACTGGCGTACCACCACCTTGATGCCTCCCACCGTGGCTGCCAGCGCTGATGGCGGCGCCGACGCCACCCGTCTCTTCTTCCACGCCACCCCCGCACCACCTTCACCTCCCACATTCTTCCCTATCTCTGGAGGCTCCCCCTTGCTGGATCCACCACCTCATACCACCTCCTGCCATCCCACCTAACTCACTACTTGGGATGTCATCGCCGTACTCGCTGCCGCAGCCCATCGCCCCCTCCTTGCCCACGATTGGCAGCGCTACCGCCATCTGGCCACCCCTCCCTCCTTATAACTGGGCTTTGGTGAACGCGGAACCCTAAATCGGTGAACCCAAGTCTTAATCCAGCCACCGTCGGTGGTGAAGACGGAGACATCGCCGACTAGAGCACGAATCTTCAAGCTGATCTAATAGTATGAAATCCGACTAATTTTCTCCCAAAAAAAACAGTTGATAGATGTCTAGCACTTTCGCTATTTTAAAGGCAATTCTTAGTGTAACATAGCTTTGAAGGACTAAGACCTAATTAAATAGTTCCTCTAGAAAAAGACTTAATTAAATAGTTTTTACTGTTTTTTGGATGCTCTTGAAAGTCTGAATGTCTGATGATATATATACAAATGTCTGACTTAATTAAATAGTTTTTTTTACCGTTTTCTGGGTGCTCTTGAAAGTTTTAAGGTGGTGATCACTTGGGCTTTTTTTTGTGGCTTATGGCTGAAAGCACTGTAGCTGGCTGAAAAAACACTGTAGTTGACAGATGCTTATTTAGCATAATTAAATTTTAAAAAATTTAAAAATATGTTAGCCTATTACATATAATACAAACAAATACGGGAAAAAAGAACCGGCAAAAAAGCACAAAAAAGCCAAAAATTCAGAAAAAGTCGAAATTTGTGAATAGTGAAAAATAAGCCAGAAGCTTAAGCCGAATTGATCAGGGAATGTCTGGCTGCTCATGAGAGGACTCAATTAAATAGTTTTTTTTTTTTACAAATGTGTTTCAGACTTTCATGCCAATGTGTTAATAATGCCATACAGTATACATACAACGCAGCTTCTCATGAGCCGTGAACCAGATGGACGAGAAACTGAAAGTCTGAAACACGTCAATCCATCTTGTTTTCCACCTGATCGACGTGTGATCATGCTATGGTAGTTAGCGATTATCCATGGACATAAGAAATAATCTAACTGGATGGCCGGGCCGAATCTGCTTTAGCCGGTCTCCTATATGGCTCCCAATCATGAAGGTGAAAGGAGATAAAGGGCCTATTTGGCTGCGGCTGCGGTTTATGATTTTTAACTGAATTTTTTAAATTTTAGCTGTTTATGGTGTATATTACGGATTCGGCGTGCTGTACGTTTCCAAAACGTGGTGTAGATTCGGTAATGATCCTTCTCAGATGATCAGAACGGGCAGTCATCACTCATCAGCTAGTTCAATTTTCGCCCTCATTTGGTTGGCTGTTGCAGGCGTCGCTTTAACTGACATGCCAGACCCACCTACAATAGGCAGTGGGATTCGCCCAACTGCGAAGCCCTATTTGTCATGGGCTCCTGGCCCAAAAGTAGGCCCATTAGGGCGTTATTTTTAGAATTTTGAGAGGGTGCAACAACCTTTCCTCCGCTTGAACACTGCAAGATTTGCAATCAAGACTTACATTGCCTCTACTTCGTTGATGCTATGCTGCTATACTAGGTAGGGTTATAAAAAGCATGGCAAAAATAAATAATCAAAGAAACGAGAGACACGGATTTAACGTAAAAAACCTTTGCGGGAAAAGCTTCAGATGCACGTAGTCAAAATTCACTATATAATGAGATATTACGAGCACGCAACAACAGTCCGTCTAAAATATGCGACTACAGGGAACAAAAGTCCCGATCAGAGAAGGAAACCGAATTAGAGTTAGATACACCTGCTGATGCCACATCTGACATAGCTTGGCATGTGCATCCTAGCACAGCCCAGGTGAGCACCCATGTCTGTGCCCAACACTTGTACGGTTTAGATGAGCTGAAGTTTCTGTACTTAATATTTTCTTATATAGTAAATTCTGTTTTTATACGTTTGTAGTTTTTTTTTGTAAGAGTTTTTCATGTTAAATTCATATCTTTCATTCTTTTGATCATCTATTTTTATCGTACTTTTTATAACAGCTAGCACTTCGTCCAGATGGTTTAACACATTTTTCTCATCGTGTGAACTTTCGGTGCACACACTGTGCTAAGCTAGCATCTTGGCACCATGCTCATGTGCTGATCCGGCAGTGGCTGTGGCAGGCAGGTGCAAAAGGCAGCTACCTACCTGCTGTGCAGACAATCGCAAGCTGGTGCAAGTGAGCGACACGATTTGATTCCTTGATTTCAGTGGAGAGGTAGGCAGATAGGTGGAAAAGATGGGGGAGAAACTAGCTATACTCCTGTATTTCGGCCACGCACCAGGTCCATTCAGTGGCCGTTTCTGTTGTGAAACGTCAGGTCAGATCAGATCACCCCCAAACCACTAAAAAAGATGCACCTTTCGGCTTTCGATCTCCCTCCTCGATGTAGTAAGCTCTTGTGCACAGTTGGTGCTGGGTTGAGATGTTCTAAAATAAAAGCCTTTTGTTAATCTCTCGTGAAATCTGCAGCATCGACTGATTGATGATTTGATGTACACTCGACGTATTGTTTGGCTCTAAGAGATTTGTTTTTCCAATATATAAATGTCGAGAATCTGCAATATATGTTTAGTATGCATTTGTGCAGTCACTTCGCCTGCTGTTTGAGATTTGAACATTTGCTTTAGCAGACTGCAAAACTCTCTGTTTTACCATGGAATTGGAATGGTGATAGTAAATAACAGCGCTTAAAAAGCAAATACTGATCAATACTGTCCGGCTAGCTAGCTCGCAACCGTGGTACTACTGGAATCGAGCATTCAAACATACTACTTTTCAATTTTCATGTAAATGGAATGTCAGAGATCCACTGTTCAAATGTTGCAGGTTTCAGACACCAGCTGATGCAAACAAGAGCCTCTCCTCTCCTGCGTTTCATGACTTTCATCCTGTCCCATTGAGCCGTGTGTTCATGACTCCTTGGAACTTTCAGCTACTGGTAATAAATTTGCACCAACAGAAAGAACCCCCTTCCCCAATGAGGGGCTGGAGAGGACTCACCGGAGGCTGGCACCACTCACAGCCCTCACAGGCTTCATGTTCATGGCTTCTCTTTCTCTCACACAAAAGTTACTACTAGCATGGCAGTGGCAGTACCATCATTTGCAAGCTAGTGGAGCAACCATGGCGCCCTTGTCCTGTGCAAGAAGTTGCACATACAAAATTTAAAGCAGTAGTAGCACTTGTGCTGTCCCTCTGGAGAGGGGCACTGATGACGAGAGATTTTGGGGGCCTCCACCTCCACACCCTGGCCTGCACTGTATTGGGCTCTGAGCTCTAAACATATGCAGTGTGTAGTGTGTACTCTGTAAAGGAGGTAGGCATACGGCATACCAACAAACCTACAAATACTAATGGTCACTTATGGGTCAGCTCACAAGTGCATGCATTAGGCCATGTTTGGAACCTAGGAATTCCTATGGGAATTAAGTTGTTTCTGTTTCCAGTGAATCATTGGAACTTACAATGTGTTTTACTCATAAGCTTAGCAAAAGCTTAAGAGGTGAACATGTATGCTAGTGATGATAGACTTGGGTTTTGAATCTCTTGGAAGCATCAAGCAAACTTGCAGCGATACATGGCACAAGACAGTAGCATGGATATCTGGGCAGCCAACAAGAAGTTGCCAGGAGGATAGAGGCTGCTGCCATGCCAACCTGTGAGTGTTTTGCTGGAGCTTTGCGGCTGCCATTTACCAGTATCGGCTCTGCGCATCTCTGATGCGTCTTCAGGTGCCGTCCAATCTAGCAAAGTTGACTCTGATGAGTAATTCGGACATGATCGCTTCCTCCTATCTGTGGCAGTGATACAACTGCTTGACTAGTTTGGAATTGTACCGGTCTCTCATTACATCAAGATTCA
This sequence comes from Dendrocalamus sinicus, assembly GCA_036346575.1. Lineage (NCBI taxonomy): Eukaryota > Viridiplantae > Streptophyta > Magnoliopsida > Poales > Poaceae > Dendrocalamus > Dendrocalamus sinicus. Next base: position 12,019,822 of record CM070648.1, read on the forward strand.
GTTGGTATGCACCACTTTTCAAATTATGTGCTAACAAAAGTCTCTAATGAGCTATTCATGTTATATCAACTTCCATTTCACTACTTACAATCTTTTTATTTCACTACTCTCGTATTGACTATTCATTGTGATTAGAGTACAGAATTCGGCCGCCAGCATGGCACAGGCCCACTCGTTGTGCTGTACCGCTATGTTACCCAGATACCCCGATACGGATACGCGATACGGCGATTCGCCATTTTCCCAAAAACACCGACACGGATGATATATATATATATATATATATATATATATATATATATATATATATATATATATATATATATATATATATATATATATATATATATATATATATATATATATATAAATAAAGATAAAAATAAAAATTAATGAATTGTTATAAGGAATTGAGAAACCGAGAATACCTTAATATTGATGTAGGCATGTAGCAACTTGCTTGGTACTTCACTTCGGTTCTCCCTCCTGACTGTTAGACTAGTATAATGAACCATCTGCGAAGAATAACAGAATAGATAAGTACATGTACACAAATAATGAAATAAATAGCAGAATCACAACTCATGAATCATGATTGATAATTAGGTAGTAAAGAAAGCATTCGACAAACCACTTAGTAAATAAACTTAGTACATAATGTGATATGTCCAAAAGACCACAACCAGTCCAAGTGTTCAAGTTCAACAGACCATAAGTCCATAAGACCATAACTATTACATAATAAGATAGCTAGATAAAAAGCATGACAGAAGACAAATGTGTAGTCTAATTGTTGCTTCCATCATGTGGAGTTGTCTCTGATTGGACCGAAGGTCCAACATCTAATGGAGACAAGTCCAGCACCCCAAGATCTTCTAGTACTCTCTCAAGGTCCGGTTCATCCAGTGAGAGGTCAGCATGTTGAAGGAATTGAGCACCGCCATCAAAGAATTCGAAGCTATCTCCTCCAACATCCCACATTTTTGATGGGCCAGTGTAATACTCTTCAGATTTCCTTGAAAGAAGACGCAAATTGTGGTGCGCAAATACAAGATCCTCAGCACATGCAGGGTTAAGCCTACAACAATGCAATTGCAATGAAATCCAATGCTTGTATAAGAAATGGTAAATTAGAAAAGATGATAAGTGTAGAACGGACCTATTCCTCATTGAACTATGGATCAAACCATAGGTACTCCAGTTTTCTTTCTGCGCAAGAAGATGATGTTGGCTGCCCAAGTAACTTCAATGCCAATTTTCTCAAATCTGGGGCACAGTTATCATAAATTCCCCACCATTGCTTTGGTTCTAGATGGACTCTATCCTCAATTGAGTCAAAGGAAGTAAATCTACTTCCAAACAAAGAGAAATCTGCAAATTGTTGTTTGATATATCGCAACTCATCACCAACAAAAAACCTCCTAAAGCATTTATTCCTCATGTCCGAAATTTCAATGTCCATATGAGGAGATTGACGATTTGGAACTTCACTAAGCCAAGTTTCACTATAATACCTGCATATGCTAAGGTTAGTATCCTAAAATTGAAATCTAAATGCAAGCAATAAAAATTTAAAAGGCAAAGGGCTTTACTTGGGATTTAGTGAGTGTGCCAAGCAATGCAAGGGGGTATTACTTTTTGCCCATCGAGAAGTATCGGAGAAGTATCGGAGCAGTATCGGAGAAGTATCGGAGCAATATCAGAGAAGTATCGGAGCAGTATCGGAGAAGTATCGGGAATTATTTTCTTTTTTTAAATAATCAATAAATTCGGATATGTGCATGATACATATCGGAGCGTATCGGCGCAGTATCCGTATCCGGTACAGTATCCGATACCAGTACGTGACTTTGTGAAGTATTCGCGCAACGTAGCTGTACCGTGCCGTGACGGTACGCCTTCACCTCTAGCATGCCCAACACAGCCCTTTTGGCACGCCGTGACTACGGTTAAGGAAGGGAAGCGGGGAGCATGACATCGCATGCGGATGGCCATGGAGGGCGAGCCAATGAGTCCTCCATGGTCTCTCTTGGTCAAATGAGGAAGATAGGAGGTAGCCAAGAGCTCAGGGAAGTGCAAAAGGGTAAAAAGAAGAGAAAATGTCATTGAGCCTATGTCCGCTCACTACTATAGAAAAGGTCATCACAGATGGTTCAAAAATATCATCACAGACGGTTTATAAGCCATCTGAATTTATGAATCAGTAATGATATGAGATCATCACAGACGGCTTTCGAACCATCTGTGATGCAGACTTTCACAGACGATTTCTACTAAAAACCATCTGTAATAGTTGACTATCACAATTGGATGGCATCAGAAACCATCTGTGATAGCTGATATACCACAAACGGTTTAACTACAAATCATCTGTGATATGTCACTATCACAGACAGTTTTTAGTATAAATTGTTAATGATAAATCATATATCACAGACGGTTTCTACTAAAAATTGTCTGTGATAGTATGGTTACGAGTTAATAACCATCAGTGATACTCTTTTCTATTCTTAAATCTATTTCTGTTAGTTGGCTAGCCTCAGTAAATACTAGCCATGCCCTCTGAAACAAGCAGACTAACATAGTATATATATACATTCAATTCACATTCATTCATATAATAAACAAGAACATCTATTTCACAAATCAATTAACTGAAATGAAATAAATTATCCATCCATGAACAAATACACACATGAACAATTAAGCTCAATCTTATCCCAGTGAAATTCATTCTATATTGTGGAACTCCCCATTTTCTTTTATGACTTTAGACAACAAAAATTACACACATTGTTCTCGAATCTGTTTGAGGTTGGTTTGTTCCAACGGAGTTGTAACGATGGACACAACCTGTCAGTAGAAAAATCAATGTCGTGCATACATATATAAATTGATAAGCATGAAATAATTATCGCAAGATTGATAAACCTAGGGATTAATATTGTTCTTCGCAGAATCGAGGAGTAGTTGCATGTTGTGGCAAACATAGAATCTACAGGTGTAGCCCGACGGCTGCTGGTGGCACTATAAAAATAAAATTTGTTAGTTCGAGAAGCATTACTACGATGCTGCGTTTGTGCAGGTAGCTTCGATGCGGATAGCCCCCGTGGAATTGGCACCAGTGTAGATAGCTTTGGTGCGGATCGCCCCTATGAAATTGGCACTAGTGCAGATAGCTCGAGTGGACTTAGCACCAGTGCAGGAGCCTCCAGGCAAATATCCCTCTTGGGCTACTGGATGAATGTTCCAACGGCTTACCCTAAAGTCATGACCTCGTCATTTGGAGGCATCTGCAGTGGGATGACCTCGAAATTGGCATGAACACCATTCACATTCATGTTTGTGAAACCTGGTGCTAGAGTTACACCATGCACCAAGGCCCCGAGCCCAAATGGATATGCCTAGCCCCAAGCAGCACACAAAGCAACAAAGGCATATATCACTTGGAGCTTGCACTTCGTAGCCACCTATATAACGATATAAAGTTAGTTACTCCATTAGGCCTATCTGTGGATCGAGCATTCTAGAAATCATAATTATTACCAGGATGTCATTGATAGGAAATCGGTGGTCGCTTTTCGAGGTAGGGTTGGACGCGCAGCTACTCCAACGGTTGGGGGCTGCCTAGCACAAGAATGGCGGGGGCTTGCTGCTGATTTGAAGGGATGCCGTACCTTTCCATCTGATCTCTAACATACATTTGTATCTCATATCTAAGGGATGTTGTAATATCCTCTCGTAGCCATGCCTCATGCTTAGCTTTGGCTCTCTTCCTACTCTGGTACATTTTGGAGTCCTATGAGAAACCATGTTTCCAAGGAATATAAAGACCAAGGCCTTTCATGAGACCCAGGTGCTCCTTGTGGGTCTATCTCTCTCCCTGGGAGCCTGGAATGAGCCTTCGGAAGATTCTACACTCAACACTTCTTGCAAGAGCCCGACATGTCATTTCACTTCCTATGAAGTTATGGAGTAATGACAAACTAGGTGGTTCAATATCTTACCAAGCGGTGGGACACTTCCTTATCTATGGGGTTTTGAAAGGAGATGACCCTCGATGACACAGTAGATGTCCTCGCTCTTATCCAATTTTGGGCACGCTCATCAGGGATCCCAGCAAATGGTGAGGAGGTGTTCCGCAGGATTGCCTGCTTGTCCTCATTCCTCCATTGTGGGATTTTACCCTCATGCTTAGCGGTGCTAAGTTTGTGGGAGTGCATGTTTTTTTTTCTGAAGGGCCCTGTGGACCGCCCTTTCACTCCTGAAATTATCTGTCGTTTTCATCGCCACAAACTCTTGCCATTGTGGTTCCAGGAATGGATACTTGTGGAAGGGCGTTAGATCCTTCTCCACATATTGCTTGATGAGTAGGCTCTTGAAGTTTTTTCACACTTTGCACACCACTAGCAATGCATGTCATTGCACGGAGGCCTTGTGTTCTTCCAGGATCTCAAATGATCGAAAAACTTCTGTCACCAGCTCACTTTTCTGAACTTTGATCACGTTCTTCCATGAATCGAACGTGATCTAAATCCATTCCTGTGTAACTATTCCAACTATTCTTTGGAATGTGGACATTGCTCAACGAGGATTCAGAGGTGTCCCGGACGCATCGACATCCGTGATAGTAAATCGACCATCGGACCTTTTCGATAGTCCTCTTCTTTTTGGGATTTTCCAGAGGATGATGCATCACACGCATTCAGTGATGATGTTGAAGAATGAGCAGATGATATCTTCAAAAGATAATAGAAGTGAGCAATATAATTCTAGTAGTCTTCTTGAGCCAATTCTTGTTGAATTTAGAATATGTTTGAAAAATCAATGTGCCATGTAAACCAGAATTGTTGGGAAAAATAGGCTAACGACAAGTCTTACTTTTGTTAAAAGCTATATAGGTAACTAGGTATGTGTCATGGTGTTCTAGTGTTGTTGTGCTCAAAGCTTATCCTTTAAGGGAAAAATGAAAATAAAAGTAACCCCTCAAGCAATATGAAAAATGGTTTCAGCAATATTTTCATATTATTTCCAATTATAATCAAGCACAATAAAGCATAAACAGAACAATATGAAAATGACATGAATATATATGTATTATCTCTCGAAACAAATAAACTATGCAGGTCATTAACATACGGCAATATGCCAAATAGTATATAAAAGTAGGCATTGAAAATCTGCATAATGCATAGATTAAGAAGTGTGTTTTTGCTCTCAGGTAAGGAGTTGTACAAGTTCTAAACTTGGCCTTCTTCCACTCTTGTCAATATTTCAATGATCACAATGACAATTCCTTAAAAATTCTGCTAGATTGTTTAATTGAATGTTACGTCAATGTAGTATCAATGTCAAGAGCATGCAGAATCAACAGATTTCGGTAGAAATCATAAACAAGTAACAGATATGAGCTACTACAGAACCAACATATATTCGGCAATGCCAAAGGACAGCAGTAAGCAATACTGAGTAGGAAACTAAGGACTAGCTATTGACAAAGCTATTACTACACTACACATGATTATACAACTAGCGAATGTGAATTCAAACTAGCAGAATAATCCTAGATTGCCACAGAGATTTTAATCTTAACAAATTTCCTCATTGAGTAATCAAAAACCCACAATCTATCGTGCAATAGATCTCCTAGTGCCGCCAGACAATCAGATTTTAGAGATAATGAACAGAGAAACAAGCATGGCTAACTAATGCGCAATCAAATCTCACAGAGAAATCAAGAATATAAAGTAAAAATCACCGTGCGGCCCGGGGAGGCGGCATGCTCGGGGGAAGTGGCGTGATCAGGAAAGGAGGAGTGCTCGGGGGAGGAGCATGCTCAGGGCAGGCGGCGTGCTCAAGGGAGGAGGAGTGCTTAGGGGAGGTGGCGTGCTCGGGAGAGAAGGAGAGTACCGAGAGTGGGGAGGAGGGCACCCGGAGTCGAGGGAGGTGGTGACAGGCTCAGGGGAGGCAGCGTGCTCGGGGGAGGAGGAGGACACCAGGCATGGGGGAGGAGGGCCGCCGGAGTCAAGAGAGGCAGCGACAGGCTCGGGAGAGGCGGCAGCGTTAAGTGGGGGCTCGGGTGTAGGGTTAGTATTGACGCTTCCTCGAAGTGGTCATGTGGGTTTGTTGTCCACAAGAAACCATGCTTTCGCAAAATTGATCTCGCAGATCATTCGCATCAGAAATGTGTTCCCTGATCATCACATCAAGTCCATCAGAATGGACAACGCCAGAGAATTTACTTCAAAGGCATTTGATGATTATTGCATGGTGATGGGGATTGCAGTTGAGCATTCAGTACCGCATGTCCATACCCAGAATAGTTTGGCAGAGGCTTTAATCAAGAGAATTAAATTTACTGCCCAACCCCTTTTGCATAATTTGTTGGGGACACGCAGTCCTACATGCAGCGAATCTCATCAACCTTAGACCTTTGGCCTACAACATCCATTCACCTATGCAACTAGCGTAAAGGTCACCACTGAAAATCTCTTATCTCAGAAGGTTTGGTTGCAAGGTTTATATACCTATACCCCCTCCACAGCATACTGCAATGGGCCCTTTTCGCAAGATTGGGATATACGTTGGTTATGAGACTGCATCCATAATCAGGTATTTGGAACCCATGACGGAAGATTTGCATATTGCCCGCTTCGCTGACTGCATTTTTGATGAGGATAATTTCCCGTCATTAGGGGGAGGAAATCAATCCCTTGATGAAAAATATTTGGAAATTACGTGGGAAGCCACAGGAATTCATGCACATGACCCGCGCACTAGTGAAACTGAGAAAGAGGTCCAGAAGATCATCGACTTGCAAGCATTAGCAAACCAACTGCACGATCACTTTAGTGATTTGAAGAGCGTGACTAAGTCGCATGTGCCTGCACGCAATGCACCGGAGAGGGTTGAAATACCAAAGAAAATTGAAGGTATCCCTTATCCCGTCCAGAGGCCTCAGAATAAAAGGAGAGAACTCCAGTTCCTGAAGGAATCTGCAATTGAAAGAAACGATACGCAAGGTGAAACTCCAGAAGAAGCAATCGCTCCAGAAGAAACAACTCATGAAGAAATAGCTATAAATTATGTGCACACGGGAGAGTCCATGAACAGGACAGCAGCCAATATCGACATCTACTTTGCAAAGAAAATTGCCACCATCATCGATCTTGATTCCGAGTCTGCATCACTCACTGAATGTAAGAAAAGATCAGATTGGGAAGATTGGAAGAAGGCAATAGCAACTAAATTGCTATCTCCGAACAAAATAGAGGTGTTGCCCGTATGCCACACGCCTCCCTGTGTACACCCCGTAGGGCACAAGTGGGTATTTGTTTGAAAGAGAAATGAAAGAAACGAAGTAGTGAGATACAAAGCAAGGCTAGTAGCACAAGGTTTCACTGAATGTCCTGGAGTTGATTATGAAGAAACCTACTCTCCCGTCATGAGTGGAATCACCTTTAGATATTTGATCTCAATGGCAGTGAACTTGAATTTAGAAATGAAACTGATGGATGTGGTGATTGCATACCTTTACGATAACTTGGATTCGGAAATTTATATGAAAGTCCCTGAAGGAATCCCTCTACCGAACCAAGACAGAGCAAATAGAAATATGTAGTGTGTGAAACTCAGAAAGTCATTGTATGGACAGAAGCAATCTGGAAGAATGTGGTATAATCGCTTAAGCGATTTTCTCCGCAAGAAAGGCTACACGTACAATGAAGACTATCCTTGTGTATTTATACGGTGATCCCAGAATGGATTTTGTATAATCTCTGTATATGTAGATGATCTGAACATCATCGGTACAGTAGAGAACATAAAAAGAAGCAAGCTCATACTTTGAGTCAGAATTTGAAATGAAAGATTGGGCAAGACCAAGTTCTGCTTAGGCCTGCAGATTGAGCATGTCCCTGAAGGAATCTTGGTACATCAGTCGACCTACACCCAGAAGGTGCTAGAAAGGTTTGTCTTTGAGAAGGTATTCCCATCAAAAGTACCGATGATCAGGAGGTCTTTATAGTAAGAAAAAGATCCTTTCCGACCTAGGGAAGAGGGGGAGGAAGTTCTGGGACCGGAATTCCCATACTTAAGTGCATTGGGAACGCTCATGTACTTAGCAAAGTACACTAGACCGGACATTGCATTTACCATGAACCTCTTAACAAGGTACAGTGCAGAACTTACCAAAAGGCATTGGCAGGGCATAAATGACAACTTCCAATACCTCCAAGGATGCAAGGACCTTGGATTGTTCTACAGAAAGAATCAAGATCTGAACTTGATTGACTATGCAGATGCTGGGTACCTATCTGATCCGCATACCGCGAAGTCACAAACAGGCTATGTATTTCTGTGTGGTGGAATTGCAATTTCCTGAAAATCGTCTAAGCAAAGCCTTGTAGCTACTTCGACGAACCATTCAGAAATTATAGCACTGTATGAAGCCGCACGAAAATGCGCTTGGCTCCGCCGAATAGTTCACCACATCCAGCAGTCATGTGGGATGAACATTGTGCAAACTCCCACAATTATCTATGAAGATAATGCAGCTTGCATTGCACAAGTACAAACGGGTTATGTGAAGAGTCATCTCACAAAGCATATCAACCCCAAATTTTTCTATGCACATGAATTACAAAAGATGGACGCGATCAAAGTACTGCATACTAAGTCATGTGAAAATCTAGCAGATTTGTTCACTAAGTCACTCCCCGCATCTAGCTTTGAAAGACGCGTGCGTGTAACTGGAATGATGAGACTTAGAGAAGTGCAGAATTCAGGGAGAAAATTCTCTCAAGCCCGCTAATAAATCTTGATCATGAATATTAAGTACCCAAAGGAATAAAGTCCCAAAGACTGAATGAAATTGGGTGAATTGTACTCTTTTTCCCTTGATGAGTTTTGCCGAAGTTTCTCGACCAAGGTTTTTAATGAGGCAATTCGTGCATTGCAGCATAACATGTGTCATGTACTCTTTCTCCAAATTTTTCCTACTGGGTTTTATGAAGTTTTAACGAGGCATGAACATGTCGGATGAGTGTCCAAGGCGGAGTGTTAGGAAACCTGGGCCCAGACCAGCAGTCCTGGCCCATTATGGGCACCCCACCATAGATTATTAATAGGGAGCCATACCGGCATATTTGTACACACATGCAATTGAAAGTAATAAATAAAGACCAGGAGTTCTCTCTACCTCTCTCTATGTTCAATCTATTATTGTGTCTTTTGTGATTGATTTGATTTGTTCTAAGCAGAGGAGGAATTAATCGGACTGGTCGTCAGCGACGATTCCTCAACAAAGATTTCCACTTGCTCGCATTTTTAGGCCCATTAACGGGTTAAAAAAGCAGTAGTAACTAGTAACCCTTTCTTACTGGGCAGCGCGAACAACCGCGACACATCGGATCAATCCCCCCTGCTCTGTCACTGCCACCGTCTCCACCGGTCTCCTTCCCTCGCACCACCACCGCATGACCACACGCGCACTCTCGTCTCTCTTTCCACTAGCCAACAGCCATCCTGGGAACCCCGAGCGCAGACGCCGCCTTCTCCATCTCCAGCATATGAGAATACTATGATCCCTTCCCCTCCCCACCCCTCGGCTTCTTCACATGCATACAAGAACCGCACCGCACATCACTGCGCGCCCTAACCCTCCCATCCCCAATCACCGCCGCTTCCCTGTGATGAGCCCGTGGCGCCTTCTTAATTGGTGAGCTGCGTCCTGTGTGCCTGTGCGTGCACAAAGAGGAGGAGGGAGAGGGAGCCAGGAGCAGCAATGGCCGCCGCGAGGAGGCTCTCGGAGCTGCTCCAGGAGCAGCAGGAGCCTTTCCTAATCGAGGCCGCCAAGATCAGGAGGCTGCGGCGCGGCCGTGGCGGAGGAGCGACGTGCTGCCCCGTGGCCACGTGCCGGCGGCTGCTCAGGCTCTGCAACCACGGGTTCAAAAAGAGGAGAGGCGTCGGCGGCGGTGTTGGCAACAGCGGCGTTGGTGGCCTGAGGTGCGCGCTGAGCAAGGTGCTGTGCAGCAAGGCCATGAGGAGGGTGCTGCACTGGGAGAATCTTGGCGGTGGCTGCTTCCCTGGCGGCGGCAGCGACCGCGAGTTTCGCCGGCTGCGGCGGTCCGGCGGCGACAGCGGCGAGTGCGATGCTCGAGCCATGGAGTTCGACGACGAGGAGGAGGAGGATGAGCGGGCGAGATGGAGGACCGACATGGAGGTGGACTCGTCGCGGCAGCTCAGCCCGGTCTCCGTCCTGGAGCTGCACTCCGACGACGAGTCTCCCGTGCATTCCCGCTGTAAGCTCTCTGACCCTACTGATTCAGTGTCCTCTGCATTGGTGTCATTAACCAATTAATTTACCACATTATCAATTGAGCCATTCATATCTAGTACTTTGTTTAAGCATGTTGATATGTTACATTGTGCAGTTTTTTTTTTACTCTGTATGTTTGTTACCATTTGAAGATTTTCTTGTCTGCAATGACTCATTGATTTTTGCAGACCAAAACTTGAGTCTTTGACTCTTGTCTCACCATGTTCTTGAATTTCTGAATTGTAATGGCAGAAGGTGAATGGATATTAGCTGTTACAATGTGAGGTTAATCGTTTTTTCTCTCTGTTCCTGTGACAGGGGAGGATGAAAAACCATCAACCTCAGGGAGTTCACCTCCATCCGAAGATTTCCTCGGCCATACCTCTCCATGCTTCACCAACAATGTCCATGACAAGGTGTGCGCAATGGAGATAGAGGGAGAGGAGGAAGGGATGGTCAGAAATGGGAAGTCCATAGAAGAGCAGATCTCCTCGTGGGAGAGGATTGCAGGGGACATCTCAAAGATCCCCAGGATGGTGGAGCTGGACTTCTCCCAGTCCATACAGCATTGGAGGGAGCTCAAGCCTATGGTCAGGGAGATTGGCACCAGGATAGAGACCCTCATCTTTGAGGAGATCATGAGAGAAACTGTCTGTGACATGCTTGCTTCCCACCGTACTTTGGCAACAACATCTTGTTGACCAGAGAGAGAGAGAGAGAGAGGACTGAGGAGGGGGGTGGTTAAAAAAAATAGTAGAGGATCCGTATAATTTGAGGCTTGATGCCTTGATGTGGAATTCATTTTCCCCTAACTCCAAAGTCTTTGGTCTGTCTTGTGCCTTGGGTTCCATGTTGTTTATTCTGCAAATATGATATAGATGGCAAAAGGACAAGTTTTATTCTTTCTTAACAGAGCAGCGGTTGGAGGCCTAAGACTAATAAACATATCAATGTGTAGACTTGTAAGCATGAAAACCCTCTGAACTTCAAACATGCAGCTGTTTGGTTTTGAGCATGACAAAAGTGGGAATTGGTTGTTCATCACTCTCATTTTGAATTCACTGGCAAACAAATCATTTTGTTAGGTAAACACCAGCAGACAAATCTGTGGTCTGAAAGTCGGAAGATCAAGGTTGCATGGCCATATAAAGAAATTAACTAACATTTTCATTAAGCGAAGGAAATTGTCCATTTTGCAAAATTAACAGCACGCACAGACACCACATTTGGAAAGGAAATTTTTTAAATAATCCTTTTTTATTAAAAAAATATATAAAATATATATGTGTTTTTATTTTTATAGAAGTAACCTCCTGTCGCCCCAACCGTTGGGTGACTGGACCCAATCGCCCAATGGCAGAGTGACAGGAAGTTAGTCGCCCAACCATTGAGCCACATAAATGCAGTAGCCAAATGGTTGGGCAATAAATACTATCGCCCATCCGTTCGGTGACAGCACCCTCCAGTCGCCCAACCGTTCAGCGACTAGATGAGCTATATAAGCTGCGTGGCCGAGTGCTCGAGCGACTGCGGCCAAACGCGAGAACAGAGAAAAGAGAAGAGAGGAAAGAAAAAAAAGAGATATCTTGTCACCCTAGAAAAAAACTCTGTTTAATACACTAGTATGGATTAGAGAATTTTGTATCAAATACTTAGACCTGCTTAGACATAATTTTTTATTTGGGATAACTTTTTCACATAAAATGATAAGCTTTTCGAATGCACTCTTGATTTCAGTGAGTCAAGAAAGGCTATGAGTTATTTCAAAATAAAATATAAAATCTAGTTTAGACTTAAGTTAACGGCTAGGTGGTAGGTGCTGGCATGCATTGTTGTTCGGTGATATAATATTGATTGTCAGGCACAAGGAGTACGTGGAAAGAGCCTAAGTCAATTAAGAACTGGCCTATAAGCTACTGCTATAAAGCCCTATCGTACTACCATAAGACTGGTACAGGACAGTCCTTGCTGACTAATTTGCATAGGACTGTGTCCAAGAGGACACCCCTACGACCATAGCGAGTATGACGAGTACCTTCGCTGGTATGCTCCTCGGACACATACAAAGCTGGTACTTGCTGCCGACCCCCGCACCATGCATCCCAGCACTAACCGATACATACCATGTGCACTTCGCACAGAACGTGCACACCACAGTACGTTACATCGTATTTCAAAAACTTTGCTTCTAGCAATCCCACTTATAGGTTTGACCTTGTCGTGTTTCCTTGCAGATGGATCTCAGTGCTTCGATTGAGAGGGAGTCCTACTCCGTACTACAGAGGATCACCGACGGTGCGGAGGTCACACACAAGGAGATGGTCCAGGCTTTCCGTCGCGTCCAAGTTGGAGCCGCACGTGTCGTTAGTATGTTGTCGTGCACAAGGCTCCCAGAGGTTGACACACCGACGCTTGGTCAACACTCCGTACATCCACCGGCACCATCCCGTCTAGCAGCACACTAGGCAGGAGGGTCAGCGTGGCCATGTCCGGCACGTCCAACACCACCGCGACTTGACGAGGCTGAAGGGTTAGCCTGGGCATGGCCTCGTACATTGCCAGCACTGCAGTACCTGGGTCCTTTGCACTCCTCCGACTTCTCCATGCTGGGCGCGTACGACTTGCCGTACTTCGCTCCGAAAAGCTTTGCGCATGCCATGGCGCAAGCAGAGGGTTGCATCTCCATTTGTTTTCTCCCATTGCTTTACTTGACGAACTAATGATATTTACACCGCAGGTCTTGCACCCACTGAGGGATTGGGGGCCACCCCAGGTGGCGCAGACACGGACACCTACTTTGCGGAACCGGACCTGCCGTCTCAGCCCACACCCCATGAGGTTCTCTATGGGTCACAGCTCGGGGTGCACTAGTACCCACACAGCCACCAGTACTATGCACCCCTCAGGCTTCGAGAGCTCGTCAGACCAGAGCTCCTTACCGTCTTTCCTTATCGGGGCCAAGGCCCCAACACCCCGTGCAGAGGAGGAGGCCCAAGCGGGGCCGTATGGGAGGACGCAGAGCTGGACTGGGCCGAGGTGATGAGGAAGGGCATGTTGTGGGTGCTGTTGTGGGGCTAGTCACATCTTAGGAGCACGTGACACTTTTTATGCCTCATTTAGTCTCTGTTTGTAAATAGTAGCATTTAAATTAAAAATCTAAAAATTTTCTTTGAAAAATGACTTCAAATATTTTTCCTAGCTCATTGACATGTTGAACAACACTATTGTGAATTTTGATAATTTTTGGAGGTTGTTTACTATTTTAAATAATTTTCATAATATAAAAAATACACTGGTCTCCAGTCGCCCAACCGTTGGACGACAAGAGGTGCTGTCACCTAGCAGTTGGATTACAGCACCTGTCGTTCGGCCATTGGGCAATTGCATCCGTGTCGCCCAATGGTACAGCTAAGGTCTGCTTGTCACTTGGCCATTAGATGACAGTGTCTAGTCATCTAACGGTTCGATTATAAGGGGTTACTTTTGTAAAAAAAAATATAAATGTAAGTACAATTTTGTATTTTTAAATAAAAAATATTATTAAAAAATTCATTTGGAAAGCACTGCATTGAGAAGTGGGGTTGCTTTCCAAATGGAGCGAGGGAAAGCAAAGCAAGCCCTCTGCTAAAGGACAAGCATCGTGTGTATGATGCCCTTCATCTTTAATTAGGGGGTCGAATAGGTAGGCCGTGGCTGGCACTGGCAGTACCTTCTTTGCATCGCCCTATGCTATGCATTAAAATAGTCCCCAGCTTTCTTATTTCTGATTTTTAATTTATTAATTTTTTATTACATTTTTCAGTTTTCAATATTTTGTCTTTTCTTTTTTTGTATTATTTCATATTGTTCGTGATAGGTTAATTTGTTTTTTTCTATTTTTAAAATTTTTAAATTTAATTACATCAAATAAATCATCATCAGATACAGAGAAAAAAGTCATAAATCATCGCTAAACTAAGCATTACCTAAGGAGACTAGTACTGGTGGTAGTCCTGCTAACTGAAAGTTGAGCACAAGTAGTGAAATGATTCCCCTTGGAAAAAATTGTAAAGGAAGCTAAGAATTCTGTCACAGGATCAGATCAGGGAAATGCGGCACAAAATGTGGGCTTGTGCTTATATGGACCACACCAGAAGAAAAATGGACAATGACAGATTGAATTTTGCCAGACCTCATGTGTTAGCTTATCGTAGGACTGTCATGCTGATTATGAAGTATCTTTTTTTTAGTTTCTAAAAGTCATTTTTTGGTTTTTTTACAGTACCTAACTTTTAAACAAGTGTTTTTTAAGATAGGATCTACAAATTAATTTTAGTACACACTATAATGACTTTATTTATATCGATCAAAACCATACATGAGCTATTTGTATCTCTTTACTCTCTCACACAAATAGCCAAATGCTATAAGCCACAGCCAAAAAAACAGGGCCAACGCCTACACCGAGCACCGTGAGAAACTGATATTAACAAGAGTATATATAGCATTTTTTTAGCCGAACTGATGTAAAAGTAGAGATATAAACTAATTGTCTCATTTTGATCAGGTCTGATAGCTACCTGAGATCATAGCAAATCAAACGGCAGTTAGAGGGGGACAAAAGCCATTTATTGGCATTTCGCCCTCAACATGCACATGCGTGATGCATGGGCACTGTTCGCCGGAGAAAGAGGCCAAAATATTTATCTTATAGCATGATATCCTCATTTGTCTGGAGCCATAAATCTCACACTTTTACCTGCTAATATGTGTTCTGAAATGTTAGTTACATAGGGTGTTCTGAAATGTTAGTTACATAGAGTACTAGTACTCCCTAAAACTTGGTAAAAGCATAAATACATAGCACTAGACGAGGCTGAGTTAAACCATAACGAAACGCCGGAGCTCGATCGGTCGATGTACAATCTCAGGACACATAGCGGACTGCTCATTTAACTGTCCAAAATGTTGGGAGTAATTGCCAAGCTAGCTAGGGCCTGACCTGACCTGAGTGTATTAGCATGCAAGTACAGCACTGTTCTGACAAGTCAGTGCAGTGATAAGCTAGCTCTTGCTCCAATTATAAGGAAGCAAGGTTATTAAGAGCAGGGGCGCATTACGCAAGTGAGCTACGCTTACATGCAGATGCCCTGGTGGTGGCGTCCGTACACGGTCCGGACGAAGAGGAGGAAGAAGCGAGTAGAAGAAGCTTTTTGGGTAGGGATCGGACTCGATCGATCGGCCATGCGCGCATGGCCGTAAGGACGAACAAGGTCACGCCGGAGGGGACGGTTCTGCACTACTATAAAATAAGTTATACTGAATATCTCATCACAGATAGTTCTGTGATGGTTATCTATATTGTAATTATCATAAATGATTTTTTAAACATAACTGTGCACCGTCTATAATACTTTACTATCGCAAACGGTTATGGTTCTTGTTAATAACCGTCTGTGAACTCACAGACGGTTATTAATACGAACTATCTGTAATAATTATGGGCATCACAGACGGTTTTTAATTAGAACCGTATATAATAGTTCACAGACGGTCGTTAATACGAATCGTCTGTGGTAGTTGCATATTACAGACAGTTTATGGTTAGAACCATCTGTGATATGTATTTGTATGCATAAATGGTGCGTGCTTGTCTCCCCGATACGTGCCTTTCGATCGTTTTGGTTCCCTGATGCATATCTTCATCTCACGCGCCGGATGTATTACTTGTTGTATAAAAATGATCGTCCGTCACCAAAGATTAATCCCCACATCGCTGATATATCATGTGCAAGCACCTCGCCAGTCAGCTATCTTTCTTTGTCTTCCTTGTCTCTCAAGCACAAATAAATGGCTCCCTATTCTTCTTTGTCACGGGCATTGATGGCTAACCTGGCTATCCTGGATGAACATCTCGTCAGTCGTGCGCTAGCGACTGCTGCAGAAGGACACTGTGCCAGTCCTCCCTACTATGTCTGAGGATTTGAAGACAGAGATTGCATGCTATCTCCGCCACTAGAAAAAACTTCGAAGTAGTTATGTTTCTACTTTCTTGTTATCTTTTGTAAGAAACGACTAGCCACGCTGTTTGGGTGCCATATGTAAAATCAAGCAGTTAAATTTGTATTTATTCACTTTTATATAAGTAAATGGTTTCGGTATAACGACATGGCGGCATTCCTGACCGGTAAAAAGCAACTAAGTAATACATATTTACTCCCGAATCATTATTAAATTTGAATTTATGTATATGAGAATGAATTTAGAACCGCATTTACCATAGACAATTATTAATATAAACCGTCTATGATAAGTACTTATCACAGACAGTTCATAGCAATAACCGTCTGTGAAATCTCCCATTATCACAGATGATTCTTGTTAAGAACCATATGTAAATCATCATAGACGGTTATTAATGAGAACCGACTATGATAATGGGTTTGCGATTGTACATGTCTGGGATACTCCACGTTATTAAATGCCTAGCCAGCGTGTTCCCGACAGATCTGTCTTTATTGCGCCGCATTGAAGGAGGCGGCCGCTTTGGGGAGTTTGGTGAAAGCATACCGCTTGCATATCTAGCTTGTAGAACTATTTATTCTTGGTGATTAGAGATTAGTATTTACTTCTAATTATATGCCTTGTAATAAAGAGAGGTGATAGCTAGGTTTAAATCTAGCTTAATTGGTAGTTTGCTTCAATTTAAGAATGAGTCACTACTCCTAGTTTACTTCAATATATTCTTACTTGATATATACATTGCTTCATGAATAGACGTAGCTAGCTACGTAATTTAGATATGGATAATTTATTATAAGGTGAATGTCAATTATGTGTAAGATTTAGGCTGGGTAGCTATAGTAGCATTAATAATCCAACTTGACACTAATTTTTTACATGCGTAGCATAGATGGATCGAACCTAGATGTACATTAAAAATCGTCTGAGTAAAGAGCACATTAATGACGTGTTTGCTTTTAGAAGAGCAGTCAAGCAGGATATGTTGAAGAAGAGAATAGAATATATGTACTATCCATGCATTTATTATGATAATCTACAGATGTTTACCAACTCAACACAGATCGAAACTCATTGATTCAAAGGGGTTTCAAAAAGGAGTATATATGTTGAACCAGTCACGGTGAAGAGAAGATTATACAGGAAGGTAATTATAACATTATCAAGGGAGACAATGATATGCTGGTTGTGGACTATGCTTACGATGAGGATTGGTCACATGATGATAATCTGGATTAGATGTTATGCGATGCAGAAGGGAATTATAGTGAGAAAGAGAGAGTTTGGTAAATTCGAGGGCTTAATGGAGGATTTGGAGAAGCATTTGTTTCTGGGCTGTAAGCCGCAATAAAAAAGGTTGTCATCTATTCTTGAACTGCTGAAATGAAGGCAAGTAATGGTTGGTCCGACAAGAGCTTCACGGCGTTAGGTCTCCTATCAAACATCCTTACAGAAGGAAATGTGTTGCTAAGAACCACCTACCAAGCCAAAAAGGTTCTTTATCCATTGAGAATAGAAGTAGAAAGAATACATGTATCTCCAAATGATTGTATCCTCTACCGTAAAAAGTATACAAAATTACATGTTTGTCTGGTGTGCAGAGCATCCCGATACAAGCGTAAGAATGACTCCGATGACGGCAAGGACATCAAGGTGAAGTAAGGACCTCCTGCTAAGATGTTGTTGTATCTGCCGATAATTCCGATTGAAGTATTTATTTGTGAACCGAAAGGATGCAAGATTGCTGCATTGGCACTCAGAGGAGCGTAAAAAAGATGGAATGATAAGACACGTTATTGATTCTGCCTAGTGGAGGAAAATCAATACGATGTTTGCAAACTTCGGTATGGAACCGAGAAATATAAGATTTAGGTTGAGTACAGATAGATGAATCATTTCAGTAACATGATCAGCCGATATAGCACCTGGCCCGTGAATGTATGTATGTACAATTTTCCTTTTTGGCTGTGTATGAAGCGGAAGTACATTTTGATATCACTACTTATCCAAGGGCCAAAACAACTTGAGAATAATATTGATGTGTATCTAGCACTATTTGTGCAAGATATTGTGATATTGTGTAATGAATGAGTATATGTATGAGATGCGAACAAACGAGAGAACTTCACTTTGCGCGCCATGTTGTTCTGCACCATCAATGATTTTTCTACCCTTGGTAACCTATCGGGGTTAAGTACGAAACGAGTCAAAGCATGTCTGCACCGCTTAGATTATACCAAGAGTGTGTAGTTGAACAATTCACGTAAAACTATGTACATGCTTCACCTTAGGTTCTGAGAGACCATGTGGTTATGACCCCATGTTTGTGATGAGTAATTGACGAGGGTTTTGGAAAGATTAAGTTTGGTTTGTGCATTTCGTGCCATGATGGCATTTGGCTCAGTCGGGTTTGGTTAGTTTGACTTGAGGCGTATTCTTCTTCCCGATTGGTCGTTTGGGCAATTTCATAATTGAGTACGATTTGTTGATGCTAATGAGGTTTACCTGTTTCGAGCGGTGCTATGTGATTTGTTTCTTGTCTGTGATGGCTGCAGGACGTCGAGGTGGAGTCGTGGCGAGGCACGGGATGACCGGACTAGGCGCGGGCGGTGCTGAGGTCAGAACGGTCGAGGTGTGCTGAAGACGGCGAGGGCTCAAGGTAGCTGCGAGGCTTGGAAGGCAAGGAATGAGGAAGCTTCCCGGAAGGTGCAGGAGGGGCGTTTTGGTAAATACACAAAGCTGCACTAAAGGAAGTGGATTTGGGTAAAGCACAAGAGTTGTTGGAGGCTTAGTGGGTAACGAAAACATCAAATCCATTAGTGGGAGGCTATAAAAGGAGGAGGGTTCCTGCATGTAGTCTCTAAGCTTTTGGAGGTTGTTTTGCTTTGCATCTCTTTTCTTTAGTTGGTGAGAGTTGTTGAGAGAGAGCAGAGGATTGCAGGGTGTGTCTCCTGCGTGAGAGTCCCTTGCATGAGCTCTTGAGGGAAGTATGTAGTGAGTTCTTGATCTTCCAATCATGTATGGGGCTGTAGGGATGATATGAGTTGATACTCTATGTAATCATTCATCTCTCTTCCTCAATATCAATCTGAGATGGTTTTATTTGAGATGCTCCTGCCTCCTGTTTCTTCTTCGTATTCTTGCTTCGATTGATTTATGTGTTTTTTGTGATTTGGAGTTCTTTCTTGCGGAGGAGTGGCAAAATGGATTGCTTAGTGATGGAATGATGTTTTGAGACCATTTGGTTAGATAAACTTCCTAGAGTTCAATGGAAAATCCAAAGATTCCCTTTTTGCTCATTTCCTCTGTGTGTTCATTTGTAGGGTTTCGTTGACAGGGGATGTTGGACTCTTTCATTTCTCTTTGGGAGATAGCTCAAGATTTGAGTTTCCAAATCTTTTAGTCTTTGCTAATCTAATTTCATAAGCTCATGAGCAGAGATTGAGAGACCATTGAGTAATTTGGGTTTCAGCTCTTCCTTTGCAAAATTTTTAGTTTTTGTCAAAAAATCTTGATTCATAGCTCTCCGGTTGAAATCTGTGGTTTCCTGAAGTCCCAATGCTATTTGGAACATGTCCTCGAGCTTCCTGTCTGAAGAGAATAGAATCTTTTCATCAATTCCTTTGCTTCAAGCAAACTTCAGTTTTTCAGTGCTCTTCAGTCTGCTGTTCGGACTCTGTCAGAACTTGAGCCAGTCAGACTGGATTTTAGCCCCCGATCAGACCGGGTGGCTGCCGACGGTCAGACCGGTGCCTTTTGGGTGGTTCGACCGGACCCCAGGCGGTTTGACCGGCCTGCCTTGAGCGGTCAGACCGGCCCAGCCCGACCGGTCATACCGGAGTATTCGGAGCAGTCCGATTGGCAGCAGTAACTTTCGGACGGTCCGAACGTCTCCGGTCAGATCGCCCGAAGCACTGCGGTCAGACCGCCCGAGCTGTTGATTTTTGATTTGGTTTTCGTTTCTCTTCGCATCTTGGTCGTATTGCCTTCTCTTCTGCTGGTTGAGGTTTCCTTGAGTTGTTGGTGTTCCCTTCATAAGCTCTGTAGCTACTGAAGAGGAAACTCTTTCTTAATACTTTTTGGGGGTCGTTTTTTAAGGAGCGACATTCACCCCCCTCTGTCGCCGATTTCGATCCAACAGGTTCCTTCCAAGGTATCACCCATACTGCAAGATGAAAAACAATTTGACAGAAAAAATAGGATGGCTTAGCACTAAGGCCTTTTAGCGGGAAACAAGTCTACAATATGGTCAAAGATATCAACGTTATGCTTGAAATAGGACGTAAGTTGAGTACCCGTCAGAAGAACATGTGGAAGAAGATGTCAGTATTTTTGAACTTGCCTTATTGGGATCACTTAGAAGTTCACAATTGAATCAATGTCATGCATATAGAGAAAAATATATCTAATAGCTTGATTGGTCTCTTACTGAACAATAATGACAAAGCAAAGGATGATATTAACGCACGGCATGACATGGTTGCTATGAGCATCAAGACTGAGTTAGCACCGATAGAGACCGATAAAGGTCAAACATACCTTCCTCCAGCTTGCTACACTCTATCTAAATCTGAGAGAACTGAACTGTGTCAGTGCTTGCATGGTGTGAAAGGTCCATCTGGTTACTCCGCCGGCATGAAGAAACTTATTTTTATTCAAGATTTAAAATTAATTGGCATGAAGTCTCATGACTATCATGTGCTAATGTTGTTGTAATTAGAAGTATTTTGCTGAACAAGGTTCGAGTGATAATCATGAGGCTATGTTATTTCTTTAACGTAATTGCTTAGAAGGTCATCAATTCCGATGGACTAGATGCTTTGCAGACCGAGGTGTTGGCAACTCTATGTCATCTTGAGATATATTTTCCTCCATCATTTTTCGATATCATGGTACATTTTATTGTCCACCTTGTGAAAGAGATAAAGATATGTGGCCCCATGTTTCTACATCACATGTACCCATTCGAGATGTACATGGGAATCCTCAAGCCCCATGTACGCAATTGATATCGACCGGAAGGCAGAATCATCAAAGGTTATACAATCAAAGAGGTCATTGAGTTCTGCGTCGAATACATGGCTTAAATCGAACTGATAGGTGTGCTTATATCTTGTCACGAGGGGAGGCTAGAGGGTATCAGAACCATCGGAAGGAAATCAATAACTCCCGATCTGGATACGTACACTCAAGCCCATTTCACAGTCTTGTAACACATGAATGAAGTGTCCCCGTATATTGAAGAGTACAATGATATGCTAAACCAAGAGAATCCAGGCCTGTCAAAGGTTTAGATCATGAGATAGCACTGTCAGTTCAACGAATGGTTGAGGGTGCGATTCACTAGGAGGTCATCAAGTGAAACACTGCAATGGTTGGTAAAAGGGCAAAAATTTACAATTGTGATATGACAAGGAGAAGACATTAATGGGTACACATTTTATACAACAGATCAGGATAGAAAGAGTATAGTCCAGAACTCAGGTGTCCTCATAGATGCATTTCATAAGCAGTTTAGTACCGCTGGCCCAAGCTCCTACTACAGGCTTGTAGAGGAGATTTGCATGCTCGACTATGTAATTTTTAGAATCCCTTTATTTTGGTGCCGTTGGGTCATACTCTCACAGGGTGTAAAGGTCGACAAGTACGGTGTCACTACTGTAGACCTTGATCATGTAGGATACAAAGATGAGCCATTCATACTCGCGAGACAAGTTGTTCAAGTTTTTTATGTAACTGACCCGACAAATAATAAGCGCCACATAGTTCTTCATGGGAAAAGAAGAATTGTCGCAGTTGAGAATGTCGTGAATGAGGAAGAGTACAGTCAATTTGATAAGTTGTCACTATTCAGATATGGCATTAAGCTCGAGGAAGAACCAAGCGATGAAGCAAGCTATATGCGTGTCGATTATCGTGAAGGGCTTTATTATTTAAAAGGAAATAGCCAAATGTAATGATCCCATACGACGAACACTTATTTAGAAATTATTTCAATGTAATTATAAGAAACTCGGCATGTAATTAAGGAATTGTTCCATTGTAATTGATTTAGTAATTAAGAAATAATTACATCTCTGATTGTATATGCTTGCTTTTTTCATAGGGCATGGCTAGCACTTCTTGAGGCTAGCCGAAAATAGAATTTATTATAGCTAAAGGAGGAACTATCACAGACGGTTCTATAATAGAACCTTCTATGGTATACATATCATAGACGATTCCCTAATAGAACTGTCTGTAATATAAACCACATCACAGACGGTTCCATGATCAAACCGTCTATGATATTATACCACATCACATATGGTTCCATAATAGAACCGTTTGTTATGTCATTTATATCATAGACGGTTCTATTATAGAACTGTTTGTGATACTAATATTATAAACATTTCTTTAATAGAACCGTCTGTGATAGTTATTCATATAAATAGTGCCACACTAGGGTTTGCACCCTTACTCACTCACTCGGCTACATCCTTTTGCCTCCTCACCTCGTGACGCCTAGCCGAATCCAACTTCCCACCGTCGCCCACATCCGGATTGACAACCTCACCATTGCCCCCAGCTGGATCCATCATTGCCCTAACCGGATTCGCCTTTGTCTCCAGCCGGATCCATTATTGCCTTGGCCAGATTCGCCTTGGCCTCCAGCCAGATCTGTCTTCACCCTTGCCGGATTCTTTGTCACCCCAGCCTGATTGCCCACCTCTTTGTTGCCCCTAGCCGGATCGACCGCATCTCCTCCCTATCGCCTCTCCACCCAAAGGTATGAATCTGAAATCACACTTCTTTACCTCATGTGTGATAGATCCATCCATATCTGTTAATGTGTGTTGGAACCAAAATTCAATATGTTCATGAGTTCTCTCCTCCCTGCCGCCTCTCCTCCTAAAGGTATGGGTCCCCACTTTTTACCTCATGTGTGTTATATCGGTGCATATCTATTAGTGTCTTTTTGACGTGGAACACAAAAAGGAATACGGAAATGGTTGTAGGAGGGAAGGTGGGCCTATTGTGTTGGGCTGGAAGTGGTAAGGTTGTTGGGGGTGGCCTCTGTGTGGCCCTCACAAGAATGAAGACGTGGGTCGTGGTCCCTTATCGTTGCAGAAAATGTCACCTTCATGTGGTCCTCACAATCGGCCTTTTGGGTCCCTGGTGGTCTACGCTCTCCTTCGGCTTCCACTACGTTCTTATCTCCCCTCCTCCGACTCTTTTCTTCTTACTTCTATGGATGGGCTGCTGGTTTAAGTAAAAAAAAGGGTATAAAACATTATGAGTCAGAGTAGTAGTTGTATAAGAGGAACATTGCAGAACTATACACTTGAGCTTCAAAAGGGTTAAAACAAATTAATTTGCTTAAGCCCTTTTCAAGCTCAAGTGTGCAGTGCTTTAATGTTTATCTTGTAGTTGTTGAGAAATACATGTCACATCACTCAAAATCCTGGGATGTGTGATTTGGGACGTTAGTATTGCAAAGAGATCTTGTAGCAATAATATATGCCAAAGAATGTTCTTATTTCTTGTAACATTAACTATATGCCAATGTTTACACTCACAGCTCATTATAATTAGTTTTTTCTTGTAAGAGAGATGCTGCCATTGTCATTGCCATTGATGTCACCAAATGGGTCTGACACTCTAAAGACCAGGGTAACTAAGCATGGCATAGGATTATCTAAAAGGCCAGAGGGCTGAATAACCATCACAGTGGTCTCTCCAGATGGGGTCCCTCTGCAACTGAAGAAAGCAACTGTAGCATTTTGGACTACTTGCAATATACTTGGAAGGCAACGGGTCCCCATCATCACAACAAACTGGAAAGCTTTGACAAAAGATGAGAAAAAACCATTGTGGACGGAAATTTCAAACTCTTCATGATCCCAATAGAAGTACAAGGACTCATACGACATCAAGCGCACCTCACGATGGAAAAAAATGTGGAAGACCTACAAGAGTACGCTTGTCACACAATACATGACCAAAGATCGCACACCCTTCATAAGATATCCTTTCTGTTGCCGAAAACATGAGAGGCATTTGTGCGGATAAAGACGACAACCAAATTTCAATAGGAAAGTACAGCGCACAAGGCTCTCTAGGCATAAAACACTCATCCCCATAGACTCAGCACCGCTATATATGCTGATAAAAGCCCACAATGGAGGATGGAGAACAAGGTCGCAATCCGATCAAAGGCCTCCTCACAATTTGCCGGGATCACAAACGAGCACGCTCGAAAGTGGTTAAAAGCGAGGTCATCAACCACATCTTCGGACATCACCTTTTTCAGAAACCTCACAAATGAGGAAGTGTCTCAACGCCTGATAAGATATGTTAAACTACCTAATTATTAATAGGTCCATAACTTCATAGGGTCTAAAAGACATGTTAGGTCCATAATTTCATAGGGTCTAAAAGACATGTTTACCTCTTGCAGCAAATATTAACTATCAAATCCTCTGAAGGCTCCTTTCAAATAATCAGGGAGAGGGATATATTGTCCACGGCCTTGGGAAACAGGAGCACCCAAGTCGCATGTCAGGCCTAGAGGTTTACGTATCTTGGAGGCATGGATTCCCAAACAACTCTGAGGCGTATAGAAGTAGGAAAAGATCAAAGGCCGACCACAAGGAATGTATGAAACAGGACTTTGATGCAAAACTTGAAGAGATAACTGCCTCATTTCGAGAAAAGATAGATGCATTGGAGGAGAATTGAGAGAAGTCCGTAACCACTCGCAAGCCGCCCCTGTTATTGCGGTACCCAGTCCCCCTCAACGTCAGAGTAGTTGTGCATCTGTGTCACTTTCTAAACATAGTGATACTCACTTACCTATTGACGACAGCCAGGTAATGTAAATCTCTAGAGTGCTACATAGATAGACCTGGTGGACGCCTTAGCTCATTATGTATCGTTATGTAGGATTGGTGTATCCATGCCTACTAGAGACATTGGTGCACGGTGCCTAGCTAGGGACCAATTTCGCGAAGGTCCAAGTGGACAAGATTAATGACGCTTTTAGGGCCGTCCTGCTAGAGAGGCCTCCAAACAGGGAAATCAAGACACTAGGGAATGCCATCCGCACATTCTATGCCACGATCTTCACATGACCATGCCTGTCAAACAGAACCCTTTATGACTCCACCTCAAGCTCCACTTCAGAAGGCCACCGCATCGGCTCCCATGGAGACATTGCCGAAGATGTATCACAAGTGAGGCATTAAGGCTCAACCAAAGAAGACTAAACCGCCTCTCGAATCCTGGAAGTACTAGCTCAGAGTGTCACTGGTCTTTGAGTCACAATTACCTAGCCTTGGA
Organism: Dendrocalamus sinicus; assembly: GCA_036346575.1. NCBI lineage: Eukaryota > Viridiplantae > Streptophyta > Magnoliopsida > Poales > Poaceae > Dendrocalamus > Dendrocalamus sinicus. The sequence goes on from CM070648.1 coordinate 12,045,464, forward strand.
CTGGTTTGTAGGACTTTGCATACCTGGTACATGCAGAGGTCCAACAAGAAGCTAAACCGACAAAGTGGATTCACCGTAAGATACACAAAGGAGTATTTTCTCCATAACTCAAGCTACTTCATCGTGACATTCGATAACTTATTCTTACTATTCAATCTTGATGAACTAGATGCTTTACTTCTATGATGCTAGACACTATAACTGTACTGTACATGAAGTTCTGCATTCACGTAATTCTGATAAATATCATAACTTATTGTTTATGTATAGATTCATAATCCAACAAGTCTGGCGATGACAACAACTGGTGGGTTTTCTCGACCCACACTTGGTCTATGAACAATCCATCAACAAAAACACACCCTTCGTCCAAGATTACATAACGACATGATTGCTTGCTCACAATGACAATAACTACATACTGGTACCATTCAACCAGGGATTAGTGCTTCACTAGTTGTCATACAAGTTTTATTTGTACTTTATACACAATATGAACATAGGATTAATCACTATAATGACACACATGACTAGGTCTCACGGGATTCTGATTGTAATTCTATTAAAGTGAAATAAGATAATATACCTCGATTCCCTACTTAAGAGCAACTACGACTTCACCCGTGTGCAACAAGCAAGATAGATTCATTTTCTTCATACATAACTCTATTATAATCTTCTCTTCATTTGCAATGGCCAAGGCTAAATTTTTGAAATCACATAGGTCGTTCAGCGATTATGTTGCCCAGGGAGGGAGACACAAGAAATCTAGCGCCACACTACGGCACAGGATGCAATTTTCAGTACCTGCTACAACACAACAATCCTGCTATATCACACTTCATAATAATACCTGTAGAACTGACAATACCTATGTATGTAATTCTATTTTTGCAGTGCTACCAGCAGCTATAGAGCAATGTATGTGGATTCTACGTTTGCCACCATATGCAGGAAATCATAGATACTAAGATAAATGATCTAGAGGTTTGTCAACCTACCAAAGAATATTTCGTGATTATATATATGTGTGTGTGTGCGCGCTATTAACTTTAACATTGCTAGCGACAGCGCGTGGAATTTGACAAAAGCATATTCGATCTTGACAAACTTGCCAAAGTTTGAGGACAACTCTATGAATTCTTGATGGCGGAGGTCATAAATAAGAATGGAGAGTTCCATCCCGGTGATGATATTTAGATGTTCAAACATTTCATACAATTATAATCATTCAATTATGCTTAATCAAACAATCACTACTACAAAAAGCCTAATAGTAGACGCCAAATCACAGACGGTTTTGTGAAACCGTCTGTGATTTACACTATTACAGACGGTTTTAATTTGAAGGCCGTCTGTGGTATTTGTGGCGGGAAAAATGAGTATTACAGACGGTTCTTACCGCTGAACCGTCTGTGATACTAGAATATCACAGACGGTTTTATAATAAAACCGTCGTGATATTCAGATATCACGAGCGGTTTTATTATAAAACCGCTCAGTGATACTAGAATATCACGACGGTTTTATAATAAAACCGTCGTGATAATCTAGAATATCACGACGGTTTTTATTATAAAACCGTCGTGATATTCTAGTACCACGACGGTTTTATAATAAAACCGTCTGTGATACATTCCCGCCTTGCAATCCTCAAAATTTCATATTTTCCGCTTAAGTCCGAGTATGGTTCAGTTTTGAGATATCTTCAGAAAACGGGCATAACTTTTGCATACGGTGTCCGTTGATGTTCTTGTACTCGTTGGAAAGCTAACGACGAGCCCGATCCAAAAATGACCGCTTGCGCTAGTCGACCTCCAAGACCCCAAAAATCGGCCATCTTTGGACCTAAACCTGCATCGCAAGTTTTTGGTTTCTGTTTTGCCCTTTTCTTGGTTTTATTTTCGAATTTGGATTTTTCTTCAACTGCAAAGTTGTAGATCTCGTCGAAACCTTTCAAATGAGTATATATAAACTATATAAACCTTTGCTATTTTATCTTTTCAGAGTAGTTGTTTATATTGCATCGGTATATAAAATTTGTGCTCCAATTCACGAGCGGTTCTATATATAGAACCGTCATGATATTCATTCATCACGCACGGTTCTATATATAGAACCGCTCTGTGATAATCTGACCGCCGGGCCCGTCGATCCTCAGCCCCACGAATCGTAGCTCCGCCTTCCGTTCCGCGCCAAAAATTTCGAATTCCCGCTTCTCCCTCCCTCTCCCTCCCTATAAATATACCCAAAATCCAGCCTCTTTGCTGGTCTCCTCTTCCTTGATGTCCTCCTCCTTGCTGTCCTCTTCCTTGTTGTTCTCCTCCTCCTTGCTGTCCTTCTCCTTGCAGACGACGCAGAAGCATCTAGCTCGTCCCAACCGGGCAGACGCTCAATCAACGCCGACGATGGTGGTCATCAAAGACATTCAGCTCATGCGTTGCATCGAGCGAGAAGGCATAGAGGATCTTTGCTTGTTGTGTAACCGCCGTTGTTCTTGTTGTGTAACACCGCCGTTGTTCTTGTTGTTCTTGTTGTATAACTTGCTCGTTGTTCTTGTTGTGTAACCCGCTCGTTGTTCTTGTTGTGTAACCCGCTCGTTGTTCTTGTTGTGTAACATGCTCGTTGTTCTTGTTGTGTAACATGCTCGTTGTTCTTGTTGTGTAACTCGCCGTTGTTTTGAGATATTGTAATGGTATACTCTAATCTTAATAAAAATTGATGTTTTATGTTTGTGAAATGAATTGACATGTGAATTGGATGTATACATGTACATGTTGATCTGCTTGTTTCAGAGGACATGGCTAGCATTTCCTGAGGCTAGCCAATAAACAGAAATAGGTTTAGGAATAGAAAGGAATATCACAGACGGTTTTTAACTAAAAACCGTATGTGATAGTTATAACCACAGACGGTTTTTAGTTAAAAACCGTCTGTGATTTATAAATATCACGCACGGTTTTAGTTAAAACCGTCTGTGATATGTAATATCACTGACGGTTTTTAACTAAAACCGTCATGATATTTGCATCGCACATTTGCTCAAAACCGTCTGTGATGACCTCGTATTATCACTGACCCATAATTTCAGACGGTTCACAAAACCGTCTGTGATGACGTTTTTGAACCGTCTGTGATGACCTTTTCTGTAGTAGTGAATTCATTCAATTGTACTTCATTCAGTTATTTAATTCATTTATGAGATCTATGTAATAATTGATGTATGCTATATGTATGAACTGTTTACTTATTTTTAGTGGGCGTGACTAGTATTTTCTAAGGCTAACGAAAAAACAGAAAATAATTTAACTATTAAAATAACTATCACAGACCATTTGTAACAACAAATTGTCTGTGATATATGATATATCACAAACAGTTTTTTTATATTAGACGTCTGTGATATGTAAGATATCACATACGGTTTGTGATATTAGCCGTTAGATATCACATATGGCTATATTTAAGAACCGTCTGTGATATAAAAGATATCACAGATGGTTTTTAGTATTAGCCATTGGTGATATGTCAGATATCACAAACGGTTATGTTTAAGAACCGTCTATGATATTTGATATATCACAAACAGTTTTATTGAAAACCATCTGTGTTATAAATTATCACATATGGTTTAAGAGTTATTTGTGATAACCATCTGTTATTATAGATACATAAATCCAGACGGTTCAGAAATCGTCTGTAACGATGGTTTTAAATAATCTATAATAATTCTTTCCGTACTAGTGTAGTCGCGTCACGGCGCCATGTGCCCCATTAATGGCCCGGCGGTGAGGGAGGGCAGATTTCACGGCTGCACAGCGCTGATATTGATGCCCCAACACAACCCGCAAATCCTTGTCGGGCCGTCTCCGTCTCCACGCCATCCACGGTACGTAGTAGGGCCTCTCGTGGATTTGTCTGAAGTAGTACTACTGTACTAGTATTTCTCATGTGTCCAAGAGGAGGCTTGTGAAATAACCGGTACTGGTATTTCTCATGTGTCCAAGAGGATCCGTTTTGCACTGCTTGATATAGATCGGCATCAGCCCAATGTTTTTTTAGGGCAAATCTCAAGAGCTTTATTAGCTTAAAGCAGGGTCACAACAATCTTTGCCGACTACATCCATTAGATCGGCCTCGGCCTGATGTTAGGAAGCGAGTAATGACCATTTTCTAACTGTCGTTAGTCACAATACGGTGAGTTGATACTATGATGTAGATCCGCGTTCTCCAGAAAGGAATTTTTACTTGGATGCAACAACAACTCATCTCTCGACATTCATTTCATCTACTATATACACGAAATGCACGTATATATAGATCAAGAAGTCGAAACTGCATGCATGTAATTAGCTTCGCATGTGTGCATTCTTGACTGTCTATGAAGGATAACCGGACAAATCGCAACAGCGTCATGTGCTCCAACAGTTTCCACCCTCGCAACAGTTGTTTGCTAGGCAGCTCGTGGTCGGTCAGTACCGTCAGTCTGTCACTACTATCCGGTGCCCACATTTCGGTACGGTGCAGGCTTGAGATCGAAGCGAGAGACACTACGCAGCGCACGCGTACTTGTAGGCTCTCAAGGTAGAAGAAACCCCCAAATGCGACGTAAAAATGGCACCATGGCTGCCGTTATTTGGATCCAATTCCGGGCGCACGCACGGCTAGCTAAGGCTACTGGGGGCGTGCACAGTGTACTTGTGCTCTCGGGTAAACAACAGTGACAAGCTAGTCAGAAGCTGTGCGGGCTAGCTTGCGGCCATGAATTCTAGATGTTTGCAGGTGCAGCATGCATGCACACTGGTGATATATGGAGCTAGAAGAAGACTGATGATGATGTTGCATCTGGCCTTGGTGCCTAGCTTCTACTGTGCAAGATTTTCTAGTACGAAAAGTTACTTGCTGCATGTTCGTGCAAAAAGAAGAATATATGCTTACCAAAGGAATAGTGTCCCATGATCGAACCCATGTAAATTACATGTAGCTAGCTAGTAGTAATTTGTAGCCACAAGAGTCTAAATTGCACAAATCTTGCCGTCACATTCGTTTCTTTTAACAAAATCGAAGCTACCCACCATTAATTGTTCGATCGTCTAGAATTGGCACTCGTAAGATAGGTGGCTGAGAAATTTAATCTCTCATGATAAGGGAATACACCTCAACACTATATATGATTTCCCAATAGACCTTATATTTGAGTTGATTTTCAGGCGTTAGATATATATTGCTTACAGGATATTTATTGAATTGTTGAACAACATGGTGAAGGGTAGCGATTTCTATTTTTTTTCAGTTGCTGGAACATCTCATGCCATTTTGCTAGAAACCCCTCACAAGATACATATATAGTCACAACCTACCGCGAATGGTGAGATCTTCAAGGATCTAGCTAGGGTTTCCTCCACAGATGCAAACACACACCGGCACACAGCTGCATTGCAGTGAACTGTCCGTCGTCCTTCCAACCCTCTGATGAAGCAGCTAGCCTGCAACTTGTTTGCTCCCAACCTTGGATGCTCCTCGGCGACCTCTTGTCCTGTTCCGGTCTCCGCTCTACACATGCAGACATGAGAGGGACAAAACGTACACCAAATGCTACGCTATAAACAAAAAACAAACTGCTGCATATATCAGTGCTCACTACGTACGTACTGCTACAGCCCACAGCTGCGTGTATAATAATTCTACTGGTCGCAGCATATCTGCTGGCCACTGTGTGTCCAGTTTTTATTTTTTCCCCTTTATCCTCGGCTTCAGCCACTACTACAGAAAACCTAATAATAGACGTCAAATCACAGACGATTTTGTGAAACCGTCTGTAATTTACACTATTACAGACGGTTTTAATTTGGAGACCGTCTGTGGTATTTGTGGCGGGAAAAAGGAGTATCACGCATTTATTCTTACCGTTGAACTGCTCAGGATACTAGAATATCGCGCACGGTTTTATAATAAAACCGCTCGTGATATTCAGATATCACGCACGGTTTTATTATAAAACCGTCTGTGATATTCTAGTATCACAGACGGTTTTATAATAAAACCCGTCTGTGATACGTTTTCCGCCTTACAATCCCTCAAAATTTCATATTTTCCCGCTTAAGTCCGAATATGGTTCAGTTTTGAGACACCTTCAGTAAAACGGGCATAACTTTTGAATACGGTGTCCGTTTTCGACGTTCTTGTACTCGTTGGAAAGCTAACGACGAGTCCGATCCAAAAAAATAACCTGCTTGTGCCAGTCACCCTCCAAGACCCCGAAAATCGGCCATCTTTGGACCTAAACCTGCGTCGCAAGTTTTTTGTTTCTGTTTTTGCCCTTTTTCTTGGTTTTATTTTCGGAATTTGGATTTTTCTTCAACTGCAAAGTTGTAGATCTCGTCGAAACCTTTCAAATGAGTATATATAAAATATATAAACCTTTGCTATTTTATCTTTTCAGACTAGTTGTTTATATTGCATCGGTATATAAAATTTGTACTCCAATTCACAGACAGTTATATATATATATATATATATATATATATATATATATATATATATATATATATATATATATATATATATATATATATATATATATATATATATATATATATATATATATATATATATATATATATATAACCGTCTGTGATAATCAATCACTGGGCCCATCGATCCTCACCCCACGAATCGTAGCTCCGCCTTTCCGTTCCCGCGCCAAAAATTTCGAATTCCCGCCTCTCCTCCTCTCCTCCCCTATAATATAACCAAAATCCAGCCTCTTTGCTGGTCTCCTCTTCCTTCTTGTCCTCCTCCTTGCCGCCCTCTTCCTTGTTGTTCTCCTCCTCCTTGCTGTCCTCCTCCTGCGCACGACGCAGAAGCATCTAGCTCATGCCAACCGGCGACGCTCAATCAACGCCGATGATGGTGGTCGCCAAAGACATTCACTCATGCGTTGCATCGAGGCGAGAAGGCATAGAGGATCTTTGCTTGTTGTGTAACCCGCCGTTGTTCTTGTTGTGTAACCCGCCGTTGTTCTTGTTGTTCTTGTTGTATAACTTGCTCGTTGTTCTTGTTGTATAACCCGCCGTTGTTCTTGTTGTGTAACCCGCCGTTGTTCTTGTTGTGTAACCCGCCGTTGTTCTTGTTGTGTAACTCGCCGTTGTTTTAAGATATTGTAATGGTATATTCTAATCTTAATAAAAATTGATGTTTTATGTTTGTGAAATGAATTGAGATGTGAATTGGATGTATACATGTACATGTTGATCTCGCTTGTTTGAGAGGCATAGCTAGCATTTCCGAGACTAGCCAATAAACAGAAATAGGTTTAGGAATAGAAGGGAATATCACAGACGGTTTTTAACGAAAAACCGTCTGTGATATTTGCATCACAGACGGTTCGAAAACCGTCTGTGATGACCTCGTATTATCACTGACTCATAAATTCAGACGGTTCACAAAACCGTCTGTGATGACGTTTTTGAACCGTCTGTGATGACCTTTTCTGTAGTAGTGAGCCTTCACATGGAGTAGATCCTGTCCTTCCAATGTACTCGAATATTTTTATCATGCCTTAAGAGAAAGGCCGGAAGAGAAGAAGAAAGCCTCACCGCGCGAATAGAGATGGAAGGAAATGTCTGTGCGTGGTTTGTAGCTTGTTATTGTTTATCTGTACTTGCTTTTGTTTGTATGTGCCCCTAAACCCTCACGAACTCTCCTTAACAAACCTAGAATATATACAAGCAACTTGTCTCTAACTAGATTATCTAGAAGTATGTGTTATATCTTGTGCCACATGATGATACAGATCACTGATGTTCTGCAGGGCAGGCGATGTGTAGAGAGGTTTTCTTTATGAAATTGTTCCGAGACACAAAAAAAAAACTCCAAGAAAGAGAAATTGTTCCGAGACTAAAGCCAATGATGCTGCACAGGCTAATCGGGGCTTCTTATTACAAGTAGTAGTTAGTTGCTGGTTGATAGACACCGAGTATCATGCATCTACCATTCGAGAAGTTATGGACACTCCTACGACAAATCATCACTACTCGCAACAATTAATTTTGGAAGAAAATTCCATGATACATTTTTCTAAGAGAGAAAATGTCCCTATTTTTAAGTGCTATAGTTTTTGATTGATATGACACTGTAGTAGCTGATAGATTTTTCTGATATATTCAATTAAAGAAAAATAAAAAAATAGAAAACACTGCTATATAACAACTTGTCTAGATAGATTATCTAGAAGTATATGTTATCTTGTGCCACATGATGAGATTGACCACTAATGTTCTCAGGGCAGGCGATGTGTACAGAGGTTTTCTTTATGAAATTGTTCCGAGACTAGAGAGAGAGAGAGAGAGAGAGAGAGAGAGAGAGAGAGAGAGAGAGAGAGAGAGCAAGAAACAGAAATTGTTCCGAGACTAGCTAGCCTATGATGCACAGTTGCACAACTGATATTAGTTACTCAGATAAGCGGGCCAATTTGCCACTCAGGAAGGCTGCAAATGAGAGCCCAGTGATCCATCACGGACTGCCCAGATATACCTGTCTTCTTGTCCATTTTGTTGTCCTTTTGGCTTATATACCCTCCCTACTAGTTTCTCTACAAGCACCAAATTAATGGCACGGCGACACGAGATACTAACCCCCCTTACCAACTTGTGCAATCTGCACTGGGTTTTCCACCCTGTAGTAGCATCATTCACATTTTGTGAAGCTTCTCTTCGTGTCAGAAATGTGAACGGTTTACGGTTAAGTCTAGGCTTGTCAATGACTAGATACGTTCTCACCAAACCATGCCAAAATTGAAAACAACTGAAACCCATTACGCATGCTAGCCTTGCAAGATGCACATAAAAACATCGCGTGCAAAAAACAAATGTCCAGCGTTAATCATCCCAGCATCTTTTGCATTGGCACGTGCAGGATTTTGCCCTACTACTCCCCCGTTCTTTTCTACATGACATTTTAGAATATATACCGTCAAACTTTACTAATGAAATGTTAAAAAATTATGTTGACTAGCTATATAAAAATTATATCATTGGATTTTATCCTAAAATACTTTCATAATGTAAAAATTTTATTAGTATATTATAATGTAAAGTTATAAAAATTAATAATCAAAAGTCATAGAGACTGTTAAAAGTAAAAGTACGAAGGGAGTAGTTAGGGACTTAGGATCTGCATATTACCATCTACCACAAAAACTAATCTCAGTGATATATCATGTAGTCTCGGTTGTGTGTGTGTATGTATCAATTGTGGAGTCTGGACACCATGATGTCCTGTATATATATATATATATATATATATATATATATATATATATGAAAAATATCTTTTACTCCCAGGTGTAATTACATCCATCCCTAATATACTACCTAAACAAACTTGAAATACTCCTTTATCTCTTTAAGTATACTGGTATACTAGTTATAAGATACTCCAATATGAACCACACAAAAAATTGCAAGGGAGTCCATAGTTTTTAGCGTATTTTGTAAATACCTTCATATACGCAGATAAAAAGGAGTATGTCGAAAAAATGTACATACCACCTCTGAAAAATTGTTCATATACCTAGATGATCTTAAATACTCATATACTACACGTACATACCCTCCATTACACGAGATACTCCCTACGTTGTGAGATACGACATATGGTGTAATTACACTCGGGAGTAGAAAAAGGCTTCCTATAGACACACACACACACACACACACACACACACACACACACACACACACACACACACACACACACATATATATATATATATATATATATATATATATATATATATATATATATATATATATATATATATATATATATATATATATATATATACACACACACACACACACTAGTAAAGTGGCTGTGTGTTGCAACTGAGTACCAAAGAAAAATATTTAATTGATATAGCTTTTGCAATGAAATAAGGTATACAAAGTAATGTAGTCTTCATGAAAGCACATACAATGGTAATAGAAGTAGCGCATGTGAATAGTTACTATATCATATATAAAAATAAACCCACATTTTTATCTTTTGAGAAAATCCACACCTTCTTTATTTGGTGCAATCGCAAATAGAATCGCAGCTTCATCGCCTAGTACATTGATTTCTCCTCATCAAAGATAATAACTATTATATACTATAATCTTTAGGATCATGTATGGAGATTTAACATCAAGGAGGCCGGAAAACAAAACCTAAAGCAACCATTGCTATCCACAAAGAAGAATCGACTGCATAAATATTTTTATGTTCTATCCTAAAACATTGAGAACAATATACTATAGATCGATAGTCCGCTTAATCTTTTCCTCCGGTGAAAAGATAACAAATTTTGTAAATCTCTGAACCCACTTGAAATCAAACAAAATTAGGCACTAAAACTGCAGAGTGATATATACTAACAGAAAAATGTGTGTATGCATTACTATGTTCCCAAGACATCCTGTCTCAAAAAAAGGATGCATGTTCTTCAAGAGAAATTGACTATATAAGAGACATCCCAAGACATGGCTCCAATTGATCTTTACCTTTCTTTGATTGGAAGGAACTCTTCATCTCCAACAACAAAGTGCGTCTACCCCATCACCAAATTATGTTTCCAACCATACAATATATTTATGTCTCAACAAAGAAGCATTGGCATTTTACATTCTTTGGGGATCCATTCATTTTCCAAAACAAACAATCGACTTGTTAGAGCACTCAATGCTATGAATTCATACACTTGTACTTCCCTATATGCAAGAATTAAGCAAGAAAAGCACATTTCCGAGTTTAGCAACTACTTAGGCTCTGCAGAACTAAAGCATTTCACAATGGCATATCATAATTAACCAAAAATCACAATCACCAACTCATCAAGAAGATAGAGGGTAATACCGCTTGAGACAAACGCTGAGCTTCTGCATTTGCCCAATCATCAAATTCCTTGTGCTTCCCATCAACGTATGGTTGAAGTCAGTCCTCAAGGATCTGAAGAAGTTTTTGCTCTCTTTCAGTTTGCAGCTCCTGCAATCCAGAGAAGTTATTAAGGTATAAGAATGGGCATTTCAAAAAAAAATTATTTGGCTTTTTTTAAAACTAAGGTCTAAGAGTGTAGCATCAACTGCCAACTCCGACATGGTTGGTGTTAGCAGGCTGGGACCCTACATCAGAAAACAACTTTGCTACAGATAGCTTTTTTTTATAAAAGCCAGCTTGCTGCAGGTAACTGAGCATTATCGGGGCAATGTACCTTTATCTTCTCTTGAATCCTTGCCCTTGCCTCTTGATTATCTGATTCTTCCTCAATCTCTACTGAAGCTACGGATGCCAATGCAAGCTGACCAACATAATCTTCAAAATAGTCGCTCCCAAAAAGCATCCCAAAGACATCAATTGGATCGATCATGTTATCCCCGAATGCCATTATAAGATATTCAGTGGCGCCATCAAGTAAAAGTCTTAACAACAGGATGATTAGCTAATACAATGTACAATCGAATGCAAGTTAAAGCTCAGATTGTTTGTGGCCATTGGATTTTCTGTAAAATCTTGGGTAGTTCTGTGTTATAGCAAAAAGGTGTTTGGAGCTTAATATTTCAATACAAGTAGACAAACAAAATCATGACTTACTGGGGAAGACCTTCCTTTCCCTGCTTATCATAAGAATCCTTTTTTCAGGATCACTTTGGACTTGATAGGCCTCACCTAGTTCCTTGAAAAAGTAACCAATTTAGTAAGCCAGTATTTGTAGCGAGTTAACCCTCTACAAAGATAATGGATTAATGGGTGCATCAATCAGACACATCTGTCTTTACCCAATCATGTATAACAGAGTTTAGCCTTCACATTACTGGAACTCGCCCAATATAAAGAATTCTATTATGAAATAAAACATCATAAAAAACGGAAGGCCTAACCAGAGTGACCATCTCATTCGCTCACATCTAAAACCATTGCCTGCACTCTTTCCTCTCCTAGAACATTGATTCTACAGCCATAACACACTTATCTCTCTGCACGCCAAAATCATGTAACAGGAAACAAAAACACAAAACGCAATAGGCGTAGCAAAAATCTACTCAAACTTCCGCGAGATCAAGGTTCCCGGATTCTCGTCCGGTGCATCACCTTGGTCTAAGAAACCCAAACATCGCCAAAGACGGTTGAATTAAGGAATGAGAGCACATTGCACAAAAATACCATCGAGATCGATCGCGGAAGGATTACGCACCTTGAGGTAATTTGATATCGGCCATTGAGGCGTCAGTGCTGACCTCCAAGATGTCGTAGTACGCGCTGTCCTTCACCATCGCAGCTACTCCCGGCTGGATCCCATTACAGCACTGATCACCAAGAAACAACACCGCATGCACGCACGAGGAAGATTGGATGGGAGGACTCTGAAATCGGTTCTTGGAGGGAGGTATAGAACCACAGAACGAAGAAGGCAAAAAAAAATAAAGAAGGAAAATTCTGAAGAAGCCGAGGAGTGGTTTCTCACCTGGCCATGACTCCGGAGATGATGGTTGATGCGATGTGGTCAATGCGAGGAGAGGTTGCGGGAAGAGGTGGGGGGGCAACGGTTGCGCGAGGAGGGAGGCACGTGCGGGTGCAGCGGTTGCGTGAGGAGGGAGGGGAGGAGGCGAGGGTGGAGCGGAGGAGCCAGGGAGGAGGAGGCGGCGGAGCGGAGTGGGGGGAGGAGGAGGCGGTGGCGCGGGATGGGGAGGAGGAGGTGAGGGCGGCACGGCGGCGGAGGAGGGAGGGGAGGAGGCGAGGGCGGCGGCGGCGGAGGAGGCGGAGGCGCGCGGCGGAGGAGGGAGGGGAGGAGGAGGCGCGGCGGGCGGGAGGAGGCGGCGGCGAAGCGGGGAGGTGCGGCGCAGGGTGGGGAGGAGGAGGCAGGCGGCGCGCGGGTGGGGTGGGGAGGAGGAGGCGGCGAGCGGAGGCGGCGGCGCGGGGGGGGGAGGAGGAGGCGGCGGAGCGGAGGAGGCGATGAAGGAGGAGGAGCCAAGGGAGAAAATCGGGGAGGAGCGCACGGATTCGGTGGGGTGGGGTTGGGGGGGGGCGACGGCCGAGGAGGGGCGGGTGGGCCCACACATCGATGCAGTATCTTTTTATCGTAAAGGGTGGGAGGGGTGGGAGAGGCCGCACCAACCACCAACTCCTTCTTTATATAGTAAAGATATATATATATATATATATATATATATATATATATATATATATATATATATATATATATATATATGTATATAGAAAAATGGTTATGTACTCTTAGGAGTATGTACTTCCACTTCTAATATATCCCTTTAGTAGTATTGTTGTATCTCTTTATCTATTTGAGCATACTCTAATAACGATTACAAGATACTCCAAAGTGAGTTCTATAAAAAATTTCATCAAAGTCCACTTTTTATAACATAATTTATCTATGTACTTATTTTATACATGAAAAAGTGTATGTAGCAAAAAAAAAAGGCTCCGATGAAACTTTTTCAATCAAGTCACATTGGAGTATCTTAGAATCAGTATTTAAATATACTGAAAGTGATAAAGAGATGTGTGTGTGTATATATGTATGTGTGTGTATATATAGGGAACGTATCTAGTGCTAATGGGTATTTGGGTGCTAATATGCTAATGCCGCTCTGGATCGTTAGATCTGCCCCCTACGGCCTGGATCCTTGAAGGTGGAAGCATCCAATCCACTTATGCAATTTTATGAAAACCCCCGATCTGTTTTTTCTTCTTACCGCCTCAACCCCCATCTCCCCCGCGCCGTTTGAGCTCCCCGCGACGTCTGAACTCCCCGGCGCTCCTCTCCGGCTTCTTGACGCCCTACGCCGCATCATCCCGCGCGCCGGCGGCCTCTGCGAGCAGCTTCTCCCGCGTGCGTGCCGACGCCGAAGCTCCGCGATCGCCCCGCGACGCCGGTGGCCTCGCGAGCGCTTCTCCTGCTGCGCGTGCGGCAGCCGGCCGACGTCGAAGCTCCGCCGTCCCGCGGCGGTGGCCTCTCGCGAGCGCCTTCTCCCTACACGTGCGGCCGACGCCGAAGCTCCCGTCGTCCGTCCCGCGTCGGTGGCCTCTGCGAGCAGCTTCTCCCCGCGCGTGCCAGGCCGACGTCCCTTTGTCCTGGGTTTAGAGCATGCCCCTTGGAGCGGTAGATCAATTCCTCACCCTCGCTAGAGAAGTTCTCTTTGTGTTCCACAATGTACGCTTTAGGCTTCTGCTCCAACAATATGTGAGAAAGAGAATCTGTATGACTATCGGCTAACCAGTTTCAACATTCAAATAGTAAGATTGCTGCCTTGAATCTCCTAAAACCAAAGAAACATCTATGGACACCAACAACCTTGCCAACAAATATATGAGAAAACAATAGCTTAAAATGTGACAATGTCTGTCATCACCCTATTGCACAGAACAAATACTGAGCAACGAATGTTTCAAAACCAAAGTTTCATCATCCAAATTAATTCACAGCCTCATACAGCTGCTTAGTTGTTAGTTTATTTTACACAACTAAGGTAGTGAAAAAAACAAAGAAAGCCTTGTTATTACTTGTAGGTTTGTTGGAAGACCGAAGCTTGAAAAATATGCAGGAAATAATATCCCCAGTGCTGTCTGTAATGTGGTGCAACCATCCATGCCATTCAGGAGGCACTTGGGATGCATTTTAGCGGCCCTTCTCCGCATACTCTACCCACCTATGCCTTCCTGCAAAATTTCCAAGGCATGCAGATCAGTCAAGCATGTTAACAGGGGGGGAAAAGGCAGCAACATAAGAAACATTATGCTCCCACAAAGGCACCCAGATCAGTCAAGCCTAGAATGATCATTAAAGAGCAAAGTTACATATCTAAGGCATTGAAGAAAAGAAAACAAGGGACAGGATATCGAATATTATAGTCTGCTGAGTATATTGTTTGTTTGTGCAAGACCATTTCAAACTAAGACCGACACAACAAAAGATACATGATACAAAGGGCTAACATACACAACACGGCGACATGTTAAACGACAGGATATTTTCTATGCCGGATGCAAATATGTCGACCACAAATAATGAATGTTGTTTAATACAGGATGGTACAAGAAAAACTACAACATCACAACAATTTCTTTACTTGAGCGTGATCCATCCTCCGATTATACACCAAAAGTCTAAGGAGCATCTAGCTAAAGACACGTGCTCGGTACAAAGAAGTCATGGATAGTGTTCAGTTTTTCACGGCCGCTTCATCCGCAGCCTTCTGCTGGAGCCTCGTGCCTTGCTCTCCTCCGCCTTAATGTCTTCATCATCCGCATTTTTCAGCAACATAACGACGAGAGGAGAACGGGAGCGAGCCGGCGGCACCAACGTGGCGACGAGTTCTTGCGCTGCGTCGGTGGCAGTGGCGAGCGCAACGCCGCGCGGCGCGTGGTGGGCTGCCGAGAAGCGGCGGAGCGCATCGGGCGAGCGGAGTTTAGCCGGTGGGTTGCGGCGACGCCGAGGCGGCGACGCGGCGGCGGCGGTGTCGGCGCGGTGCCGACGGGAACAGGAGCTAATGCGGCGGGCGCTGTCGTCGCCCGCCACGTGCGGCCGTGGCGCCGGGGTGCTGAGGAGGTGGAGCTTCCGGCCGACGCCGAGCCGTCTGCGCAACGTGTCATCCTTCACCTCCTCGCTGTCCCCTTGATTTCCTCTGCGGGGAGATGGGAGTTGAGGTGGGGAAAAAAAGATTGGGAGGCGGAACGACGCGGGGAGAAGAAAAACAATTGGGAGGGGATTTTCGCAAAATTGCATAAGTGAATTGGGTGTTTCTACCTTTAAGGATCTAGACCGTAGGGGACAGATCTAACGATCCTGAGCGGTATTAGCATGTTAGCACCCAAATGCCCATTAACACTAGATACGTTCCCATATATATATTTTTCCTATATATATATATATATATATATTGTGTGTATGTATATATATGTGTATATGTATATATGTATATGTATGTATGTATGCATGCATGCATATGGTATGTATGTATGTATGTATGTATTTGTGTGCATATATGTATATGTATGTGTGTATATATGTATGTGTATGTATGTGTGTGTATGTGTGTGTGTGGTGTAGGGATCATGATAAGAGTTTTGTAATATAGTGAAGGAAACAAACTCTTGTTTTTTTTTCTGAATGGGACTCTTTCTGTACTTTTAGCAATTTGCGTGAGAGATTGGGAGCACATGAATAAGTATTGTTTTTAGGGTACAAGGTAGACGTACACAACCCACACACACGCACTCACATCATACACGTACACACGCGCATGTGTGCACCCCTATACACACTAGGAATTATGCAGATGCTCAACAACCTCCGGAGCGCAGGAACGCACTATCCCACTAAACACGAACACATGTGTGTAATCTTTAGATGATACTGTTCTGTATCCCCGAAAAATAAGAAACATTGAGTATGATCTAAGGATCGAACCCTGGCCGAAGAGGCGAACGCCCTCGCCTTCTCCCAGTGAGCTATGGCTTAGGCCTCTTAAGCTCAAGTATCTTATTACAAGCATTATACATCTATACTTGTAATAAAATCCTTGAGCTTATCTATACTTGTACTCAACTATCTTATTACAAGTATAGATGTATAATAGTAACAAGGAAGACAAATTGGAGAGAAAAACTCCAGCCAAACTAGAATTGTGGCTAGAGAAAATGTGTTGTATATAGGAATTTCATAGAAAAAGAAACATCATAAAAAAAACCCTTGCAAATTTATTGCATTTAATAATAGGTCATGATAGGGGTTGTGTGTTCGATGCAAATGGAAAAAATTGAACGCCTACTCCATCCACTTGTCTCACAGTATCCTACCACATGTGTGCACCATGGCCACTTGTTCGTAGTTGCTCATGCCTTATCCTATTAACCCAATTCATCTCTCTCCACTCCCTCGCTCTCCCTCTCTCCTAAGGTGCTGCCATTCTAGATCGCACAAGGCTACCATGGCTTGAGACTACTACAGAGAAGGTCATACTAGATACTTCATCACAGACAGTTCTATAGAATCTGTTAGTGTTAACTTGCAGCCGACACTTGAGATGGCATGCACATAGTCTTCACCGGATGCGTTCGATGACTAGACCAAAGAAGTAACTAAGCGAGAGGGCTGAGATATATCGAAAATATCTGAGAGCCAAATGACCATCATGGAGGTCCTTCGAGATCGGAGAATAGCTTCTCTTTTGACACCGAGGTAGTAAAATACACAGCATAAAATCACCATGACCTACTTCATAGAACCTGACATACTGGAGTGTGTAATTTTCTTCATGCCCTTCGAAGCTCAAGTGTGCAGTATTTTAAGGTTCCTCTTGTAGTTGTTGAGAAATACCAATATGAGCAGCCTAACTATTTTCCAGAGGAATTCGGGACAATTAGTTCTCGTTTTCTCATCTTAGCATATATTATTTCTACAGATCTCGTTGGAAAGGTGTTTTAAAATAACTACTACTTTGACTGATATAGTTTTAGCTATTAAGTGTGATATGGGATCTAACTTTTTCTCTATCTTCTTTAAATATGCAAGACTATATTAGTGTTACCATGAACTATATGGGCATAATTTATCTAAATCAAGAACAAGTTGTTAGTTGTGATTTTATGTTGTCTAGTTTACGACTTTACTCCTCCTAGCGACAAGGCATACAATCAATTCAAGTATATTCAATCTTAACAAACTCTCCGACATTTGAGGATAGCTCTCCACCTTCTTGATGATGGAGGTCATTTACCCAAAGGGAGAGTTTAACTCCCGTGACAGCAATTAATAGATGTTCAAACATTTGTTTCAATTGTAATTCATTCCATTGTAACTCATTCAGTTGTAATTCATTTGTGAGATATGTGTAATGATTGTCATGTGTTATAAGAGCTACAATTATCTATGATCTAATTGCTTATTTTTAGAAGATATGGCTAGCATTTCCTAAGACTAGCACATTATTGCCTAGATTAATTAAGGACCAAACATTATTGCCGCACATCTAAGTCACACCGTACAACCACATGTGCTATATGGGCTTTGGCATTTAGCTGATTAAGTTATCAAGGTCTAGCCTTGTACTGTGGTAGACGTAGAAGTAGTAAGGGCGTTCCACGTAACGATTTGGCTCGTAGGGGCTCCCTTCACCGAGGTGTTGGGACTGAGGCTCACTAATATAATGGTGAATGCCTCACCAAAGGGACAGAATCCACTGAGGTGAGAGTCTGTCATGCGGTTCACTTGGTGTACCTAAGTGAGGGCTTGTCCATTCACCAGGCTAGTGCAAGGTTAGGACTAATGATCTAAAGGCTATATGGTAATCACTTCATCGCATGCCCAAGGAAGCGTGTAATGTCTAACAGTATATTTGATTATCTCATATGGGTAAAGTTGTACAACCTCTATAGAGTGTTAAAAACTATTTAAATAGCCATCCTTGCGGTCATGGGCAAGCTTGGATGCAGCCACAATGGGTATAGTTTTTATTTTCAAAACTATTTCATTGAATATATGGGATGGTATGTACGTATCTTCTGTGTGCCATGCCCATGGATGGAAATTGTGCAATGTTCACAGCCGAGAAAGACTGCGAATGGATTTAATCTACTATTATGGAAGCTATACAAATGTTATTTCATTACATGTCAAATGCTCTTTACAATTCCATTGCAAATTACTACTTATTGATATTGCAAATAAAATTTGCTTCGTGCTGAAAATAACTTAGTATAGAGCATCATCCTTTGATAGCCATATATATATATATATATATATATATATATATATATATATATATATATATATATATATATATATATATATATATATATATATATATATATATATATATATATAATTTTATGATACACTACAAGTCTTATTGAGTACGCAATATACTCAACCTTACTTAAATTATTGTTGATTAGAGAATGAAGAAAGATACACGCAAGAAAAATGCGCACTTCGCCCCTAGCATTAGGAAGTTTGACGATGGGTTTTTCTAGGGCCTAATCCTCTGTTGATTGCATGTAGGCTATGGTGGCACACCACTAGATACTTCTGCTTATTTATTTGTCTTCTGCTGTAATTTACTCTTGACTTTGGTATTTACCTAGTCGGTCGGCCATATACTGTAAACCTTATTATGCATCGCTTATGTGTTCACCCCTTGGTCACAAATTAAATATATGCGATGTGTATAGATGTGATCTCAATATTGTGAATGTATGTACTAGCTACTAGTCATGTTACTAGTAAAGAACACATGGTGGCTCCGGTCCCCACAAATCCTAAATTTTGGTATCTTAAATTCAGAAACTTTACTTTTTGAAATTCAAATTTTCACATTTGGATTTTAAAATTCCATTTTTTTTGAAAATTTGAGTGTTACAATTTAAAATTTTGAATTTTAGATTTCAAAAATTCAAATTTTAAGAATTTAAATTTTATAAATTTGAATTTTGTAAGTTCAACTTTTGAATTTTAGACTTTGAAATTATGAGAATTTAAATTCCAACTCAAATATTAAAATATCAAAATCCAAAATTTGAAATTTTGGATAATAAGAATTGAAATTTTGAATGTTGATTTTTTAAATTATGAGAGTTTAAATTGTAAAATTCAAACTTTTTTGTTTTTATTTTAAATTTTAGAAATGTTTACCTTTAAGGTTTGAAATTTTGAATCATGTAATTTATATTTGTTGATTTGTTGGTTCGGGTTATGAAATATTTAAACTATTACAGAGACTATTTTGTAGTTTTCTTCAAACCAACTAAAAGTTAGAATCTTATATTACTGGTAATATGTTTCCTACTAATTAGATTAAAATTAATATTAGATTACAGGGGAATGTGAAATTATACAAACCAAATGCATACTATGATCAATCAAGTGAAATCTAGAACTCGATATCTGGTGCTTCACCCACCAACAAACATGATCTATGCAAAAAAACATCGGAAAATCAAATGGGATCCCGTAATTTGATGATATCCACTTCATTCAGGGATTTTAGCCAGCCTGATCACGCTCTCAACGACCCCGCCGGCGCTCTTGCAGGAGAGCCCAAGCCCACGCCGGAGCCCAATCCCAGGACCAATCCCGGCCCAGCCTAGCAGCTTCTGGGCCCCCTTGTGCTCCCCCTCGGGGCTCCCGCCGTTCGCGGTGCAGGCCAGGTAGGCCGCAAGAAACGGGTCGTCCTCCGCCCGGACGACGGCCCGGCTCCTCGACCTGCTCCTCAGCGGCGGCGAGACGGCCGGTGCCCCGGGCCCTCCCGGCGGCGGCGGCACGCGCAAGTGGTGCGGCTGCGCAGCCGCCTTCTCGGCGGTGGCCGGCGTCCTGCCGCCGGCCCCCGGCTTCTTTGCTTCGACCGGGCTCTGCTTGGACAACCCCGGCTCATGCTCCCACGAGAAGGCCACGGTGCTGGACGCCGTCGCCACAGCTCCGGGTTTCATGTCTAAATCCTCTCTAGCTACGGACTGATCGAGTCGCGCTAACTCAGCTCCCTGTGGAGACGGAGACGAGGAAGACGAAGAGATGGCGTGGCGTCGTGCATGCGGAACGCATGCGCAAACTTCGCGGTTGTGAATAGGGTTGGAAGGCCAGGAAGCTCTTGGTGTGTTGATATACCGATCGCCTGATATGTCGACGTCGTTCTACGTGTCACGTGTGTGTGCGAGAAATGAGAATGGTTTCTTGGAGTTTTATAGCAGCAGCAGCAGGGTACTGCCAGGTTGGGCAGGGTTTGATCCACTGATGCAACGGCCGTTCAAGAGGGATGGCTGCATGGCTTGACCGCAAGTGCCCTTTTCTGTGTCAGTTCTTCTTTTCGGCATGGGAGCTTCAACAGAAATACGCAATCCAGTCCGGCAGCCGCTAACCAACCGCCATGCTTGCGTTGCAACACATCGAAGCAGCAGTGGTCTAAGCAGTGCAGGTTATTTCGATCTGTGGACATCTCGGTGTGGATCTTTGGTATCTGCATTCATTTCTGTCATATATATGCTGATATGCAGCATCCAAATCTGTTCCATTACACCGTAAGACCAAAACTCTGACCCTTCAGGTCGACCATGGAGGGAAAATATACATATCATTGCAGGGTCTCGATTGTGTTCGCGTACATGAGACTGTTACCATGACCTTGCCGCTAGGTTACAACGCAAGAGCCAAAACGCAGAGCGTGACTTCCATGCGTACATGTGGAAATTCGGCAGATGAGAGGGTGGAGACAAGAGGGTTTTGAGGTGTTCAAGTGTCACAGGCTGACCATCAAAAGCAGCAGCAACGCCTATTCAATTGCGATGATACGCGCGCATGTGAGTTTCAGAATCCTACCGGCTTTGAACGAAGGGAACGATGCCGATGCCAATTTGGACTCATCGGCGAATTTTAAATTTATTTTAGGACCACAGTAGCGTTTAAATAAACTATTTGTAGCGTTTAAATAAACTATTTAAATATTGAGATTTTTGCAAAAACCTATATACAAGTGGGGGAGTTTGTTAAAAAACCAAATCACATCTCAAAATTCATCAAAAACCCACCCGCAAGTTATATGTCATTGCAAATTCTCATCCAAAAGGCTAATTTACTTGCAGAAGCTCCTAATGGTGCTTCCGAGGTAATTTCAGTGGACTAGCCTTGTGGACTATGAGTAGGGGAGACGTGCCAGCGCAAGGCATGACGTGCGAGGCAAGTGCGAGAGAATAAATCATGATGAAAGAGCAGAAGAATAGAGGGACAAGGAAGAAGGAAGATCAAGGATGATCGCCGTGTTGCCACTACATGAAGATTCTTGTGGTCAGAATGGATGATCGGTTCAGCTGAAAAGCTCATGGCTTATGGCTGAAAACATCAGAATTGGTGAAAAAAAGCATCAGAGTGACAGAGGCTTATTTAGCATAATTAAATTTAAAAAATATAAAAATATAAAAAATATGTTAGCCCATTACGTATAATACAAACAAATACGGGAAAAAAAGAACCGGCAAAAAAGCTCAACAAAAAGCCAAAAGTTCAGAAAAAGACGAAACTTATGAATAGTGAAAAATAAGCCAGAAGTCAGAAGCCGAGTTGATCAGGGCAACGTGATCCTCTCACCTGGGAGACAACTACATAGAATTTGTGGGTGGGCCTTCGATGAAATTTAAAATACATATGGGACAAAACTCCCACTTACAGGCGCTTTTTTTTTTTTGCAAAAATCCCTTGTAATATTTATGAGGGAAGATACTCTTAGAGGTTGGTTAGGTTTTCGTTCAAGCTTGCTCTGCGCAAGTAGGTTTTAGCTGAAAGTGACTTTAATTGGCAACTTACTATATATATCACAACTAGTAGTCAATGGTGGACGCAGGATTTTTAGAATGTATGTTTAGAGTTAATAAGATATTGTTTTAATGAAGAAAATATAAGTCGATTTATAATAGCAAAAATCAAAATACAAAATTTATATATTAGAGACAACATCTTTAATAATAAAAAATTATAAAACAATTAAGAAAAATTGTTGAATTGGGAACATGGGATTTGGGACTTGGAAATAGAGATGTACTTGTCTTGTTGTCGACGTGCACTGCTTGCCTTGCTATCCTTGGCGGCCTAGCCGTGGCTCTTAGGCGGTCGAGCTAGACCCTGCTTGGTGCTCACCACCGCTCGTTTGCTACCTTGAGTTAAATTTTGCAACAAAAAAAACCATCTATTCACCCTCTCTAGTCGCATGGTAAAAATATTTGTTTGGGCTTGAGTCAAAATTATTGTGATTACAATTGTTAATGAGTTCAAAATTGAAATAAGTTAATTTTGAATGAAAAATTAATGAGGCTCAACTCGATTGTAGCTCATTAGCTCAAAATTAAAACAACCACTTAAAAGATAAATAAAAGAATTTGAAGTCGAACTATATCAATTTCGAACGGAGCTCAATAGTAGCTCGTTAAGCTCGATAGCCGGCTCAACCTCCTTGAACCTTCAACTAGGCTACAGTTTTTTGAGATGAATTGGGGAGGGAGGCGTGGGAGTGAGTTAGCATCTATTAGAAATATAAATATGAAGTATTTGGATCAATTTATCGACATATATAACTAATATACCTATTAAATACAGAGTATTTTCTTAAATAAAATTTGAACACATATGAAACCGCCCCTGCTAGTGGTACAAGTCAGATTTGTTTGTGGGTATCCATAGCCTGACCTGACATGGCTGGAATTAGTCAGAAATCGAAGGAGCTTTAGTTGCCAAATCATGTTTCTTTGCTTGCTGGAGTGCTGGATCGAGAAAATCCCCACGGTGGGAGTCTAATGCTCACCCCTGATGCTGACTCTTCAATGTTTGAAAGATTTTAGTAGTAATAATCAAGTGCTTTGATCTAGTTAGTAGTGCATCTTAATACAACGAATCTATATAGATAATCTTTGCCTCGAGATGACAGATGATCTGTTCCTAACCCGAAGAATGACAACAGAGGCAATGTTTTGGTTCAAGTCGTTCTCAGAGGTCATGTTGAACGCACAAGAAGAACCAACATGTGATCTTTTGGTTGGAGTCGTTTTCACGACTATGTAACGCCAGAATTCCATCCGGCCCCGCAAAACTCGATCAAATTATGCAATTTCGCCTATATAATGGGTATGTTCATATCAACTTCTGCTTTTAACTTTTGCTTCTAGAAACAGAAGCCAATACAAACGCATCAACTTCTATAGGCTGTTTTTATCGATCACTACTATTCATTAGCAACTATTTTTTGTTTTCACATATTGTAATATACTTTGTATTGATTATGTCACAATTTTATAAGTCGCATAACTCTCTAAATGTTATAGTACTTTTTGTTTATTAGACCTATTAACCATAGCTAAAACAAGAGGCGCATGGCTCTCTTAATGGTCCTAATACAGGCCGTAGCGCACAGGGAAACAAGAGGCGCATCGCGTCAGAGTACCACAAGCCAAATGTTTTGACCCGGCCTTTTTGGCTTTTTCAACGGTTTTTAGCTTTATTTTCTATCAACGAGTATTATTTATTAGATCTATCACCCATAGCTAAAATCTATTCATCACATTCTAAAAGAAGGGGCCTTTTTCCTCCTCTCTTTGAGAAAAGGAGCAAAGTGCTCTTGCCCAAAAAAGAAGAGAAATTGGCTGAATTGTTTTGGAAAATTTTGTCTAGTGATACACAGAAATCTAACGCTGCAATTTGTATAGATGGTTACAACAAGGAATTTAGGAATTTAATAAAAAAAGGGAAAAAGAACGGAAGTACACTACTCTTGGGGTTTATTGGGCCGAATCTCTAAACAGTCCAAAGTCGAAACAACAGCGAAAGCACAACAGGTTAGGGTTTCCCAAATTCTGGCGGCAGCTGCGAAGTGCGAACTGATTGTCTGGGACACCCTAGTGTCCGTCGCAACCCTAAACCTCCCAGATTTGCTGCTTGATTCGACCCAAAAATACGCAAAATCCTTGTGAATTTCTCCCGATCCCCTGCGATTTTTGCCGGCCTGTTCATGGGAGCCTCGTCGATTTGAACAAATTGGTGGCCATTCCTTTTTCCCCAATTGTTTATGATGGCCACCCGATCGATCGTGCGAAGCTTTTCTCTTACGCACTCCCATGTCTAATCCATTCGGTATTTTCCATCTTGATTTTTTTTATAAGTTCGCGACATCTTCATGGTTTCACCGAATTGTTCACGGGAGTTTGGTCGTTTCGACGAGCTGCGGCTTCCAGATTCGATGGCCATGGCTTTCTTGTTCCAATTACTCCCAGATTAATTCGAGGCTCTAATAGCCTCAGCCCGATAAAAAATGGGCTTTTGGTTACGCCCCCTCGCACATTCATAAGTTTGCCGCTATATCTACCACATTCTGTGCCCCCTATTTTCTCTCTCAATGTGGATTTGGAACTGGGTTTGTTGATGGCTTCTACGATTGTTTTTGCGTGGCTGTGATGACACAGAAATCTTGACTTCTTGATACAGAGCCTTAATTCACTTAAGGACCAAATTCTGATGACTTTATTTGTGCGTGTCTGAGCCGACGCAGCTTCTTTGTGTGTGCAATTTTTGAGGTTTGGTTTTTCTCTTACTCTCTTATGTTTATTGTTTTGCCTTAGATTTTTGTTCTTGCCTTTGATTACTGTGTGGTAGAGGCAATTCGGTACCTGAATCAATTGGCGTATTGTTTTTTTATATTCTTCATATTTTTGCGGTTTATTTAAGATTTCCAACGATTGTTCATGGGAGTTTGCTAAATTCGACAAGCCATTGCCTCTCCATTCTATGGCTATTGGCTTTTCTTGTAATATCAATTGCTCCCATATTGATTCAAGGTACAAATAGCCTTGTTCCACGAAAATGATTGGTTTTTGGGTTAGGCCTGCCTTGGACATCTACAAATTTGCTCTCTTTTTTGTGTGTTCCTCATGTGTTAAACCTGGGTTTCTTGGTGGTTTCTTCACTTCTTTATGCGTGGCTGTGATGACAAAAACCTCGTTTCTCGACGCTGAGACTTGATTTATTCAAGGACCAATTTTTGATGACCTTTGTGCGTGTCTGAGTCAATGCAGCATAATATTTGTGTGTTCATTTGTGCGACAGGTATGGTCTTTTTTATGTTTCTGTGTTGTATTTGCTACTATTGTTCTAGCCTGGCTGTGATGACAACAACTACCGTTTCTCCATGCTGACACTTGATTTATTCAAGGACCAAAATTCTGATGAACTTTTTGCATGTCTGAGCCAATGCGCCTTATTCTCTGCGTGCTCCTTTGTGGGAAAAGTCTGATCTTTGCTTGTTTCTGTGTTGCACTATGCTGAGTTTTGTTACTGAATGTTAATCATTTCGCTGTCTTAAGTCTTTCAATTTTTTGGTGGTTGCTTGTCTGAAAGATGTGATTTTGGGGGAGTTTGCAAACTAGAGCAGCTGGGTCTGGTCACTTTTTCATATTCTCATTCCATTCCCACCTGTGATTGATATCATCATTGCTGCTTTGAATGATGCTCAGTACGGGCACAATGCAAATCATTGTTTTTTTATTTAAGAAATATGCTTCACAACAGGAAACCGTCAAAATTGACAAAAATGGTAGTCATCTGCCATCCGACAAAGCTTGCACGCAAGATAGGCCGTATAATCCTCCTGCTTAGTTGGCTAGCATGCTGTTCTTTATATAATTTGAGTGAGACGGTGCCCCGTTGTTTAGTATTTCGCTTTTTCTTTAAAAAATGAATTAAAGGACCATATCAGAGATGGATTTCATTTTGTTTGGACAAACTGCCCTGAACATATTAATGTTTTGAATCCTGCAAGATAAGTTTTGGAATATATGATCTAAAAAGAGTTTTCAGAGATTGACTGTATGATTGTGGTAAATAGTTTGTGGCTTATGAAATTCCTACTGCTCGCTTTACTGAGGCCCTTTAAACACACAGTACGTCCTTTGAAGGTCAAATGGCCTTCATGTTTGTCAGGACTACTTTGATTGATCTTCATCTACCTGTTCTATAATAACAATTATGGAAAAAAAGTGAAGAGTTGCTAATTATCGTCTTGGCCTTAATGTTTGTCAGGACTATTTGGATTGACCTTCACCTACCTGTTCTATAATAACAATCTATGGAAAATTGTGAAAGAGTTTCTAATTATGGTCTTGCATTTCTCGTTGATGTGGGTACATTTTGGTGCAGTAATGATAAAATTGACTTCCTTTCTGGCAGTGGCTTGACAGACCCTGCTGTATGCCGAAATGAGTTCCTATGGTTTCTTCTGCTTAACACATCCCATTAACAATGTAGCTAACAAGATCTGATATGTGGCAAACTAGAATTTTTTTTAGGATACAGCCAAATTCATAAGAACTGAAAATTGCAACTAGCTTGAGATTACAAAACAAAAGATTGCGAATAGAAAGGAGAGAAAAAAAAGCATGGATGGGACAAACATCAAAGCTATTTCATCCCGCTTGTCTCACCATCATTCCGTTTCATGGTGAGTTTTGCTATGTCTAGCTCTCCATTGACTGAGGATTCACATTTCATGGTCCTGAAGATTCAGTAACCAACCATATGATCTGGATTCACACTTCTTGGTCAAGTCCTCAGTATTCTTGGGGTTTGTTAAGATCTCACCTAGAGGACCACCTTGAGGCATCTCCCAAGGACTTGAGATGCAATCCTCCTGCACTTGTATCATGTTGGATGTAAGACAGCTGATGCGTGGACCTTCTGAAGAGGAATAGAAAGTTGATAAAACTGGTACGGGATTGGAAGCTTTGTTTTTCTGAGACTCCATCTTCTCATTCTTAGGCAGACTGAAATTCTGAAGGACTGATTGGAGGCACTCACGATCATGCATCTGCGTGCAAGAAATGTTCTTATTGCTCTGCTGGTTGCTGCTTCCCCAAGGCTTCAGTATTGTATCTGAGGTGATCGATTCACTATCTACTGTAGTACTGAACTTATCCGGTTTGTTCTGTTGCTTCAGTTGAGAGGGCAGGGACAACCTGGGTTGTCGATTCGTAGAATTTATCAGTGGAGCATTGTTGCCTTCTGCAGGTTTGTTTGCTTTCTCTTTGCTCAACATTGTCCTGCAGATGTGTACAAGTAAGTATTCGAAAGGAAATAACGATTATTTTCTACTAAAATTGAAACTATCTTGCTGTTTTCTGTGTCCCTGACTATACTCTATATTATTCCATAATATAGCAGCCATAGTTTTTTTAATTTGAACTAGGTGCTGTTCATTAGCCACCACAGTTATGACCTTCTGTCATGAAAATGCATCAGAAAATCTTGTCCCATTAATATGTGATGCACAAGTGACACAAAGGAATACCGTGATTCAATCTATAACTCTTCATAATTCTGTGCCTCACACAAGATTAAACTCAGTTTCAGGATATATTAACCTGTTCAAACTATCTGTCCAATAGTTGACACTGCCTGGCTTCAATTCATCAACTTTTGCTTTCTTGAAGCTACCCTGTGAAACAGGAGATGCCAATGAGCCAGCTGCGGGTGTCTCTTTCGCAGTCTTTCTAGTTTGGTTTTCCACAGGCTTTCTTGAACGGAGGCGGTTTCTATTGATGTGCCTCTCACAATACTTGTGGTCGGCCATTGCCTCCTTTGAACATCGCCATTTCTTGCCATCTGTTCGACGACATCTTCCAGGTTCTGGGTCAGAATCTGCATTTGAGAAGCCTTGATAGAAAGGCCTCCAACTCACTGCATTACATAGGGAAGTATGTCATGTTGTGCTTGCATCTAAATCCTAGACTAGATAGTATTATGGTTATGCTCTATATATCTGTTGACTTGCTTAGTGATTAAATCTAAACTGATGAGAACAGATAATTGAGATAGCTTATATGAAGCTCTTTATGTTACATTTACTGATATATTCTGATCTACAAATTTCAGGTTGTGGAAACACTTAAAACGTAAAGATAGTATCTGTGCAATTTCATTGGCATACATATTGAAACTTTATGATTGGTGCTTTCAGATATTACTCCGTACATAGAAGTCAACACTTCCATTTATCACATTTCTATCCTAACAGATGTTTTGGTGCATATGCAGTCATACATGTAAAAATGCTTAGAACCTAGTTTTTTGGCTTCGATGTTTACTTCTATTAGATGATCTGAAGCTCTTGCTGATTGAAATAAGCAGGCTGGAAGGTATAGGGGCCTTTGCATTGAGATACTTGTATACGAGAGCCTGATGCTCCAGTTCCATCCACTGTGAGGGAGTGAAAGGCCTCTTTGTCCTAGACAACAAGAACATCTGCTCATTTGGTCTTCCAAAATCCATACCTAGATAAAAACAAGGAAAAAAAATATTTAGTCCGAGCAATGCTCAAAGAACAAACAACCTTATCTTGAAATATGCATGGTTAGGGGGAGGCATCGAGTCAAGACAAAAGGGTAAAGCTAAAAAGCAATAAAATGTTAAGAGCATCTCCATCAGTATGAGCTAGTTACTAGCTCTAAGACAACTTCTCCAATAGTACTAACTTTTAGCACATAGCTCATAACATAAATAGCCTCACATGACACTCTCACATAATCTTGGAATGTGTATATAAGGCTAGCTCTCGATCAAAAGATATCTTTTCTCTCTCTTCTATTAAAATATGAAATAATATGCTTAGAGCTAGCTCATAAGTCACTATTGGAGATGCTCTTAGAGCATCTCCAACAGTATGAGTTAGTTACTAGCTCTAAGACAACTTCTCCAATAGTACTAACTTTTAGCACATAGCTCATAATATAAATAGCCTCACATGACACTCTCACATAATCTTGGAATGTGTGTATGAGACTAGCTCTTGATCAAGAGATAGTTTTTCTCTCTCTTCTATTAAAATATGAAATAATATGCTTAGAGCTAGCTCATAAGTCACTGTTGGAGATACTCTTACAGCCTTGGTTGGGGAGGGGGGACCCAGTGAAGGGTAGAGTTGTGCAAATCCCCATAACTAGTTCTGTAGCATTCATGAGAGCTCATCAAGTTCCATAAATGCAGCACTTGAGATTTTTTTACTTTTCCTTTTATTTTGAACACATGAACACAGAATATTGTCTATCATCAGTTGCAGAGAACACAGATCAAAGACCATGCAATATTGTCTATTCTTCTACTACACTACAGATGAAAAATGGAAAAGAGGCATGAGCAAATGATGTGCCAAAGCCATCCAAACCTGAGGGCAATGTGTGAGCAGCCTTGGAGAATCTGAGCATCTTTTGTTCATCAAGGAAGGGGGAAGGGTAGGAGACAGCCTGGGTGAAGTTGGATCTCTTCATCAGGCTCAGATCACTCTCCTTGGGGGATGGCATTGTGAGGCCTTGCAAGCCCAGCACTCCTCCGAGCTCCATGGCTGTAGAGAACTCAGTAAACATTTGGGATGGAGATGAGGGGAGAGGAGGGAAGTGTGGAGGAGGGGGTGGTGAGCATTGCTGGGACAGTGGTTGAAGGGGGTTGAGACTTGAGAGAGAGAAGGGGATGTGCTTTTTGGGAGGCAGGGGACAGTGTGGTTGAGAAGGGGGTTGAGGCTTCAGAGAGAGAAGGGGGTGTGCTTTTTGGGAGGCAGGAAGTGTGGCTCTTCGGGAGACTAGGGGTGGCCCTTAAATAGCAGTAGTACTTTAATTCTTTTGGCTTTTGGTTTTCTTTTTTGAGTTTTTTGAGCTCAATACTTTTATGACCAGTGAGATACTGACGGTGACGGCTAGTGATGATTTGTTCTACACTTCTGCATTCTGCAGTCTTTAGATATGATCCTATTTATTGGCCCTACGGTCTTACTCGTTTAAATATACTGTTTTTTTTTGGCAAAAACTATTGGTGTGAAATGATGTACCCGTTTCGACCTTAGTGCCGCTTGGTTGGGTTGAAATAAGTTAGATTATGGCTGAAATTATATTGTAACTGATAGTGATTTATCTAATGTAACTAAAATTTTAAAATTTTAAAAATAGTAAAAACAGGTTAGCCCACATAGATAACGCAAACGAATACGGGAAAAAAGAACTGGCAAAAAAAACTCAAAAAAAGCTAAAAAACCAGAAAAAAGATGAAATTTAGAAATAGTGAAAAATAAGTTAAAAGTTAGAACCTTAATCTGAAATGAACGGGATCTAAGAAAATTAATTGGAGCAATTACTTGAGGGCTAGAGCAGATCCATAACTACATAGTGGTACATACACATTTAATTTCTGTGTAAGTACCCCCAATAAGTATCCCTTGTATTTTTGCAAGTGAATGTCTTCCGAAACAGATGACAGCTCATACAATATGGTCGGCTGCTTGCTTTGAAATAGACCTCAGGTGTTCAAAAGTACTATATATCTAGGCCTTTTTTCTAGGTTTCGCTGCAAACTTTTTCATGTGAAAAAAAATACCTGCTACCTAATCTGTACGAACAAAGATTAGCTTCTGACCCATGTGTGTAAGTAACAACAAATGATCTTAGCCTTCTCCGCGAACGAAATGCTTGTACCTCTCTGCCAACAGCATGATCAGATCAATAAACCCACGGCCGAATAAAAGGAGCAATAAGTCGGACACCCCGATTGGGTTGGGTTGTGCTTCGCTCGCGTGCTGGTGGATGGGAGTCACGCACAGGTGGGCAGGGAGGCACAGCGAGCAGAGCTCACACGAGCTCGGTGTCTGCGTAACATGGGGGCGAGCGAGCAAGGCAAGCAGAGCAGAGCAAAGCAAAGCAGGGCAGAGCAATAGCAAAGAACGGCGCGTACAGGCGCTTTGGCAGGGCTGCCGGCCGCAGAGGCAGAGGCCGGCCGGCCCGCCCATCCATCCATCAGCGTCAGCAGCTAGCTTGGCTGCTACTATTCAACGGTTCAGCCATCTCGCGCTGGGCGCCGCTGGCGCTGCGCGGTCACGAGGTTGAGGTGACGCTTTTCAAGGTCGGGGGGCTTCATTCATTGCGCTGCTCGCGCCCCCCATCCTAGTCCGCGTTGCCCTGTCCGCGCGCGCGCGCGCGCGCAAATTTACTCCTCTTCTAAGAAATTTCCCCACCGGCAGGCACGCGTCGGCGCTCGGCACCGGAATCCCGCCCGGATCATGCATGATCCGGGGTTTGGTTTGCATTGGCTCGTCTATGAGCCTAGCCAAGAACGCAGAAACGAGCCACTCACAAGCGGCTCATTGTTTCAGCGATTTGAGAAAGATGTTTTGTCAACTTTTTTTTTACGATCTCTATTTACTTGGGAGGATCCAACATGTTGGTTGGAGACTTCTGGACATATTTGGACCCCTAAACATCCCAAATTCCACTTTTGGCCCCCAAATCAAAAAAATTCCGTTTCGGACCCCTCCCGACCGCGTTCGCGAGCCGGTGCCACGTGTCCCGGACGCTGGTCGGCCGGCGCGCGCGGTCGCGCGCTCCGACGGCGGTCGCGCGCGCGCGCGAGGGCGGCGCGCGGCGCGCGCGCGAGGGCAAAGGGTCGCGCAAACGCGATCGGGAGGGGTCTAGAAATGGAATTTTTTTGGTTTGGGGGCCAAAAACGGAATTTGGGGTGTTTAGGGGTCCACATGTGTCCAGAATTCTTGGTTGGAGGTGTATCTTGTTACAAGGATTTTCTACGGTCTTTATTTTTCAAACGAGGTGTCTTTTCAAGACAGAATTTACAAATCGATTGTAGTAGATACTGTCCTGACTTTATCTATATCGGCTAAAATATCTCTTTTCATATTCTTTCTGAACAACCAGAATTCAAAAAATAAACCAAAAACCACCAAGATCATCATTAAAACTCACCCAGGCATCACATCAAATTGGATATATAGCCCCAACATTTCCCATATCCTATAGAAGCCAAGTCGTCACTGTAGAGCTAGCGCAGTACATAGTACTAGTCGTGTGCTAGGTGGACCGGGGGGGTCACTACTGGGGTCGATGCGGAGTCCGAGCCAAAGGACCTCCTCCCTCTGCGGTTCTTCGACTCCATGCTGGCCTGTGCACACCGCTCCATGCACTGGATGTCGACGAGAGGCCGACACGGACACCGAGGATGAATCGACATGGATGCCGAGGACGATGTGGATGTGGACGTCGGACGGCAATGAGGAGGCTGACAAGGACGAGGAAGGGGGACGAAGGCAAACACCAAGGAGGAGGGGAGGGGCTAGAGGAGGTGGACATCAACGAGGAGGTGCGGCTTTACGGTCTACAGCGGTCGATAGCTGTGCGGTCTGCGGAGGTCTAGGGTTGAGAATGGGAGCTCAGAAGGGGAATCGGGGAATTGATCGAGTGAATTGAGAAGGGAAATGAGATCTCATCACTTCATCAGTGCATTGCATTGGGCTGGTGATGCGGCGAGGGGTGCCCGATCTTCACGACGTAGGATTATAAATAACTAACCCATGCAACCTAGCAATTGATGCAGCCAACCACCATCATTGTATGGCAATCTGCAGCACTCAAATTATTCAACCACACGCTACGACATTCGTCTACTCGCTATTGTGGAGTAGATATGTTCAAACAATCCCAAGGAATCACAAGAACAATGGAGTGGTAACTTAGAAATAACATCCAATCCCTATTAATGGTGGAAAAGGCTCACATATACAGAGGAACAAGTGTCTACTAAAATTATCAACCGTAAAACTTATGGACACTGTGGTATGGTTGCGATGTGTAACTGAGCCTACACAAGCCGAGCTTGAGCGAGCTCGAGCCCAGCTTAAAGCTCGACGTCAATTTCAAGCTCGCTTGAGCTTGGCTCAAGCTTTTACCGAGCTCGAGCTTGCCAAGTCAAGCTCGCTCGAGCTCGCCAAGTCAAGCTCGCTCGAGCTCGGCTCGTTTATAGCCCTACCTGCGACCTCTTCCAAGACTATCTCCTCCTTGTTCAGGTGGTGGAGGTCACACTGCGGCTATGGTAGTATGGTTTCTTCAAGATTGAGTCTCCAGTGCTAGCCGTGCGGTGACCTCCTTGTTAGTCTCATCTAAAGTCAATCTCGTCTAACTCCTCACCACCATGCACACTAGGCTCACTTTGTGTGCCATGATGAAGATCGTCCAATTGCTTTCCCAATTCTGATCCTACCTTTGAAATGATTTCTTTTTGGAGTATGCTCATGTTTTTATTCAATTGTTCATTAAAATCATTTGTGAGCTTTTCTAGGTCCATATGCATGACATAGACTGGCTGTCCTCTAGTTCCTGACATGGTTAGTGAAAGCAAAAAAACAACAGAAATAGGTATTATTTATGGGGAATCACTCCCTCACTCCTTGCTTACCGAAGTTCTTATTAATGCTTGATAGATTGGTGAAGTGTTTATACTCTGGTAGCAGTAGACAGGTGTAGGTGATGAGTTGAGTAATTCAAGGCCTAAGTGTTGTAGTTTGACAATGGCTATATGTGGAACTTGGAGGGTTAGGATAATCCTATGCAATTGAAATTCTAAATATTGTAATAATAAGTAATAATCCACACTAGAAATCCAATGCCTACTTGCTGACCTCAGGATATATGTGAAGATTATAGCAACTCACGAACAATGATAATGGAACTTAATGCAACCAAGGAATGAGTTATAACACCAGTTATAAGCGAAGAACAAAACAGCTTGTGTTGCACAAGTTATGAAAAGACGCTAGCTTGATTGCAATCGATGTAAACAGGCTACAAATTTGCATACAAGAATAACAAACTATACCGAACTTTGGAATGAAATTTATGCTTGATAAAATACTGACCACAACACTTCTTTCTTTTCTTTCTTACTTCTTTTTTTGTTTTCTTTCTTTCTTCTTTTGTTTGTACTATTTTCTCTTTGTTTTCTTTTGCTCCAAGGTCAGCAGATATATCAAGATCTCACAAGATATCCAATAATTTAGTTTCAAAATTCAAGAATGATATCAAGTATGCAAAACCCTAGTAATACTCAAAAGCTAGTCTTTAAATAGGACCAAAGTTTTCACAAAGGACAGATTGAGTTCTCAAAATAATATAAGTGAAGCTTAGATTACCATGTTAGGCAAATTTAGATTTGAGTGAAGTTCTATGCACAACACAACAACAACTTTCTATTCGACTAACAATGATTTTTTTAAAAACCGAATAGATTGGCTCAAGCAAAAGCACCACAAATAAAGATTTTGGATCAGTAAATAAGTAAGGTTCTAATGGATCAAAACCCTACCAAAACTCACCAAAATTTTCAATTGAAACTACGACAAAGAATAATATTTTTGTGTGGCTTTTTCTGGATAGGAAAGAAAATAACAAATATAGTAGTTAAGGGTAAAATCCTACCATGTCAACCTTGAGCTCTGACACTAGCTGACGCGGGGAGGGTTGCTCAATCTTCACTACGTAGGATTATGGATAACTAGACCATGCAACCTAGCAATTGATGCAGCCAACCACCGTCTCTATACAGTAACCTGCAGCACTCAAATTACTCAACCACAATGGCCTTCATCTACTCGCTATTGTGGAGAAGCCACGTGTAAGCAATCCCAAGGAATCACAAGAACAATGGAGTGGTAACTCAAAAATAGTACCCAGTCTCTATTGGTGGTGGAAAAGGTTCACACACACAGAGAAACAAGTGTCTACTAAAATTCTCAATGATGAAACTTATGAATGAATACATGGGGGCACCCATATTTATAGCCTACTAGGATGGTTGCTACAGTACTGCTACAGTACTCCCCGACATATGCGATGACCTCATCTTGTGGTTGATTTTCTATGGCTACACGATCCTTTGTGGCAATGATGACATATGCACTTATATCACTTTGTGTTGATCTTATGTGGCCATATGATCTTCTGTGGCTATGATGACATATGCGCTTACGTTATATTTATGATAATCTTCTAGTGGCCACGCGATCTTCTGTGCCAATGCTTCCCATGTCTCTAAAGTTCTTTTCTATCTGTTACCTTTTCCTCGAATCTAAGAACATATAAAATGGAAGCATTTGGTAGCAACAAATTCTCATGAGTACAAGAGTAGTCACTAAGGAAAAAATTCACCTCTTGTCGCATTTGTTTTGCTCTTGCTCTTGTGATTGGTCCAATGGGTTCAACACTTGAAGTAGATGATGTAGTGTGTTAGCTAATTATGTCCTCATCAGTCGAGTTGTGCGTCATCGAACTGGGTCGGTCATCGCCACTCGCCTCGTCAAACTAGGCCGAGCCGGCCAACCGAGCCAATGAGTGGTTTGCAAGTTGGCTTGGGCTCGTCTCATTAACGAAACAAGCCCAAAGCTTGGCTCAACTCAGCTCGTAAATGCCACGAGCCTAGCCAAGCCTATTATGAGCCAAGCTGGCTTGCGAGCCACGAGCCACTTTGCCACCCCCTAAGGCATGTGTCTCTGATACTTACGATGAACGAATGTTTTTGTTTTAGTAATTAGGTTGCTACTGCACCCATCAACACATGCATGGGTCCTATGCTAGCTAGCTATATGAGAATTGAAGCTTGCTCTGTTGGCAGGAGTGCATGGCCGCTCCATTGCTAACCCACGTTCGAGCTTTGCTCATCACACATGCTCATCTCGGGGTATTGCACATGCACGTTCAGTTGTATAGTGGCATTCAGGGAACGGTGATACACTGATAGGTGGGATCTAGGTGTTATATGTGCATGCCTTTCCCTCTATCCTCCTCCCTTCCCCTCAGTTGTAGCATTGCAGGACATGGGTTGGGATAGACCTAGGTGTCAGGGTAGGCTTTTTTGGACTGGCCCAAGCACAACTCGAATGCTTTTTGGGCTAGGCTGACACGGCATGATCAGTCGAGCCGTGTTGGGCCTAGAGAGTCGATCCATCAAGCGACACGACACGACACATTTAGTCGGGCCGTGCCTAGGCCGACATGGCCTGAAGATGGCTTGTTGCATTGCAATTCCTAGTAGCAATCTTCTTAATTCCCCTTACTCCTAGCCCAACGCACTTTAGTCCCCTTAGCCCAACATTACCTCCAATCCTCACCTCACCTCTCATCTTTTCATGTTCTCCCCTATCATCTCAACTCTCAATACCTCTCTCACCCTCCTCAACCTTCTCTTCTCAAGCGTCGGTGCCCCCACCTCATTTCCCTCCTGCACTACTGGCCACCACCTCAATCCCTCCTCCACCCTTGCTTTCCTTTCTGTGTCAACCGTTGCCTCCTAATGGTAGATCAGGAGGTGGAGGTTGTAGCGACGTCCTCCACGGCGATGTAGTCTTCATGGGAATGACGTCCTCCACAGAGTTCTTCATGGCAGTGGTGTCCTCCATAGAATCTCCACGTGACCAACCCTCGGCGACCATGGCGAGGCCTTTGACGATAGCGACAGCGGGGGTCGACACAACGATGGCCATAGTGAGGCCCTTGGGGACAACTACCACTCGCCCTAAGTGACCACCTCCTACCCGCTCCCTTTAACCCTAGCTGTAGCCACCCACCTACCACAATGCAAAAGGGTTGTACTTGAGCCGACATGTGGACATCCTGGCATGCTAGTGGGCCATGTCTGGCTCATTAGAGACGAGGTGGGCTATGCTGGTACGAAACGATCCTAGCCCAATGCCTAGGTATTGGGATGGTCAGATTGGACGGAGCCTTGCACTGCGTACACGCCCCCATTTTATTGGTTTTTATTTCGCCAAGGGCGGTACCGGCACGTACGTACGTACAGGGCGTGCATGCATGTAGTATTCTGTACAGCACCATCAATGCGATTTGATTTTTCATGTGCGAAGCAACAGTTGCTAGCAGCTCTCTTCATGCCTCGTGGATGCAATGCATAGGGAGTAAATGGAGCGCAGAAACATATATATGCAACTGTCGTATCGTACTTACTCGTGAGTTTCAATTTTCATAGGGCTGTAATTGTGCGCGTACGTTAGATACGCACGGCACAGAAGAATAGAACACATACGAGAATGGACAGATAAAACCGCCGCTCACCGTCCGTCGGAATCGCTGCTCCCGCTAGGAAGGATCTCTTCACACTCGCCATCTCATCATCGCAGTGCCGCATGGATGCATGCCTTGCTCTCCTCTCTTGTTCTTTTGTACCTGAGGCTTCTTGACATTTTTCTTTGCTTTCTTCTCAGAACTATTTATTTATTTCCTTGATTTCTTGCCTTTAAGATGGATTGGAATGAGATATTATTTGTATGTTGGCTAATACCGGAATCGACGGTAAGCACAATTCTGCTCGGAATGGCTGTGATTGACCGAATAGCCAGAATAAAGGCCGATATAGGATATAGCCTGTTGTGTGTTGGTTTGGGTGATGTTATGGCATATTTCGGCCGGTATCAGAATGAAATTGATAAGCCTACATCTGAGGTAGAGGAAACAGTGGCTTTAGTTCTGGTTTACATGCACTCTTATTAGATGGTTAATGCGATGCAACATTGTCGAAGACTAGTCAAATGCTCGTGTGTTGTAATAGAAAACATATATCATATTACACGCTCTAACAATTTATGGTAGTATTTAAAGATACATGGTATTATACGAAACATAAAATCATGACTGCGTTGTCCTATGGGAGTATTAGTATACCGTGTTGTGAAGTATACCTGTCAAGTTCTTTAAAGGAAAAATAGGAAAAAAGGCAACCATACTGACATCATACATATAACGCAGTCGGTGGTAAGGGCTAAATCATATATGGATATAATGTGCGAGTCTTTACATAGTGTACTGATAAATATAATGGCATATCAATTCACATGCTTCAAAGCAAAGCCTCATATTGTTACCTCTAAATGAGACTCATTAGTGTTATCATCTCCAGGTTTCGATTTTTATCTAAAAGAAAACCCTGCACTTAAATAGAGATATCTCAGCTATGATCTTAGCCTTTAAGTACCAATGGCAACCCAACCACTAATAGACTTATCAAGTCATCGTCATTTTTAGTTTACAACTGGTTTACCCTCTCTGTCAAACAATTCAACAACTAATTTTGTTGTTGAAACAATGTAAAGGAATCACTAAACAACAAGCAGTAACGCAAATGCATTTATAAATCATAGTATTAGAGATGGATGTAGACCTGGCCAAACGGGCTGGGCAAATAGTACCAGCCCGAGCATAGTATTGTTGGCCTGGCCTAGGCATGACACGAACAGTAAATAGGCCATACAGGCTCGCCCTTACTGAGTGTGCCATATTTGGGCCGGCACCTCGGCACAGTGGACTAGTACGATATGACAGTCACAGTACCGTGTCAAGGCATAGCCCAACCCAACATGGCATGACACGCCATGTACCCCTAACCCTCCCGGGAGGCCAAGTTTGCTCAAAAGATTGTAGTAACTCTTTTGTGGTAGTGAAATAAAATTACTTGTGGTTGACAGTAAAATTACTTGTGTTAGGGTTACTACACTATTCTGAGCATGGTAAGTGACTTGGCAGTAAAAATACTTGCAATTGACAGTAAAATTTCTTGTGACCAACAGTAAGATTACTTGCGACTGACAGTAAACTTACATGCGATTGGTAGTATAATCACTTATGATTGGTAGTAAACTTCCTTGCAATTAGCAGTAGAATTATTTGCGACTGGTAGTAAACTTTCTTACGACTAGTAGTAAACTTCCTGCCAGTGGCCCCCTTAGCCCTTGCCCAGTTACCCCCTTCCCCTTGGCCCTCTGCTGACCAGCTCCCTGGCCCTTGTGGCCCTGCCACTATCGCATTGCCACATGTCATGCGGTAGTGGCACCAACAATGTTATTAGGCCCATTTAGCACGGCACAACACGACACAAATATACGTGTTAGGCTTGTTAAGGCATGGTTGGACATGGAATTTCAAAAATTTTGACCCTTTTTTTAGCCATTGTAGGCTTAAAATTTTGAAAAAAATATCAAATAATCTCCAAAAATCCTTTTTTCCACAAATAGGCACACACACCCCTCCTTTATCTAGCCACAACTCCTCTCTCAATCTCTTCTCTTGTTTGTGTTGTGACAACTGAGATATATTTTTTTGAAAATTTGCCAAAAATAGAAAACAATCACCAAATAGCTAAAAATTAGGAATATGGTGGCTTTCGACAAGAGAGGTAACCATACTAAAATTTTTAGATTTTTATTGAGTATTTTTGTTACTTTTTTACTAGTCTAGTTGGAGTAAGGTGTAGTTAATAATATTATAAATTTTTGATTCGTAGTTTTCTCAATGTATCACTTTGATCGTGATGATTACGAACTCACGTCAGAGGACCTTGCGTCCTTTGAGAATCCTATGATTGCACCTCAACTGGAGTATGAGGCTGAGGTGTGTCCAGTAGTACCATCCTCTAGCTCCACGAGTGCCTCTGTCTCGGCAAGTATTGGGGCAAAAATGTCCAGATCATTCACTTCCAATGTTTGCTATTTGATACCACATACAAGGAAGACACAGAAGGAGAGAAGGTGAAGTGTGCTATTTGCAAAATTTGTCGGAATGAATTAGTTGCAAAGTTATAAGTTGGAGCGGGCCACTTGGAAAGACATGCGAGCAGATGCTTCATCAAAAAAGAAGCATCGATGAGGCAGACCCAACTCCAATACAACTCTGACGGTACGGTACATAACCGGGACTACAGTCCCGAGGTAGCTGAAGAGTCTCTTTATAGATTAGTTGCTACACAGGATTTACCTTTAGGCTTTGGGGAGTCCCCCGCATTTCAAAAGTATATTAAGACTATCATAATCCTAAATTTACTGTAGTGTTTAGACAACAACCACTAGAGATCTTGTTAGGTATTATAATAGTGGCCATAATAAACTATAAGAAATATTTATTACATGCACATTTTCTATTGCCTTGACCTCAGACATATGGAGTGGTTGGGCTAGGGACGACCTCCACCACCCATCGCAAGTAAGAAGAGAAACATATGGGGCAAGATCTGGGGTACCAGTTCTGCTTCTAGAGGTTCAAGTTCTAGGACATCAAGCACTTAATAAAGTAACCACAACATTGGGGGTACTATCTTCCTATCTGCACAGCGATCTTGTGTCGTGCAAGGAGCATGTCAACATTTTAAAGTCATGGTAGGACCACAAGATGACATATCCAGTGTTATCCATACTAGCACAGGATGTGTTAGCTGTTCTAGTATTTACAATTTCTTCGGATTCTACTTTTAGCCTTTCTAGGAGAATACCGGAGGAGAGAAGAACAAGTCTTGCAAGTGGGATGGTTAAAGTACTTCTTACTATCAAGGACTGGGAACAGGCCGATGTATGACTGCAACACACCATTGAAAATACAAAATTAGTGGAATCATTCAACAATCTTTATTGGACAATGGCACCTAGAACATTGATATAAGCAAAGCTATAGGTTGTATTATTTTTTCTTTGCAAAGTTTTCCTCACATTAAGTTTTTACTTGGTAAAGTTTTTAACGAGCAGCTATGTAAACATTACTAAAACTCTTTATTACATCTTCAATTTATTTATCTCTAATTGTCTTTTGAACGAGGCTATTCCACACGTCAGCCAAGCTACCACTCATTACGCACTTGCCCCTCTGACCGACCCATCCCATCCGTGTGCATGTTTCCCCCAAGCATTCCCACCTTTTTTTGCACTTATTTGCTTAACGCCTTAACCCTTGAGAGTCCCTCCTTGAGGCCCGAGCGCCCCCGTTGATGTAAATGTTTTAGTATAGAGACCAAAATAGTGTATGAGATGAGAAGTAATAGAGTACTCTTGGTGTAGTGAGTCATTCCAAGCATTTTGAATCTTTATTATGTGACATCAATTAAGTTGGCTTGAAGGACTTGTTTAGTAAATTTTTGTCATGATGACAATAATTTCTACGTGCCCACATAAGTGTGCACCATGGTTAACACAGTAAAAGGCAAACATTGTTGTAGAAAATTTGTAAGGCATGGATAGTAATTTCCTATTACCAATGGTTATTACATTTTGGTTATATTAATTTTCATCGTAAGAGTCAGTAAATTTGTTGTATCAATGTAGTAAATTTAGTAGTGCCTCGAAGCAGTTAAATTTTGCCCTAAATTGGAACATATTCAACCATAGAAGTGTTACACATGTTTTACGGCCATGATAAATGTGTGGTTCAATTTTTTTGATTTTTTTATGAAACCGCTAGTGGGCGAGTAAGTTGCCTTATTTACCGGATGGGCCACGATGTTTGGGTTTCTCCGCTACTGCCTTTTTTTATTCCTTGTCTGAGTCTCTCTTCTGTATCCATCCAAATCTAAAACCACCCACAATGAACTATTTGCTCCCTGCCGATCGCAATTGCACGCATTCTCGGAAATGTCTGCACCATCGAAGGTATACAAATCCTTCCCCCTCATTACATGCACTTTTCTGGTGATCTTGGGGTATTTTGTTGTCATGTTCAATGGCTCATTAGCTCATATGTGGTTTTTGTCGATTTTGGATGGGGTTCTAGTTGTTCTCGGACAAAAAAAATCCCTAAATGTGCAAAAAAGAACTTTTGTTATTGATGCCTGGATTCGGTATTATTAGTCATATCGTATCGACCTTTTCAAGAAAACGAGTCTTCGGGTATTTTTGGACCAATGAGTGTTCCCGCCCATGGCCATAGCCTAGTTGCAGTAAATCCGATCAAGAGTTACAATAATATTTTACTGGCCTTACATTAAGTTTTTTTTTATATTTGCAATAAAATGAGGACATCCGGAAAGTCCCCCTCAAAGGTGAAGATCACTATTGCTGGCAGTCAATCAGCCCTGGAGATCTTTATTGACCCGAGCTCGAACCAACCCTCCGAACCACAAGCATCTGCGCCCGCTAAAGTTGCTGGCAAGAAACCTGGGGCAGTAAGAGGAAGTTCACAGATGACCCCATTGAGGTAACGTAGTTGACAGTAAAAGTTATGTGGTATGACAGTAAAGTTGTATCCATAGTACAGTAACATTTTTATGGCATAATAAAATATCATGGTATGTGTGGTAAATTTGATACACTGTGATAGTAAAAAGTTTCGTAGCGCTATATGATATAACACAATAAAAATGTACTCGTTGGGCAGTAAAGGTTAAATATGCATTTAGTAAAAACATTATTTTGATTTTGAGTTCCCCTTTCTACACAAACCACAACAGGGAATAAGAAGAGACGGTACACGGTTACCGTCCGATGTGCCCCTGCCATCTTTGCGCAAACTAGATGCATGTTCACACTTCAGCAGAGCACTAAGGTCTCCAAGCTTAGCTTTAGTAGCATCCTAAAGTTAAACTTGAAGGGTCTGGAGAGCAGGGACCTCCTGAGCTTCCTCATGGATAGGGTTGACACCATCGACATGGTGTTGCACATCGGTAGGGGCAGGGCCTCCTATCACACCTCACACTGTTAGCTACATGCTCAGCCTCTGTTGTAGCAGTAGGGACACCCTTTGATTTCATATGCCGTAGCTAGTGCTGAGCTCGTCAAGCTGAAGTGCTCGCTCGATGTGCCACAAAATGGTGATATCAAGGTCGATGTTCTACTGGAGAGGATTTAGGCCAAGGGCATTAACATCCTCACGATCAGGTGCTTCTTCCTAGTCGCCTACAACAAGCTCCTCTTCTAGACAACCAGCAACAACATCATTGGGAAGGATGTATTGTTGATGAAGCACGTCTCCAATTTTGGTGGCATCAACTGGTGCAAGGCTGTCATCAATGATCTAAGGGAGGCCACGCGCTCCTGGAAGAAGAAGAAGGAGAAGGACACGAAGTCCATCTGTGGATGCACCACCTTCCTCCTCATAAGCAACCACATGTTTTTTCTCGGCATATGGATTTTGTGACAGTGATCTTGAAGTTTATTGGTAGTAATTTTTTGATTTGACACTTAGTAAAATTTATGTCATAGATTACTATCTCAACAACTGAGATGCGTCCATAACATCAACGCCCTCGAGACCCCCTGCGTCACACACTTCTCGACGTCACTCATCGACAAGATTATGGTGGCCAACAGGATGATGGACCACGATGAGAAGGAGACCTTCAGAAAGCTCAGTGTGAGTGCATCAACCCACACCGGTTTCCATGTTAATTTGAAGACAGTAAAGTATGTAGTGGCAGAAATTGTTCTATCTACTTACATAGGTAGTAAATGTTTCACAAACATGCAGTAATTATTTATGCCATATGTAGTAAGATATTAGTCCCATTTTGTAAATGGGCTTTGTACATGCAATAATTATATCATTCCTTTTCCTGTGCAGCTGTGGTCCGAAGAGGGCACTTGCTACTAACCCAGCACTACAACATAGGTTGAGATGCCAGAGGAAGTGCCGTGTGTCACCGTTGGGCAGTTCCCCAGCATGCACATCCTACTCGACGAGTTTGTATGATTGCTGAGCAAGGGAAAACAAAGGGTTGTCATGGAGGCCTCTAAAAAAAATTTGATGATGAGGTGGGAAAGGACATGAGGCTAATCCAGAAAGCCCACGTGAGACTTGAGACCATGCAGATTGAGGTTGTTTGTGTGATCAAGGGCAAACAAAATGCCTATATGATTGCTGAGCAAGGGCAAACAAAGGGTAGCCATGGAGGCCCTTCAAAAATTCAATGATGAGGTAGGGAAAGCCATGAGGCTGATCAAAAAGGCACATAAGTCTCTACACACACCAAATGAGCCTTCAACATTTGCCCAGTCCACCAGGCGGGGAGGGTGAAATAGCGCAACATTGCGCTAGCGCCCGATGTAGCAAATGCCGAGCCCATGCCACTCCAGGTTGTGCCACCGACGACAATAGAGACATTGAACCCCAATGCACAATATGTGCCATTGAGATCCCTGTTCCCTCTCACTCAAGGTGACGAGGAGGAAGTGGGAGGCGCAGCAGCCTTCCAGCAAGTACACGAAGATGTTGATTCTTAACATGGTAAGATCACATAATAGATGTAGTACTTTTATATATGAAGCCATATACCGTGTAATGTCACAACATTATTATGATGCTAATTGCATTGTTTTTTTATTACATAGACCAGCAGGACACATGCGACATCACGGTTTTCATTGAGAATATTATTTTAGCATTCAAGGTTGACATTAATATGTACCCTTACATCTTCAGCCTCGAGGTAGCCCCTGAGCTGCAGGTTGCTGCGAGCCCTTGTCCAATGCCCACCATTCCAAATGTGCATGACGACGACACCACCAAGGTAACAGGTGCCGGCATTGCTCCGGATGCTGGGACGACGACAAAGGCAAGAGTACAATAACGATATATTGTTTATGATAGTAATTTGTAAGCAAGAGTGCAGTAACATTACGTTCACATGGCTAAATGGAACCT
Source organism: Dendrocalamus sinicus (assembly GCA_036346575.1). Taxonomy (NCBI): domain Eukaryota; kingdom Viridiplantae; phylum Streptophyta; class Magnoliopsida; order Poales; family Poaceae; genus Dendrocalamus; species Dendrocalamus sinicus. Next base: position 12,090,263 of record CM070648.1, read on the forward strand.
TTTTATACATATATTATAAATTTTCTTGTCAAATGCAGCAATTTTGAGTAATCTTGAGAGTAAAATGTTTTACTGGTTCTATTTATCCCACAATAAAGCTTTACTTGTGCCCAGTAAAAGGAAGTCATTATTATAATAGTTTCTTTTTATTTCCATCACTCTAATTTTTTACTCTGTGTATAGTAAATTTTAGTATGCACGTTAGTAAAATCTTATGTAACATTCAATAATTTAATATAGACATAATAGTAAATTTTAAAAAATATTGCATTGAATCCCTCTTTACTCTACTGTAAAATGTTACATGTGAGTCATAAAAGAATAACCTTTTTTCAAACAATTTCTTTTTATTTATTGTATAGTATATATTACAACAAGAGTACATTAATTCCATTATAGTTATAACAGTAAAAAGTTTATTTGCATGCAAGTTGTCGTTTTGCCTGCCAGGCAGACCAGGAACGGGAAGAGGATAACCAGAGTTCCTAGCAAGCTGATCTCCCCGTTTAAGTGTTGTGCCACACGGCTATTTGTGGCGATGACATGGCCATTAAGGCTAGGGAGCTTATACTATAGAATGACAAAAGCCTAAAAGAGTAAGATTTTTTCCTTTTGTATTCTCCCATATGAGCATGTTTGTTTCTTTTCATCATCTGTGCTGTGATGTAACTTACCACTGATCTTGCTTGAAGAATCTAGACCAGTCACTATGAGTTAATAATATATTTTGGTAATTAATGACAATCATATTATAGAACTAATATTTTCTATGAGTTAGATGAATTGGTAATGCTCCATGATGACAAAGGCTTTAGATGGCATCACGAATTGATCATCATCAAGTCAAGGTTCAGGATGAATGATGGTATCATGTGTTGATGAGCATCAAGTCATCCCAAAGAGGAGATGATCATGAATTAATCATCAAGTTAAGAGAATACTCATCATGAATTGATGGAAGGGCAAGTAGAGGATACATCATGGGTTGACGCACATCAAGACAAGGACCTGGACTTGAAGTGAGGATGCTTGTCATCAAGTTTCAAGAGAGTACTCAAGGCACATTTATAACTAGCATAGGCTAAGGATGTGTTTCTAGTTTTTTTACCGGTTATGGTGTTTGGTTGGAAGACCGGATTGCTAGTATAGGTTGCCTATTAAGAAGGGTTATGTCTAGTAGCTTGAGTCTCATCATGTGTTGATAGCTTAATATCACTTACTCCAGCTCTATTTAGCTTGATTCTAGTATTTGCAAATATGTTTTACAAATAGTTGTAGCTCATGCATAATCTTTATGACATGTGACTTAGATATGCAAATGGTTGAAGTCCATATTCCCTACTTTTTATAACATGATGCTTAAATTTATTAATGTGTTTTGTAAATAGTTGAAGTCATGCTCAACCCTTATAGCATGTGATTTAGGCATACAAATGTATTTTGTAAATGAATTGAGTCCATGTATCCAATCCTTATGCCATGATTCTAAATTGTGCAAATATGTTTTGCAACTTGTTGACAATCATGCCTTAATCTTTGTTTGCATCGTACTATATTTTACAAATGTGTTTTTACAAAAGTGTTGAAATACATGCAATCTGCCTCTGTTGGAAAATGAACTACGGTATGACCACATTTTTTATGATGGTATGACTACGGTGGTACAATCGGCTTGTGTGAACGGTCCTGACCAACTTGCGATATGACCGCTCTGAGTGTGGCAGTATGACTGGGGCGATTTGACTAGGCCTATGTGGGTGGTCTGACCGTCTTATGACAAGCGATCAGACCAGTGCGGTATGACTGTCCTTACGATATTACTGGGCATTTGTTGTCGGTAGGTATTTTTCTGAGAGCTCCTCTTTTTGACTTTAATAAGTGCAGTTAGACCGGCCTGTGTGGCAGTTCGACTGGCGTGCTATTTGACCAGCCTATGTGAGGGTGGTCAGACTGGCCAAGGCTTGTAACAACTAGTTTTCTAGCCGTTGCAAAGGTCATAGTAGTACTGACCGTTTGCTTGCGGTACTGCTGGCCTTTTGCTAATTTTGTCGCAACGGCTAGTTTTTGAGGTGGGGGGTTATAAATATGTCCTTGGCTAGTTGGGAGAACATTGTTGATGCCCTATTCTGTATTCTTGAGCTAGTGTGAGACTCTCTACTCAATTGTGTATATATTGCACCTTGTGAGTAAGGAAAAATGTCTCTAGTTGCATATGTTGCATTTAGAGATGGATTTAGTATCCATATTGAGTTTGTGCATTCTTTGCACATGGTGAGAGTCAAGCAAGCGGTTTGACTTGTTAGTTTTGAAGGTTGTCGACTCCTAGACGGCCTTGTAGGCGTTATGCTCGGTAATCTTCTCAAAAAAGCTTGTGAGAAGATCCGACGTGTTGTGAAGATTTCCACATACCCGGAGAGGGGAAAGAGGTACCATTAGTGGAATTAAGGTGACAGATTTAATTCGTGGAGCCAGTCTAATTCACTTGGGTTTACCTCAATGTAGACCGAGGGAGACCGGCAAGTCTCCAAACACCACGGTAAAAGTAACCATGTCAAATTGTGGTTTGCTTTATTGAGCTCAATTTTACATACTTGCAATTTATATTTATAGAAATTGAATTGATTACTTGTAACCTTAGGATTGCAAATCTTGACATAGAATTAGGGTGTTAGTGCATTTAGGTGAATTTAGAAGATTTAGAGCTTAATTGTGCAAAACTGATTTAATTTATGTTTTCGCACATAAACTCGATTTTAGCAAAAAAGAGAATTTTAAAAGTGCATATTCACCCCCTTCTAGTCAGCCCCCTCGACCTTACATTACTGCAGTGAGGTTTTGTTGTGGTCCGACGATGCTTTCCTCTGTGCTGTCGATGCTTACTCCGATGACTGAAGATAGTGGTGGCTCCGACGGGGCGGAGGTGGAGCTCATGGTGACGGCAAAGCATATGGCAGCACTGTCGGAGCTGAGGCAGGGCGTGTGGCGGTGCCAACGGAGCAGAGACGGAGATCACGATGGCAATGGAGCTTGATCCAGCCAAAGCAGTTTCCAAACATCAGAGGTTTGATTGAGCTTCTGATTTGTGAAAGCCGGAAGCCGAAAGCCAAAACGGTTGAAAGATCCGCGGTTGTATCTGTCATTCACGTAGATCGAATCGCGGCTGGTGAGTTTCAGTTGCGGATGCATGCGTACCTGTACGGAGAAGCATGTGCGTGTGTGCACGTATATGCAGCGTACAGTGCAGAGGAGGAGTTTAGTACTACTTGGAGCTGCGCCTGCGCGAGCACGAGGCGGAACGCGCGCGGACGCCCGACGCAGCAGCAGGAACCGCACGGGGCAGGCGAGCCTGGGCAGCGTAGTACGCTCGTGGCCCAGGGGCTTGCGCACGCCGTGCCGTGGAAGCCACGGCGGACGGAAAAAGCAAGGCCGTCTCTGTGCCCAGCCTCAGCCGACTGACGTCCTGCCTCGGAACGCCGTGGAGTGGAGGTGGTGGCGGATAGCTCACGGCCAGTGGCGGACCCAGGATTTGAATCCAGGGTATGCCTAACTTAAAAAATTATTATCCAATGTGGTATAATCTAATGCAAAAATTCAGTAAACGGTTTGGCAAAAAATATAATATATCTAAAAGATCTCATAATACCTTAAATTGGTGGTGGTGGTGGAGCACAAGATGCAATCTTTTTTGCTTCATGTTTCTGAAAAAGCAATGCAATGCTTTCGTTCTTCTTCATTCCTCTCAATTCAGCCAGTCTGCCAACACATACACAAAACAAGAAAAAAAAAGGTGCATCAGGCATTCAGGCATATGCCCCAATCTATCTAGCAATCGCATAATTTCGCACAATTTACTCTTTTCTTAGAAACTTCATAAACATATCAAATTCACTAGCAAGGTAGCTGCATGAAAACTGGTTCCAACATACTTCAATTAACTCCTTACAAGTCAAACAGAGCCGTCTCTGCTCTTCCCATTTTATTGGATTACCATCTAGGATAACAAATTCTGCAACAATTTACTTCCTATCAAAAATCATCAAAGATAGCTACTAGTGGAGCACTGGAGCTCACCGGGCGGCACAACGCGCCCTGGCGGCCGACTCGATCCCGGTGGCGGCGGCGCGGCCGCTGCCCTCGTGCCTCGCGGCTCGGGCAGAGGAGCGCGCGGCGCCAGCGGAGGCGCCGAGGTGGAGGCGCGAGGCGAGACGGAGGTGGAGGGAGCGGGCGAGGCGCCGAGGCGAGGCGAGACGGAGGGAGCCGGGCGGAGGCGCCGAGGCGGAGACGGAGGTGGAGGGAGCCGGGCGGAGGCGCCAAGGCGGAGGGAGCCTGGCGCCTGGCGGAGGCGGAGGCGGATGGGCGCTAGCGGTCTGGCGGAGGCGGAGGCGGCAGTCGAGGTCGGGATCGGGGACAGGCAGACAGGCGGAGGCACTTAGGGCACTGGGAGTTTTTGGGCCAAATTACAGGGTAGTCCTAGGCCTATATGGACTACCCGCTGGGCCCGCCCCTGCTCACGGCACGTCGCGCCGCGCCGCGGGCCGTGGGTGTCCGGGGAAACTGTGCCCAGGCTGTGGTTTCACCGACACGGCCGCCGCGGGAGGTCCTGTTTGCCTTGGCTGCGTGACCATTGACCGCCAGTAGTCAGTGTGCAGTGCACAAGTGATTTTACCTGTACGCCCAATCTATCGACCGTACGTGGCTGCATGTTTCCCAAGGTTGAGAGATTGTTACAGGGTGCAGCAGTGTGATGTGATGTGAGGCATCGACAACAACCGAAATCTTTCAGACTGACAAGCAAAAGAAGAACGCGGAGGACGTACTCTGAAGAAAGGCGATGGCTGTGGCGTATAGCGAGGGAGACGGTGCTAAGAGGGACGTCAAACGGGGGCGGTGGGGTAGCAGGGGAGCTGGAGGGGTGGAGCGGATTGCCGTGGAGGAACACGGGGAGGGAGAGAAGGTGGCGGTGCTGAAGGAGAGGTGGCCAGAGACGGCGTCGGGAAGGAGAAGAGGAGGGCGACCGTGGCTACAGGAGCGAGGGGATGCCAAGCAGAGGCGTGGGACCGGGGACCAAGGAGGTGAAGGGGTGGCGAGGGCTTGTGCACCGAAGGGAATACGTCTAGGCGTGTTTCGACCGGGGTGTGGGGATGTTTTGGGGGAATCTGGGGGAGGGAGAGGAGCTGTGTCAAATGCCTCCAAGGCACCTTCGAGAGGCCTTCAAGGCACTAAAAACCTGATAAGAAGCCTGTAAAACAAAAATTATAAAGATTTGCACCAGATCAATGAGAAGCTATCAAGTCGGAATTAGACTAGCTACTAAAAGCAGGCTTCATAAGAGACGTCGATCACTCAGAGTGGTTGACTAATTCTGTAATGGTAAAAAAGTCTAACAGTAAGTGGCACATATATATAGACTATACCGATTTAAATAAAGCTTGTCCTAAAGATGATTTTCTGCTTCCTCATATTGATCAATTGGTAAAATCTACCACTGGTTGTGGAATGTTAAGCTTTCTAGATGCATACTTTGGTTATCACCAGATCAGTATGCCTTCAGAAGATGAAGAGAAGACCACGTTTATCACCTCATTTAGAGTATTTTGCTATGTCAAAATGCCATTCGGTTTGAAAAATACCGGTCTAACTTTCCAGCATTTGATGCAATTAACCTTCATACATCAAATGGGCTGAAACTTGTAAGCTTATGTCGATGATGTGGTCATAAAAAGTATCAAACGACTTGTAAGGTCCAGCCTCGTAGCCTTGCTGTAGGCGACTTGTTATTGAGAAAAATCCAATCTCAGTCTAATCGGAACAAACTTTCTCCTAAGTGGGAAGGTCCTTACACCGTGGTCAAAGTCACACGCCCTAGCTCTGTACAGCTTGCTATGGAAGACGGCCAGATTCTCTTAAACTTTTGGAATATCGACCAATTACGTAAATTCTATGTGTAAATATTTCTACCCTTTTCAATAACAATTTTTGTTTATTCAAATTCTTATTGTCGTATGTCTTGTAGAGTTTCTCTTATATTAGTTCGACCACTTCTAGCGCATCCAACTTGTTGAACTGGTCGGATATAGGAATACCACTAGTCGAAGTCTCTCTTCTCTACATGTGGTCCTGCCCACTAGAAGGAGATTTCTAGTGTCAGTCTATTCCTAACTCTTGCTACCAGCATACAACAATTGCGTTGCCTACGAATATATTGAACGAATATAATAGAAGGCAATTTGAGTGTTTATCCTTTGATCGTTCATGTCTTCGATTTGTTTAAACCTGGTCGAAAGGAGGTAATATCACCTAGTCAGAGTTACTCCTCTCTGCATGCGGTCCTGCCCACTAGGAGCTCCCTAGCGTCGACTAGTTCCTTATTTTTGCTGCTAGTACATAACAAATCAAATTCGACAACGATAGTTGGATACATTATTCTGCTCTCATCATACTTCACTCTGTACTATTTGCTTAGTTTATTCATATAAACTAAGTAAATAGTCGGGGCTAGGATAGAGTTATTTATATAACTTTATTTCTTAGTCGTAATTTTATTTCTCTTTTTATTTCATTTTTTATCTTATGAGTACTAATTACTCAACAAGATAAATTGCAAGAAAAAGAAAGTTCATTCATCTCCCAAAGGTAAGTCCTTACAAAGTTGTTTTTATTTTGCAAATTATTCTACTTTGGAGGAGAGGAAGATCCAAGTTACATTTCTTCAAACAACTTTCGTCCAATTGGCTCTACTTCTTCGATCAGGCGAGATGCCTCCTCCAAATTCGTGCTCAATGGGATGTAAGTTCAGGTTTTGGTTGCATGCCTTGAGTTTTTTTTGCCAATTCATAGCTCACTACGTCCCTAACTTCGTCCCTGATCGACTCCGTCTGATCAGCCCTCAAAGTAGCAAAGTGCTTTTTCAAAGCTTTGGCTTATAGTGCAATCATACTTGTGTGAGCGGATGTAGTCTCCTCAAAGGGAATCATCTTTTCCACACCAAACTCACCGAGTATATTGTTCAGAAGAATACCGCAGTCTTGAAAGCTTGCCTTCATTGACTTCGCTTCTTTCTCCCTACGAGTCATTGCTTCAGAAAGACGCTTATTTTCGACCATGGACTCTATGAAAAGATTGGTCAAGGCAATACTCGTTACAGTCGTGAGCTCTTCTACCATATGGTCGTAAGTCATTCTATGACCACATAGTCGTAAGACTTACTACAACTAGATTTTTGTCGTAAGTCTTTCTACGACCACGTAGTCATAAGTCCTACAAGACTAGTTTCAATAACTGGTCGAAGGTAAAGTTTTTTTACTTGATAGCTGAGTATCAAGCAACTTTATTCTCTCTCACCTTTCTCTTTGTTAATACGAGTAAGCTCTCTGATCACTTTAGTCTTCTCTTTGACTTCAGTGAGCAGCTCACTCGATTCAATATTTTTTTCTATTAAAAAGAGAAAGATAAAAGAAAGGCTAGAAAGATGCATAGATAAACAAACTTAAGCTTCAGGGCTTACCATTTATTTTCTCTTCCAAGGTTCTGGCAGCGGAGTTGGCCTTTATGAGACTTATTGATAAATTAGCATTTTGTTCCTTTGGCCTCCTTGCATCAGCCTTGTCGTTCTTGAGTTCATAAGCTAAGACCTCTGCATCTAGCCAAGACCTGTAAAGGTTAAAGGTAGACCTGAATTTCTAGTTGTGTGGTCAAGACATAATTCAACTACATAAGTTAAGAGACTTACGATGCTGCTGCTTTCTTAGAGAGTTTGACATTCCCTTGTCGTAGGAGCATTAGCTATCTGTGGCACTCAGCCACGGTTGCCATGTCTTCTAGTGCTCTCTGGATAAAGAAAGGTAGTAATAAATAAGAAAAGGCAAAGTCTGAATATTCGAGTTGTCAATACTCACATTCATACTCCTACGAACAAAATTTCTGAGCACTCACCCGGAATCTCTTAGTTGGTCAAGCTCTTCAACCCTGGTCTGCCACACCTTCTCAAGACATTTGTTGTCAAAGACGTACTCCTTGTTTGGAAGATCGTTGGGTGTGGGACTAGGCTCCGAGTTTGACCAGAAGAAGATCCTACCACAAAGGGAGGATTAAAGAACGAGGAGAAGAGGTTAGATTGTTCTTCCTCTTCTCCAGCACCTTCTTTTGCTATGACCACTTTATTGGTCGTAGTCTTTATAGTTTTGGCTATAGCTTTTGTCGCTGTAGTGGTCTTCGACCACCTTCTCCATCGTCCTTTCAATAGCGGTAGAGCTTCCAGAGTTTTCCCAATAGAAAAATCCTTAGGCAATGGAGAGGCTGAACTACAATCACAAGAAATGATTCAGCCGTTGAAAAGACAAAGGTAAAATACAACATATATACTTATATTTTTATACCTTTGAGTCTTTACTTTCAGTGCGAATATGGAAGAAACTCTTCCAAAGAGTGGTTTCTTCAACTTCTTTTCCACAACCATGTCTAGTTGCAGGAGAATAAGGACCTTCTCGACCACCTTCGGTTGAGTCTTGAGCCCCTTCGACCACGTCTGGTCAAAGCTCTACAGCAAGAATTGCTGTTCTTTCCTTTTTTTTTATCCCTCCTGATGATCGGAACCAGATTCGATCATCGAGACAATCTCTTTCTTGATCACAGGTTCTGCCGACATGGCAGTTTCCTTCATAAAAGACACAAAACTCTTCCAGTTCAACTTTTCAAGACGCTTGATAAAGCCTTTGGAAAGGCCAACTGGGTCAGTTTTGATGTTATAAGAGAAATGTACCTTGATCGTGGGAGTCGATTGCTTCAACACGACTGCCCCAATTTCACTTGCCGCACCTATATTCGCAATAAATTGCTGAATAAGAGAGCTCGAGGAAGCCGAAGGAAGAATTTTAAGGGGGACAGCAACAATTGTGCTCCCCTTTTTCTTATCGACTGATTTAATTAGTCGACGCCTTTTGGCCAGAGGAGCTTTTATTTTTTTTGACTTCTCCACCGACCACCATCAATTCGACACCTTGGTTGTCTTGATGGGAATTCATGTCTACGCTCTGCAGAAGAGGAAGATATCACTTGGTCATGCCCTGCGACTAAGAAGTCTTAAAAGATGAAGTTGATTTTTTGATTACCTTTAAGCGTTCTTCCCTCTCTTCGGCAGAAATGTCCACCAAAATACGAGGAGCCTCCACCTCAAGCGATGGAGCCTTCTCGCAGATAGTCTTGTCTCGAGAATTGATTTCTTTCGAATCAAAGTCTGAACAAATAAACATGGTAGTCGATAAAGGGTTCTTAGAAAATGTAACATAGTTACGAATACGAGTATCACTTACTATTCTCATAGTCTTGAGTCAAATCCGAGACTCCCGAGTACATCCACATAGGATGTGCTCGACGCTTCAAAAGACTAATGTGGCGTGTGATGAAGTCCTTCACCACATGCCAACTTATAAGCCATTTGTCCTCAGCTCCTTAATGGCTGAGATGTAGGGATCTATTCTTGTGATGTCTTTGGGGGCTGAGTTCCAAAGACTGTTTTTCTCGGTGGCCTTCCCGACGAAGGAGAGGCTGTCCTCACTGGTTGTCTCCCAGTAGGACCACCTCTTCTTCCACCCTGGCCATGAAGATCGGGTAAACATGGGGATGTAAAGCTTTGTCTTGCTATCATAGAGCTTCAATCCATAACTCCCAGCAATCCCCATTTGATGACTCATCTCGTAATAATACCGAAAGAGCTCAAGATCTGCTGGGATATCCAAATACGCCTCGCATAGATATACGAAGATATTGAGCATTGTGATTAAATTGGGAACGAAGTTCACCAATTCAACCCCAAAATATTCGAGTACGGCCGTTAAGAAGGGATGAGTAGGGAGACGAAGGCCACACTCACAATATGCTTGGAACACCTGAATCTCTCCGATTTGTCCGGTTGGCCAGCGTTGCCCGGTGGCTTTGATCCATCTGACAAATCGCCGCGACGGGATCTTCTTCGCAATCTCTAATACCTTCATCTTGGCATGTTCCATCTTTGATTCAGCCCAGGTTATTGAAGATTTCGACATTCTTGCAGGTGATTAGAAGGGATTTGTGCGAGATTGAGAGATCGATTGGAAAGTGAAATCAAAGGTTATCACCGTTAAATTTTTATAGCCAATGCGTTGATTACTTCTCTCGAGAACCGAAGTTTGCTTTGGGAACCAAACGTTTGCTTTAGGAATCGATTTGATGGACTGGTCGAGGGAAATCGGTTGTATTCCCACTGTCTGATGTCTATTTGCCTTCACAACTCAAGTGAAATTATCAAATCGACTAAGCCAATTTCTGGTCGATAAGGGTAAAGAAAGGCTCTGTTTTCGACCACACTTATTATCTATGATCTTGCTTGCTCGAATAAGTTACTTTCACTTGAAGTAGAGGGCTAGATGATGAGGATAGAATAATCCTCAAATTATTATGTCATTATATTCCTTGAATATACCCCTTATTAGTAGGAGAGAAGTCTCTCAAGATAGTCGTAAGTCTTACCGCGACTATTCTATATGGTCGTAAGTCTTTCTACAACCACGTAATCCTAAGTCCTACTACGATCACGTAGTCGTAAGTCTTACTGCGACTACTACCTAGCCGTAAGTCTTTCTACGATCACGTAATTGTAAGTCTTACTACGACTACTGCCTAGTCGTAAGTCCTTCTACGACCATATAGTCGTAAGTCTTACTACGACTACCTCTCTGGTCGTAAGTCCTACTACGACCACGTAGTCGTAAATTGTCTTGTGACCACCTTATGGTCATGGACTTTCCTGCGACCAATCTATCTACGACTAACTTGTCTACGACGAACAACTGCATCGTGGGCTCGTTTGATAAGGCAATTAGAACGTGCGTTTATCCAATAACCGCACACGATCTCTGTCTGACAATAACCGCTATATGGAGAATGGCCTTATATGTCTCTCTGATAGTAACTACCGTTAGGCGGTTATCATCCAAGACGTTGAGATGTCTTCTAGTGCGGGACAACTGCTGTTGCTTTGCTAGCTATATAAAGATTAGCGTCAAAGAGAGAAGGGAGATTCTAATTGGAGAAGATAGTGTTAGCCATTCACATAATTCTCTCTTGCAATTTCTTTCTAGTAATTACCAGTCACATTGGATGTAGGATTATTATTCTCTTAATAAAAAGGCCCAATCATGATAAAATTTCCCGTATCTTTACTCTGCATATACATACGCCGAGTCTTCTAAAAGTTTTTCCGAATCTAAACAAATCATACATAAAATCGATATTAAAATATCAACAAAGCGCAATCCACACTTCCACCAATTTATTGGACATTCGTACCTACAATTCAAATGAACTAATTTTCAATATGTCTACATGAGTACAACATTACACTATTACATATCGTACTTCCCCTCAATCCTCAGCACAAAACTGGCATGACACGCTGCTCTTCTGCTCCGAAATGGGACGTCGTATGAACTGTAGCAATGTGTCATTGCTCTTCAATGTGTACGTCTGTCTCATCGTATATCTCCTCCTGTGCCACAAGAAAATTGGGAACCAGTAAATATAATATTGGAAAAGATGCTCTGTACTTTCATTCGACATAGGTCCTCTATATAACTGTACCCTATAGGAGAGCAGTGGAGTTGCTTAAATGCGTAGATTTGAACATGCTCGATAGTAAAACTCGTCCTGCGGGGAAGAAACCCCCGGGCATCATGTTTAAGAAGAAGATCTTCTCACGTAGACCGAGAAAACCCCCGAACCCCTGCTCCACCCTTACACAGTGGCACTAACGCCCGACCTTTGTGAGACGACCGGCAGATCCTTTGGATCAACGCCCTGGCGGGTCCTTAGACTTGTGCTTTGATGTGGTAGCAGGCGAGGTGATTTTTTCCCAAGTCTGAAATTCGCTCCCACTAGGAGTCGAACCCAGGACCTGAAGGGTGCTACTGAGGCGCTCTAACCGCTAGGCTAGAGGCCCTTTCGCAACATGCTCGATAGTCGATACAATGAAAACAAATATTTAGCCGCATAAAGTAATCTTGATCTGAATCACATCGATTTAACAGTTTAACACAATAGAACAATGGGCGCTTAAGTTCAGCATCTTACCGTTTTGAACAAGGAAAACCTTTCATTATGAAGTACTTATATGGTTAATATTTTGAATGCTTACTGATTTGAATTATCATTTGTACTGTACATATCCAAGCATGTGGACACAAATGCACTGAGCATGCATTATAATTAGAGATGTTGAAACAGTAAATTTATTTTTAAAATTAATTGTTTGCAAACCACTAACCTGCAGCAGCTCTTCTATGACATCCTCCATTGTTATGATACCGACAGCTTCTTCATCTTCACTCAGCGTGGGCAGTGGCTCTTCATGTATTTGAAGAACATCAGACTGATCTTTTGACCATTTTCTGCTCCTGCTTCCTCTATTAGAGTTCTGAGAGTTGGGGTAGCTCTTCCATCTTCGCAGCGGCTGAAGGTTCTTCACAACCTTTTCACCGCACTTATCGTCAATTGCAATCGAAACCTCTTTATTACACGCTGGAAGAAAACAAAACAAGGACAAAATGAGGGGTAAAATACAAAGCTGATAATACATGCAAGTTACTGTCTTGGAGCTCACCAAGAGTTCCACCATCATTAGCGGGTTGTTCAGCTGGGTAATTTGGATTGGTTTGCCTTGTGACAACTGCCATGTGGCTGTGGCCCTTCTGAAATTCATTTAGGATGTCATAGAGGGGCATGTCTTCTGAAACACTGACATTTAACAAGGTGCAGACGTGTAAGCTGAACATACAAATAATTTGTATCCAACTTTTGAATTTACAAAGAACAACTATCAACTTCCCTATGTTCAAATATTATGCTTCAGGCATTTAATTTACAAATTCCATAATCTCTACTCATGCTTTCATGCAGTAACTAACTTCTAAACCTTAGAGATACAACTGTTGACATGTACTTTCAACATCATGCCTGTAAGATGACGAGAACAAAACAAAATTACCCTGCAATTCTAGTATAGACCATATCTGTTAAATTGAACCCATTTTACGGTATGGTTTAAGAGAAGGGGAAACCAAGTTTACTTGTGCAGATGTATGAACAGCTCTTCCATTATATTTCAATTATAAGGATCAGCCAAGGAAACAATCATTAATTGCATGTGCAGATGTATGGACAAAGTGTGACAGTTCTTGCTTTGTATTTTCAATTATACAGATCAGCCAGTGATTAACAGTAACCGGTCGAATTTCATGCATCAAAATTTGAATTTGAAATCGGTAACGGGAAAAACTGGCCGGTAAGGCGGTAACCGCTCAAAAAACCAGAGAAAAACCGCTAAAAACCGGAAAAACCTGGTTTTTTAAATTTGAAATTGAAATTTTCTAACACATTCATGGCAAAAAGTATGAAGTCAAGCACAGGAGATGCATAGATCTTCCTAATACATTCTATTAGTGTTAAACAATGTAAACATCATTAGGAAACTAACTTTTACATTCAAAATTTGGAAATTCCTAATACATTCATGGCAAAAAGTACAAAGTCAAGCACGGAAGGTACATACATCTTCCTAATACATTTCATTAGTATTAAACAATGTAAATACCATTAGGAAAACAAACTTTTACATTCAAAGTTTGAAAATTCCTAATACATTCATAGCAAAAAGTATGAAGTCAAGCACGGGAAGTGTATGCATCTTCCTAATACATTCTATTAGTCATAAACAATGTAAATATCATTAGAGAAACTAATTTTTACATTCAAAAGTTTAAATTTGAATTAAATAAAAAACCGATGGTTTTTTCTCCCGGTCGGCACCGGTAAAACCAGTTACCAGCGGTAACCGGCCGGTTACCGCCGGTATTTGGAACCCTGAACTGCACAGACAGGGAGTTATTAAGTTATAAACAACATATATACCATACCGAGGAATTTTGCGGATAGTTACACTCTTAATGGGAATCTCATCATCAGAGTTAATGGATAATAAATTCTTCACCTGAAAATTTATAGCAAATTTTAGATGAGTACAGTACAATTACATATCTGAAAGGTTATCAGAAATATAAATTGTGCACCAAAAGTAATAGAGTAACCACCAAAATTAATATCCACACCATAACTCTTGTCCAATGCATGCATGCTTTCAAAGCATATTGATCGGAGATACAAGACATGCTACAGCTAACCATGCATTTCTCATAAATGGTGTACACGCATATGTTGGTTATAATGCCCGAGTTAAAATTTAATTACAGATTTACATATTTGTACCTTACATACATCCAAAGTTGAACTACTAAGCTCTAACGAATAGCAAATCTATGAAGTATTGGTACATAATAGCCAGGACAGCATGCAAATTTAAATGCCTTCTTGCTTTACAAATTATGCTCACGTATGCAGTTTAATACACAATTGGCTCCATTCTGCAGAGGGCATGCTACCCTAGTTAAAAATACAACTGTACAAGTACAAAAGAATCCATTCTCAACTTACTCTGTAATTCAATAATTGTACTATCAATATACTCTGATACAGGGTTAAGTCCAATGGCCACCAGTTTCCAGCCTTTTACCTAGAATTAGAATCTATCATGGATTTCTATTCAGACGGGAATGGCTGGTTTTGTGAATCCTAAACTACTCAAATATTGTCCAACAAGGCAGAAACTGGTAGGCCCAAATCAAAGGAAACAGAAAATAATACAGATTTAAAAAACTGGTTACGAAAATGCTTATCACTGGTTACAAAAAAGAAGATATAATTACCAATATCAATCCAATAATGTTTGTCTTCTTTTCATAATAAACTGGCACCCTGCTATGACCTTTCTCAAGGACCTCTTGCATTAGTTCCCTATGCAAAAGAGAGCACAAATGATTGGACCATGCACTTAACAAAAAATCCTGCATAACTGCAACACATCATTTAACAAAAACTGTTAACACAACCCATACCTGTCAAGCTTTGCATTTATATCAATAGCAAATGTTTGACTTAGTGGTGTCATAGCGTCTTTAGCTTTCTTTTCAGTAAGCTCGAGAGCTCCAGCTATTATAGTAGTTTCATCATGGGTTAACTCTCCACCTTTACCAGCCTGTTCAAATTATAAGAGAAGCAGCACAGTTAAAAAAAGAAATTTGCAACCTAAATTTCATTATGAGATTTAATCCACACGCAAGAAATTGTTAGGCAGATCCACAAACATTAAGTCAATATTTTTATGACACAACAGTCAATTGATGATTTGATTGCACAAATATCAACAGCTGCGCCCACTAAACCTGACTATAATTTTAAGTGTGATAACCTATAACCAGAATACCTAACGTGTGGCCAGCTGCAATAGAACATCTAAGATCAATATTCTAATTGGTCAAGCAAATGAACCAGCCAAGGTCCCCATAGAATCATATATATGAGTATTGAATCACATGAGTAAAGTACAACCATATACTTTAGCATAAACAGTTAAAATATAATAGTCTCAAGTAGTGAAGTAGTGTCACGGCTTGCTATTAGTGGATTCTGGGGGCAATTGCGCAGCGAATAGCCGTGGCTGACGGGGGGACGAGAGCGTTCGGCTTCACGTCCGCCCGGCGCCGTGGCGAAGAGTAGGAAGACAGAGGTTTGATTCTTTCTTGCTTAACTCAATCTCTTGCGCCAAGTCCTTTAAATAGGAGAGGCCCTAACAAACCAGCCTAAGATTTAGGAAACCGAATAGATGAAGGAAACCAAGCCAAATAGATAAAGGAAACCAAATAGCAATCCAACTAGGAGTTCTACTTAAAAGGAAACTGGAGATTGGGAATCCGGAAGATTGGCAAACTAAGTAGCCGGTCTTTGGAGGATTTGGCGAGGGCGCGGTGGTAGACACGGCCCCGCATGACATCTTCCCGCCTCAAGCGCGCTCGTCCTCGAGCCGTAGTCCGAAAGCGGCGGCGGAATTCTTCCAAAGCAACCCAAGAGGCTTCACTGGATGGCGCACTGGCCCACTGAACCAAAAGCTTGCGGCGACCTCTAGCCACCCGGGACCGGACCACGGTGGCTGGAGTGGGGCTGATTCGGCCGTGAACGGTTGCCGGCAGTGGCGGGATATTTTCTGGGGGATCACCACGGAAGGGCTTGAGAAGACCGACATGGAAAACGTCGTGGATGCGGGCGGATGGCGGAAGGCGAAGCTTGTAAGCCACCTCACCAATACGCTGCACAATCTGATATGGGCCAAAGTAGCGTGGTCCCAATTTCCCGCGTCCACGGACATGGAGCGAAGCGGCATGGTGGTGAAGGAGGCGCAACCACACCCATTGCCCGACGGTGAAGGACACGTCGCGATGATTGTTGTCGTAGTGATGCTTGTAGTGTTGCTGGGACTGCTCCAGGCGGTCGTGGACCTCGGCCAAAAATTCGTCGCGTTCCAGGAGGAGCTGATCCACGGCCTGAACCGTCGTTGATCCCTGAGGATGCCGCAGCATAGTTGGAGGGTCGCGGCCGTAAACCACCCGAAACGGCGAAGTCTTGAGCGAGGACTGAAACGACGTGTTGTAGGCGAATTCCGCCCATGGAAGCCAGCGCAGCCATTGTCGCGGTCGGTCGCTTGACAAACACCTCAAGTACATGACGATGATTTTGTTCACCACTTCGGATTGACCGTCAGACTGAGGGTGGTAGGCAGAGCTGAGGTTAAGCTTGGTGCGAGGCGGAAAAGCTCCGCCCGTAAGGCGCCAGAAGACGGGGCTCCGATCGACGATGGAGGAAGGAATGCCGTGGAGGCGAACAATCTCGGTGAAGAACACCTGAGCAACTGAGCTCGCTGTGTAGGGGTGGCTGAGAGGAAGAAAATGCGCCATCTTGGAGAAACGGTCTACCACCGTTAGTATGACGGATTTGCCGTAGATGCGCGGGAGGCCTTCGATAAAATCCATCGAAACATCGGCCCAAACCGTCGAGGGAACGCCCAGTGGTTGTAAGAGGCCCGCCGGATGGAGGTGCTCCGCTTTGTGTTGCTGGCAGACAGCGCAGGCGCGCACGAACTCCTGGACAATCGTGCGGGCGCCCGGCACATGGAAATCAGCGCGCAGCCGGTGAAGTGTTTTCTGGACTCCTTCGTGGCCGGTATCATGGGCTGCCGCGAGGACTGTCGGCAATAGAGGTGACGATGCGGCGATATAGGCGCGGCCAGAGAAGGTGATGATGCCGTCGGTGACGCCCCACTGTTGCCCCAGGCCGCCGGTGATGATTTTGGTGCGGAGGAGAAAGCGTGTTGTCGGTGTCGATTTCCTTGCGGCTCGTCAAGAATCTGAATCGAGGTGCCGGCGGTGCGGCGATGGCGATCGACTTCGGTGTCCTCGCGGACAAGGCGTCGGCTCGACGTTCGGCGGCCGGTTTTGTACTCGGCGGTGAAGTCATAGCGAGAGCTTGCGACCCGGTGATGCTGCGGGATTGTTGAAAGGCGCCGAGTAAGAACTTAAGGCATGAATGGTCCGTGCGCACAGTGAAGTGGCGTCCCCACAGGTATGGGCGCCAATGTCGCACGGCCTGTACCAATCCGATAAGCTCGCGTTCGTAGGCGGCCATGTGGAGGTGGCGTGGCGAGACCGGCCGGCTGAAGAAAGCAACTGCGCCGCTGCCTTGGTGGAGTACGGCGCCGAAGCCGTGACCGGAGGCGTCGCATTCGACGACGAAGGTGGAAGCGAAGTCCGGAAGTTGAAGTATCGGGGCGTCTGTCAGGGCAGTCTTGAGGAGAGTAAAAGCGGTGTCGGCCTCAGAGGACCAAGCAAAAGCCTCCTTCTTGAGAAGCTTGGTGAGTGGCGTGGCGATCTCACCAAAATTGCGGATGAACTTGCGGTAGTAGCCGGCCAGACCGAGAAAACCGCGGACCGCCCGGGCTGAGCGAGGAGTCGGCCAGTTGGAGACGGCTTGGATTTTCTGGTCATCCATGGCAACCCCAGCGGTGGAAACGACATGACCGAGATAGGCCGCGGACGTTTCCCCGAATGAGCACTTGGAGCGCTTGATGAAGAGGCGGTGCCGGCGGAGAGTGGAGAGCACCGTGCGCACGTGGTGGAGGTGTTCCGACCATGTCGAGCTGTAGATCAGGATATCGTCGAAAAAGACGAGGACAAAACGCCGCAAGAAGTCGGTGAGTACCTCGTTCATCAGAGCTTGGAAGGTAGCCGGCGCGTTCGTGAGGCCGAACGGCATGACGAGGAACTCGAATAAGCCCTCGTGAGTCACGAACGCCGTCTTGTAGACGTCTGCAGGATGCATGAGGACCTGGTGGTAACCCGAGCGAAGGTCGAGTTTGGAGAAGAAACGGGCACCGCAGAGTTCATCAAGGAGCTCGTCCACCACTGGAATGGGAAACTTGTCCTTGATTGTGGCATCGTTAAGCGCCGCGATGTCGATGCAAAGCGCCATGAGCCATCCTTCTTTTTGACAAGGAGCACCGGGGCGGAGAAGGCGGAGTCGCTGCGACGAATGAGGCCCTGTTGGAGCATGTCGTGGCATTGTTTCTCCAGCTCGGTCTTCTGTAACTGGGCATACCGATATGGACGCACGGCGACTGCATCCACGCCAGCCTTGAGATGGATGCGGTGCGGCCGGGAACGAGCTGGTGGCAAGCCTCGCGGTTCTTGGAATAAGTCGGCGAAGTCTTCAAGGAGGGCGGTCATCAGATCTTGCTGATCACAGGACAGCGCGCGGGCGGCGGCCGCTGAGCCATGACGGCCCCGCCAACGAACCTGGCGGCCCTCATAGAGGAACATCATGGTGAGGGCGTTGAAGTTCCATACGATCGGCCCGAGCGCTCCGAGCCATTGGACGCCCAACACGAGGTCATAGCCACCGAGTGGAATGGCGACGCAGTCAATGAGGAAGTGTTCGGTCTCAACGGCGAGGAACCGCAGAGCGGTACCGTCTTTGGACACCGATCGCCGTTCGCCACGGTGACGTTGAGGTCCGTGCGCGGCAGAAGTGAAAGGCCGATGCGACGGGCCACCTTGTCGGAGATGAAGTTGTGCGTGGAGCCCGAATCCAAGAGGAGCACGAGGGAGTGGCCGGCGATTGTAGCCTCCATTGTCATAGTCCGCCCTGATGGAGTTGATATGCCGGTAAGCGCCGCAAGGGAGATGGTCGGGTCCGGCACGGAGTCGGGGTCGGGGTCCATGGTGCCATCATCATCGGACGAAATCTCCAGGAGAAAAAGGCGTTTGCAGGATCGGTTGTGGCCGGGTACGAATTTCTCATCGCAATTGAAACAGAGCCCATGGTCGCGACGAGTTTGCATCTCCGCTGGAGTGAGTGTCCGACGCGGAGGTGGCTTGGCGGCCGTTGACGCCGTGGACTCACCGCTGGCACCGCTGGCACCGCTGGGAGTGGGGAGGAGGGGTGCTGCGCGAGTCGATGACGAACGGGTGGAAGAGCGCGCTGCGGACGGAGCAGGCCCGGCACGGCGTTCGTAAGCACGCGCAAGACCGATTGCTTCTTCCAGGGACGCGGGATCCCAAAGCTCGACATCGGTGCGCAGGGGTTCTTGCAAGGCATGGGTGAAGAGGCGAATTTGTTGGCGCTCCGTGAGGGAGTCGTCGCGGCAGAGAAGACGCATGAAGTATTGTGGCGCGCCGGCGGCCCAAAACGAGTGTTGACGAGGGCGACAAAGCGAGCCCACGACGGAGCACCATTATCGCGCTCATAGCGATAGTACCAAAGCTGGGCGTCGTCGAGCATGTGGTAGGAGGCCAACCACACCTTGTCTTCTTCGGGAGTCCGCTGCCCCCGGAAGAACTGGTCACATCGATTCAACCACGGCAGCGGATCGGAGGCGCCATTAAACGTCGGAAAGTTTAGTTTGTGGAAACGAGGGGCGCCACCGCGAATGCTGCCGCGACCATCGCCAACGTGCGACGGCGGAATAGGGGAGTGAACGCCGCGGTGCGCTGCGAGCCCGAGCCCGCGATCGATGCGTGTTACGCTCCAGCGCCAATCGCGGCGTGGTGTTCTTCGGCGCGCGCGGTGCGCGACACGGCGTCGCGTAATTCTGTTGGCCCAACAGAGCTCCTGAGCATGTCCTCGGCGAACGAAGGCGGCGGCGGCGTCACCAGCCATTGGAGACGCAGATGGATGAAGGCGGGAGCGGCCAAGGAAGGTGGTCTCTGATACCAAGATGTCACGGCTTGCTATTAGTGGATTCTGGGGGGCAATTGCGCAGCGAATAGCCGTGGCTAACGGGGGGACGAGAGCGTTCGGCTTCACGTCCGCCCGGCGCCGTGGCGAAGAGTAGGAAGACAGAGGTTTGATTCTTTCTTGCTTAACTCAATCTCTTGCGCCAAGTCCTTTAAATAGGAGAGGCCCTAACAAACCAGCCTAAGATTTAGGAAACCGAATAGATGAAGGAAACCAAGCCAAATAGATAAAGGAAACCAAATAGCAATCCAACTAGGAGTTCTACTTAAAAGGAAACTGGAGATTGGGAATCCCGGAAGATTGGCAAACTAAGTAGCCGGTGCTGGAGGGATTTGGCGAGGGCGCCGGTGGTAGACACGGCCCCACATGACAAGTAGGTTAAGCAAAATGGCCCACTTTCGTCTAGAAGTCTTACTGCAAATATTTGTCATCTGTAATGTGTACAACCTCTAAATGACACCTGCCTTGTAGCAAGATGCAGATTGATGGCGCCTAATAGAACCTAATTTGCTGTGCCCCTGCTGTTACACTTGAACTGTCCTAAGTAGTCCCCACAGCCAATAGAAAAGGATTTGTTGGATAGTCCAAGCAGGCAACACTTGTTATCCTCCACGGAATAACCAGCTAATCATCCACTGGTGGCAGAACTGCTCCAAAGTTATCATCTATATATGGCTTCAAGAGCTTCAAACTCTCGATTCACCACCAAATAGATGTATATATATATATATAGTAGTGACTTAAATGACAAGTATTGCCATCATACATCTTCGGTCTTCACAATCTAGTAGGATCTGTTTGTAAACAACTTCAGCCTTTTGCCAGCATCCTTCAGCTGACCCTCTCCTAATCACAAACACACTAGAAATACATTTCACGTCAATCCTGGCCCAATGAAGAATGTATCTCAAATCATACATTGTTGCATCATGCCAACGCCTGTAAATGATACTTCATCTCTGAACTAGTACAGACTCTCATCAGTTCACCCTTTGCACCATTAGTCAAATGAAACCCACCAAAAATATCCGTGCAATGTTAATTGAGAAATTCACCTCAGCTAAAGCATGCCGCACAATGCATGCCAAATGTGGTAACATGCACGATACATGGTTTGGTAGGAATAGCTTGTTTAGGGACTGGGCTAGCATGTAGTAGGACATGCCGACACAACCAGCCAGGAGGGGGGAGGAAGGAAAGGAAAAAGTGATATGCATCTAGTTACTCTAGTAAGACAGCTTGGGAATCTAAGGACTAAGGACAAAGTGGTATCCACCTCGGATGGGGGCAAGGTGAAGTAGGATGAAGTGGTATGCCTAGTGAAAAAATAAACGAATGGTAAAAAGGGGTTAAGAGTGTGCTTGGTGACGAAAATCAGTGGCCTGAAAAGCTATAAAATACATCAAGGCGGTTATAATTAATAACATCCATAATAGTTTAATGAACCCTTGTTCACACTATGCTTCACCAGTTGATCTTCCATAGGAAGATGCAACATCTGTTCTCCAGTTACTTGATCAGATTGTCTTGGAATCATGTTCAGTTCACCAGTTCCGGGGTAAATCCCAGACACCATCCGGCCAGTGAATGACCAGTTTACCAGTGGATTCCACTAGGTTTTCCTTTCTACTTCTGTTGTACTTTTTTTTGGTTATTTCCTTGACCTGGAAGACCTTGAAATAGTACTGATCCTAAATTCCTTCAGAATAGCACCTAACATCTCCAAATCCAAGTGATTACAAATCCCAGGACCAACCAGAATTTCCAATAATTGACCAATTACCATCAGGATTTGGAACCCTGCTTGGGATAATCCAACCACAGATTGGAATGTATACAGAGGTTTTAATACCAAAATCCTTACAAACTAGCCACAACTTCATATGATATCAATAAAACTAGCACATCAAACAAGCAAGAAAATGTCAGAAAAAGGAGTTTGGATAGTTTTTTACATCAATACCTAACTATAGGTAAGGCATCCAACAATTTTAATAAGCCTTGTTGAATAAAAGTAGCAGCACAAGATTGCGTTCACATATCACAACCTCTAAAACCTATCAGTATCACACTTATCATAAGCTGGATATGATGCATGCTGGAACAACATCAACCTATAGCTAGTTGTGTCCATATCCTACTGCAGCTCAACCATGTTCTGCACATCACAGCTATCCCAGACTTCATGGGTTGCACTTACATATTTATGTCCATTTCACATATGAAAAAGGCCGCGTATATCTTTCTCTGTTCTTATACAAAAAAAAAGGATGTTTTAAGGGACTAAAGAATGCAAACTTCAATTAATACTACACAAACTTCTCCCATAAAGGCTTCCAACATTGCATTTACTAGGTATGCACTGTGAATGTGCATGGTCCATGTGCCCTGTTTCCTAGAGAACACCTAGGGGAAAAAAGGGCATAAAAATACCTATTTAGATAGACAAATAAATACTATTGGAATGTCTGATCCACTTAGTCTCACATACAATACAAAGGACATTGGCATTATCTAGTTTCAATTTATAAGATACAATAATCAGTTCTGTTTACCTCATTTCCATGCAGTGTCACAAGTGTTTTTAGCTCAGCTCTACGGAAAAGAGCTGTATGACCATGACCAAGTACATAGTCCAGTAGCTGAAACAGAAAGGGTGAAAGATCAATCATGTACATTTGAAAACTCGTCCTGTAATGATAATGCGCTGAATCTGGGAGTATACTTAGCACCTTGCTTATTGGATATGCGACAGGAAAGCAGATCCAAACAAGCACACGGACCAATGGAGCAACTGAGGCACCAATAGCCAGCCCATAGCGTGAGCAGATGGACTGTGGTAAGATCTGTTTATACCAAAATATTAGTATATGATACCAAGCTAGACACCTGCAGCTAAGCATCATAAGTGAAATTTTTATAACTCACTTCACTGAACAGCAGAATCAATGTCACTGAGATCAAAATCGCACCCCAAGCAGTCACCAAGCTATCAAGGAAAATCGGCAAAGCCTAATGTACATACAGAAGCATGTCATCACAACTTAATTTATAGGGAGAATCTTAAACTCAAATTATTTAGAGATCACCTGAAATCAAGAACAGTACCTCCATGGCTGCAGCATTGCAGATCAGAAGAGTACATAACAGAAGGTGCTGGTTTTTCACAACAGGCAATATCTTAGCTGCAAGAAAAGGGGGGAAGTAATATCAGCACAAGCACAGAAACAAATGTTCAACGTGAAGATTTGCATTTGACACATGATATCTCATAAGAACAAGTGACCCTTTTGCATCTCATTCAGCTAACGAAATAGCCGAGAATTCATCACTCCAACCATTGCAGTGTTTGGTAGTCGCACAGCATAGCAACGCAACTAACTAGATGAAGACCACATTTTTCCTTACCTTGTAGTACTGAAAAGCCACTACATCACACGGTTTTTTCCTTCTACTATGCCACTACCTGTTGCTTTCAGAAAGAACAAGCCAATAGCAGCATGTCACTATCTCCTAGACCAGAACGCAATCCACTTCACAGGTGATCAAGCCCAATCACAGAAAGGCAAAGAGACAACATTGCCAAGGCCTCCCGATGAATAGCATGAATTTATCAAACAAAAAAAGAAGCCCTTCCTCAGGTTTCCATGCATGGTCCTCAACAATTCCCTAGTTCTACTCACGAATCCCTCAAAATCTATTATATACTAAAAGTCGATGCCAGATGTTGAGTTGCTAAAAAAGAGAAATAGCTAGAAATTTTCACAAAAAAACATCTATCTTTTGATTTGGTGGACCCTAATATTAATAACAACATCTAACCATCTATTGTGTACATAGCAGATAGATTAATTAGATTAGTTTGATCTAATCTAAAGTATATGGTACATGAAACAAACTCTAGGTATTAAGGGAAGTTTTTAAAAAAAACTCTAGCTATTAAGGAGTCCTTCCATGAAACAACAAGTGGAATATATGTTTCGATTAAAAGAAAAGTACCACGGCATCTACCTCTCCCTGTCCATATGCTTCATCAGGTCAACCCGATCTATTTGCTACCCAATCTATTTTCTTGTATAAGAAAAAAATGCCGTTGGTATCTCATTAGGTCCCTTAGCCATGCTTCATCTTCCACAACCCATGGTATTCTTACGTGCATCTTCCACTACCGATGCACATGCACGTGCGACCAGTTCGTGTAAGATAGAACACAAGAAGAAGTGCAATCTACAGTTGTGAGATGGATTTAACTTTGAACTCTTTAAGTATTTCGAATTCTAATGTACTCCCTCCATTGATTTGATTTTTATAAGTCGTCCACACATTTCGAGATTCAAACTTTGTAAATTTTTTACCAGCAATATATTGTTTGTGTAACACAAAAGTGATATCGTTGGATTCAAATTTTAGGATACTTTCTCATGATCATGCATGATTTTGCATTTATGAAAAATACATTGTAAAAGAAATTAATGGTCAAACTTAAATTTGGGAGACCACACCAAGTCAACTTGTGTCTTATAGAAAAAACTGTTGAGAATTAGACACTAAGATACATGTTTCTATGGATGTTGTGCTGATCCGTTTTCAAATTTATAGGCGGCCAGTTCCTGTTTGTAGGGCACCAGCTTTCTGAACCCTGATGTACATGCAAGCGGAATTTCTATGTAGTTGAGGAAAATTGGTATTTGTATAAATCTAGCAAAAATAAGAAAAATGAGAACAAAAAATATAAATACAATGGAAAATGACTATTTGGCACTCTTAAGGTTTCATGTTAGCCTTCAAGAATGCTTTTCTATATACACACTTTGATATATATGCATTGTATCCTAAGGTACTTACGTATCAAAGCCTACATAGCAAAGTGTTCATGTGTCCAAAGCCTACAAACTAGAAAGCGCTAGCCATACAAATTGAATAATACTATTTTTTAGTACAACACACACCACGCTCACACCACCTACATATATGCGTGTTCATTTCTTATACACGCTTGGAATTTATTGGAGGCACCAAAGATCTCACAATTTTCAAAAACCTTCTACTTCGGTTTGTGATTTTTTTTTTATTTTCAGCGTGGCAAAATTAAATGCATGTGCCTGAGCAAATATGTTGCCAAAATGCATAACTTTTTTATAGAATTTTTCTTACTTTGTGTAATAATTTATATAGAGCTAGCTACCCGCGCAATCGCACGGGCAACCGGGCTAGTTATATATTAAAAAAAAGGTCCTATCCACCCATTCCTCACAACAACACGCTTCTAACATATTCATGGATCGATACGCCTGCGAGCTGTTGGACGAAATGCCAAGCCAATCCGGGTAACAGAGCAACAGAACCCGACCAACCACCCATCAAAATCAAGCACCAGCCAACTACAGCATGAGAACGAATGGGCCGTCGAGACACAAGCCGCCCCGCCGCGGAACCCCAAACCGTAGCCGGAGCCGGGCACCGCACCGGCTCCATCCGCCAGGTACGGGCAGGCACGGCGGAAGGGCGAATAAACGGGCGCAGAGGGGTGCGTTGGACGGATAATGGCGCACCTGCGTGCTTGCGGTCCTGGTCGGTGCCGGACTTGGCGAGGACCTCGAGGTCGACGAGGCTGAGCGACATGAGGCCGAGAGTGAGCCCCGACATGAGCCCCGCGAACAGCACCAGCGCCACGATGATCACGATGTGCTCGAAGAAGCTCGCCTCGCAGCAGTGGTACTCCACCGCCATATCCCCCGCCGCCTGCCGCTCCCCACTCCTCCGGGCGCCTCAAAGCTTCCCACGCCACGCCTCCCAGTGCGAGCCCTTCTCGAGACGATTCTAGTGCGGTTTCCCCATTTCATCTCGACGTGTGTAGAAGGGAAGGGAAGCGAGGGGGTGGGGAGGCGTGGGCGCGGAGGCGACGCGACGGGTGGCCAGTGGCCATGGCCGAGGGGAGGGGGTGGACACGTGGGCCAAGTGGGCGAGAGCTCGGCTCGTGTTGCTGCGCCGCTTGACTCCGGGCTAGTGGGTCTTGGTCGCGGGCTCGTGACTTGACCCGCTGCACGTGGGGCCGAGGTTGTGTTGGGCCCACCTGCAGAGAGGGGGAGGGGAGGTTTGGGGGAGTTTATCCGGGTTTTTCTGGGGAAATTGCTGGAAGCGCCTGCCTGGCCTTGTGGGTTGTCGGCACGTGCCGGTGTCGGTGGAAACGAATCGGATACGATCGAATAGTCTCAAATACGAATGTGAATCTATATTTTTAAAATTAATATGAATATAAATACGAATTCGAATATTCTCAAATACGGATATGAATACGGATATTTTCGAATACGGATTTTCTCGGATACGAATATCGGATAAAACGGATTCCTAGCGGTTTTGCCGATTTTTCACCAGTTTTTGACCTGTTACCGGTTTTAAACCGCATAAATTCAAATTTTGAATCACAAAATTCGTACGAAATTTTTATGAGTTCTAGAAACGAATCGAATAGTCTCGAATACGAATACGGATACGAAAATTCTCGAATACGAATGTGAATACGAATATTCTCAAATACGGATACGAATATTCTCGAATACGAATACGAACATTTTCGAATACGGATTTTGCTTATCACATTCATGTTTTCTCGGATACGAATATCGGATAAAATGAATTATCTGTTTCCGTTTTCCACCCCTAGGTGGGACCGGTCCTTGGACAAGTCGGCTGGCCCACTAACTCATCCTTGCCAACCGTGATCAAAGACCCTAGCGGTGTGAATAAATGGGTTTGATATATCTAGGAGAGATAAATTTAGTTGTGAGATTGAGAGAGAGATTTATCTTACTTATATTTCAATTATATTTTTACGAAAGTACTATATAACATTCATATGATATTCAGTCGAATTTCTTATCTTTAGATTGTGCAAAATTTCATGCACCGCCACCTCCACCTCCTTCTTTGGTGGCCCCTTCTTCCTCCTCTTTGGCGACCCCTCCTTTCTCCTCATCGACAAGCCTAAGGGGAGAATCTAGCCTCTGTGCTTAGGGCTCATCGTTCCCCTCGGGTATAGAGGGAGGACGAAGGGCGGTGGCCCAACGATGGGCGGCAACGGGGGTGACGGGCGAGGTAGGAGGGTGGTGGGCGATGCTGGAGGACAGCAGTGGCATAAGGTACTAACTATTAGGTTGAGTGGGGGTGGCATAGGGAGGGGCAGGGGGTAGCGTGGCGAGGCGACGGAGGCATGGGTGGTGAAGGAGGGGGTGGGGGTAGTGGGGGAGGCACGTAGAGCTACTCCGGTGAGAAAGAAGAGAGCAGCGTGAAAGGAGAAAGCGCCAGCGGCGAGAAGGGGTGGAGCGGAGGGGGCAACGAAAGGAGCAGCGTAGGGTGGTAGGCGGCACTGGGCAAGAGGCGATAGGCGATGGGGTGGGGTTAGGGTTAGATTTAAATAGGATTTGGATGAGTAGATCCGAGACGTTGGATTTACATTCGACAGTCTAAAAATCTGACTGATTTTTATTTTAAAAAATCAAATAATATACGGACATGATTTTTAACCCTTATATCCCACTCGCCACAAAGAAAGAGCTACAATGACTTACAATAGTAACATCATGTCTGGAGTTTTCTCCACCACGTACCTCCTGTAAATCGTACAAATTTCACTCGAACACTTTTGGGTCTCGGTCCATCAGAATTTCGATATCTACCCCATAATACACTCTACAAGAAGGCAGGTAAAGATGATAAATTTTTTCGCCATAATCTATGGATCAGGATCAACTAACAAAATAAACCTATACGCATCCTTTAAGATTAGAGCTATCATGTAGTATCTCATCGGTACAGCACAAGGATATAGATGCCATAGTTATGAGGTTCGAAATCCTACCCCCTGAAAACAAAGTCTGCATCTTCTGCTACGGATCATTTTGTTTGCGATTGGATCATCATCAGCAATTCTGGACTATACTATACACAGTGTAAAATTCTTGGAGAAATCGGAGGACGAGTTATGCACGTGAATAATAATATTGTTTGATCTATGGACTGTGGAGTATGGACAGGCTCCACAACGGCGGTGCAATGCTTGCATGCTGGGCGCGTGTGCACGGATCGGAATCGGGGCATGGTACCTGTTAGGAAACCTAATAGATTAGGTTGTAGATAAATACCAAAATTATCTCTGAGATGTTTTGATTATAAATAGACAAATCTATATACAAGAAAGAAGGAATCTAGTGATTAATAAAGACTTCAATTTCCTACTGTTCCCTCTCAATTGTTTTTTGTCAATTCTCTCTGTTGATTGGTGGTTGTGTGGATTGTTGATTGGTGGTTGTGTGGATTGCATCGAAGATTATTGTTACTATTTTTTAATATGTTATCAGCATGAATCGCTCTATAAGGTGTAAGGTATGCAAACTTCAAATTAATCTATTACGCATTGCAAACTCATAGATCAATCTAGATCGAAAATTTATTTGCTGCAATGTCATGGTTAGATCAAATGCGTTCTAGTCGATTCTAGTCTTAGATTGATCTATATTTTGTATGCATGATTATTCAACTATCTAATCTAGTAGATTAGATACCTAGAATCTAGATCGGTTTGCATAGATAGATTGAAATCGAGTTTTGATTCAAACAATCATACAAAGCAATGGATAAGAACACTGTGGAGAGAGTTGCCGTTGTCGGGCGTGCTTGAAGCCGCCACCAACTGAAACCGTGCTGATTGGAAAGTCAAAAAGCCAAAAAAAAAATAAATAAATAAGTGATTTGTTTTTAGCCCTTATTGTAGGGTGGATCTCGAAAGATAGGAAAGATCTCCCTCCAAGCCGTACATACGACTTTCATCGAATACGGTTTTCCACAGAATTCTATAGGGATCTATGAGATCGAGTATGGAATTCTGTTTACTCACTTATAAATTGGGTATCTGTTCCCTTCCTTTTCCCGCTAGGATCGGAAATCTTATATTTTTCATATCCATATACCATCGAACCCTTAGGGTTCCAGAATCCTCCTTTTTCCTAGTCTTCGGAAACAGAAAACCCATAGCCGGGAGGAGTTAGGATGTAGGACTCCACCGGTGATGTTGCCGCTGTGCTGCACTCTAGCCACCCAAGCCGGCCCATCGCCACCGACCAGAGCTGGCACACTGCCACCGACCGGAGCCACTACCACCGCTCTTTCTCCGTGCCCATACCTGAAAGACGTGCCACCGCCATAGCCCTAAAACCACTGCCGCCGCCGAGCCACCGTCGGCTGCCTCGCACTCGACTGCCACATGCTGGGCGTTCGCCATCCGCCCGCTGCCTCCCCACACGCGACTGCTGGTAGCCACCGCCACACAGACACGGGAGACTGATGGCTAGGGTTACCCCGAGATTTGGCGGTCATGGGGTTGGGGACACTGGTGAGGAGAACGATGACCTCAACGGAGTACCAGAGGTGGAGGTGGAGAAAAGGTGTACCAACCAGATCCGAATGCGGTGATCTCGGAGACGGTGCATCTGGCAGTGGTGACCTCGGGGATGGTGGATCCGGTGGCGACGGGCCCGGTGATGCTTAAAGGTAATAAAAAATCGACTTCATCTTTAAGACTTCTTAGTCAAAGAGAATGACCAAGTGGTATCTTTCTCTTCTACAAAGCGTAGGTATGAATTTCTGTCAAGACAACCAAGGGGTCGAATTGATGGTGGTCGGTGGAGAAGTAGAGAGAGTGAAGACTTCTCTGACCAAGAGGCATCGATTGATTAAATCAGTCGATAAGAAAAAGAGCACAGATGCTGCTGTCCCTCTTAAAATTCTTTCTCCGATTGCCTTGAGTGCACCTACTTAGCAATTTATCGTGGGTGTAGGCACGGCAAGTGAGCTAGGGCGGCTGTATTGAAACAGTTGACCCCTAAGATCAAGGTACTCTTCTATTATAACATCAAAACTGACTCAGTTGGCCTTTTTGAAGGCTTCATCAAGCGTCTTGAAAAAGGTAAACTGGAAGAGTTTTGTGTCTCTTGTGAAGAAAACTGCCACATCGGCAGAACCTCTGATCGAGAAGGAGATCGTCTCGATAATCAAAACTGGTTCTGACCATCAGGAGGGACAAGAAAAGGAAAGAACATCAACTCTTGCTATAGACCTTCGACCAGATCAAAAGGGCTCAAGACTCTCGACCGGACGCGGTCGAAGAGATCCTCATTCTCCTGCAACCAGATATGGTTGTGGGAAAGAAATCAAAGAAACTACTCTCTGGGAGGGTTTCTTCTAAATTCATACTGAAAGTAATGACTCAAAGGTATAAAAATGCAAGCATGTATACCGTAATGTACCTTTGTTTTCTTAACTGTTGATTCATTTATTGCGATTGTAGTTCGGCATCTTCATTGCTTAAGGATGATTTTACTGAGAAACCTCCTACGGCTCTGCCCGCCATCAAAAGTACGGTGGAGAAGATGGTTGAAGAAATGACCACTGCAGCAACAAAAGCTACGGCCAAAAATACAAATACTATGACCACTGAAGTGGTCATAGCAAAAGGTGCTAGAGAAGAAGAAAAAGAGGAAGAACAACCTAACTTGTTCTCCTCGTTTTTTAATTCTCCCTTTGTGGTAAAATCTTCCTTTGTGGTAAAATCTTCTTCTGGTCAAGCTCGGAACCAAGTTCCACACCCCACAGACAGCTAATGCTCCTACGATAAGAGAATATCGATCTCTCCAAGAAAGCAATGGCATCGTAAATCTCTTAACTTATGTAGTCGAATTCTGTCTTGACCACACAACCGGAATTTCAGATCTACCTTTAACCTTTACAGGTTTTGGCTAGATACAGAGGTCTTAGCTACTGCACTCAAGAACAAGAAGGCTGATGCACAGAGGTTAAAGGAAGAAAATGCTAATTTATCGATGAGCCTCATAAAAGCCAACTCCGCTGCCAGAACCTTGGAAGAGAAAATAAACAGTAAGCCTTGAAGCTTAAATCTATTTATCTATGCATCTTTCTAGCCTTTCTTTTATCTTTATTTTTTTAACAGAAAGAGAGATTGAATTGAGTAAGCTGCTCACTGAGGTCGAAGAAAAACTAAAGTAATCAGAGAGCTTACTCATTTTAGCAAAGATAAAGGTGAGAGGATAAAGTTGCTTGATACTCAACCATCATGTAAGAAAAACATTACCTGCGACCATTTTTTTGAAACTAGTCTTGTAGGACTCACAACTATGTGGTTTTAGAAAGACTTATGACCAAGGGGTAGTCATAATAAGATTTTCGACTACGTGGTCATAGAAGAGCTTACGACAAAGGGTAGTCACAATTAGACTTTCGACTACGTGATCGTAGAAGGACTTACGACCATATGGTTGTAGAAGAGCTTACGACTGTAACGAGTATTTCCTTAACCAACTTTAACTCTTTCACAGAGTCCATGGTCGAAAAGAAGCGTCTTTCTAAAGCAATGACTTGTAGTGAGGAAGAAACAAAGTCGATAAAAGCGAACCTTCAAGACTGTGGTATTCTTCTGAATAATCTACTCTGTGAGTTTGGAGCGGAAAAGATGATTCCCTCTTAGGAGACTACATCCGCTCACACGAGTACAATTGCACTACATGCCAAAACTTTGGAAAAACACTTTGCTACTCTAAAAGCTGATTGACGGAGTCAATCAGGGATGCAGTCAGGGACGCTGTGAGCTATGTGTTGGCAAAACTCAAGGCATACGACTGGAACTTGAACTTACATCCCATCGAGAATGACTTCACCTGCTCTTTGGAGGAGGCGTCTCGCCTAATCGAAGAAGTAAGACATTTGGATGAAAAGTGTCTGAAAAAATGGAACTTGGCTCTTCCTCTCCTCTAGAGTAGAGAAGTTTATAAATAGAAGTAATTCTATAAAAACTTACCTTTGGATGATGAATGAACTTCTTTCTTTCTCTGCATCTTGTCTTGTTGAGCAATTAGTACTCGTAAGACAAAAAACAAAAAATGAAAGAGAATTGAAATTGTGACTAAGAAATAAAGTTATTCTGATAACTGATGAGGACACGACCCCTATGGATACAACCATATTTGCTATGCTTGTTGTTCCAATTACAAGAGCTCCTACGCATCACTTAAATTATAAGGTGAGCTCGTTTCAAAAAGGTTTTACTTTGTGTGATAAAGAACGTATGATATTACATAATGAGAGTTTGTTGCGTTTGTTATTATGTACCGAGATTTATGATGAAGATCATGCAATACGTGAGGCTACACATATGCTAAAACCGAGGACGGTTTTCTATCAAGAAGGGGAGGATGATGTGACCACGCCACAAACACATACGACAATCGCGCCCAATATCAAGATTGAACTAAAGGTGAATTCGTTTCTTCAGCCTTCATATGTTACTGAGAATAGACCGCTACCTAATACAAGTGATTTAATTGTGCTTAGGAATTTGGAAAAGGATGAAGGAAAGGGACATGGAGTCCTGGACATGCATGGAAGGAATAATGGAGGTCACCACGTCACTTTGAGACCAAGTCAAGCACGAATTCGAGTTGGACACCTTTTGGAATCAGACTCGGACTGCTGCAATGGTGCAAGTTTAAACGGACGTAACTTTCTCATACGGACTCCGTTTGAGACGTTCTTGGACTTGATGGAAAGCTTATCAAGTCTACTTTCTAAAGGATTCAACCCCATCTTCAAATTCTATCCGAGACAGCCGCAATCATCAAAAGAGTCCGTGTTGGTCACGTACTAGAATCAGATTCGGACTGCTGCAATGGTGCAAGTTGAAACGAACGTAACTTTCTCATACGGACTCCGTTTGGGACGTTCTTGTACTTCATGGAAAGCTTATGAAGTCTACTTTCCAACGGATCCAACCTCATCTTCAAATTCCATCCGAGCCGGCTGCAATCATCAAAACAATCCACATTGGTTTTTGTGTCCGAGTCAAAAGGGTGCTGCGCCACCACCAATTGGGCCCATGGGCCTTGTAACCCTAGAGCATGCACTTTGGACACCCCTCCTGGTTGTTCTCCCTATAAAGGAGCCGCCGCCTCCGTTGCTAGGACTTGGATTTTGTTGAGTTTAGGTTTAGCTATTATGCAAACTTCTTTCTTGATTGTGTCGGACGACCACTGTCAAGACAGCCTTGAATCCCACCTTTTGATCTTCATATCAATATTTGCAATTTCAGATTGCTTGTTATCTTGTTCTTGCGTGTTCTTGGTTGCATGCAGGAATAGACCTTCGTGGTCAGGTCAACGCGTTCTTGCACGGTTGATAACAACTTGGAGTGTGGTTCAGCGATTGCTAAGGCGCAAGCGGCGTCGTTCGGTTGTAGTCGGATCGCAAGGTCGCCTCCGCCAAAATCGATAGTTATCATCCTATCGGAAGATCGGGACCCCATCGCCTCATCAAGTGGTATCGAGCTTCAGTTGACCGGTAGGAATTTCTTGTATCCTTAGTTAGTAGATTGATTTTTATTTCCCATAGTCCAGAAAAATTGCCCCACAAAAGAGTTAATTTCCGCTGTCCAAACCCGTTGTGCTTTTCAATCTGTTAGTTTTGGTTTGCTAAATTGAATTTGTGTCCGTTTTAGCTTTATCTAGTTGCTGGTCATATCTTTGTTCCAAGAAAATCCAAATAAAAAAATTCCCCACCCCAAACCCTAATTCCAATTTCGGCTGATCTGTCCTTTCTCTGCAGCCGCCACCAAAAACGCCATATCTTTTGATTCCGAGATTATTTTTGAGTGAGACCACCGCCATTAGATTCAAAAATTTATCATCCATCTATCTGTAAAATTTCACGTCATTCCAGCAAGGCAGTTAAGAGATATCTGCGGTGGAAGTTGACCCAAAATTCCAGATTGAATCTGCAACAGTCGGCACTTGTGAATTTTGTGCGAATTTTTAGGTCGGTTTCCAGACCTTGTCCCAACAACAAAAGTTGTAGAAAAAGCCGTCAGAAAACGGAGAAAAAAAGAATCATTGAAAAAAAGGCAACTGACAAAAAGTTACGGCCGAAATACCGACGCGCTGTCCAGTGGACAGAAATCTTCAGTTTCCAAGTTTTGGAACAATCCTTGTGTTCTTCAATTCCAGATTGCATTCGATCGAATTATCTTGTATTTACCACTCTCATACATTGCCATACACTTATTTTAGCCTTCTTCCATCTTTGGTTGATCAACAACATAGGCTAAGTGCTAGATACGAACTATAATTCAATTCTGTGCAATTTCTGAAATTAATTGATTGTTTTCCTTTGCTACAAAATGCATAGCCTATCCAAGCTCCACTTTTCTACAACCGAACAGGTCTCGCTGTACCTTGCAATCGCTATACTCATCACTTGAGTTAAATTATCACGAACCACCACCGGTTGCACCACCTGCTTTTGCATTGGTAAGAACTTGTAAGAGCTTGGTAAGAGTTCGAGAGATGTGTGACTTGCGAAGCTCCACCTCCTAGTAGTTTATAGGGACTTACATAATTCTAGTGTATTTCCTTGTTTTCTACTAACCATGACAGTTCAAGATCACGTTGTAGCAATTTTTGTGAGACCAACAACTTGTTGGATCGTATCAATAAGACCCTCACCACCATCAACAACAAATTGAGGGATCCAATGATCACGACCGTTGTCGACTTCGACAAAATCAACAAGGCACAGTAGGTTAACAAGAGAGGTATGTGATGATGATGCCAAGTTTACAATTCCGCCATTTGTTGGTAGATATGACCTGAAGCTTATCTTGCTTGGGAAATACAATTAGATGGAAATTTTGCATGCTATGATTTTCCGATGATGAAAGAGTTAGGGTGCTACTAGTGAATTCACCGATTTCGCTTTATTTTGGTGGAGGAAACAATGTAGACTACCACATGTACCTAAAACTTGGAATGTTTTGAAGCGAGTGATGAGATCTACATTTGTTCCTTCATATTATTCACGTGACTTGTTAAACAGATTGCAACGTTTAGAACAAGGTAGGAGAACGTAAGTGAATACTATGAAGAATTGAAAGCTCTTTTGTTGCGTTGTGGCTTAGAGGAACGTCTTTGAAGCTACAGAGAATAGATTCTTACGTGGCCTTAATAAAGAAATTCAGGACCTTCTCATTCACAAAGAATATAATTCTCTCCTCATTTGTTTATACTTGCATGTAATGTTGAGCGTCGATTGAGAAGAAATTGAGAGTGCTTGATGATAAGAAACATGAGAGCAAACCCATGTTTGTGCCTTTTACGTGACTAACAACTTGCGGCGATTGAGAACCATGTCAAAAAGGAGCATGAGTTGATTGAACCATCGATTCCATTCGTTGAGAACGAAGATGAGGAGATGGATGCACCTACATCATCCGAGGAGCCAAAAGGTAAAGATCATGGTGCTATCATCACTCACGGTGAGTATGCTTGTGAAGAACAACAATTATGCACCGTTCATGCTATTTTAGAGCAAAACTTAGTGGAAAACAATTCGACATGCCCATATTTCAAGTAGAGAATTCACACTGCATTGATTTGAGTGTTGAGAATACGTTGAGTGCACCTTGTCAAAAATAATTGAATTGTCTACTGTTTTGAGTGATTCATGTGATGAATTAATCACATACAATGATCATGTGGCTTTGGTTAGACATAAAGAAGTTTTAACTAGAATTTCTCCTGCCAATTCATTGTGTTACATCATGTTGGATCTTCCTATGAAATTGTCACATGCTTTGGAGAAAGTTTCTGAACTTACATGTTCAAAATTCTTGTTTAGTGCCTACACCCCTGGGTATAAGTTTAATTTGATTGGAGATTATGGTGTAGGAAATCAATTTCTTGTATATCGAATATGCATAACTTGTGACCACATGGATGAATTGCAGCTTGTTGTTTTGAACAACAACTCTTGTATGCTCAATCTTGTTCATTATGAAAGAAAAATAAATTTTAGTGATCATTCAATGCCTATGTGTTCTTCTCTTATTGAACCATCTAACATTGGCAATCTGAATAATGAAATTGATGTATGGAAGAACTCGCAAATATTTTCACCCTTACTAGATGAATTTGCTATTGCTCAATTGAAATCTGATTATATGGATAAACTTTGTCTGATTCCAAAAGTTGTAGCTTTGCCTATATGTGCAACCACAACAAGTTTACAACTTCAAGGATTTGAATTGCATAAATGCTTCACTTACATTTGCAAAACAAGTTGCGATAATTACTGTGTGAGAAATTTTGATTTGTTCATTAACATATATGATTACTTTTGGGTTAATAATACAATGAGCTTTTATGATTGCTGCTGTGTTATAACATTAATTGTGCAACAACGAAGAACTGTTAAAACAGATGACATATACATATACCATGCATACACCTTGGCTTCTTTGTTACCATACTTTCAGTTTATCAAAAGCCGAGGACGGCTTTGTTTTCAAGAAGGGAGGATGATGAGGACACGACCCCTATGGATACAACCATATTTGCTATGCTTGTTGTTCCAATTACAAGAGCTCCTACGCATCACTTAAATTATAAGGTGAGCTCGTTTCAAAAAGGTTTTACTTTGTGTGATAAAGAACGTATGATATTACATAATGAGAGTTTGTTGCGTTTGTTATTATGTACCGAGATTTATGATGAAGATCATGCAATACGTGAGGCTACACATATGCTAAAACCGAGGACGGTTTTCTATCAAGAAGGGAGGATGATGTGACCACGCCACAAACACATACGACAATCGCGCCAATATCAAGATTGAACTAAAGGTGAATTCGTTTCTTCAGCCTTCATATGTTCTTGAGAATAGACCGCTACCTAATACAAGTGATTTAATTGTGCTTAGGAATTTGGAAAAGGATGAAGGAAAGGGACATGGAGTCCTGGACATGCATGGAAGGAATAATGGAGGTCACCACGTCACTTTGAGACCAAGTCAAGCACGAATTCGAGTTGGACACCTTTTGGAATCAGACTCGGACTGCTGCAATGGTGCAAGTTTAAACGGACGTAACTTTCTCATACGGACTCCGTTTGAGACGTTCTTGGACTTGATGGAAAGCTTATCAAGTCTACTTTCTAAAGGATTCAACCCCATCTTCAAATTCTATCCGAGACAGCCGCAATCATCAAAAGAGTCCGTGTTGGTCACGTACTAGAATCAGATTCGGACTGCTGCAATGGTGCAAGTTGAAACGAACGTAACTTTCTCATACGGACTCCGTTTGGGACGTTCTTGTACTTCATGGAAAGCTTATGAAGTCTACTTTCCAACGGATCCAACCTCATCTTCAAATTCCATCCGAGCCGGCTGCAATCATCAAAACAATCCACATTGGTTTTTGTGTCCGAGTCAAAAGGGTGCTGCGCCACCACCAATTGGGCCCATGGGCCTTGTAACCCTAGAGCATGCACTTTGGACACCCCTCCTGGTTGTTCTCCTATAAAGGAGCCGCGCCTCCGTTGCTAGGACTTGGATTTTGTTGAGTTTAGGTTTAGCTATTATGCAAACTTCTGTTCTTGATTGTGTCGGACGACCACTGTCAAGACAGCCTTCGAATCCCACCTTTTGATCTTCATATCAATATTTGCAATTTCAGATTGCTTGTTATCTTGTTCTTGCGTGTTCTTCGGTTGCATGCAGGAATAGACCTTCGTGGTCAGGTCAACCGCGTTCTTGGCACGGTTGATAACAACTTGGAGTGTAGTTCAGCGATTGCTAAGGCGCAAGCGACGTCGTTCGGTTGTAGTCGGATCGCAAGGGTCGCCTCCGCCAAAATCGATAGTTATCATCCTATCAGAAGATCGGGACCCCATCGTCTCATCAATAACTCTATCCTAGCCCCCGATTATTACCTTGTTCATGCGAAAAAACAAAGCAAATAGTATAGAGTGAAGTATGCAGAGAGCAGAGTAATGTATTCGACAATCGTCGTCAAATTCGATTGTCACGTACTGGCAGCAAAAGTGAGAAACTAAAACTGTCAGTTCACCGCCATCTTCGTTCTGCTTACTGTCAGTTCGTTGACCCTGATGATATAGCTTTGGAAGGCACTAAAACTATTGGTAGAGATGAAGATGAAATTGGAAGTTCAGGTGAATCTAGCTCCAAAGAAAGCACCTATCAACCCAGAAGTGGCCTATCTCACCACACACTGAAAGGACTCCCTGTTGGTCGGCTACAGCGTGCGGTGAGATCAATTGGTTTTCTTATCAGATAACAGAACAGGGGCTTATCAGTATAGCCCACTCGCACGTCCGCCCATGTAAATATACAAACCACATACGTTACATGAATGAGGATAGACGGTGAGGATTGAGAAAGATGCATACAAAAGGAAGAGAATATCATCACCTGTTTGGTTGCTTGGGGAGAATTTTGTTTTGTCAGTTTTGCTATTGCATATGCGACTGAAATTTTTTTATGTTTCAGTCATCTGAAATTGCACTCTCAATGAACTAAAATTGCAGCCCCCCCTCCAAAAAAAATAGCTGCAACTTTAGGTGATTCAGAGTGCAACTTCAGGTGACCTGAAATTGCACTCTCAATCAACTAAAATTGCAGCCCCCTCCAAAAAAAACATGTGCAACTTCAGGTGATTCAAAGTGCAATTTTGGGTGACTGAAAGATAAAAAAATTTCAGTCACCTGTGCAATAGTCTATCCCTTGTTGATTGATGACTGGGAAACTTTTCAGGTCTTTTTGTTGTAAAAAAGGGGCGAAGTTTTGATTCTTCAATTTATTCTTGAAATATTACAGCCTTGCATACTCCGGTGATTTAATTCTTTTTTTTTGTGTAACCTCACCGGAACCAGTTCTTGTAAAAAGCAGTCGTTGATAAAATGCGGTCTCTCTTTGCCTTTAGTTTCTTCAATTGTTCTTTGGCAACTAGATGATAACGAAGCTTTTCCCTCACATTTTGGTCTATTGGTCCTATGTATGGATGCGGTCCTCCTCGGAGAGGCCGCCGTGCCGGAGGCCATGCCTCTTAAAAAGAGGCTATGACTTCTTCTTCAGACTTATATTTATGTGTAGAAAAATCAAAATATAATATAATTACTTATCTTTTGAAGTTGTTTTATAACTTTTCTTGTTTTCGTCCCGCTCCAAAGATAAGTCAGGGATTACGGATGTATCACGTACTTCATTCCTCTCACTCTTGTCTTGTACACATATCTCTCTCACACTTTTTACATCACTCACCTTTTTTTTCTTCTAAAAATCACTTATTTAATTCGCTATTAATTATTTTTAGCTAAAAGTTATGAGCTATAACTAAAAACATCAATAAAAAATCAATGCAATCGCCCTATAGCTAGGACTAGCAGCGTAAGCGAGGCGGCACGCCGCGCTAGCTACCGTGTGGACCGAAGTAAAAGAGACGATAATTTACGGGGAGTCTTTTAAAAAAATCGAGGACACGTGTAATTTTGAAAAAACCAAAGGGCTTTTTGCAAATATTGAAGACCTGTATGTAACTAAATGAGGACTCGTATGTAATTTTGGAAAACAACGGCAACAAAGGATACACAATTTCGGTGAAGTGGAGGGGGTTTTCGGAAAAAACCTGACAGGGACCTTTTTGCGACAACCAAGGACCTCTACGTGATTTCAGAAAACTCAGGGGGTTTTTCGCATAAAACGTGATGTGGCACGGGCCAGCGGCTGGGAACTCCCCCGTATGTAAGATAGTGACTAGCTACATAAGCGCGGCGTCACGCCGCGCTAGTCACCGTGTGGACCGAAGTAAAAGAGACGATAATTCGTGAGACGTTTCTTTAAAAAAATCGAGGATGCAGGTGTAATTTCAGAAAAACCAAAGGGTTTTTTCGTAAAAAATCAAGGACCTGCAAGGACCTGTACGTAACTAAACAAAGACCTATACATAATTTTGGAAACCGTGGGTTGCTATCGGTGAAGTGGAGGGTGCTTTCCGCAAAAAAACCTGGCAGGGACTTGTTTGCGAGAAGTAGGGACCTGTTTGCGAGAATGGAGGACCTCTACGTGATTTCGTAAGACACAGGGGCTTTCTCGCAAAAAAAGTGACGTGGCATTGCTCCCCGACCGGGAAGTCCCCCAACTTTAATATACAATAGATGATGCCTCCTACTCATTGCAATGTCCCGCAGATTGTTTGCAGTTGCGTGTTTTAAATACACCACCTTTAGAGTTTACTAAATCATTTCACGGCGACCGCACGTAGGTGCACGTACCGCTAATATACCCATCCGTTCAAATCGCCCGTGTAGTTTTGACTGAATTTGTATATGAGATACTGAGACGTTGCTTAGGCTCTGGCTAAGCCAAAATGAAATAAACGCGTTGATTTTTTTTACGAGTTTGCTAGTGCACAGTTGCCTGGAATTTTTTTTTGTCTTCAGTCGATTTTGTCATCCGTCCGATGTCTTCTTGAGATCTTCGCTTAAACGGGCCCGTCACCCGTTACCGTTTTGGATTTTTTGTTTTCGCCCATCTCCCGTACGAATTTTTTTGTTTTCATTGTTCCACGTGCCTCTCCTTATCGCTTAGAGAGAGAGAGAGCGCAGAGGATTCAAGAGAGAGCGGAGGATTCGAGAGAGAGCCTTTTTGGGTCACCACCTCTTCGTCTCCGGTGCTTGGTCTCTGGTTCCGCCCGTCTCCCGTACGAACCAGCTGCCTCCTCGTGTCCAAGTAGAGGGGAGAGTGAGGTGTAGAGCGGAGACCTCAATAGGGAGAGAGAGTGGCCAGGTGATTCGGTCGGCGATTGCGACGACGAGCTACGAAATTTTTGCAGGCAAGCGGAGAGTGCTCGGTGATGTTCTGTTTGAGTTTGCTAGTCAGATTTGGTTATACTCGAGGCCAGCGGCATCAACAGAGTTTATAGCGATTTGAGGTACGGTTTTTGGGCTATATTTGAGTTTCCCCCTCTATTGATTGCTGTGATTTTGATTCTATCAGGGCGAGATCTAGTTGATTTGTGAAATCGTGTAGTTATTTGAGTGGCGGATTTCAATTTTTAGAGGAATGTGAGTCTTGAAGTGCTATTCATGTCCTGCTCCTTCTTGCCTCTACTCTTCCATGGCGAGATGAAGGGATGGTGCTGGGGCTTGTCGGAGGCAGCGGCGGGGCTGGTGGTTGGTGTTGCTGTACTTTAGAGTAGGTTGGCATCTCACACTGGTAGATACCCTTTGTGATGAAAATCATTGATTGATTTGTTGGCCGTGATGGATAGGTTTACTTGAACTTATGCCTGAGCTGGAATCCTGATGGTACCTGTGTAAACTTTTAGGAAGTCTTCTTTTAATAGCATATATTACCAAGAGATTTGGACTATGTTCTATGAGATTGGATGCAGATGATGTGTTTAATGTCAAAATTAGACCAGCATATTTTTGTAGGCGTGGTTTTACTTTTGGTTCTATTTGTGTTGAGTTATCTAACTGATGAAGTTTATTTTCCCTTATTGTTAGCTGCGTTCAAAAGGATAAGTTTGATGAGACAATTTGTTTTAAATGTTAGGATAGACGCGGCCACACAAGCTGTTGAGGACCTGAAGAAGGAATGGAGCCAAATGGCTATGCAACTTGAGGAGTGTATTGCTACAATCAGATTGTGTGGGGAGTTGGGGAAAGGGACTTCACCTATAGGGGAGCATACAGAGGGGAGCCAAACGTTCAAACTGCTTAAGTCGTTTCAGTTTAAGTGTTGGAAATTTTCTGACTTTTATTTATCAGCCTTTAAGGAAGGAGGTTTATTATCCATTAT
Source organism: Dendrocalamus sinicus (assembly GCA_036346575.1). Lineage (NCBI taxonomy): Eukaryota > Viridiplantae > Streptophyta > Magnoliopsida > Poales > Poaceae > Dendrocalamus > Dendrocalamus sinicus. The sequence goes on from CM070648.1 coordinate 12,132,182, forward strand.
AATTGCTAGTTCCTAAGGTCAGTTCACAGTTCTGTATGGTATGCCCCACTGATTAAGAACTACATTGCAACAATGATGTCAACTACATAAAACACTCTGTAACTCAGAAGTTGCATTTTAGCACTGTACCATGCTTCTAAACCATGTACAACTCTTGTTGTTTAACTTTTGTAAGTTGTAGCCATGCACAGCTCTTGTTATTTTACTTTTGTTGCCACCCATGTCGAGTTAGTAACTATATCTCTTGTTAGATGTGTTTATGTTTTCTTGATCAAAGTTAATAGTCTTTCTCTAGGTAGGTTAAGTTGTTTGAGTTATTTGGTCTCAATTTTTGTAAAGAAATCAGATTATTTTAAAATTTTATCTCTATAAAGGATCTTTGTTTTGTATTTCTGTGATGATATACCTATTCTTCTATCTCCATTTGTGTGAAACTTGGTCAGAATAATCCATTTGACATTCATAGGTAGGAATCTAAAGATTTTGAAATAATTTGTAGACCATATGTATGAATGTTGCAGCTGTAATTGATATGCAATTTTATAGTAACGAAACTGCAAGTTTTATAAAATTTTCCATGTATGAGAGTATACCTTATACTCTTGTTTTGTATCTACATGTGTGGAAACACAAAATGTTCCTATGAATTTTTTCTTTTGACCAAGGTTCTTGTGAAAAATATTGCTATCATTCATGCTGACGTTCATGCTTTCAACTCTTTCAAATTGTGCTGGTTCACCATATTTAACCACCATGCTGCTTTGCTTCATTTTGAATTTTGCAAATTAGGTAATGATATAAAACAACTCAGGTTATCTTAAATTTTGTGTTTGCATGATGCAAAATGAATCGTATGTAGTATGTTTCAAATATTTTTTTATCCCTTGTGTATGCAAAATTTGGATTCATTATTTTTTGAGATCAATGATTGCAACATTTTAGTTGTAAGTTGACCTTTTGGAAATGTCATTTTAACAATTACTTTGAGTTAACCTTCCTATAAATCATGTTAGTTTATAACTTGCATAACATTTGAATTAAAATTTCAGTTTAATGTAATGTGCAATTTTAGTACATTGTTAGTGCAATTATATTTCTGCCTTTTTTACTATGCTATTTTTTAGATTAGTCCCAAGTGTTGTCCATTTATTAAGCATTCATGACTTTATTTATTCAATGTCATTTTTCTGTATTCATACTCACACAAGATTATCTACATATTTATCTTTAGTTGTTATAAATGTTGAAAGCCCGTTTGATGTGATAGTGATAGTGTAGTGTGAGTTGTTAACTTTTTTCTGTAAATGATACTTTTTAATTCTTGTAATGCAACCCACAAAACTGAATTGAGTTGCTGAACTATGCTTGTTTTTGTACTTTCTTACTACTAGTTCTATGATGAACTGCCCATTTTTTTCTTATAATGAACTAGTTCACTAAGTACCCAACATTTGTTGAGTGAACATATATATATATATATATATATATATATATATATATATATATATATATATATATATATATATATATATATATATATATATATATATATATATATATATATATATATATATATATATATATATAAATAACATGCCATACAAAAAGTTGCACAGTTAGTTAAATTTGCAAAGCTAGATAATATGTGGTTTTAGTATAAATTTCTGTAAATTAATCATATTGTCTTTTGTCTAGCTTAGAATGATCATATTTTCTTTTTAAAAAAATTGCAGAGCCAGTTCACCTAGCCTAAGAAGTTATGTTTCCTAGCTTTGAATAATTCGACATATATATCTTTTGTAAGGGTACATCTTGTCAAACAATTTATTTTTGTCCGCATAGAATATCCTTTTGTATTTGTCTTTTGTAGGGTTCACCTAGCCTAAGACTTTATCTTTGTCTAGCTTAGAATGACACTTTTGTATCTATCTTTTGTTTCTGATTGATTTATGTCATCACCAAGCCTAAGTTTTCTTAAACGAAGGTTCTGAAGGGAAGCTGTACATCACTAGTTAATATCACACTCAGTTTTTTGTAATTGTTAATCTAAGGAGTTTGTATAAGAATACCTAATTCTTTGTAAGTACAAATTGCTTACATAGGAATCTCAGACTTATATCTGAATTATTGCTAGCTATCATTGTTTCTGAACTTTAGGTAGCTAGCTAGTTTGAATGCGAAGGTGTGGATTGCTATACCTTGCTGTGGTATTTGCTTTGTTCAGATATGTATGAATTTGACATTTTTCTGACTTGATGAAATTTGGCATTTTCTGACATGATTAAATTTAGAATTTACCATGTCATATAGTACCTAGAATGGTGTTATAAGCATAAAACTTGTTATGTAGTAACCAATTAGCAATTTCAAGATGCAATTCGCTCATTATCAACAGAGATTTTGGAAACATGGGCTTGCCGTCAACGTAGCCCAAGGACATACAAAACATCACAAGGAGCCCAGCTTGCTTAACGGTTTAAAATTGAAAAACCACAGGCCCGTTAAGAACCAAACTAAGACACAATATAAAAGCAACAACAAGCTGTTGGATGTGCATCTAAGGGACAAAAAAAAGCGACTGAAACATTAGAAATTTTCAGGCGTCTGTGGTATAGTCAGCCCCTTTTTTCTAATATATTCTTTTTGGCTTTTTTTCTTTTGTATTGTTGTGGAGATATAACAATATTTATTATTTTATTCTTTAACTGCAAGACTTAGAAAAAACTAATAGCTATTACCGTACAATTTAAACCAAATGCCTTCAGCTTAAGCCAAAATGGGGCCTTAGCTGAACGGTCAAAGTTCCAACATTGTTTTTTTTTGGCGGAAGGTTGGAACTGGTACTTCCAAAGTTACTACGGAAAAGTCCATGAAAAGAGTCTTGAGTCTTAAGAGTGTGGAAATCTTTCTCGATTCATACCGGAATTAAACTATGCCTGTTTGATATAGCTGGGACTTATGATTTATAGCTGAGACTTATGACTTATGGTTGTAAATTTTGAATTTTATCTGTTCGTGTGAGAGAATACAGATAGAGATAATTGCGTTCAGTTTTAGCCGATATAAATGAAGTCAGTATAATATGTACTATAATAAACTATTAGATCCCATCTTAAAAAGACATTTTATTAAAAATTGGTTACTGTAGTGAAGCTGAAACAGTAAAAGCCGTTTTACCGAACAGGCCCTGTTACCATAAAATTCCTATAAAATTCGGGCGTTCGACACATCCACTGTACACACGGCCCGAACGTAGCGGTTTCCCGGAGCCCAGAAACTAGCCCGCGTACAAGGTGCGCCGGCCCGGGGGTTCCCGAGCTTCGGCGCTCGGCGCAAGCGGCCGTGCCGCAGCGGCGCAGGGCAAACAAAAAACAAATTGGAGGAATTGTTGACCGCAACGACGCAGTTCCTTGCACAATGTCGGAGTTATGTAGGCTTGAGTCCGCGTCGACCAACCGAGATGCCAAATGAAAAAAAAAAAAGCAAAATAACAATCTTCCATTTAATTTCAATCCGAAATTACGCAATACAACAGATACTACATGACTGGAGGACGTCTGGACACAAATCCTTCCGCCGCCACACGCGACACGCTACGGGTATCGAATGGTGGCCACTCGTTTGATTATACGGAGAACCCAACGCACGGCGCCGTCGTCGGCTCGGCGCGGCGCGGCCCATGCTTTATTCCGCTAACCAGGCGCGCATCACAGGATAGCGCAGGTGGAAAACCCCTTCCCGGCGCCGGGGGCCTTCTCGCCGGCGGCGGAGTCCGTGGCCTTCTCGCCGGCGGCGGAGACGCCCGGCCAGTCGCGGCAGGCGCAGTGCTGGCCCTCGGGGATCTGCCGGTGCACCGACGCCACGTGGCGCCCGCACCCCGCCCACGTTGACTTGCCGCACGTGCCGCACTTCACCTGGTAACACATACTTGATCCTAGCTTCCCTCCTCTCTTCCCTCCCCGACGGACGGCAGCTATGCTACTCCACTCGTGATCCTCGTTGTGATGGTGAGTATGGCCGTAGCTAGCGGGAAGATGATAGGGACTATTTATAGACGCTCGGCCGATATTTTTTCTCCTTTGCTTGGCCCATTTTAATTTGACAGCTCTGTTCTTATGTCTTGAGAGGAATTAATCCTGTGAAAACAAGGCTGGATCCGGACATCGGTGTGGCGGGCTGGCCTATGCTAAGACGCGCGTTGGAGTATTTGGAGATAGGAAAATATGTACTTTGGTCTCTAAGGAAGGATGGTTGTCTGCTTAACCCACCGAACTATGAAATCAAGTATTGTACCTCTGAAATATGCAAAACGGTTTAAATACAGGTCTGAGGTGGTTTTAGCACTGGAGTATACGGCGTAACCGACTACATGGCAATGTGACAGCAAATTAAATATATAAAAAAGTTTACACTGTGAGGCCCACATGTCAATGCCTTCTCACTCTTCTGTTGGAATACGGGTAAAATACATTAGCTCATATTAAAATTTTGTATCGTGTAAACTAGAAAGCCATACGAGTAAAAGATCGTAGATCATTACCATTAGACGCGCGTGTAGCAAAAGCAAAGTTGAAATAGCCAGTTCAATGTAGCGTGCATCGATGTAGTGGAAGTAATTGATCATTTTCTTGCCAACCATCTCCTCCTCGCAATCGTTCCGATCAGCACTGTAATCGCAACAGTGCATCTACCGAAATCCACACGTTCAGGGATGGAACGTAGTGCGTCGGTGTGCTAGCACTAGCGCGCACAGCATGTGTTTTGAGAGGTGGCGGTTAGGGTTTTAATGGGTGTGTCTCGGGACGCCTCCCTCAGCCTCACGTCTCTCTTAATATATAGTTTCTAATCGAATCCTTATCCAATACGATTAGACCTCGTATCCAACTTGGAGAGCCCCTGATCAAATCCTATTTCAATATGAGTAGAGATTGTATCTCATTCAGAGAGCCTCCGACCGGATCCTTATCCAATACGAGTAGATATCGTATTCCACTCGGAGCCTACCATCCGGTCCCTTATCGTTCCAACGTGTTAAGTGTGTGACGCTAGAGGTTCATGTATATTCGCTTGTAGTCCGAAAACTTCTTTTCAATCCATAAGTTGGTAGCGGTCTCTAGCAAAGTATAGTGACTCCCAATTATGCATAAAGATCATATCGAATGAACCTATTTAATGCTTATGCACTGATTCCTTTGCTTCATGATACCAGATCGAACTCAAGGCGAGAAGAGTACTATTCTTTGATAACTCGATCCTTCCCTCGAACCTGTAGTGGATTACTTAGTTTGTGATTGACTCCTCAACCATATTCCGTGCACTTTCTTAATCCAACTACATCGGGGAGCCTAGAGATATCTCTCCCATTATATATGAGGAGCAAATTTCATTATGATCATTCATATTCCTCTGTATATTTTATAGTAAACTCAAAAACTACCTCTATGATCATTCAGTTACAGAGTAGTGTTTGGCAACTCCTAAGTAAACTATTATATATGTAAAGAACTATGATGATCTCAGACCTAAGGATTTATGAGACCAACTAACGACACTTAAAAATATACCACTCTTGTAGTGTCTCATGATAGGTCAATCAAACACCACGTTTTCTAACATGTGTTAACATTATTGATTTGATATTCTCATATCCATTATACGTGAAACATGAGCATCAATAAATAATGTACTGATTTATAAATCATAATTGTCTTACGTAATGATATAAGATCATGGATATTTAGAATAACATTAAACATGAATAAAGAGTTTCACGAATAAGTCATATACTTGTTGATCAATACAAAAAAATATTTATTCAAGAGACAAAAATAACATATTATTCAAAATATCATAAATATAGAAATAATAGGATCATCTCCATGATTATCTCCTTCCTCTTGTCTCTGCCATGTCTCTATCACTGGTCACTCCTCTCCACCCCAACACTTCCCTCCATGGACCTCTGCCCTCCATGGTGACGAAGCTAAGCTCGGCCTGCAGGTGCAACACCATGTGGTGATGGTGTCTCAACTTCGTGCCAGTGCCATGGTGGCCTCGATGCTGCTCCTAGAAACGAGGAGAGGGGGTGCCCATGGTGAGGCCCATTGCGATAGCATCCCGACTCATCTAGCACATAGGGACAGTGTGAGGGAGGTTGGTGCATCTCACCGATGTCCTTTAGACATGACTGCTCTCCATCAAATTGAGTCCAAAACAGCCCATGCTCACATCCTAAAACTCCATTGCCATTGTCATCCGAGCGCTAACCATCGTCCCTGAGCTCTACCTCTCAACCTGGTGATCTTTCTCAACATTTGTCCACGTCACATCGTGTTTTACCCTTTGATGAACTCATATTCCAAATTAATTTGACTTCCGTTCATGTAGTGCGATGTATCGACCATTTTTTTGTTTTCCCCATCCAGTCATCTTCATCGCCACCTTTCATTGTCTTTGGTGAGATTCATTTCAATATCTTTGCACCAATGAGTCCCCTCTCTGTCGCCTACATTTCAACACATGTGGTTCTTCCTCGTGCCCACTAGTACCACTGCCACCGCCACCCAAACATCTGTCGTCACCCCTAATTGCCATAGGCATGTCTACGGTCCATCTATCCCTGACTTGCCACAACCATGAGCTTCGCCTCGTTGTTGTTGTCCCATTTTGCCACTCCCCAAGACCTAGTTGCCATCTCCCCGCCGTTGGCCGTGTTGCCCAATGCTACCACCACAACCTTGCCTCATGTTTAGCTAGAGGAGAGAGATCGAGAGGAGGAAGAAGGCCCTGTAGCCTCATTGCCGAGTCTACCCAAGTGAATGCTGAGTCTGACTGGGCCGCTCTAAAGTCGACCAAGTTAGACCCGAACCTTGGTCGAGTCAAACCACCTCCATTACCATGTCACTGCCACGTCATACTTCACGGTGACAAAACTAACTTCAACGACACCTTAGAGGGTATTTTAAACGGTTTTTATAGTTTAGGGGGCACAATACTTGATTTTACGCTAAGGGGGGTAAGTGGATGGAGAACAATACTTGAGGAGCCAAAATAGACTTTTTCCTTGGAGATAAGTTGCCAAAAGCTTGTGATATTTTTGATAAGAATTACAAAAAGAAAAGGAATAGATAAGCCCCTATCAAGAAATGAACTAGCGCTAAAAGATGAACTGTTCACATAAATTGCATTGTAGCTTTTTTCCTTTAAATTTGGTCCTCCGACATCTATTTTTACAAATCTAGCTCCCTTTTTGGACCTGCTGAGCTAGGAGAGCTCGGCAGATGCCTACCACGCTAGCCGATTAGTGTGAGCTTTAATTAGTACCAATCATATTTTATTCGTGCTAATCGTGTGCTTTAATTAGTGCTAAACAATTCTTGTCGAGCTCCCCTAACTATGCTACCGTAGAGCATTAAATGCTCGACAACACCTATTGTCGAGCTCCCCTAACTCGGTAGGTCTAAGGAGGACGCTGGATTTACAAAAACAGATGCTCGTGAACTAATTTTTTTTTTTAAAAAAAGTGACTACAATGCCAATTATATAAACAGTTCCAGAGGATTGCAAATGCGGAGGGAACTTCCTTGGGCAAAATGTAATATATGTTGAACTATGCTTCGTGTTCGGAAAATTGGATATACAGGCAAAGCCATAGAGGATCCAGCCTGACCAGCCAAGCAACTCATTGCTTACTTTACCTCACGCGTACAGTTTCAGGCTGTCGGGGAGCATTGAATTCTCGCTCCAAATTCAAACCTTTGAAACGATCAGCTTTGTTTTGTGTAGATCCGTTGACCGCAGCAACAGCGGCCCCCCCTTTTTTTTTTAATGTTCAGTGTCCTTTTAGATCTTTTACTAAGAGCAAGTACAATAGTATAGCCAACTAATGGCTATAACACTTGTCCATTTCATCTATAGCCTTTAAAAAAATAGTTCATACAATAAGGTAGCTATTACAATAACTATTTGGCCCCACGTGTAAGAGAGTGAAATGCATATTTTTACGTACTATAGCTAGCTGTAATTTAGTAGCCAGCTTCCTTCTCTCTCTTCCTTTCTCTCTCTGCCACATAAAATTTGGTTGATATTATATTTGCTATAGTCTGCTGACTAAGCCTTATTGTACCTGCTCTAATGGTGGTAGCTTTCAAATCCATTGAAAGTGGAGTCAAAGGCAAAGTTCTGAAACCTGTCCAATGGCCTCATCTCGTAGACTGCTGGTATCCGTCAAAGCTCGTGCTTTGATCTAGATTGCACATACTTTTCCGTGTCAACTGTATACCCTGTTCGGAGCATGCGAATTATGTATAGCGCTTTTTAGAAACTTCCGCGAAATCCCTACGTCGTTAATATGCCTATGTAAGCCCAGCAGGTCTGTTTCGGGAATACAAGGCTCAGAATGGGATATATATAGTGACATAGGTACCCCTGAGAGGAGAACTCATGTATAAGGGTATAACTGTAAAGAAACCCCCATGTGGAGGGAATATAAGACATAGGCCATGAGGAAAGGGGCCTAAGCCATTCATTTTACTCAACTCCCCACTACTACTCTATCTCTGTTTGGTCTGTAACCACAACAGTTGGCGCCGTCCGTGGGGAGGACAAGAGCAAGCCTCCAGATTTGAAGGAGGATGGCACCAAAGAAAGCTTCACCGGCGGCGGCGAAGAAGAAGAAGAAGGCGGAGGCGGCGAAGTCTCGCGTCAACACAAGGGCTTCGGCTTTAACAGCCGCAGGTATGAGCAGTGGTGTAGGTGCGACCGAGGACCCCGCCACTGGCGCGACGACCAACCGCGCCATCGACGCGACGACCAATCCTGCCATCGACGCGACGACCAACCCCGCCATCGACGCGACGACCAACACCGCCATCGACGCGATGACCGATCCCACCAGCACTGCTCCGACGGCCAACCCCGGCGATGGCAACGCAGGCGCACCCGTTTTTCCACCCAGCGCAGAAACGGTGAATGACCCCAGCAGCGACGTGAACCTCGCCACCGGCCTCGGGCCCTCCGACAACGCGCGCGCGCACTGGCGCGCGGCAGCCGTGGTCACCACCATGCCGGTGGCACCACCAAGCGCACCGATGGCCCCGCCACGCCGCGGTAGAGACGACCTGCTGGCGGCCTCGGCGCGTTTCGGCGGGAGCTAACGGACCTCCGCGAGCCGTCCGGACATGCAGAGGCTCGAGCCAACACGCCCCTCGGCGGTGGCATCCGAACCCGCCCGGAAAGGGCGGAGAGCCGTGACGCCCCACGTCTAGCCGCGCCCCACTACGCGCGTGGGCCGAAGTCCCGCTTTCGGGCCTCAGCAGGCGCCATGGCCTAAAGATTTCAAGTTCCCGAGCGTCATCGAGGCCTACAAAGGCGACTCCGACCCGCGAGAGTTCGTGCGCGTGTACGAGACCGCCATCGGCGGCCGCGAGACGACACCACGAAGGCAAAGGGCTCCCCTCGCGTTACAAGGGGTGGCGCTGTCCTGGTTCTTCACCATTGAACCACAGTCCATCTACGCGTGGGAACAGGTTCGCAACCGACTCTACAACAACTTCCAGGGAAACTACGTCGAGCGTGTTGATGCGGACCAGCTCTTCGCAATCAAGCAAAAACCTGAGGAGAGGCTCCGGGACTACATCAAGCGCTTCGCGAAAGTGCGCTGCCAAGTTAAGGACGTCAACGAAACAACGGTCATCAACGCGGCAATACAAGGCCTCCGACCGGGGCCAATGGCCGAGTACAACGCGCGCAAGCCCATTAAGACGGTCGGGAAACTCTTCGACAAGATGAAAGAGTATGCCAGAGCGGAGGAGGACGCGCGAAGGTGACACGGGATGACTCCGACTCCAACAAGGCGGAAGGCTCGGTCAAGAGCGAAGACTCGCCGAAACAGGGCTCTTCGAAAGGTAAGCGTAAGCAAGAGCACCGGCGGGCGCCCGAACGCAAGGACCCCAACACAATGACCACCAGCGACAGCCCAAGCGCGACCAGCGCAAGTCCAGGAAATCCCGTAACGTTTTCGACATCGAAGGCGGCTCCGAAGACAACGCCTCCGCAGGTCGCGGAGGCAGGGGGCGCCGAGGCCGAGGACGGGGACGTGGCCGAGGTCGAGACGACCGGACCCGCGAAGAGTACGGCGACCAGCACCACGGGCAGTGGTGCGAAATCCACGGCCGGGGCAACCACGACACGCGTGCTTGTGCCACCATCGCAACGCTATGGCAGAGCGTTGCTAGGGACAAAAACCCGGATGCACGCGCGCCCGTTGTGGCTCACGTCCAACACCCCCAGGACCAAGGAGCACAGCCCCACGAAGGCTTCCTGCGAATCCAGGCGCATGTACAACAACCTCGGGAAGGCCTCCTACGATTTACAAGCCCCGAGGAGCCCAGCCGAGATTATCAACGTCATCTCCGAGGCTCCTCACGGAGTTCGCCTCGGCAAGACAACGGAAGGCTTACGCGCGAGGCTGCACCACGTCGCGGCATACCGGCGCGCGCCGCGAATGGGCGCAACATGAAGTCACATTCACGCCGCCGACGCCGAGGGCGTGAGTTCCCCACCAAGACCCTTTGGTCGTCCGGGCCCTTGTAGCCGGTGCGGCGTCCGCGCGTCTAGTCGATGGAGGAAGCTCGCAAACATCCTCTTCGCTGCGGCCTTCGACCAAATGGGGATCCTCGAGTCGATTGGGCCCTTCGGCATCCCGCCGCAAGGATTTGGAGGCGACCTTTGCGCGCCTTAGGCGGATATGCCTCCAAGCTTCCTTTGGCCAAACGACAACGTCGAGCGCGGGCGCCATCTTCGACGTGGTCGACATTGTATACCCTACAATGCCATAATAGGGTGGCCGCTCCTAAACACCCTCGGGGCAGTCCCGCATCACGGTTTCCTGTGCATGAAGCTTCCCGGGGTGCGGGCCATCATCACCATTCATGGTGACCAGGACATGGCCCGGCGCATAGAGCTTGGCGCCAAAGGCCCATGCCACGCGGCTCGCCAAGGCACCTAAGCCGGGAGGGTGGATGCGGAGCCCTCGGGTACCCCCCGAGAGCGTCCCGCGCTCCACGCACACAAGGTTGCCCCGGCAGCAGCGGCTCGTCAGCGATCGCCCCACCCTCCTAGCGGTTAGTGGTTGGTATTCCTCCCCCTTCTTTTGTAAGTGCTCACCCGCGCAAACGGGAATTCAATAAAGTTCACCGTTTGCACAAATTTCTGTTCTTTGAAGCAAAGACACGCGTTCGCGCGCGCACTCTCCGTCAAAGATACGGGCATGAGTATAAACAAAGACACGCGTTCGCACGCGCACTCTCAGTCAAAGTTTCGGGCATGAGTATAAACAAAGACACGCGTTCGCGCGCGCACTCTCCGTCAAAGATACAGGCATGAGTATAAACAAAGACACGCGTTCGCGCGCGCACTCTCCGTCAAAGATACGGGCATGAGTATAAACAAAGACGAGCGGGGGGACGCCTCCGCACGCACTCTACGGAGTATAAATAAGACGTAACGCCGAGGTTCGCGTCCGCACGTAATTTCACCGCCCGCAACGCGCGGAGGCGAGCCTCCGCGCGCAGTCTACGAACTCTAAAATAAGACGTAGCGTCAAGATCTGCCTCCGCACGCACTCTACGGAGTATAAATAAGACGTAGCGTCGAGGTTCGCCTCCGCACGCAATTTCACCGCCCACAACGCGCGGAGGCTCTCCTCCGCGCGCAGTCTACGGACTCTAAAATAAGACGTAGCGTCGAGGTCCGCCTCCGCACGCACTCTACGGAGTATAAAGAAGACGCGGATGCTATCCCTGCGCACTCTACGGAGTATAAACAAGACGCAAACACTGCGCACGCACGGGCGTCGCCCCAGTGCGTACTCTTCGGAGTATAAATAGGACGTGGACGCCGATCCCACGCACTTTACGGAGTATAAACAAGACGCGAACACCGCGCACGCACGGGCGTCGCCCCAGTGCGTACTCTTCGGAGTATAAATAGGACGTGGACGCCGATCCCACGCACTCTATGGAGTATAAACAAGACGCGAACACCGCGCACGCACGGGCATCGCCCCAGTGCGTACTATTCGGAGTATAAATATGACGTGGATGCCGATCCCACGCACTCCCCGGAGTATAAAGAAGGCGCGGACGTTGTCTCCGCGCACCCTTCGGAGTATCAACAAGGCGTGGGCATTGGCCCCCACGTACTTCAGAGCACAGCTCACCCCGGTTAATTCTACGGTGGGCAAAGTGCACCACGGGGGCCCACTCCCACGCGCCGCCGGCAAAGTTCCAAGGCGACGTTAAGAGGCTGGTTCCCGCGCGGGCACACCCGCGAGCGAGAAACACCAGAGGCTGGTTCCCGCGCGAGCACACCCACGAGCGAGAAGCACCAGAGGCTGTTCCGCTGCCACGCGCTCGCACGTATACTTCGACTAGGCGGCAGCTCCGCCGCCACTGCTTCGAAGGGTAGCAGACGGAGCGCTCGCGCGTCTACTTCGACTAGGCGTCAGCTCTGCTGCCACCACGTCGAAGGGTAGGGTTCGGAGCGCTTACGCGTCTACCTCGACTAGGCGCCAGCTCCGCTGCCACCACTTCGAAGGGTAGGGGATGGAGCGCTCGCGCGTCAACTTGATTAGGCGCCACTCGCGCCACCACTTCGAAGGGTAGGGGACGGGCGCCACGCGCGTCTTCCGACTGGCGCCACCTCTTGCCACCACCGAAGGTAGGGGACGGAGCGCTCGCGCGTCGTCGACTAGGCGCCACTCGCCGCCACCACTTGGCGGTAGGGGCGAGCGCTCGCGCGTCTGGTTCGACCAGGCGTCGGCTCGCCGCCACCACTTCGAAGGGTAGGGGATGGAGCGCTCGCGCGTCTGCTTGACTAGCGTCGCCTCGCGCCACCACGTCGAAGGGTAGGGGACGGGCGCTCGCGCTCGCCTACTTCGACCAGGCGCCACTCGTTGCCACCACCTCGAAGGGTAGGGGACGGAGCGCTCACGCGTCTTTCCGACTGGCGCCGGCTCGCGCCACGACTGGCGGTAGGGGCGGGCGCTCGCCGCGTCTACGCCGACTTGGCGTCGGCTCGCGCCACCACCTGCGGCGGTAGGGGACGGAGCGCTCGCGCGTCTACTTTGACTAGGCGCCAGCTCCGCTGCCACCACTCCGAAGGGTAGGGGACGGAGCGCTCACGCGTCTACTTCCACTAGACGCCGGTTCCGCTGCCACCACTCAGCACCCCTGGCTCACCCTGCAAACGCCCGCCCTCCGCGGCTACGATCCTCCAAGGCAGGAGGACAGTGGTCTCGGAACGCCACCCCACTGCTCGTCTTGTAGGCACTGCCTCCGCGGGGTGGCAGATCCGACGGCACTCCCCACACACCGCATCGACGCAGGTTATGACACGCCAAGTTTTGGCTTGTTCTCATAAATAGACCACATTCAGTCCACCAAGATTGTCTTGGGAAGCGGGCTTGATCACAAGCCCCGACTGAAGGTGAGCCTGTCTAAGAGAACAGGGCAAACCTTGCCGTTGTGTACAGAAATGCAGAGCGAGCACAGCAACAATCACGGCGCTTGCCGTGAAAAGACGCGCTAACCAAGCTCCCGGAAAAATAGGCCTCCATCGGTACATCAACATCCCCGAGCGGCGTGGTGCCGCCATGGAATGTGGATGTACCAAGAAAACCCATTTAGGGAGCGAGACCTATCCGCGCGCACAATCCAGGTACAAGATTACACCAGCTCGCTATATATATATATATACCCCATCAAGGGGAAAGTCCAACCGGCGGAAGTCCATCTGGCGAAAGTCCAACCGGCGGAAGCCCATCCGGCGAAAGTCCAACCGGCAGGAGTCCACCTGGCGGAAATACAACCGGCAGAAGTCCAGCTGGCGGAAGTCCAACCAGCAACGGTCCAACGTTGCAGCGTCGCGCCAATCAAGCCCCGCGGGGTAGGCCGGCAGTTGCTTGTCGTCGAGGGCGCTCGACGCCGGAGATGCGCGCGCACGATGGCTTACGACCCGACCTGACTCATACGCCGATGCATTTGACTCCGCCAACATCTCCACTCTGGGCGACGGCCTCGACCCCGCCACGGCAGCAGTAGGTGGGTAACGAAGCCTTCGACAAGCCGCCCGGCGTCACGCCTTCGCAAAAAGGCGAACACTCCACTTCGAACGATGAAAAAGCTCATAGGCCGCAGGGACGGAGGGGGCCAAAGGGCTCGGCAACATGGCTTCGGCCCGTGAAGCTCTTCACCATGAGAGGCTTCTGTTGTAGGGGTGGCCTCCACCTAAGCCCAGCAGGTCTGTTTCGGGAATGCAAGGCCCAGAATGAGACATGTATAGTGACATAGGTACCCCTGAGAGGAGAACTCATGTATAAGGGTATAACTGTAAAGGCACTTCCCATGTGGAGGGAATATAAGACATAGGCCATGAGGAAAGGGGCCTAAGCCATTCATTTTACTCAACTCCCCACTACTACTCTCTCTCTGTTTGGTCTGTAACCATAACAATTCATCTTTCATATATCAGCTGAGCTGGGATTTCTACTTGTGCCCATTGCGTATGTCGTGAAATGAAGCATTGTCGTTGCTTGTCGTCTGATTCTGAAAAATTGACGGAGTCGGGGTTCTTCTCTTCACTCAAAATAAGTTGCCCGGAAACATCCATCCTGATGCGAACCGACCAACACGAATTTCTACGCACGACGTCAAAACATGTCGCAAAACGTCGGAATGCCATGTTTCTCAAATCAAGGTTGCGTTCAGAGGCCGTCAGACGCCTGGTCAGCTCGACTTCGCAGCTAGTCATTAGACCTGACCAAGTGGGAATTGCACAGTTGCATGAGCCACGGCCACCCATGAACACGAATACGATACATGCATGCTAGTTAGGTTAGGGCCCGTTTCTTCAGGCCTGCCGAATCCAAACGTGCCCCTGGCCTGGCCCATCGCATAACAGATCGGTACGTTGATTCGGGCAATGGGCGGACTAGCAGCCTCAGCAGTGCCCAATTACAGCAGCAAACGTCCCCGATGGATGGGAAAACGTGCGAGCCAGAGTTGCCGTGCTCCCACGCCTCGGCTCGCTTCACGCGGACGCGGCAGACAGACCCGGAAATGCTATGCGCCGCGGACAGCAGCCCGCCGCCCACACCTACGGGTCACGGCCCATGCATGCAGTAGGCCTGGGAAGCTGACGCGGGAGGTATGGGCTTCTGTTTTCTTCTTCTGTTCTGCTTTCTTCAGCGACTTATGGTGGTGCTTCTTGGAATTTTTTTAAATAATCTATTTTTTATTCAAAAAAAATATAAATATATCTGTGATTTATTTTTTTTAAAAGTAGCCTCCTGTCATCGAACCGTTGGATGACTGGAACCTATCGCCCAACTGCCGGGGGACACGAAGGCTGTAGGTGGACCGTTGGGCGATATGAATGCAATCATTCGGCCGTTCAACTGAGCGACCGAGCGCAACCCGTTCGCTGCTGACGCCGAGGGAAAAAAGAGAAAGAAGAGAAGGAAAAGAAAGAAGAAGAGAGGAGAGGGAAGAAAAAGAGAGGAGAGGGAGAAGGAGGTTTCGTTACTTCTGTGAGATAAAAATTTTGCTATGGTTTAGTTAATTTTTTTGTATTAAGTAAATAATTTGCTTAGTGTGAAATTACCATCCATAGAAAAATATAGTTGTAGAAAAGAATAGTATAACTTTGATTAGATGAATTGATCCTATTAGGTAAGAAGGAATTAGTCTCGTTAGAGGAAAAGACTAGACAGAAGATAGGAGGAAAAAAAAGAGAAGGGACGAGAAACACACGCGTATTTAATTTATGTCATTGTGAAAATTTAATTAGGAGGATCTCGAGGCCTATTAGAGTAGTGGAAAAAATTTGGTTAGTCATGTTAAAATGTAAAACATTATTATACAATATTTATGATTATTTAGGAATGAATTTAATGTCAAAGTGCATTGAAAATTCACGCTTATCGTTAAAACTAGTATATTGGCATTTAAATAAGTATGTTGCATACTTAATTACTTAATTAATTTTACTAATGTTATGTAAATTCTCATAATCTATTAAGAATTATGTACAGTATGAGAGAGCTCAAGCAGAGAGAGAAGAGCAGTGTCGATGTGCGTGGGAGCAAATGGGGAGTTGATGCGTTGTAAGGCAGAGGAGCGAGAGTGATGTCGGTGCGAATGAGGGGTTATGCTATGAGGGAAAAAAATAAGCGATATGAACATACCCATATGTTAATCATGACTTCTGCCTTAGGAAATGAATGATGCCTTAACCATGCGGTAGTGTAGTTGTTTACGATAGGTGAACGGTCGTACAAAGTTAAATTACAGTATAATAGTGCGTGCATACTGTGCGATGCGATCTGACTAGTTGCACTATTGGGAATATTTGTAGGCAGACAGTAGTCATGCTGGAAACAATTATATTGAAAGGGCATTATAGTATTGGCACCATTAGTGAAGGTCCGTATAGTGTTGACTTGAGTAGTTTTTTGTAAGCCACTTTGGTACACCTAGACGGTGAGAATGCACAAACCACAAATGTGATGCACTGGCTCACCCGCAACTTCTCCTTGGACCTTGAGGTGTGCAGCGTCGTCATACAAGGGCTTTGGAGCCGGTCTCCCACACAGATTAGATGGGAGTTGAGAAGACTAATGCGCATGACTGTGTGGAAGGGCTTTCTAGAAGGTTGCCGGAGCCGTGGATATGAATATATGCTGCTTGTGCAAGTATACCCAAAAGAAGCTGTACTGGGCCCTACTACCGGATATCATCCGGGTGGTGGGAGCAGTTTGAGCGCTCAGCTTGAAGTGGAAGCATCTCGTTGGTTTAGGGCCACCTGTATTGGAGAGGAGGATGGGACGGTGGTCCGAAATTGAATGCAAGGTATGGCTATGGAAGGTTGCATGTGTCCATGCACTGTTGTAGTAGATCGTGTCCAAGCGCACAAGGGTCAGATTATTTCTTTCATTATTCCAAGTGAATTTTCAATTTTGAAGGTGGATCTCCTTAAGCTCGCATTTGTCGAGTGCATTCCTGAACTGTCCATAAGGTGTCGGTTGAAGTTGCGGTTATTTTGTCGCTCGCCTTGTAGATGAGGTTGTAATATCCTAGGAGCAGCCATCTTGTGCCATTTATTGGCTACACGCGGTGAAGCTCTACCAAGAACATCCGATTGTCTGTATCTGTTGATGGACCGTATACCATCATCATTGTGAACTCTATGGCACAGTCCTTGATTCGTACATCTATTGTTAGGGAAAAGTCATGTCGACGGCAGTTAGAGATATCGACCATGTTGGAGTTCCAGAGTACTAGGATGCCTCCTCGCATGTTGTTCACCGGCAAGAAGGAGAACTCTTGGATTCTACCACTGTTAGTGATATACCCTAGAGGCAATTACGGAGATGATTGTATCAGTTCTATGTTTATAAATATCTTTCGTATTGATCAATAAGTATGTGATTTGTTCGTGGAATTTTTTATTCATGTTTTGATGTTATTCTAAATTATCCCTGATCTTATATCATTATGTGGGACAATTATAATTTATAGATCAACACATGTATTGATTTATGATCAGGTTTCACGGATCATAGATATGAGATATCAAATCAATGATGTGAGCACATGTTAGAGAACATGATATTGGATTGACCCACCATGAGACATTGTGGGAATTGTTATATTCTTAAGTTTCATTAGTTGGTCTCATACATAGTGTATGTAGGATCCTTAGATCTAAGATAGTTATTGTTTCCTACATATATAATAGTTTACTTAGGGGTTACCAAATACTACTCCGTGACTAGGTGGTTATAAAGGTAGCTTTCGGGTTTACTATAAAATATGTGGAGAAATATGAGTGATCAAGATGGAATTTGCCCCTCCTATGTAACAGGAGAGTTATCTTTGAGCCCCTTGATGTGGTTGGATTAAGAAAGTGCATGGCCATACGAAGGTGGTTGAGGAGTTAATCACAACTGAGTAATCCACTATAGGTTCGAGTGAAGGATCGAACTATCATAAGATGGCACGCTTCTCGCCTTGAGTTCGATCTGGTATCATGAGGTAAATGGATCGGTATATAAGCATATATAGGTTCGTCCGATATGATCTTTATGTATGTTTGGGAATCGTTCTGTCCTGCTAGGGACCGCTACTGACTTATAGACCGAATAGGAGTTTTTCAGCCTATGCCCAAATACACATGAACCTACAGGGTCGCAGACTTAATGGGCTAGAACGATAAGGGGCCGAATGATGGTTTCCGAATGGGATTCAATCTCTACTCGTATCAGATAAGGATCCAATTAGAGGATATATAAAGAGAGGTGCGGGGCTGAGGGAGGTATCCCGAAACACACCCGTCGAAACCCTAGCCACCATTTCTCATATCCCCTGCCGTATGCGCTGGTGCTAGCACGCCGACATACGGTGCTCTATTTCTAGATGTGTGGACCTCGATAGAGGTGCTGCTGCAACTGCGGTGCTGATCATGATGATCGTGAGGGGGAGATGGTTGACCGGAGGACGATCGACTAATACCACTACACCGGCGCGTTCTTCGTTGAATCGGCTGCTTCAACTCTACTTCTGCTGCACTACACGTCTAGTGGTATGATCCATGATTTCCTACTTGCATGGCTTCCTGATTTACCCGGTAGAAAATTTTAATCTGTGTTAGTGTAGCATACTCGTATCCCAACAACCAGCACCCAGGGTAGCTGCATGAGTCTGGTCTATCGAACTGAGCTTGGTCTGTTGGAGACAAGCAATGTGACATGGTTTGGCGTTGGTTATTTTGTTGACGACCGCACGATAGGCAGAAAAGTTTAGACCCCTGACGTTTCAACAGAGGATTGCTACATTAGGTTCAGACATGGCGATGGGTGACTCTGCCATCATCCACCGGAGGCAGTTTGAGGCGCGTCATGCTGCGATGCCCGCGGTGCGGATCATCACAGCGAGCAAGCGACGCAGGGCTGGAGGTCAATCCTATTTGGGGCAAGAGCCCATGAGCAGGATCCGAGAGGAAGATGCGGCCGAGTAGTAGCATACTATTCTGAGTGGGGGCACGAGGAGGTGCTTGTTGGACTGAATTCCATCAGGCGCGGCCGATGGGTATGATGGACTGAGTTCCATCAGGTGCAGGCGATGGGCCAGAGTGCAGTCAACACAAATCAGAATAAGCAATGCAGTCCGCGAGCAGAGAAAGTGAGGCAAATTCATAGATATAGTTTGGAAAAAGTCATCTTGAAAAGTGATATTATATCATGTAATGGTGCAAGTCACGCATGTTGTGCGGGCTAGCTAACTGGTTAAAAAAAATACAGAAAATATAGATTGAACACACGCATGGCACGTTGCAAACCATTGACACACAACACGTGGTCCGGTGGAACGAGAATGAGAGAGACTTGCTGACACGTTGCAAACCATTGACACACAATACGTGGTGAGCATAGCGATTGCTTGCAAGGCACTACCACAGAAAGAGTCATCATTGGCAGTTCTAAACCTTCATCATAGATGGTTTCTAAACTGTCTAAATTTATGCATCTGTGATAACAAGCGGTTATCATAGATGTTTTATGTGCTGTCTGTAAAGGTCAATTATCATAGATGGCTACGACCAAAACCCGTCTGTGATATGTAATACATCACAAACGGGTTTTGGTCACAGCCGTCTGCGATAGTAGGGTCTTCACAAACGGTTTATATCAGAAAAACATCTATGATAGTTCGTTCTATACCTCAAATTTCTTCTTTTTTCAGCTAGCCTCAGGAAATGCTAGCTATGCTCTCTTAAAACAAGCAAATACATAGATATCATAGATATATCATAAATAGACTGAATGAATTGTTTGATAAAGTACAATTGATTCAAAAGTTTGAACATCTATTAATTCTTGTCTGGGTTAAATTCTTTGTTCAGGTGAATGTCCACTGCCATTAAGAAGCCAGAGAGCAGTCCTCGAACTTCAGCAGGTTCATCAAGATCGAATGCACTTGAGTCAATTGTCATGCCTTGTCGCTAGGAGGAGTAAAGTCATAAGTGTGTGCGCGTGTGTGTATGTAGCATAAATAACAAGGGCACTATGGTGTCCAGGCTCTATGATTGAAACTTTTCATGCTGGTATATTATATATCATTGCACTTGCACGCATCTAAAAGCAATCCAAAGGTAGAGAGGCTTGGTGCCTAGACATCATGGTGCCCCATTTCAGCGTCATATATATATAATCATAAAATAATTATTGCTAGATTGACAAACCTCTGAATCATTCTTCTTAGCGCCCATGATTTCGTGCATATGGTGACAACTGTAAAATGAACATACGTTGCCTTGTACCTGCTAGTGGCACTATAAAAATAGAATTACATAAATATGTATAGTCAGTTCTAGAGGCATTATTATGCAGTGTGATATAGGATTTTGTGTTGTAGCGGGTACTAAAAATTTTGTTCTCTGTTGCAGTGTGATGCTGGATTTCTTATGGCTCCCTCCTTTGGCAATGTGAGCGCTGAATGACCTATGTGATTCCAAAACGTTAGTCTCAGCCACTACAACAAAGGGAAGACTACAATAGAGTTATGTATGGAGCATACCTATTGAGTGTTTGTTGCACAATGGTGAAGTCATAGTCTTTCTTGAGTAGGTAATCAAGGTATATTATCTTGCTCCACTTTGGTGTAATCACAATCAGAATCTGATGCCACCTACTCATGTTTGTCACCACAGTCATTAAACTTAAGTTCATGTTACGTATAAAGTATAAATGAAACTTGTATAGCAACTAGTGAAGTACTTACCCTTGGTTGTAGGGTGTCAGAATGTAGTCCTTGTTGCTTTGAGCAATCAATCCCTTTGTTATTTATTTTCGACATAGGATGCATTTTTATTGATGCATTGCTAGAATCAAGTGTGGGTCGAGGAAACCCACAGGTTCTCAGCATCACCGGGCTTCTTGAATCATGTATCTATACATAAGCAATGAGTTACGATATTTATTGGTATTACGTGAATCTAGAACTTGATTGTACATACTTACAGTGACCAGTGTCATAGAAGTGAGGCATCAAGGGTGTCAAGGTTGAATAGTTCGAGTAAGTCTTGGAAGCCCACGACAAAGTAGCCTGTGCCGTTGTAGAAATGCGCCTCTGTGTATTTGATGGTGAATCCACTCTACCAGTTTTTTTCGCTCGTGGGACCTCTGCATATACCAGCTATGTAAAGACCCACAAACCAGTCCAAGGCTAGGTAATTGTGACTTGGAACCAACGACATTCTGAGGGAGTACTTCTAGGGCTTGGGAGGCACCTTAATCTTCTTTGATTGGGCCTTAGAGCCTCGCTTACAATACATATTTGGCATTATCTCCATAGGAGCTGATGCGGTGGCTTTCTGATGTAGAGTTTGAGGTGGAGTCATAGAGAGTTCTGTTTGATAGTCATAGAGAGCTTACAATACATATTTCATGCCCTTGGAAGGTCTCTTTGGCATATATTATTGCTACAAGGTCTCTTTGGAACACTAATATGACATTCCAAATAGATCTTGTAGCAATAATAAAGTGAATCACAGAGGACAACTATCAATGACAAAAGGTCAATCATGTGTCTTTGTATTTTGTAGGGTCCACTAAACTTAAATTTACTTTTTGTCTAGGTTACAATAATTCTTTAATTTAATATTTTTCTATGGGTGAGGGGTGAGTTTATATAAGAAGTGAGCACTACTACAGAAAATGTCATCATAGACGGTTCAGAACCGTCATCACAGATG
The DNA here is from genome assembly GCA_036346575.1 of Dendrocalamus sinicus. Lineage (NCBI taxonomy): Eukaryota > Viridiplantae > Streptophyta > Magnoliopsida > Poales > Poaceae > Dendrocalamus > Dendrocalamus sinicus. The sequence continues at coordinate 12,153,995 of CM070648.1, forward strand.
GTTCCTTAACCGTCTATGTTTATGTGTTAGTGATAATAGGTGGTTATCACAGATGGCTCCCGCGCCATCTATGATAACTTACAATACAGATGGTTTTTATAAAAAAATCATCTGTAATAGTCGAGTATCACAGACGGTTAATAACAAAAACCGTTTGTGATACTCGATTATCACAAACGGTTTAGAACACTGAATCGTCTGTGATAGATATTTCAACAACGATTTTATTTGCTCTTTTTCGGCTAGCCTCAGGATATGCTAGCCATGCCATCTGAAAACAAGTAAGATCACGTATATAGTACAGGACAATCATTACATAAATCACACAGATGAATGAAACAACACCAGCGGATCACATATATACATATATCATGACAATCGTTACACAGATCTCATAAATGAATTAAATTGAATGAATTGTTTGATTAAGCACAATTGAGTGACTTATACAATTGAATCTAATGTTTAAACATCTAATTATCACCATTGCCGGGGTGGAACTCTCCATTCTTGTTTATGACCTCTGCTAGCAAGAATTGAGAGATGTTTCCATGAATTTCAACGAGATTGTCAAGATCATATGCACTTTCGTCGAAGTCCACCCGCTGTCGCTAGGAGCAATGTTAAGTCATTAATTACCATGTGTGTGTGTGCATATACATATATATAATCCGAAAATAATAATTATTGGAAGGTTGACAAACCTCTGGATCATTCATCTTAGTGTTCGTGATTTCCTTCATATGGCGGCAAACGTAGAATCCACATACGTTACCTTGTAGCTGCTGGTGGCACTGCAAAATATATAGAATTACATACATAGGCATTGCCAATTCTAGAAGCATTATAACAAACTGTGATATAGGATTGTTGTGTTGTAGCGAATACCGGAAATCGCATCTTTGTCGCAGCGTGTCACTGGATTCGTTATGTCTCCCTCCTAGGGCAACATAAGCGGTAAACGACCGACGTGATTCCGAAAATGTTAGCCTCGGCCATTGCAATGAAGGAAAGATTACAATAGAGTTATGTATGGAGGAAATGAGTTTACCTGTTAATTACTTCTTGCACACGATTGAAGTCGTGGTTACCCCTAAGTAGGGAATCAAGGTATATTACCTTGCTCCACTTTGGTACAATCACAATCAAAATCCAGGGAGACCTAGTCATGTGTGTCTCCACAGTGATTAATCCTAAATTCATGTTGCATATAAAGTACAAATGAAACTTGTGTGGCAACTAGTGAAGCACTTACCCTTGGTTGAAGGGTACCATGATGTACTCCTTGTCGCTGTGAGCAATCAATCCCCTCATTATGTAATCTTGCATGAAGGATGCATTTCCATTGATAGATTGCTCAGAGACCAAGTGTGGGTCGAGGAAACCTACCAGTTGCCACCGTCGCTGGACTTGTTGGATCATGTATCTATACATAAGAAAAGAGTAATGACATTTGTTGGTATGACGATGTGAATGTAGAGCTTCATTGTACAGTACACTTATAGTGTCCAGCATCGTAGAAGTGAGGCGTTGAGTTCGTCGAGATTGAATAGTAAGAATAAGTCTTCGAATGTCACGACGAAGTAGCCTGAACCATGGGGGAAATGCACCTCTATATATTTTATAGTGAATCCACTGTGCCGGTTTGGCTTCATGTTGGATCTCTGCATGTATCAGATATGCAATGTATTGCAAACCAAACCAAGCTGGGGTAATTGTGACTCAAGGACCAATGAAACACCTAGAATGAACTTCCATGGTTCGGGATGAGCCTTAATTTTCTTCACTTGAATCTTAGAGTCCCGCTTATGATACGTTTTAGGCGGCATCTGCACGGGAGATGATGCAATAGGCTTCGGAACTGGAGCTAGAGGTGGAGCCACCGGGGCCGATGTGATAGGTCTAGGGCGATGTCCCTCTTGGGCCACTGGATGTGGAGATCGTGGCACAGACAAGTCGAGAGCGATGTCCCTCTTGGGCCACTGGATGAATGTGTGGACGGCATCCCCTAGTTTCGTAATCTCTACATTTAGGGGCATCTCAAGAGGGACGGTCTTAAAAATATCATTAATCATGTCCACCTGAATCTTTATGAAACCAGTCTCTACTTGTACACCGTGCACCAGCGTCCCTAACAACCATGGATACGCCATCCCCCGCCTAGCGTCAATGGGAATAGAGCCAACAAGCCTGACTTTGAGGATGCAAGGTGTGGGCTCCTACATAACGATACAAGATGAGCTAAGACGTCCACCAGATAGATCTTTGTAGCATTCTAAAGAGGTACATTACCTAGATGTTGTCGATAGGAAAGTGGATGTCGATATTTTCAGTAATTGGTGTGGACGCGCAGCTACTGCGATGTTGAGGGGGACTGGGTACCACACTAACAGGGGTGAGTTACGATTGGTTGCGGACCTATCTCAGTTCTTCCCTCAATGAATCTATCTCTTCTCGAAGTGAGGCAGTCTAGTCTTGAAGTGAGGCAGATAGTTGTTCCTGAAGTTGAGCACAAAGCTCCTATTTTATTTATTCATTGCGGTAGGCCTTGGATCTCTTCCTACTCCTGTATGTCTCGGAGTCATTTGGAAATCCGTGCCTCCAAGATATGTAAACCCCCAAGAATCATGTGTAACCTCGGCGCTCCTTGTTTCCCAAGGCCTGTGATAGTACATCTCTCTCCCTGTATTTGTGAAAGGAGCCTCGAGATGATTTGGTAGTCAATGATTGCTACAAGAGGCAATTAATCATGTTATTTTTGAACCTATGAAGTTCAAGAGGTGTTAACAACTATGTAGTGTAACATATCTTACCAGGCGTTGGGACACTTCCTCATCTGCGGGGTTTTTGAAAGAGACACCCGGAGATGTGGTTGATGACCTCGCTCTTAACCAGTTTCGAGCATGCTTGTTTGTGATCCCGGCAAATGGCGGGGAGGCCTCCGATTGGATTGCGACCTCATCCTGCATCCTCCACTGTGGGATTTTACCCCCATACCTAGCGGTGCCGAGTCTGTGAGGGTGAGTGTTTTGTGACTGGAGAGTCTTGTGCGCCGCACTTTGTTGTTCAAATTCGGTCGTTGTCTTCATCTACACAAAGGCCTCCCAAGTTTCCGGCAACACGAAAGGATACCTCGTGAAGGGCGTGAGATCCTTGGCCACGTACTGCATCACAAGAGTGCTCTTAAAGTTCTTCCATGCTTTTCCCATTGCGAGGAGCGCGTGCCGTTGCATGAGTCCTTGTACATCTGTTGGGATCTCGAACGAATTTGTAATTTCCTCCCATAGCTGATTTTTGTGATCCTTTGTCAAATCTTTCCAGCTTGCTATGGTGATGGGGACCCGTTGCCTTCCAATTATCCCGTAGGTAGTCCGAAATGATGCTGCTACTTTCTTCAGTTGCAGACGAACTCCATCCGCAGAGACCACCGTGATGGTCATTCGGCCCTTTGGCCTTTTCGATACTCCTCGGCCACGCTTAGTTATCCCAATCTTGGGAGCATGAGACCCAGATGAAGACGATGACGACTGTGTGGACACCATCTCTCTTCTAGGAAAAAACTAAAACAGTGAGTTATGGGCCTAAACAAAGTTCTATGAAGGAAGTGACACAAACCAATGTATCAAGTTCATTGAACCGGATACATTTGAGTGCGTCATTTGCTTCATGCCCTTTGAAGGTCTATGTGGCATATATTATTACTACAAGGTTCCTTTGGAACAGTAACATGCCATTCCAAATAGATCTTATAGCTAACAAGTGTAGCATATATCATGAAGTTCTAAAAGTCATAAAACAATTTAGCCAACTATTGAGACAGAGCACAGGATTGACAAATGATAATAATAGTAAAAATTTTTGGATGACGACTGTGTGGACACCATCTCTCTTCTAAGAAAAAACTAACAACAGTGAGCTATGGGCCTAAACAAAGTTCTATGAAGCAACTGACATAAACCAGTGTATCAAGTTCATTGAACTGGATACACTAAAGTGTGTCACTTGCTTCATCCCCTTTGAAGGTCTATGTGGCATATATTATTACTACAAGGTCCCTTTGGAACGTAACATGCCATTCCAAATAGCTCTTGTAGCTAATAAGTGCAGCATATATCATGAAGTTCTAAAGGTCATAGAACAATTTAGCCAACTATTCAGACAGAGAACCAGATTGACAAATGACAGTAATAGTAAAAATTTAGCCATCAAGTGAAGCATATATCATAAAGTACTAAAGGTCATAAAACAATTTAGCCATCTACTGAATGTATCAAAACAAATTAGCCAACTATTGAGACAGAGGCGAACGGTGTCGGGAAGGAGCGGCGGCGGCGTGAGATTGAGGCGACCGACGTCAGGAGGGAGTGGCGGACGGCGAGGGAGAGGTGGTGTCGTGAGAGGTGGCGTCGTGAGGGAGAGGCGGCCCGCGTTAGGAGGGAGCGGCGGCGTTGAGAGGGAGTGGCGGACGGCGATGGGAGGGAGAGGCGGCGTCGTGAGGGAGAGGTGGCCGGCATCGGGAGGGAGTGGCGGCGTCGCGCACGAGGAAGCAGTAAGATCTAGCAAAACCTAGCAGTGGCTGCGTCGTGAGAGGGAGCAGTTAGATCTAGTAAAACCTAGCGGTAGAGAGAAAGCGGAACCTATATAGGGAAACTATCACAGATGGTTCCATAAAATAACCGTCTGTGATATTCGACATATCACAGACAGTTCTATTTATATAGAACCGTTTGTGATATATCATCACAGACAGTTTCTTCCGATAAACCACTTGTGATAGTTCTCTGCATCTAGAAATCATAAATGCTGGCCATGCAATGTGAAAATGCAAGTATAATAATAAATATAAGTATTTCTTAGTTCCTGAGTCATTTACAATTACAATGGAGTATAGTTCCATAATTACATGCCGAGTTCCCTAATTATGATTACATTGCAACAATTTCCAAATAGGTGCTGGCTTTGTGGGATCATTTATTACACTTGGCTATTTCCTTTTAAATAAAACCCTTCACGATGATTGACATGCATATAACTTGCTTCATCACCTTGTTCTTCCTCGAGCCTGATGCCGTCTTCGAATGGAGACAACTCATCAAGTTGATTGTACTCGTCCTCATCCACAACATTCTCAACTCCGACAATCCTTCTTTTTTCTAAACAACTATATGGCACTTCGTATTTGCCGGGTCGGTTACATAAAATACTTGAGAAACTTGCCTCACAGTACGAATGGTTCGCCTTCGTATTCTACACATTTGAGGTCCACGGTAGTGACGCCATACTTGTCGACCTTTACACCCCATGGGAGTTGGACCCAACGGCACCGAAATAGAGGAATCTTGAAAATCACGTAGTCAAGCTCCCAAACCTCCTCTACAAGCCCGTAGTACGAGCTTGGGCCAGCTGTATTGATGTGCACATCATAGGCATCTACGCGGACACCTGAGTTCTGCACTGTGCTCTTTCTATCCTGATCTGTTATATAAAAAGTGTAGCCATTAATGTCGTATCCTTGCCATGTCACAATTGTAAATTTTGGCCCTTTTGCCAACCATTGTAGTGTTTCACTTGACGACCTCCTAGTCAATCGCGCCTTCAACCATTCGTTGAACTGACGGTTGTGTTATCTCATGATCCAAACTTCTGACTGGCCTGCATTCTCTTGGTGTAGCATGTCCTTGTGCTCTTCAATATACGGGGTCACTTTAGTCATGTGTTGTAAAACTGTGAAATGGGCTTGAGCATATGTATTTTGATCCGGAGTTATTGCTTTCCTTCCGATTGTCCCGATACCCTCTAGCCTCCCCTCGTGACGAGATAGAGGTACACCTATCGGCTCGACCTGAACCATGTAGCCGATGCAGAATTCAATGACCTCTTCTGTTGTATAACCTTTGATGATTCTACCCTCCGGTCGAGATCGATTGTGTACATAGGACTTGAGAATTCGCATGTACCTCTCGAATGGGTATATATGACATAGAAACACGGGGCCACATATCTTTATCTCTTTCACAAGGTGGACAATGATATCAAAAAATGATGGATGGAAATACATCTCTAGATGACATAGAGTTGTCACCACTTAGTCTGTTGAGCAATTGCGTTAAAGAAATAACATAGCCTTATGATTGTCACTCGAACCTTGTACTATAAAATACTTCTAATTGCAACAGATAGCATATATGTCATTAGCACATGACAGTCATGAGACTTCATGCCAATTAATTTCAAATGTTCCATGGAAACAAGTTTCTTCATGCTAGTGGAGTGACCGAACGAAACTTTCATACCATGTAAGGACTAGCTCAGTTGAGTTTTGTCAGACTTAGACAAAGTGTAGCAAGTTGGGGGAAGGTACGTCCGACCTTTATCAGTCCCTATCAGTGCTAACTCGGTTCTGATGTTCATAGCGACCAAGTCATGCCTTACGTTGACACCATCATTTGTTTTATCAAGAATGTTCAGTAAGAGACCAATCAAACTGTCACATACATTCTTCTCTACATGCATGACATTGATGCAATTGCGAACTTCTAAGTGCTCCCAATAAGGCAAGTCCCAAAATATTGACCTCTTCTTCCACATGTTCTTCCGACAGGTCCTCAATTTATGTCCCTTTCCAAGCACAACGCTGATATCCTTGACCATATCATACACCTCTTTCCCGCTAAAAGGCCTTGGTACTGAGTCATCCTCTTTTTTTCGTCAAATTGTCTCTTCATCTTGTGGTATGGGTGATACTTTGGAAGGAACCTATGGTGATGCATGTACACAGTTTTGCGCAAGTTGTTCAACTACACACTCTCGGTATAATGTAAGCAGTGCGGATAGGTTTTGGCTCGTTTTGTACTCAACCCTGACAGGTTACCATGGGTAGGAAAATCATTAATGGTGCAGAACAACATGGCGCGTAGAGTGAAGTTCTCTCATTTATTCGCATCCCATACATGTACCCCTTTGTTCCACAGTATTGCAAGATCTTTCACCAATGGTGCTAGGTACACATCAATATTGTTCCCAGGTTACTTCAGCCCTTTGATAAGTAGTGACATCAAAATATACTTTCGCTTCATACATAGCCAATGAGGAAGGTTGTAGACGCACAGAGTCACGGACTAGGTGCTATATCGGCTGCTCATGTTACCAAAATGATTCATTCTATCTGTACTCAACCCAAACCTTATATTCCTCGGTTCCATAGTGAATTCTACAAATATCCTATCGATGTTCCTCCACTGAGTAGAATCAACAACGGGTCGTATCATTCTGTCTTTCTAACGCTCCTCCAAGTGCTAACGCATCAATCTTGTATTGTAACATCCCAAAAAGAGACTTTTTGTAATTGTGAAAATTTAAAAATCTTTTATCTGTTTTCCCAGTGTTGTTTAAAAATTTTGGTGTTTATTCGAATTTCTTGATTTGGGTTCCTTGCTAAAAGGCCGGATTAATAAAATGAAAATCTCGATCAATAGCCAAGACGGAAAATCAAATCACAGAAATTTCAAATTTCCTTTGCAAACCCTAAGTCTGAAAAATATATGTATAAATATATAATAATTAAAAATTAAATTAAGTTAACACTTGAAAGCTTAAGATCAAAAATGGGAAATTTTAATCAAAGGTTAAAAATTTTCTCCATCTAATTAATTTAGCCAATTTGTCAAATTCTAATTTTTTTAAAAAAGAATATAAATCAACCTCTTGGGCCGTAGCCCATCGTTTTCCTCTCCCGACCCACTCCTTTTTCTCCCAGCTCATCCGACCTTTTCTCCTCCTGGCGGCCCAAACGCCTCACTGCTCCTCCCCTTGTCTTCTTCCTCCACCCACTCTGTCTTTGCCTGACCGCACGGCCATGTCGCCCTACACCCGCACTGCTGTTCTGCGCCGTGCCACACCCTTGCGCATTCTCTAGGTGCTGACCCTGTCACCTCGACAAAGCGACTACCATCGCTTCCCACGAATCCTGCTGCCTGCCGTCACCTCGCCATCGCATCGCTCTGCCGTGCCCTGCTCCTGGGTCGATAGCCACAGTAGCAAAACAACGCTCCCCTTCATAGCTACAAATGGGCAAGGCTCGCTTCTAGCCTCCTGCGCTCCTCCCCTTCCTCCCCTATCCCGTTCTCCCACTGTGCCCGCACTGGTCGCTGCCGCCCCACCCCGTCCCGGCCACTCCGGTGGGTTTCATCCAAAAGCTAGCACACCATCCTGTGTTCCTGGGTGTCCACCTTACCCCCTCCAAATTAATTCGGATTCTGTGCACCATAGCTCCCCGCCCACCGCAACTCCTCCAAGGCCGGCCAATACCGTCGCCGCAACCACCATCTCCTCCACGGCGATCTACGGTCCAATTCCCCGCTGTGGGAGCACATCCAGGGCGTCTTATACCATCTCCAAGTGCCGTTGTAGCATCTACTTCTCCCTAGGCTGCCAGCACCGGCGACCACCTTGCGCCGCCCCTGGCCAACGACGCCGGCCCGCCTCGACACTCCCTCGGCTCCTCTAACCACATGGGTGAGTTACCCTTGGTCCCCTCCTGCTCGTGCTTTGCTCCAATTTCTCCCTCCCCCACCACGGCGGCGCCGCCTCTTTCCGCCCCATCTCCGGCCGCCGAGAGCCGCCCCAGTCTGCCTCTACCCTGCCGGAAGCAGCGCCGCTACCTCCACGGGCTCCCACGGACTCCTGCGGACCCATTTTGGTTACCGCCAGCGCCTCCCCAGCCGCCCTTCGCCGGCGCCACCGCCTGCCCAGGCCGCCGCACGCCTCCCCGAGCCCCTCTTTTATTTCTCTGTTTTGGCTGTTGTCTCCATCCGGCCCAACCCTTCTTATTTTATTGCGCAATCTCGTCAGCCCAGGGCTCCCCGAGTTGCGCAATCAACTTTTGGTGTCTTGCAATTGTCTATGTCAAGCCATACTCTGCTGATCCTTCTTTTATATATTTCCCAGTGAAGTTACCCCGTCACTTCGCTTCCAGCTAAAAATTCGTTCGACTCCACCTCTATCCTACAACTCACTGCATACCCTTAATCATAAGCAAATTATAAATAAACTTAATTAAGCTTATTTGGACTTTTGCTGGATTTGTTGAATTTGTTAGTCGTTAGTCGTGCAATTAGTCACTGGAGCCGCGAAGAGAAGACAAGTTTGAGCAAGATCAAGACTTGGAAAGAGACGAAGATCAATAATCCAAATAATCGACTGAGAAGGCTTTGAATGAAATCGAGGCCATGGTAAATCGAGCAAGGCAAGTCATCACTTTGATCATACTGATCCTACATTTTATGCAAAATTATATTCCTTTAAGTTATCAAATTGCATGCTTACTTTTATTACGCAAATGTATATCAAAGCTTAAGGTAGTTACATGCCTATTTGATGTTTTAAATACTATTATGCCTTTCCTTGACACTTGAATCACCTGACCATTGTCACCCTAGATGTTAATAATAATGTACTAGCTATAGGTCATATTAATGCCAAGCTAGTCTTGTCAAGTCCAGGGCACTAGTGGCCCTAATCATCAATCTTTAAGTATGAAAACTGGCTTTGGGAGAGTCACAGGATGTACGTGGATGAATAGTTGTGACAACTTAATTTATGCTTCTCAAAACTCCAAAAATCTGCTATACCGGTCCGGGCGGATGGTAAGAGTGGTGGGTGTGAATGTAACACAAGGTTGTGGTTTGTGGAATGAACCGTCCAGACAGATTAAGGACTTAATCCTGTGTTGACCCCTCCGTGTACAACAGTGCAACCACAAGCTGGCAAACTGTAGGCTTGGCTTAATAATTTACTAAACCCTTGAAGCTGTCTCACCGGTAGGGGAAAGATGGGATTGTGCAAGCAGAATATAAATCCGACCTGATCGGGACACCGCGTGCAGGTGATGCCCGCCATCTGCGCTAGACGTTGTAGTGGAACTTCCCGCAGAACTTATGGAACCCTCTTGTAAGGGATAAGCCCATAAGGGTGAGAGGATGATAGGGCGAGGTATTGTAAAGGCCTCGTGACGATCTCTCGATCTACATGACAAAGGAATCATGTGGGCCCATCGAGCTGATTGTCTCTTGTGGGAAAAGTGTACAACCTCTACAGAGTTAAAACAATTCGAATAGCCGTGCCCACGGTTAAGGGCAGACACGGAATCTTCCTCGAGTTAGTTCTATTTCAAAAACTTTTGAGGGTGGGAAGAAAACTGTCAGGCGGATGTAAACCTGACTTTGGTAATTTTCCTAGAGGGATGTACTCCAGTGATGATTATACGGTGGACATAACCTAGTGATCAAAAGCTAGCATTGGTGGATGGAACCATGTAATCGGTGAATGGAACCGACACCGCTATAAATACTGCATAATTTTAAACTCTGTAAAGCATGTTTGTAAAATGCTAAGGACTTTTAATTATGATTATTGTAAATATCGCTTTAAGCAAATAAAAGAACCTCAAGCCTCACTTGACATCCTTGCATGTATTATTATTTGCATTCTGTGTGGTGGCTTGCTAGGTACCGTTGTACTCACTATTGCTCAATTACCATCATTCAGTCAATAAGAAAAAGGAGATTGAGCCCTACGGTGTCTTAAGGGGATCAAAAGATCTAGAAGATGAAGAAGCCAAGAACTAGGTTGCGAACCCCAGTTGGCTGCCCGTGGGCAAGTCCGGAGGGTCCCGCTTGAGTGAAGTTTCCGCTGCTGCATTTTATTGTTTTCGGCCTGATCGGCCCATGAGTAAGTGTTACTATATTATCTACGCTTTCGCATAATATGTTTTTGGTATACAGCAAAGTATCTATGAGCACTATCTACTGATCCAGGGAATAGTGCGGTGGAAATCACAGAGGATTCCGGGTGCTAAATCCGGGGTCTTACAGGGCTGGAACCAGAGCATATCGATTGTAGGTCGTGACCGTAGTTAGCCTGGCCGATAGTGTTATGACTAGAATTATTTATTCAAAATCTAGTTGCAAAATATAAGCAGTGGTGCTCATTCTCATCTTTCTTAGATGATTTTCTCTCATCTACATGCTGCCCTGGCCATTCTTAGTTCGGAGGCTCTCTTATCCCGGATTTGAATGATAAAAGTCCAGAACTCCTCTTGTAAACTCCTTTCAAAAACCTACTTTGGACCAAAATCACAAAGAGTAAATTTGAAATTATTTTTGAAAGTTGTTTTATCCTTGGAAGCTCAAATTATTTATAAAGCTCATTTTCGGGCCCATCTTAGCAAACCTAATCTTCTAAGGAAAAATTTTCTAAAGCTTTAACTTCCAACCAAATTATTCCAAAAAATTCACTTTGGTTACTCAGATAAATGTATAAATCTTGGTGGATTCATGTCCATCATGGGAGAGGATCAATGGTATGAATTTATAGATGAAAAATGAGTGGACCAATTTAGAATAATTAGATTGGTTAAATGAATGGACAAATTTAGATGATTGAATCAACTAAATAAGTGGACCAATGGAATCTTTAGAGAAATATGGAGAGCAATAACAATTGTTGGTCTGCAGCTTTAGTAACAGCATGAATCCAAGTGAATGTTTACAATGGTGGAATAATAGAATATAGTTGACTATCGGGTGGATTATTGGAATTTTTGAGACATTAGGAGAAGTGATAGTAACCATTGAATCATAGAGTTGAGTAATAAACATTGATCTCAGTGGACATCTATGCTAATAAATTTGTTTGGCACAAGATTGTAGATAGTGGGGTTGATCACTGGATAAATAGATTAGGAGTATGCATCAAAGATGGGAAAGATTGGAGTATTAAGAAACCATAATACAAATGGTACCGGTGGATTTACAAGTAAAGATGCTGGAGTATCGCTAAAAAAAAGAGAAATCCAGGATTGAATTTATGAATTTATGGTGGAAATTGATATTCAGGTGAAAAATAGGTAACCTTGATTAATAAGACTATGAATAATACAACAAAAGTTATATGATAGGTGGACCAGATGAATGATAACATCCGATGCTTGGAGAGCTAACAACAGTGATACTGGGATTAAGCAAGATAGCCTTAATTTAGTCAAGTGGAAGCAAAATTAATAAGACCATGGATTATAAGCCTACGAATAGAACATTATGGGAGTGAATTAGTCTATTACTTGATTTTGAAAAATTAGTTTTGCTATAAAATTCTATGCCAAATGTATATAGTATATATTAGTTACAATGAGGCATGGTTTCAAAGTTCCTTTACAAACTTTGCCCCAGTATTTGAAAACCCAAAAACTTAATTCCTAAGAGCTTGCTTTCAAAAATCAAAAACTTGGGAATCTACTTGCTTTGCAAACTGTTGGTGATACTGAAATATTTTCAACTTTGGTATTTCAAAAAGAAAGGGGGGCATAAAAAATTGTTTTCAAATAGTAATGAGGAGCATGGACTTCACTGACAAAGGACTTCTCAAAGTTTTCCTTCCTCTACTTCCGTCTACGAAAAGGAAATTTGATTACCCTTTCCTTTCCCCTTACTTCAAAGATTTAAGCTCGAAGATGTCCAGGATGCTCGTGAAGATTTGGTGGCCTCGCTTCAGCAAGCCTAGTGTTCAGAACCCTGCGCCCTTTTGTGTGTGTCTCCGCGCATAGGTGTTGCTTGGTCAAAAGATTTTATTTGGCCCTGTGCACTGCCTTCTTGCTCTCGGGCACCGTATTTCGCAGTCACAGGAAAAGCTTGCCTTCAAAACATTGGTTTTTCTATGGGGTTTGTGTGCCGCTCCAGTTTCCTGGGTGTGCACTTTTTGGGGTGGGTTAGAGTATCTCATCCCCGTGATCTACCCTGTATCTCGTGCTATTCCCCCTCACCTTCTTGCTAGAAACTCCGTCAGGTCTACAAGTGAGAAGTGATAGATAGTCTAGTCAAGACAATCAAGACTCAAATCCTCCTCTCACTGTGAACTCACTGATCAAGACATTGACAATGGCCAAAAACAAGACTAGAAGCAAGAAGAAGGAACTAGTAGTTCCTACTCGCATTGGTCCCTATCACTCGTACAAGTATTCACTAAGACACACTCCGCAAAAATTACTAAGAAGCAGTCATCACAATGGGAACAATAGTGGCATGGTGCCAATCAAACCTCAAAAGGATATTGCTTGCTTTTGTTGCCAAGATATCGGACATTACGCCAATCAATGTCCTTAGAGGAAGAAAGACAAAGGGGCCAACTACTTCAGATGTGGTGACCCAGGACAAGGTGTGAGAAAATGCCCTTAATGGAAGTAAGACAAACTAGAAGAGAATGTCATCGCCATCAATCTCAGCTTCAGCACAGAAGAACCCGTCGGCCTCAAGTACCCCATCCAGGAGCGAACTGCCCGTGTCAAAGTTCTACTACCAAGACCAGAAACTTTACTAACTATTGTGTGCGCTGAATGTGGCAAGACAGGACATGATGCCAAATCGTGCCCGCCACTACGACAGGTTACATGTTTTGCCTGTGGACAAATGGGACACTACAGCTACAATTGCCCAGTTCATTACTATTCATACTGCCACGAACGCCATCTACTAGAAGATTGCCTCAAGTACCTGTTGGCATGTACACGCTGTGGAGAAAATGGACATCAGGAAGATCAATGCACTGCAAACTGCCCCAATTGTAAGGAAGACCATCAACCTGGAGAATGCCCAATGAGCAAAGTCACATGTTTTCTCTGTGAAGGACAAGATCACTGCCCCAAGGATTGTTCCATGAACTTGTTGCTGACCAAAGCAGCCGAGATACAACGGTTGAGTCTCCAAGCTGCTATCAGAGTTGTCATGCCAAGAGTAGACAAACACAATTAGTATCGATCACCCATGATTTTAAGGGGGGTAGCCAGAATCAACCAGGAGTATCAAAGCACCGAGATGATAGGTCATTGCTACCACTCAAGCATAAAGGAAAGTCAGCAACCAGCGTTGAAGAACAGCAAGCCCCAGAAAATGTTAATCGATGAAGTGAAGCCAGCCGCAATCAACCTGGACGAACAAGGTTCCTCCTGTGTGGAGTTGACCCACTTTTGTATGGATATCCTCTCTTCGTATGACTCCAAGGAAAGGGCGAAGTGTCAAGCAAAACCCTGGAACCTATTGCTAGCCAGCTTGTCCACACCTCCTTCTTTCTACTCTACCCGAATCTCGGGGGCGAGATTCCTTTTAAGGGGGGTAGGTTCTGTAACATCCCAAAAAGTGACTTTTTGTAATTGTGAAAATTTAAAAATCTTTTATCTGTTTTCCCAGTGTTGTTTAAAAATTTTGGTGTTTATTCGAATTTCTTGATTTGGGTTCCTTGCTAAAAGTTCGGATTAATAAAATGAAAATCTCGATCAATAACCAAGACAGAAAATCAAATCATGGAAATTTCAAATTTCTTTTGCAAACCCTAAGTCTGAAAAATATATGTATAAATATATAACAATTAGAAATTAAATTAAATTAACACTGGAAAGCTTAAGATCAAAAATGGGAAATTTTAATCAAAGGTTAAAAATTTTCTCCATCTAATTAATTTAGCCAATTTGTCAAATTCTGAATTTTTTAAAAAAGAAAAGAAATCAACTTCTTGGGCCGTAGCCCATCATTTTCCTCTCCCGACCTACTCCTTTTTCTCCCAGCCTGTCCAGCCTTTTATCCTCCTGGCGGCCCGAACGCCTCACTGCTCCTCCCCTTGTCTTCTTCCTCCACCCACTCTGTCTCTGCCTGACCGCACGGCCATGTCGCCCGGTGCCTGCACTGCCATTCCGCGCCGCGCCACACCCTCGCGCATTCCCGAGGCGCTGACCCCGTCACCTCGGTAGAGCTACTGCCATCGCTTCCCACGAATCCTGCTGCCAGCCGTCGCCTCACCATCGCGTCGCTCTGCTGTGCCCTGCTCCTAGGTGAACGGCCACAGTAGCAAAACAGCGCTCCCCTTCATGGCTACAAATGGGCATGGCTCAGTTCTAGCCTCCTGCGCTCCTCCCCTTCCTCCCCTATCCCATTCTCCCGCTATGCCCGCACCGGCCGCAACTGCCCCACCCCGTCCCGGCCACTCCGGTGGGTTTTGTCCAAAAGCTAGTGTGCCATCCCGTGTTCCTGGGTGTCCACCTTACGCCCTCCAAATTAATTCGGATTCTGTGCACCATAGCTCCCCGCCCAACGCATCTTCTCCAAGGCCAGCCAATACCATCGCCGCAACCACCATCTCCTCCACGGCAATCTACGGTCCAATTTCCTGCTGTGGGAGCACCTCCAGGGCGTCTTATACCATCTCCAAGCGCCGCTGCGGCCTTTACTTCTCTCTAGGCCACCAGCACCGGCGACCACCTTGCGCCGCCCCTGGCCAACGACGCCGGCCCGCCTCGACACTCCCTCGGCTCCTCTGACCGCACGGGTGAGTTACCCTTGGTCCCCTCCTGCTCGTGCTCTACTCCAATTTCTCCCTCCCCCACCACGACGGCGCCGCCTCTTTCCACCCCATCTCTGGCCGCCGAGAGCCACCCCGGTCCGCCTCTACCCTGCCAGAAGTAGCGCCGCTACCTCCACGAGCTCCCATGGCCTCCTGCGGACCCATTTTGGTTACCGCCCGCGCCTCCCTAGCCGCCCTTGGCCGGCGCCACCGCCTGCCCAGGCCGCCGCGCGCCTCCCCGAGCCCCTCCTCTGTTTCTCTGTTTTGGCTGTTGTCTCCATCCGGCCCATCGCTTCTTATTTTATTGCGCAATCCCATCAGCCCAGGGCTCCCCGACCACTTGGCTAGCCGAGCGCACGTTCACCTCTCAGGTCGTAGGTCTCGAGTTCGACTCCGCGCTGCGCGTTTTATTTTCTCTTTTCGTTTTTTCTTTTGCTCTTTTATCTTCCTCCCATATTGATCCATTTTCAAATAATAAAACTGAGGAAAAATTTGAAGAAGCTAATAAACTTACTTAAGATTTAATATTGGGTTAACTATCATGTGGCTTGTATGTTGTTAAAAATCTAATTGTTAATCAAGGAGCTCTTGCAATTAAAACCTATTAAGTTCATGACAACAAAGAGTAATGAAATAATATATTAACCTATATATAAAACTAAAACAAGATTATGCATGGCCTACTTTCAAATGGCAAGTAATTATCTTGGACTCAATGAATGTAAATATTAAAGTTTAATATGTGGAACTAATTGAAGGAGTTTATAATTTAGTAATGCTAGAAACCAAACCCTAGTTCAGTGCTAACTGAATTAGCAGGATCATTGCTCTGAAATTAACTAACGTAAGAAATTAAAAATGCATGTCATCATAAACTGGGACTTGAAGCTTTATAAAGATAATATCAATACTCCCAAATACTACTTTCACACAAATCAAATACTAATATCACATCCTATAAAAGCTCGAATAGTCTAAATAGTATGTCATGTCTTTATCTCCAGATATAAATCTGTTCAAGCAAGATCGAGTTTTGGTGTCTTGCAATCGGCTATGCCAAGCCATACTCTGCCGATCCTTCTTTTATATCTTTCCTGGTGTAGTTACTCCATCACTTCGCTTCCACCCAAAAATTTGTTCGACTCCGCCTCTATCCTAAACTCACTACATACCCTTAATCATAAGCAAATTATATATAAACTTAATTAAGCTTATTTGGACTTTTGCTGGATTTGTTGAATTTGTTAGTCGTTAGTCGTGCAATTAGTCACTGGAGCCGCGAAGAGATGACAAGTTAGAGCAAGATCAAGACTGGGAAAGAGACGAAGATCAATAATCCAAATCATCGACTGAGAAGGTTTTGAATGAAATCGAGGCCATGGTAAATCGAGCAAGGCAAGTCATCACTTTGATCATACTGCTCCTACATTTTATGCAAAATTATATTCCTTTAAGTTATCAAATTGCATGCTTACTTTTATAAGGCAAATGTATGTCAAAGCTTAAGGTAGTTACATGCCTATTTGACGTTTTAAGTAATATTATGCCTTTCCTTGACACTTGAATCACCTGACCATTGTCACCCTAGATGTTAACAATAATGTACTAGCTATAGGTCATATTAATGCCAAGCTAGTCTTGTCAAGTCCAGGGCACTAGTGGCCCTGATCATAATCTTTAAGCATGAAAACTGGCTTTGGGGCAATCACGGGATGTACGTGGCTGAATAGTTGTGACAACTTAATTTATGCTTCTCAAAACCCCAAAAATCTGCTATACCGGTCCGGGCGGACGGTAAGAGTGGTGGGTGTGGATATAACACAAGGTTGTGGTTTGTGGAATGAACCATCCGGACAGATTAAGGACTTAATCCTGTGATGACTCCTCCGTGTACAACAGTGCAACCACAAGTTGGCAAACTGTAGGCTTGGCTGAATAATTTACTAGACCCTTGAAGATGTCTCACCGGTAGGGGAAGGAAGGGATTGTGTAGGCCGAATATAAATCCGACTTGATTGGGACACCGCGTGCAGGTGATGCCCACCAGCTGCGCTAGACGTTGTGGAGACAGAAGTCCAGCTGTGCTAGGTGTTGTGGTGGAACTTCCCGCAGAACTTATGGAACCCTCTTGTAAGGGATAAGCCCATAAGGGTGAGAGGATGATAGGGCGAGGTATTGTAAAGACCTCGTGACGATCTCTCGATCTACATGACAAAGGAATCATGTGGGCCCATCGAGCTGATTGTCTCTTGTGGGAAAAGTGTACAACCTCTACAGAGTTAAAACAATTCGAATAGCCGTGCCCACGGTTAAGGGCAGACACGGAATCTTCCTCGAGTTAGTTCTATTTCAAAAACTTTTGAGGGTGGGAAGAAAACTGTCAGGCGGATGTAAACCTGACTTTGGTAATTTTCCTAGAGGGATGTACTCCAGTGATGATTATACGGTGGACATAACCTAGTGATCAAAAGCTAGCATTGGTGGATGGAACCATGTAATCGGTGAATGGAACCGACACCGCTATAAATACTGCATAATTTTAAACTCTGTAAAGCATGTTTGTAAAATGCTAAGGACTTTTAATTATGATTATTGTAAATATCGCTTTAAGCAAATAAAAGAACCTCAAGCCTCACTTGACATCCTTGCATGTATTATTATTTGCATTCTGTGTGGTGGCTTGCTAGGTACCGTTGTACTCACTATTTCTCAATTACCATCATTCAGTCAATAAGAAAAAGGAGATCGAGCCCTACGGTGTCTTAAGGGGATCAAAAGAGCTAGAAGATGAAGAAGCCAAGAACTAGGTTGCGAACCCCAGTTGGCTGCCCGTGGGCAAGTCCGGAGGGTCCCGCTTGAGTGAAGTTTCCGCTGCTGCATTTTATTGTTTTCGGCCTGATCGGCCCATGAGTAAGTGTTACTATATTATCTACGCTTCCGCATAATATGTTTTTGGTATACAGCAAAGTATCTGTGAGCACTATCTACTGATCCAGGGAATAGTGTGGTGGAAATCACAGAGGATTTCGGGTGCTAAATCTGGAAATCACACATGCAACAAATGAGTGTCAAAAATGATTATTAGCGCTACTATATATGTATAGCAAATCAGACTAGCCATACGTACTTACACATGACATCGATCTATATATATTACGTAGGTATAGCTAGCTAGCCACGTATTCATGACATAATAATGTTAAGCAAGAATATATAGAAGTGAACTACGAGTACTTACCCATTCTGATCAAATTGAGCAAACTAACATTATCTTTCTAAACCTAGCTAGCTAGATCTAAACAAACGTATCTATCATCTCTTTCAATTACAAAAGCACATATAAGTTATTAAAGGCAATTGAGTACTAACCTCTGATCACTAAGAAGACGGCGATATGTTTTCACCGAACTCCCTAAAGCCGACCACCGCCTCTCGCTCAACCGATGCAGCGCAATGAAGATAGATCTGTGTCAAGATCGGTCGTACGCCTAGTATTTAATAGGGCAGATTATCATAGACGGTTCCAACCACAAACGGTCTATGGTACCAATATATCACAGACGATTCGTATTAATAACCGTCTATGAATTATCACAGACGGTTGTTAATACGAACCATCTGTGATGTTCGCAATATCACAGATGGTTTGTTACAAGAACCATCTGTTATGTCCAGAATATCAAAGACGGTTTTTATATGAACCGTCTGTGATGTTCGCAACTTTCATAGACGGTTCATAACATGAACCGTATATGATGTTTGACTTATCACAGACGGTTCGTGATAAGAACCGTCTATGAAAGTTCACAAATGGTTATTAAAACAAACCATCTGTGATGTCTTAATTATCACAGACATTTCATTTTAATAACCGTCTATAAAAATATCACAAATGGTTGCCACTATAAATCGTCTGTGATAGTTTAATCACAGACAGTTCCGTATGAACCATCTGTGATGTAGCCGTCCAGTATAGCCTCTTTTGTAGTAGTGGAGGGAAGTGATGATAGTGGTTGGATCTTTATCCAAGCTAAGAAAAGTGATTGCAATTTAACAAGATGTTAATCACCTGATGAATAGACAACACATATATATATTTTATCCCCTCCCAAATATTTGCACACACATATGTTTATTTGTTTTCTTTATATATTATGGTCTTCTCTCCCATTTTTAAACATTTTTTTGCTATATATTATGTATGACATAATTAGAGAAACATGGATGTATGCCTCTTAATTGACCAACTCGCTACAAAATAATATCCAGTATTTGTGATGGCTTGCAATACCTCCATGAGTTCTCCCAACGTAAGATTTTTCATATGGACATCAAGCCCAACAACATCTTACTAGACGAGGAGAACTCAAAGCCAAAAATAGCCGATTTCAACCTACAACCATCTCCATTTCACACAAGGCAACAAAATTTGCAACAAGATCAATATTGATGGTATTTCTAGTGGAAGACATTGCTACGCTATCTCTATGTTATCCATGTAATCTAAAAATAATGCTAAACAATCCTTTCAATGCAAGGTGTCTATCCATTGACCCAATAATAAATTATATGCCATCTCTCCCCCTCTCTTCCATGTTCTCTCTCTCCTCATTGGCGCTCCTCTCACCATCGACCGACCACATCACCAAACTGACACCAGTGACCCTGACTACCTTGGTCTCCCTTCCAACGCCTCCTCCCAGATCTTGACAGGTCTACAACCCAAAGCATAAAAGAGGTCAGAGGTAGAGGGAAGGGAAGAGTACCCAGGGGCAATGGCCGACGGCGAATCCAGTTGGGGCGATGACAAATTCAGTTGGTGGCGATGGTAGATTCAGCTAGGAGGGCGACGACTGATGGTGAATCCAGCTGGGGGAGATGGTGGGGAGTTGGATTTGGCTGGGGGATAGACCGTTACAAGATGTGTGGAGACAAAAGGATGTGACCGAGTGAGTGAGTGAGGGCACAAACCCTAGCAGGGCGGTACTTATAGGAGAAACTACACAGATGGTTCCATTAAAGAGCTATCTGTGATATTAATATCACTGATAGTTCCATAAAAGAACCATCTATGATATATACCACATCATAGACGGTTCTATTATGGAACCATCTATGATATGTAAAACATCAAGATGAATCTTTAATGGAACCGTCTGTGATATATATCATAGACGGTTCATACGACTAAATGGCCTGTGATAGTTCCTTCTATATATAGTTACAACATATCCTATTTTTCATCTAGCCTCAGGAAATGCTAGCCATGCCCTCTGAAAACAAGCAAGCAGATACAGTCACAGATGGAATTATTTCTTAATTACTAAATCAATTATAATAGAATAATTCCTTAATTACATGTCAAGTTTATTAATTACATTGGAATAATTTCCAAATAGGTGTTCGTCATGTGGGATCATTTCACTTAGCTATTTCCTTTTAGAAAAAGCCCTTCACAATGATTGACATGCATATAGCTAGATTCATTGCTTGGTTCTTCCTCGAGCCTGATGTCGTCTCCAAAAGGAGACAACTGATCAAATTGATTGTATTCTGCCTTATCTACAACATTCTCAACTCCAAATGGTTCATCTTTGTATGCTACACATTCGAGGTCCATAGTAGTGACGTTGTACTTGTCAACCTTTACACACTGTGGGAGATGGACCCAACAGCACCAAAATAGAGGGATCTTCAAAAGAACATCATCAAGCTCCCAAATCTTCTGTAAAAGGCCGTAGTAGGAGCTTGGGCCAGTGGTACTAAACTGCTCATGAAATGCATCTATGCGAACATCTGAATTCTGGATTGTGCTCTTTTTATCCTGATCTGTTGAATGAAATGTGTATCTATTTATGTCGTATCCTTGCCATGTCATAATTATCAATCTTGGCCCTTTTGCCAACCATTGCAACGTTTCACTTGATGAGCTCCTAGTGAATCGCATCTTTAACCATTAGTCGAACCGATGGCTGTACTGTCTCATGATCCAAACCTCCGACTAGTCTGGATTCTCTTAGCGTAGCATGCCCTTGTGCTCATCAATATACGGGGACACTTTGGTCATGTGTTGCAAGACCATGAAATAGGCTTGAGCATACGTATCCCGATCGAGAGTTATTGCTTTCCTTCCGATGATCCCGATACCTTCTGGCCTCTCCTCGTGACGAGATAGAGACAAACCTATCAGTTCGACCTGAGCCATATAATCAATGCAGAACTCCATGACCTCTTCGGTTGCATAAGATTCGATGATGCTACCCTCGGACCGAGATCAATTTCGTACATAGTACTTGAGAATTCCCGTGTACCTCTCAAATGAGTACATATGATGTAGAAATATGGGGACGCATATCTTTATCTCTTTCATATGGTGGACAATGAGATGGACCATGATATCAAAAAATGATAGAGGAAAAGATATCTCAAGATGACATAGAGTTATCATCACCTTGGCTTGCAAAGCATCTAGTCCATCAGGATCGATGACCTTCTAAGCAATTGCATTAAAGAAATAACACAGCCTCATGATTGTCACTCCAACCTTGTTCGGCAAAATACTTCTAATTGTAACAGGAAGCAATTATGTCATTAGCACATGACAGTCATGAGACTTCATGCCAATTAATTTCAAATCTTCTATGTAAGCAATTTTCTTCTTGCTGGCGGAGTAACCAGATAGAACTTTCACACCATGAAAGTACTAGCACAGTTCAGTTCTCTTGGCCTTAGACAAAGTGTAGCATACTAAGGGAAGGTACGTCTAGCCTTTATCGGTCTCTATCGGTGCTAACTCGGTCATGATATTCATAGCAACCAAGTCACACCGTGCGTTCACACCATCCTTTGTTTTATTATGAATGTTCAGTAAGAGACCAATCAAGCTATCACATACATTCTTCTCTACGTACATGACATCGATGCAATTGCAAGCTTCTAAGTGCTCCCAATAAGGTAAGTCCCAAAATATTGATCTTTTCTTCAACATGTTCTTCTAACGGGTCCTCAACTTACGTCGCTTTCTAAGCACAACATCAATATCCTTAATCATATTGTAGACCTCTTTCCTCCTAAAAGGCCTTGGAGCTAAGTCATCATCTTTTTTTGTCAAATTATTTCTACATCTTGCGGTATGGGTGATACCTTAGAAGGAACCTATGGTGACGCATGTACATAGTTTTGGGTGAGTTGTTCAACCACACACTCTCGGTATAATCTAAGTAGTGCAGACAAATTTTGGCTCCTTTTGTACTTAACCCCAATAGGTTACCAAGGGCAGAAAAATCATTGATGATACAGAACAACATGGCATGCAAAGTGAAGTTCTCTCATTTGTCTGCATCCCATACCTATACCCCTTCATTCCACATTGTCACAAAATGTTCCTCCAATGTTGCTAGGTACACATCTCATTTCTAGGTTGCTGTGGCCCTTGGATAAGTAGTGATTTCAAAATGTACTTTCACTTCATACATAGCCAAGGAGGAAGGTTGTACATGCATACATTGATGAGCAAGGTGTTATGTTGGTTGCTCATGTTACCGAAAGGATTCATTCCATCTGTACTCAACTCAAACCTTATAATTCTCGGTTCTATCACGAAGTCTACAAACATCCTATCAATGTTCCTTCACTAGCAGAATCAGCAGTGTGTCTTATCTTTCTATCTTTCTTATGCTCCTCCAAGTGCCAACGCAACAATCTAGCATCCTTTTGATTCGCAAATAAATGCTTCAAATAGGGAATTACAGGTAGAAACCACAACACCATAGCAGGAGGTTCTTGCTTCACCTCGATGCCCTCACCGTCATCAGAGTCATTCTCACTCTTGTACTAGGAGGCTTTGCACGTAAGACAAATATGTATGTTTGCATACTCTTTACGGTAGAGGATACAATTGTTCAGACATGCATGTATTCTTTCTATTTCCATTCCCAATGGGCAAAGAACCTTCTTGTCTTGGTAGGTGGTTCTTGGCAACACATTTCCCTCTGGAAGAATGTTTTCTAGGAGACCTAACAATACCATGAAACTCTTATTGGACCAACAATTGTTTGCCTTCAATTTTAGCAGTTCAAGAATAAATAACAACCTTGTGTATTACAGCCTGCAACTTGGGAACAAAGATTTCTCTTAGTTTTCCATCAAGCCCTCAAATTTACCAAACTCTCTCTCACTATATTTTCCTTCTACATCGCATAGCATCTGATCTAGGTTGTCATCGTGCAACCTATTCTCATCGAAAGCACAATCCACAACTGGCATATCGTTGTGTCTCTCAATGATATTATAACTACCTTCTTATATAATCTTCTCTTCACCATGACTGATTCAACATGTATACACCATTTTGAAAGCTCTTCGAATCAAGTGAGTTTTGATCTGCGCTGAGTTGCTAAATGTCTTCATATTATCTCAATCAATGAATGGATAGTACATATATTGCATCCCCTTCTTCAATATATCCTGCTCGACTGCTCTTCTAAAAGCAGATACACCATCAATGTACTCTTCACTTACATGGTTCTCAACAGACATCCAAGTTTGGTCCATGTATGCTATGTATGTAACAAATTAGTGTCAAATTAGATTAATGCTACTATACCTAGCTAGCCTAATACTTACACATAATAGTCATTCAACTTAATAAATTATCCATCTAAAGCAGCTAGCTACATTACTATTCATGAAGCAATATATATATATATATATATATATATATATATATATATATATATATATATATATATATATATATATATATATATATATATATATATATATATATATATATATATATATATATATATATATATATATATATCAAGCAAGAATGTCTTGAAGTAAATTAGGAGTAGTGGCCCATTCTTAAATTGGAGCAAACAACCAAGCTAGATCTAAACCTAGCTATCATCTCTCTTTATTACAAAGCATATAATTAGAAGCAAATACTAACCTAAAATCACCAAGAACAAATCGATCTATAAGCGATATGCTTTCACCAAACTTCCTAAAGCTGGACACCTCCTTCAAATAGTGCAATGGAGACAGATCTATCGGTACCGGCCTGTCTAGGTATTTAATAACACGGCGTATCATAGACACGTCCAACAACAAAACATCTGTGATACATAATTATCACAGACAGTTCTCATTAAGAATCGTCTATGAATTATCACAAATGGTTCTTAAAAAGAACTGTCTATGATAATGGGAGACTTCACAGATGGTACTAAAGTAGAACCGTCTGTGATACATAGCACAGATGGTTTGTTCCACTAAACTACCTATGATAGTTCCTTATATAGCTAAAAAATATTCTATTTTTTGGCTAGCCAAAGGAGTAAATATGTATTAATTATTTTTTACAAATCAGTATTTCTATCACGTCGCTATACCAAGAGTTATTGCATACATAGTAGACAATAAATACAAATTCAACCAGTTTTTTTATTTTTGTATTTAAATATGGCCAAACAGCATGGCCAGTCACTTCTTACAAAGATTTAAAAGATGTATAAACCTAAATAATAAAAGTTTTCTAGTGGCGAGGTAGCATACTATCTCCATCTTCAAAACTTTGTAGGAGGTGATATCGGCATTGGATGGTTCTAGATCATCAGTGAACGAAGCCCGAAATGTGTCCACCCACTGATGCGCTCATTCGAGGGTCTCTCGAAGACCCTCCGACTGATGAATCAAGTCGAATTGAGCCTATAGGATCTCTTCCCTTGCTTGAGGGGTCTCAGCAAGGTTGACTCGGTCGATCGCCGCATCGACTAAACAATACAAGCGATGGCAAGCCTCCTAGAGACGTGCAATGTCATTGTGGAGGACCATATCGATGGCGAGTTAAGCTCATCGAAAGTAGGAGACCAACCGAAAGATGCGGCATAGGAGGATGTAAAGATTGTAGAAGGTCGCCATCACCTGCTCCTGCAAATCCTCGGACATAGGAGGGAGGACATTGTTGGCACAGTGTCCTTCCGCAGCAGCCAAGAGCGTATGGTCGGTGAGGTGCTCATACAGGATGGTTAGGTAGGCCATCAATGCCAATGATAAGGAAGAGTAGGGGCCATTTGTTTGTGCTTGAGAGTAGAACAGTGATGTGGGGATTCATCTTAAGTGGCAGATAATCATTTTATAAAACAAGGAATAAATTCGGTACATGAGACGAAGAGACACATCAGGGAGTCGAAGCACCATTCATGCAAATAAGAGAAATATATCATAGACACTTCCAACCACAAACTATTTGTGATACATAATTATCACAGATGGTTCGTATTAATAACTATTTGTGATACATATTATCACAGATGGTTCGTATTAATAACTGTTTGTGGTAATATCACATACGGTTCTAATTGAAAATCGTCTGTTGCGTCTGTAATTATCACAGACAGTTCTTGTTAATAACCATCTATGAACTATCATAATAACCATCTATGAACTATCGCAGATGGTTATTAACAAGAACCGTCTATGATATTTGCGTATCATAGATGGTAGATGGTCACACATGTAAAATCGTCTGTGATAAGGCGTCCATTATAGCTTGTTTTGTAGTAGTGAGGGAAGATGAAGATCGGATCAAGTTGAGGGTATTTTGGTAGTTTCCCAAATATCAAAATCTTTGTTAGATCAAAACCACCGTGCTTCAGCGGCACTTGGGAAAAAGCGGTTTAGGTCAAGGAGATGTTGAGAAGATCAAGTGGATCAAATGCTAAGAACTTAGCGGGATCAGACTCATGTGCTTTAAAAAGCATGCTTGAGTCAAGTGTAAGTATAAAACCCTTGTGTGGGGATAATGAGTTCCCCCATTTGTGCTAGTGGGTAGTATCCATTAGGGTTACATGTGGGCTGATTGTCTCATCTATTTAGTAGATGGGGTGGAGACTTGCATGCTAACCATTCCAACCAATCTAGAGTTAGGGTTAGGATTTGAGAGAGAAGAGTGAGTGTTGTGGTGTGCTCTCTTGTCCTTCTCATGTATTGGTTGTAAAACATTCATCCTCAAGTAGCAATATAATCAAGTTTGTTTATCTCATGAATATCTCGTCTTATTGATTCGCTCTTGTTCTTGTTGGTTTTTTACCTCTTCTCTCTCTTTCTTGATCTTACTAGTGCCAAGGACATGTAAGTGACAAAGATAACTCACATAGATCAAATGCCATCCATCTAGGCACTAGAGTTTGTAAGTTCTTGAAGTTTCGATTTTGCTTGATTTGTAGCCCTCTTTGAGAAATCTTGATTTGAGGATTTTGGCTTCGATTCGACGATTGGTTTTGCTTGCTATGACACATGAGAACACATCTAGAGTTATCTTGATTGATCTTAACCCACGAGCAAGTTGTATCTCAAGATTTTGAGATTTACCTAATTTTGATGCAACCTTGCTTGTTTTGAGAATAGGTTGGGACTTTGGCTAGGCTCATACTGATCATCGGATGGAATATATTCCTGAGACCCTCAGCAAGGTGTGTTCAAGGTTTGATCTCATTTGATCATGGATTTTTCAAGTTTGTACTAAAAAGTGGTTTGGACTTAGGTTGATTTTCTGTTCTGAGAATAGGGGAATAGTCAAACCACTTCTGGGCATGATAAGACAGCTGGCTAACCACTGGTCAAACCATCAGGTAGTGATTGGTCAGACTGGCAGCTTGAGGCCAGTCAGACTATCGATTGTGGTTGATCAAACCGGTCTAGTGTAGTGTTGTGCATCTTCGGTGTTTTGGGTTGTAGGTTATGTAATCTAATCTTCTTAGATCTCTAGCTCTAAAGTGAAACATTTCCTAGTACTTGGGGGAATTATGTCAAGGCACCATTCACACTCTTTGTTGCCACTACCGGTCCTACAAACTCTTTCCAAAATCTTTTCCCAAAGAGAATTAAAGACTCTTTACTTTAATAATAATTAAAAGCTATGCCAAGATGTGAATATCAGAGACTAGACACCTACAAGAAAATCCAATAAAAACTTAACAAATTAGCCTTGACAAACCCCAGGCAATCTAACGTCTAGCTAGCAACCGGTCTAACCTCTTAGGGTTGGTTTGACTGCTACTTAGTTGGCTATCTGACCTCCGAGCAGTCAGACCTGTCCACAGTGTGGTTAGACCTATCCCTCAACACAGAACTAAAAATTAGCACAATTTCAAATCCAAAAATCAACATAACCATTAATCCGTAGCTCCAAAATACTTAAAACTTTGCACACACCTAGCCTATGATATTTTGAACCTAATCCAACAAGAAATTTAAGAAAATCTTTCCAAAGTTTTAATCTTTTTCAATTCAAAGCAGACATCACCAAAACAAGCCAAATACAAATACAGTGATGGTAGAAGCTCATGGAGGAATCAAGCCAAGATGGCTAAGGATGGTTTCCCACATGTCCATGCATTCTCAAATCATAGCAAGAAACAATCCAAATACATTTAAGATCAAAACCTCCAAATCACCCTTTCCTGAGTCAAAACCCAGAAAATCCAAGAACTTACAAAGGAGGGTGCCTAGATAGATGAGATTTGATTTTCAAGAGATATCTCTATTACTTACATGTCCTTATCACAAAGAAAAATCAAGAGGGGATAAGAAAACATAAAAACCAAGCCAAAGCAAGATTTCAACACTTGAGCAAAGAAGAGAAAAACTTAGACAAATTTTGGATGTCTATTGATACTTAGAGAAGAATGTTTATAGCCACTCCATAGTTGGTTACAAAGTCTAAGGATGACAAAAAGCTCAAGCACAAGAGCCCCAATCCATCTCTCAAAAGTTTTCTCTAAGAACCCTAACTCTCCTCTACTTGGCTTTTACAAAGCTTAATCCCTAAGCCATCTATACCTATCATTTTATAGTGTTGGCCAAGCCAACAACAATCAAGAAACCCAAAAACCTAGATATAGAGTGGATTGTATCCAACAACACATGAGCAAACCCGATAACCCAACATCTAGTAGGTCTTACTGCTAAACCATTAGCGATTGATCTACTTAGCCATTCGAGCTCACCTTGACCTAAACCACTTAGGCCTCGCTGTAGTTTTGCAAACCGCCTCTCTCTCCTGTATTGGGCAAATGTCCAAAATGCCCATCTACCACTATTTCCTGAATCCATTATCTCGAAGCATCGGCTATGCTCCACCACCTTTCATGTGACCCCAATGATTTTCTGCCAAGCTTCTCACATGTTCGGATCCCACTATTTCCCGAATCCTTTATCTCGAGCCACCTCTCACTGTTTTGCGTCTCGGCAAGTTATCACCGGTTGTGTGAAAAGTTACCATCGATGTGAAGAAAGTTATCACTGGTTGTATTGTTTGCATTCGGCAGTAATTTCACTCGCTACCGATAGTAACTTCATGCAGAATCGATAATAACTTTCTGGCACTGTGAATGTTTGGCAATAAGTTCATTCAGAACTGATGGTAACTTTATTCAGAAACATCAGTAACTTTCCCAGATATTTTACACCTGCGCGATAGCTAGTAGTTCTATATATATACATATATGTACATATTATATACCCACAGATATACATATACATAAACACACACACACACACACACATATATATATCCGCCCCATGAATTTTATGAGTAGATTTTTGAAAATATTTGGAAGGAATAATTCCTTCACGAATACAATTTATATCAGCTCCTGAGTCAATTAAAGTTTTATATTTGAAGTGAAACCCATCAACAAACTTGAATGAGATTTCTACATACCATTTTTGTTTGAGGTAGGTTTCTATGGAGCTAACTATTTCTTGATTGTTCTGAAAAATTTCTTCTTCTTCAGCAGATTCATTTTCTGATTCACTTTGAGTTTCATACTCCTTTTTAATTTCTTCTTTTCTAGAAATTTCTAGAATTTGAATTCTTCTTTGAAGATCACTTAGCACTTCTTTTATATAGTTTTGTTCTTGAAGCAAGTCATTTAGACCCAACTGCTTCTTTGCCTTCTTATGATCTTCTACTCTTTGAATGACTTCATCAATAGAGAAGTACTTTTTATGTTAGATATCTTTTACTAACTTTTCCTTGTTAGTTTTTATCCTTGATAAGAATCTTTCCAAGATTACTTCTTTCTCTCTTGGATCTTGCACCGTATCAAAGGTGTCTAATACAAATTGTTCTAAGTCTGTGAGGACTAGAATATTTTCATCAGAGGTATCCTCAGAGACATCTTGCTCACAGCAGGAACATACACTATTTTCACAATGATTAACTTCTGATTTTTCTTTATTTTCAGAGCTAGATTAATTGTCAATATGATTTAAGATATCTCCTAATTTTTCTTTAATGTCTTCAGACTCTGATTCTAGCAAGGCTTGGATTTCCTTTTTGATTTTGGATTTAAAGCAATTGCTTGCTATATGACCCTTTAGTCCACATTTATAGCATACAATTGGTTTATTATCCTTTTTAGGAGTACCTTTTTTAAGAGGTTTTCGGTGACGCTTCCTCTTAACATAATAAGCTTCTTTCTTATTATCAACATGATTTTTTCTAAATCTTTTGACATATTTTGTCCTATTTCTTCTTTCATGTTGATCCTCAAATCCAAATTGATAGCAAAAATCTCCCAATTCCTTTTTCCCAATAATTTTTTTGTTTCTTCAGTTGGTCCTTGATTTTAAGATCATTACAAAGTTCAGCACCTACCAACTGTATATTTTGGGTGATTTTGCCTATATCTAGGAATTGATAATTTATACTACCTTCTCCTTCCTTTCTTAAAGAGTTTCTAACTTTTTCAGCAAATAAAGGAGATAGTCCTGATATATACTTTTCCTTCCAAAAATCTTGATTAGGCTCAGGAAGAGTATATAGTTTTGATAAGAAAGTATCTTTATACCACCTAAAATCAGACATAGTCTTACATCTTAGGTTTATCAATTGTTCTCTATTTTTCTCATAAATATCTTGATAATTTCCAGCGAAATGATAGACGATATTATAAACTAGAGTAGTCAGGGCATCAGAGATATTACCGACAGGGTTACCATGCACGTCTACCCGGACTATAGGATTGCCATTTTCATCTATCTTCACTGCATCAATAATTGCTTGCTTCTGATCAGAATCCATGTAGTGATCCCACCAGCCTCTCAATTGACCAGAGAATCCAACAACAATCATTGAGGCTGCTTCTCTTTCTGGATTACCACTAGCTATGCAAGCATTAGCATACATAATCATTTGATGGCAAAGGGTAAATATTTGATACTCAGTGTATCCATCTAAATTCCATTCCACAATTTCTTTGACATTGAAATATGCCATATTACTAATTTGAGGCCTTTCTTCCAATTGAAGATCAGCATAAGTTGGTCTAGGATAGTAATTCCTTGTCCTAGCAGTATTAGTAATTGGTTTAAAGATCTTATTGATCATATCATTATTTTCTCCATCAGAGATTTGATTAATATTTTTGTTCACCTTTAAGTTGCTTAACTTATTGGCGAACTCACTAACCAAATCAGTAGAGACAGATGATCCTATTGCTTTTTGTTTCCCGAGTTTTATATTAGAACTTAGTATCTGTGGGGTAAACAAAGGAACAATAGATCTAGAACTAGATGATTTAGACTAAGAATTAAATGGATAATGTATCTTTACCTCAGCCTTGCTGGTCTTGGATCCTTCCAGGAGAATATTTTCGATGCGATCTGTTTGTTGTCCAAGAGCATGTAAAGATATGTTTGCATAATTTTATTTTTCCACTAGGTGTCCTATGTGTTCTACTTTTACAGGATCACCATAAGTGGTTTTAGAAATATTTTTTAATGGAGATGCTTTGGAGCTTTCTCCCTGAGTATTATTTGGAAGTTGGATAGATTCGAAAGGCGGATGAACCGACTCTTCAATCTTTCCACCAGAGGTCTTCCATTCTTTTGAAACCTTTTTTATAACACTTAAGTCATCAGACTTTGGTTTCTTTTGAACGGTTTTTAGAATATTTATTTCAGACCTTAGTTTGGCTAATTCAGACTTTAACTCATCTAGGTCTGACTTAGGCTCTACCTTAGGCTCAGTTTTGGATTTGGTTTTTGATTTACTCTTTGATTTACTCTTTGGCTTGAAGAATTCTTCCAGATGTATGATCTGGCTATTCTCATACCAGTCAAAGAAGTAAATATGTCTTTTTTGCTCTTTCATCTCTTTGTACCAAATCTCTCTTATTTTTTGAACATAAGGACTGTCTACATTTTTGTAGTACCTTTCACACTTAATCTTATTTTCAGGAAGATCAAGATTTCTTTTAAGGAGATCCTTATCTATTTCAAACTCATGATCTTCTTTTACTTCCTCTATAACATTGATCTCAAAATCTGAGATTGAGGGCTCATACTGATTATCCTTATCCTCATAAGTCGCATAGACAATATTATTTGGTTTTAGTTGTGGTCTATTGTCTAGGTGAAATGAGGGCCTTGATTGAATAAACATTGTTCTTTTTGAGGAGAATGTTATTTCAACATCTCCATCTGGTGTTTCAGCCAGAGATTCTAATTCATTTTGTTGAGTGGCTTTTGGCTCAACAGCTTGTAGGAGAGTCCACTTCTCCGGAAGTGTTATCTCATCCCACTTCAAGGTTTTGGGAGTAATAATATGATTTCTAGGATTGGCTTGGAGAAGTGTGGTCAGACCTTTGGGTGTATTCTGTTTTGCACATGGAGCTAACGTGGTCATGGCTTTGTAATAGATCCTATATGTCACTGAAATGTTTTCACTTCCAGGTTTAAGATCAAAGCCAGATGTTTGTAAGCTCAAGGTCAAGACCTTATGGAGATTTAAATCTGAAAGAGATACAGAAAAGTCTGGGAAAGTGTTGAAGAACACAGGACCATTACTAAGACTAGCTTCAACCATTCCTAGCAAAGAGTCCTTAAACTTTTTATTTCTGCAATCTCTTAGACAAGCCAACACAGAAATATTTAAACCTCTTCGAGTTAATGATCTAATAGCCACTTGTACTAGACCAAAATGTATATAATGATATTGAGGTTTTGCTCTGATATGATTGATTTCTTTTTCAGAAAGAAGATGCAGAGTTTCATGCAAAGAGCTAATTGGAAGAGTTTTTTCTATAGTTTTTATATAATAATCAGAACGAAGAAAAAACGTGCCTATGTGATATATATCCTTAACATTTACCTTAGGTACTTTCCAATTTGCAATACTTTGCTCTACATCCTCAAAGAAAACAGACGAAGCATTCTTAACCGACATCGTTTTGATAGACCTATCATTACTGCCAGAGGCTTCCAGACGGTTAGTTACACCAAGAGACTTGGCTAACCAAGACATCTTATACGAAGATAAAAGAGATAGGATAGGTAGTCTTTCTAGTCAACGGCAGGGTAAATCCCACAATAAAGATCAACCTTTTGGATAGACGGTTTCCAGACAACGGCAGGGTAGAACCCTTAATTCCGATCAACCTATACCCCTTACAGGCTTACGCAGACAACAATTTCCGCCGCTTACTGCGCACTCTGGATGACTTATCGGGCCACGCGACTTCACGCTCACCTGCTCAGGGCTTCGGGACCTACGCGACTCAGCGTACCGCCACACCAACTGGGATCTCCGGGACTACTCGTCACCACCGCACCCCTCTCCCCCCTTCGGAGAAGATGGCTTGGGGAGCCTGGCACCCCCAGATGGCTCAGATACCAAATGTTTGACCCAGGCAGCGACTCAGGGATCTGGTCGCTACGATGTATGGTAGAGAATGGATTATATGAATGCAAGGAGGATAGAGTTAGATATGCAGATTGGAAAGGATGATATATTTTAAAATTAAAAACAAATAGTAACTAAGAACATAAATAGTAAACAGGAATGTAAATAGGAAATAAGAACGAAAATAGTAAAGTACTGAATTTAAAGCACACAATAATAAAAGAACATATGCAGATGCAACACACACAGAGAACTAAAAGATATGCTTATGCAGAATGATAGAACATAAACTTAAAATGAAATAAACATGGAAGAAATATAAAGGACTGAAAGTAAAGAATATAAGAACTTAGAACATAAATAAGAGACAGAATATAAAGAAGATAAACAAAGAACAGAATAATAAGAACATTAGTAATATAATGGACAAACTGAAAAAGACATAAATAATAGAAAGAACTTGAAATAATCAAACTGAAACATAGAGAGTTTAGGGATAGAAATCGTTCCAGCGTTCATTCATATACCTTGTAGACAGAAGGAGGAACCTTCTGTGTAGTACACCAGAAGCTAGAACTACTACAAGTTTTAGTTATACAAACCACACTTAGATTTTACAAACTTTTACACACTTACACTCTTACACACTTAGACTCAAAGATTGAGTCTTTATTTAGGCTACTACTTATTTTACACTAGTTTGTTGTGGTAGTGGAGTGGTAGTGGAAGCTTATTGCTTTGGTGGAGTGATCATCTTCTTCTCAGAGCTTTGTGGAGTGATGGAGCTACTGAGAGGTGGTAGAAGTGATCCCCTTTGAAGCTTGCCTTCATGCCCTTTATATAGGGGTTGCCACCCCTGGGATAAGCATGGGTGAAGATGCCCCATGATGACGCCTTTTGACCGTCAATATTATTCTTCATGATGACGCTTTACACCTCAGGGAGTCATGATGAAACTTTAGACCTCCGTGAAGAATATTCGCCATAATGACACTTTTGACCAGACTGTATTCTGTCTGCAATAGTTCAGATTCCATCTGCAATAGTAGATAGTACTCATATAATTGTCCTGACAATTGTCTTCATTGTCGGAGAGCCTTTGTGAACAATTATTGTTATTCGCTATCTTCATCTACTATCATTGGTGCAGAGGTCGTGCCTTCAATTTCGTCTGGTTGGAGTGTATCATACCAGCTCAGCATTTTCTGATATTCTTTGCATATCATTGTGTCTTCACCATAATCAACCTTTATTAGGCGTCCAACCCCTTTGTGTACAATACCATTGCCACCACAGAATATTTTCATAATCCGGTTCTGGAAAACCATTTGACATGAGGTGTCTAAATAGATGCTATCTTCGATTTCCATAGCTTCTTTAAACCACCGCCATTTGTCATGATTGGTACTTTGAGAAAATAATTCCTTTTGTTCTTCAGTCAAGAAACCAATTGTTTTGGCAGGGAAAGTGAAACATCCTTTGAGAATGTAAACATCATGCATTGCCGGCCTGACCGGTGGTGTAAATCTTGGTGGGGTAGAATAGAAGATAATTTTGTATCTTCCCTTGATGAATGCCATTCTTTTGCAAGCTTCTTTTATTGCAATTCCAAGATCAGACTGAAGAATCTGATCAAGTGTGCCATAGATGATATAGACTAATCCTTGGTCTATAATACTCTGGGGAGAGAGGTTGTTATGGGTTTGTGTTTGTAGGCTTCTGAAGAGTTTAAGGTCTAGCTCTGCTCTCAATATAATATTTTTTTGATATTGCTGGATAATTATTCTCTCATCAAAATGGCGGAGTGGAAATCTGTGGACATTGATTCTAAGGCTTGGGTTAATTTCTCTCCCCTCATATAGGTCGATAAAATATTTTTGGAGTTCTGCAAATATCTTCATTTTTCTCTCATAGTATTTTTTCCAGATGAGTTCTAGGATATTTGGCCCTAGGCAAGAAAGTGTTTGTTTGGTTTTAAAACTCAATCTAGAAATGAGAATTTCATGAGTACTGGGGTCAAGGAGCTCTCTAGAGGCTATATTCTTCCTAACTTTGTGGCTGCAATAATTCTCTCTTCTCACTTTATTTTGGTGGCTACATGCAGTTGTATGAATGCTTTCAGATGCTGATAATGCCATGGTTCTTATTTGTGCAAATGCTATGAGAAGTTCTCTGATATTTATGCAGTCTGGAGATGCAGTTATGGTGGATGCATATGTTTGTTTGTGGTTGGAACCACAGCTTGGCGAGTTTGTGCTCAAGCTCAATACTTTTGAAGTATCTTGTGATCTAGTATTTAGATCAAATATTTTTGAAACATCATCATGAGATCTCTTACAGAGATCTGATATCTTTGGATCCTCTGGGGATTCTCCCAGATCTAATATTTTGGAATATTGAGATGGTCTCAAATCGAGGCTCATCTTTGAATTTTTTGATGATCTGATACTCAGATCTGATACTTTTAATCTGGTACCCAGATCCAATAATTTTGAATTGCTAGGTGATTCAGCACCAAGATGTAATATTTTTTATGCTTCCCTTCTGGGAAGAATATCTTTTGGTATAGAATCATCAAGACCACAAATTCTCATAACATGGATCAAACATTTACACACCAACAAACATCAACAATCCATGCTACAAAATTTATACCATCATTATACTTGCTTTAACCCCGAGAAAACGGAGAATGATCAGAAGGCGCGGCCCCTGGAATCCGTCCTCCTCCTGAATAATAATTATAATGATTGCTAAGACAACAGTGGCAAGTCTTTAGATTAAATAAAAACTCCCCCAAACTAACCCAACATGTTAGCTTGATTCAAAACCCCAAATCCTTTCGGCCAACCTGTCCCCCGCTACGGATAGTCAACTTCAAAAATTCATATCTATTGGTACAGAAGTTCGAATAGGACGTTCTCAGACTTTCTGGAAATATAATTAAATTATCTAACTAAACCTAGTTGGTGAGCCTTCCTGATTCGGTCATAATCTACCCGCACCATCCAGTTTTCTTAAAACATCCAATTCTCGTCAGGCTCTCTGGACAGAGCACTAAAAACACCATAACTTCCTGTACGAGTGTCCGAATCACGAGTTCTTGGACTTTCTGGAAAGCTAAGACAATTACCTACAACTTGCATTATACTGGGGTTCTCTGATTCTCCCAATATATAATCGCAAAACTCGATCTCCAAAACCTGACGGAAAACCCACTGATCCGCAGAACAGTCCCGCTAATAAAATCATAACTTCTGCTACAGAGGTCTGAATGACGCCTTCTAGCACTTCATGGAAAGATAATGACATCCTCTACATCTCTAGGAAAAGTCCAGACCTAAATCCCCACGAATCTTCCCCAAAACAGCCGACTAACCCGAACTGATCTAGCAGTCCAGAATACCGACATTGATAACGCAATAAGAATTTACATCTACTAGGGGAAGAACATGGATTACTCTTGACGAACGCTGAAGAATACCACGAACACCCCACGAATCTCTCCTCTCCTTCTTTTCCTCTTTGCCCCTTCTTCTTCCCTTCCTCCGAGTCCAATCGCCTAGCTGCGAATTATTCCTTTCCCCCGATCATTCGGCAACAATTGGAGGTCTTGATCACCGGCAATGGAGGAGAGGGGAGGAGGAGGCGCTGCTGGACGGCGCAAGGCAGAGGGGAGGGCGCACCAAGGGGGGAGAGGGGGAGAGGCGGCTAGGGTTAGAAGGGGAGGTGGCGCCTCCCCCCTCCTGGCCGAAACCCACCTGGGCCAAGGCCCAGGCCCAGGTTGCAAGGGAAATTCAGAAAAATCCCCTCTAAAATTGATATTTTACTCTTCCCTTTAAGATTCTTCTCCCCGATTAATTTGATTATTTGCCGAAACTCTTCCGGGACATTACATTCTACCCCCCTTAAAACAGAATTCGACCCCGAATTCTAAACATACTCTCACTAAGGATTAATTACAATTGAACTTAACATAAAACACACACCTGATGTGAATAACTCTGAATATTGTTCACGCATGCGAGATTCCAATTCCCATGTAGCCTCCCTCTCAGTCTGCTGCGACCAGAGCACCTTGACATATTTTAAAGTTTTATTCCTCAACACTTTCTCTGATCTTTCCAGAACTCGCACTGGTTTGGACTCAAAGGACAGATCTTGTTCAAGTATTAACGGTTCCAGTGTAATATGAAGCTCCGGATCTCTCAGGTATTTCCTCAACATTGACACGTGAAACACGTTATGCACTCCGTGCATAGATTCTGGAAGATCCAAACGGTATGCCAACTTCCCAACCCGCGCCAAAATCGTGAAAGGCCCGACGTACCTCGGGCTAAGCTTCCCTTTGGTACCAAACCTCACCACACCCTTGGTGGGAGATACTCTCAAGAGCACCTGATCCCCCACTTCATATTCCAAATCCCTCCTTCTCACATCAGCATAACTTTTCTGCCTGCTCTGGGCGGCCAACAAATTCTGCCTCACCAAGGCCACTCTTTCAACTGTCTGTTGGACCCAATCCGGACCCAAAACTGCCTTCTCGCCCACCGCTTCCCAGCAAAGGGGTGACCTGCATTTACGGCCATATAATACTTCAAATGGTGCAGCCTTGATACTTGAATGATAGCTGTTATTATAGGCAAATTCCGCTAAAGGCAGCTGATCTTCCCAACTACCCCTCCAAGACAACACACAGGACCTTAACATATCTTCCAGGGTCTGAATGGTGCGCTCCGACTGTCCATCTGTCTGTGGGTGAAATGCCGTACTCAGGCGGAGCTGGGTGCCCAATGCACTCTGCAAACTCTCCCAGAACTTGGAGACAAACTTAGCGTCTCTGTCAGAAATTATGGTCTTTGGCACACCATGAAGTCTCACAATCTCTCGCACGTAAATAGGAGCCAAATCACTCGCTGAGCTGGTCGTGCGGATGGGAATGAAGTGAGCCGACTTGCTAAGTCGATCCACTATCACCCAAACTACATCCTTCCCTCGCGGTGACCGAGGCAACACAACCACAAAATCCATAGAAATATCATCCCAAGGCCATTGAGGGACCTCTAATGGCTGCAACAACCTTGCTGGTCTCTTATGTTCCGCTTTTACTTGCTGACAAACCCCACAAGAAGCCACATAATTCGCTATATCCACCTTCATCCGTTTCCACTAGAAATTCTGTTTCAAATCACGGTACATCTTCGTCTCCCCTGGATGAACAGTATATGGGGTGCGATGTGCTTCTCTCAATATATCACCTTTAACCTCTGCCTTCCGTGGCACACAGATGCGTCCCTTAAAACGCACTGCACCAGACTCATCCAAACTGAAATCCCCTTCCTTGCCCATCTCTATACGCTTCCTGACCCTTTGCAATAACTGATCATGCTGTTGTGCTTCCCGCACACGCTCTGGAATGGCTGACTCCAAGATCAACTGTGACTTCACCCGTGCCGTGCCCGCATAACAATATGATATCCCCATACGGTCAAAATCAGCAATAAGACAATCCAGTGTAGCAGGCGTCGCCTTGCGACTAAGTGCATCAGCCACCACATTGGCCTTACCTGGGTGATACTGAATGGTGAGATCATAATCCTTAATCAACTCCAGCCATCTGCGTTGCCTCAAATTCAGGTCCTTCTGGGTAAAAATATACTTAAGACTCTTATGATCGGTGAACACATCACAAGACTCACCATACAGGTAGTGCCTCCAAAGTTTCAATGCAAACACTACGGCGGCCAACTCTAGGTCATGGGTTGGGTAATTCTGCTCATGTTTCTTCAGTTGCCTTGACGCATAGGCTATAACCTTACCGTCCTGCATGAGAACACATCCCAGTCCAACTCGTGAGGCATCGGAGAAAACCGTGAAACGTTTCCCTGGTTCCAGAACAGTGAGAACAGGAGCGATCACCAGCTTTTCCTTCAAAATCTGAAAATTGCGCTCACAATCATCATCCCACAAAAACCTCACATCCTTCTGTGTGAGCCTTGATAAAGGCTTGGCAATGATGGAGAAGTATTGCACAAATCTCCCGTAATAGCCTGCCATCCCGAGGAAACTCCTCACCTCCTTGACATTGGTCGGCCTTCCCCACTCCACCACTGTAGAAACCATACTTGGATCAACTGATATTCCCTTATCACTGATGATATGCCCCAAGAACCCCACCTGTGACACCCAGAACTCGCATTTCTTTAACTTAGCAAAGAACTTATGCTCCCTTAATGTTTCCAATACAAGCCTTAAATGTCGTCCATGTTCTACTTCAGTCTTTGAGTAAATCAAAATATCATCAATGAAGACAACTACAAAGTCATCCAGATACTCATGCAACATCCTGTTCATTGTCTCCATGAAAGCAGCAGGGGCATTCGTTAGTCCAAAAGACATAACTTTAAATTCAAAGTGCCCATACCTCGTGGAGAATGCCGTCTTCTCAATGTCCTCCTCTCGGACTGAATCTGATTGTATCCCGATTGGAGATCGATCTTGGAGAATACATTAGCTCCCCTCAACTAATCAAATAAATCTTCAATGCGGGGTAAAGGGTACTTATTCTTGATAGTCAACTGGTTGAGAGCACGATAATCAATGCACATGCGCCAACTCCCATCTTTCTTCTTAGTAAATAGCACCGGAGCTCCCCACGGAGACACACTAGGTCGAATAAGGTCCTTCGCTCTCAAATCATCCAACTGCTTCTTTAGTTCTTCCTGAAAAGGTCGAGCCAAACGATATGGGGTCATAGAAACTGGTCGTGCACCTGGTACTAAATCAATCCTGAACTCCACTGGACGCGGAGGGGGCATCCCTGGCAACTCTGCTGGAAATACATCCAAAAATTCTCGAACCACTGGAATACTTTCTGCAATCAAAGAGGAATATGGCTTTTCCACTAGAGATAAAAGAAATCCACTCTTTACTGCTCTACTACCAGGATACAAACTAGCCAGCACACTAGGTGAAAAAGAGGGAGCACTACCTTGGAATGCTATCTCTTGGCCCGACGGCGCTTGCAGAGTTACTGTCTTCCAAAAGCATGATATGACAGCACGATAGCTATGCAACCAATCCATTCCCAAAATAACATCAAACGGCTCCATCTTCATAACCATCAAGTTAGCAATAAAGTTCTCCCCATCTATAGTGAGCACACACCCCAGACAGACTGTGGAACTGGAAAGAATTCCCCCAGGCGAATTTACTAGAATGGACTGAGATATTTGCTGCATGCTCAACTTTGATCGGCTAACAAACTCTAAAGATGCAAAGGAAAAAGTAGCCCCAGAGTCAAACAAAACAAAAGCCTCCACTGAATCCACCAAAAGCGTACCTGTCACCACATCAGGACGATCCACCGACTCAGCAGTCGGCATGGCGTAGGAGACTGAGGCTGGGGCGGCTGGTGCTCCGACACCTAGGAAAGGCGGTGCCGCCGCTGTAGGAGGAGCTGAAGGCGCCACAGCTGGAAGCAATGCCGCGGGGTAAGGCGGCCAAAAGTACCCTGGTGGCATCCCTCCAGG
This sequence comes from Dendrocalamus sinicus, assembly GCA_036346575.1. Classification (NCBI taxonomy): domain Eukaryota; kingdom Viridiplantae; phylum Streptophyta; class Magnoliopsida; order Poales; family Poaceae; genus Dendrocalamus; species Dendrocalamus sinicus. The sequence goes on from CM070648.1 coordinate 12,194,609, forward strand.
AGTAGGGTAGTAAGGCTGAGGCGGCACCCAAGGCTGAGTAGGAGAGGCTGCTAACATCTGCACCGACCCTCGAGAAGAAGCCGCTGGCGCTGAAGATGATGCTTGAACTGGTTCCCATTTAATGATGCTGGCAGGGTTCCGCTTATAAACCAATGCCTTGAGGCCCTCTTGACCACAATGGCGACAAGCTCCCACCCAAGAACACTCTGAAGCACGATGCCCATCCCCACACTTGAAACATTTCATTCCCTGTCCTGGGGCCGGACGCATCATAGGAGCATTTGATGAAGATCGAAAAGTAGATGATGCCTGGTGCTTGGTGAAATGAATTTTGTGGGCCCTTGAACTTCTTTGAAACTGGCTTCAGCGATGACCCACTACCTCCTCCAAAACTCTTCTTCTGACTGCCCTCCGAGCCCTCAGAAGCCGCAGTACCTCCTGCACCTTGCAATCCTTCCCCAAGCTGCATCTCTAACTCCATGCCCCTAGCTTGCTCCACCAAGGAGCCAAAATCACGAAGCTCCAAAGCCCCCAACACCTGGCGAAACTCCTGCCTGAGCCCTCTGCGAAATCTCTTGGCCTTCTCCACCTCATTGGTAGCCACAAATGGAACAAAGCGGATTAAGTTATTAAAACCCACTTCATACTCTGACACTGACATCTTACCCTGACTATAACTGTTCAATGATACCTCCATCCTCTCCACAAACGAGGCGGGATAAAACCTCCTCCTAAACTGCTCCACAAACAGCTCCCAAGTTGCTGGTCCCTGGGCAGCGGTTCTGGCTGACAGGACTCCTTCCCACCAGAGATCCGCTTGCCCCTTTAGCTGAAAGGCCACATATTGAACTCGCTGCTCTGATGTCAGTCCCAGCACTCCCAAATGCCTCTCTATGTGCTGCAGCCAGTTAGCAGCATCCACCGGCGTGCCCAATCCATCGAAGGTGTCCAACCTCAAAGCATTCCACTGGTGCAGTCCCATAGTGCCCATAGCCGGTACTGTCGCAGGTACCGCCTCAGGTGCGGCAATAGGTGCAGCTGGTGGAGTCTGGTTCCCCTGAACCGCTCAAGCAACCTCTTCCTCTGACTCCACAGGACTGGCCTCCCCAGCTGCGGAGTTCTGAACTTCAGGCGGGGACACAGCCTGGCCTCGACCGGCACCCTGCTGACCACGACCACGGCCACGGCCTCTACCCCTTGCCATCACTATAACACAAACAATAGCAGAGTCAAACATTAAATTCACAATCAATTATGATGTTCAACAGAAACATAGATGCAATGCAAACCCATTCCCACCTATAGTGCTTAGTGTGTCAAATTTATTATTTCATTAACCACGGACCTACTGCCCGCTCTGATTCCAACTGTAACACCTCAGCCAATCAATGACTTGGAATGCTACCAAACTAATAACTTAATAAAGAAACTAATATTCGTCTTACAAAATTTCGGCAGAACCTTCTTTGTTTATTGAGTAAATCAAAGGTTCCAACAAGCATAATCAATTGATATGAATAACAATAAACAACAAATTCGTTTAAACAAAACTGGATTATGTTCACCATCACTCTCATAACAATACTACTAAGACAAAGAACGAAATCAATGCAAAAGATTTCTATTCTTTTATTACACTTTGAACCTGATTGACATTAATCAAATACCACTTAAATTATTCAGCAAATAATGTTTAATGTTCTTTCTTCCTTCCGTGGTGAATAGACCGTGCATGTGCAACAAAATAATCCTTCTTTATTCCCATGCATGCCGACCTCATGTAGGTACCTAAAACAAACAACAACCACAACAACAAACAACAACAAGAGTGAGTTCAAAGACTCAGCAAATATAATAAGTGACAGCAAGGATAAAAGGGAACGTCACTTCACAAATTCATCCACCAATCATATGAATAAACATGCTATGCATTATGATCAAAAATTCCTTTATCACTTCTCTTTCGCATTTTACCGGTAATGCGGAGTGTGCATCCGTCAATGCACACCCATGCCTGTACCCTCTGGTACAGGGACCAATTGCCCATACTCCTCAAGTATGGGGACCTTTAGCCCGTCACGTCATCAACATGACGGGGACCTCGACGCTTAGTCATCTCGTGACCAAGACTTCAATAAATCCGCATGATGCACAAATGTGAAGGTCTTAACAAATAAAACGTGTATTCACAACATCTATGCATCAGAAATTCTCATAAACTCTTTCATTTGCAATCGACCATAAATAATATCAACATATCATTAACATCATCAAGACCACAATTCTCATAACATGGATCAAATATTTACACACCAACAAACATCAACAATCCATGCTACAAAATTTATACCATCATTATACTTGCCTTAACCCCGAGAAAACAGAGAATGATCAGAAGGCGCGACCCCTGGAATCCATCCTCCTCCTGAATAATAATTACAATGATTGCTAAGAAAACAGTGGAAAGTCTTTAGATTAAATAAAAACTCCCCCAAACTAACCCAACATGTTAGCTTGATTCAAAACCCCAAATCCTTTCGGCCAACCTGTCCCCCGCTACGGACAGTCAACTTCAAAAATTCATATCTATTGGTACAGAAGTCCGAATAGGACGTTCTCAGACTTTCTGGAAAGATAATTAAATTATCTAACTAAACCTAGTTGGTGAGCCTTCCTGATTCGGTCATAATCTACCCGCACCATCCAGTTTTCTTAAGGGTGTGTTTGGTTGCATGAATCTCCTTCGTCCTGCCTGGGTGGATCCGTATAATCTGAGAAAGAGCCTGTTTGGTTGCCTGTATGAGTGGATGCAGCATGCATGAGCGGATGCAAAAAATACGCCCTTATCCTGGATGGGTGGATACGCTCAAAATGAGCTTCACTGGCCATCCTGGATGGGTTGATGCAGTGTATCTTATGCGGTCCCACGTGTCAGCCTCTCAGGTTTGGTAGACTGCATCCGCTCATACAGGCAACCAAACAGCATCTCAGTTTTTTTGCATCCGCTCATGCAACCTCACCAAACATCTTCTTTTTCTGAAATACGATTCCACTCAGCCTGCATCCACTCAGTCAGGATATACGATACAACCTCCATCCACGAACCAAACACACTCTAAAACATCCAATTCTCGTCAGGCTCTCTGGACAGAGCACTAAAAACACCATAACTTCCTGTACGAGTGTCCGAATCATGAGTTCTTGGACTTTATGGAAAGCTAAGACAATTACCTACAACTTTCATTATACTGGGGTTCTCTGATTCTCCCAATATCTAATCGCAAAACTCGATCTCCCAAAACCTGACGGAAAACCCACCGATCCGCAGAACAGTCCCGCTAATAAAATCATAACTTCTGCTACAGAGGTCCGAATGATGCGTTCTAGCACTTCATGGAAAGATAATGACATACTCTACAACTCTCTAGGCAAAGTCCAGACCTAAATCCCCACGAATCTTCCCCAAAACAGCCGACTAACCCGAACTGATCTAGCAGTCCAGAATACCGACATTGATAACGCAATAAGAATTTACATCTACTAGGGGAAGAACATGGATTACCCTTGACGAACGCTGAAGAATACCACAAACACCCCAGGAATCTCTCCTCTCCTTCTTTTCCTCTTTGCCCCTTCTTCTTCCCTTCCTCCGAGTCCAATCGCCTAGCTGCGAATTATTCCTTTCCCCTGATCATTTGGCAACAATTGGAGGTCTTGATCACCGGCAATGGAGGAGAGGGGAGAGGAGGCGCTGCTGGACGGCGCAAGGCAGAGGGGAGGGCGCACCAAGGGGGGAGAGGGGGAGAGGCGGCTAGGGTTAGAAGGGGAGGTGGCGCCTCCCCCCTCCTGGCCGAAACCCACCTGGGCAAGGCCCAGGCCCAGGTTGCAAGGGAAATTCAGAAAAATCCCCCCTAAAATTGATATTTTACTCTTCCCTTTAAGATCCATCTCCCTGATTAATTTGATTATTTGCCGAAACCCTTCCGGGACATTACAGATTTCTATCCCTAAACTCTCTTTATTTTTTGAACATAAGGACTGTCTACATTTTTGTAGTGCCTTTCACACTTAATCTTATTTTCAGGAAGATCAAGATTTCTTTTAAGGAGATCCTTATCTATTTCAAACTCATGATCTTCTTTTACTTCCTCTATAACATTGATCCTCAAATCCAAATTGATAGCAAAAATCTCCCAATTCCTTTTTCCCAATAATTTTTTGTTTCTTCAGTTGGTCCTTGATTTTAAGATCATTACAAAGTTCAGCACCTACCAACTGTATCTTTTGGGTGATTTTGCCTATATCTAGGAATTGATAATTTATACTACCTTCTCCTTCCTTTCTTAAAGAGTTTCTAACTTTTTCAGCAAATAAAGGAGGTAGTCCTGATATATACTTTTCCTTCCAAAAATCTTGATCGGGCTCTGATACCAAATGTATGACCCAGGCAGCGACTCAGGGATCTGGTCGCTACGATGTATGGTAGAGAATAGATTATGTGAATGCAAGGAGGATAGAGTTAGATATGCAGGTTGGAAAGGATGATATAATTTAAAAATTAAAAATAAACAGTAACTAAGAACAAGAATAGTAAATAGGAAATAAGAACATAAATAGTAAACAAGAACGAAAATAGTAAAGTACTGAATTTAAAGCACACAAATATAAAAGAACATATGCAGATGCAACACACAAAGAACTGAAAGATATGCTTATGCAGAATGATAGAACATAAACTTAGAAATATAAATTAGAAAGAACATAAACTTAAAGAACTGAAACTAAAGGACAGAATGGAAAGAAACAAATATAAAGTTAGAACGAAATAATAAAGAACTTAAGTATAGAACTTAAAGAACAGAATAAAAAGAATATTAATAATATAACAGAACAACATTAGTAATAGATAGAACTTGAAATGAAACAAACTTAAAATAAAGAGAGTTTAGAGGTAGAAATCGTTCCAGCGTTCATTCATATACCTTGTAGACAGAAGGAATCCTTCTGTGTAGTACACCAGAAGCTAGAACTACAAGTTTTAGTTATACAAACCACATTTTTATATATATATATATATATGTGTGTGTGAGAGAGAGAGAGGCGAAACGAAGGAAATAGTCTCGTGTGCAGTACATTTTTTTTGTGATAGTGATGCCTTGATATAAGAGTTTCGTGCATTATGACATGACATAATATTAGATCCTGAAACAATTTTATTAGTGGCGGATTAGTGGGTTGTTACAAATCACACCTTTAATGTGCTTTAAAATTTGTGATTTTTTCACTTTTTACGAGCGTAGTACCTGCTGGGCCCTAATATATTTAAGACTAAAGTACAACAACCGAAAGTTATTTGTAATACATTTAAACTAAAAAGATAAGGAATAATAATAAACTAACTGAATTTCCTGTTTATTTGCATGTCTAGATACTATAATATGTATGTATACATTTAGAAATAGAGCTGTCTTTTTATCCAATTGAGATGTTCATGATTGAAGACATAGCTGTATCTATTATGCAACTGTAATCGTTTTTGTATACATCTAATTGATCTGCATATTATAATCTAGATCCACCAGAATAAGTGTTGTATATCCTTTTTCTTATTTCAATTAACATGATAATTTCTAGCCATTAAAAGCAAACATAGTGACTTCGTTTTCCTCTATTTTAATAATATGATATGTCAGAAAATCATCGTATTTAGATATATTGTAAGTCAAATTTGAGTTGTGAAATATTAAGGGTCAACACAACCACACCCTCAAAAAGGAAATCCTTAACAATAAAACAACTCTTGTTCAGATATATATACTTTTAAGTCAAATAATTAACTTGTGGAATATTAAGATATCTCCATAGTTAGACGACACTCGCGGATTTCAATCGTTGGTTCTGGTATTGCATTGTTTGGGACTTAATTACAATATATATAGTCTTACCATGCACACGGACTCTTATCCTTCCAAGTTTGCATACTTAATTGGCCAAATCAGCCTCCTTTCCGTTCATCATTTGATGCTTACTAAACTGGCATCTATCTATCAATATATTTATATTATTAAAATAACAAAAAAGATGTCACTATGCTCCCTCTCGAGGACTAGAAATTCTATCGTTAATCAATGAAAAAGAGAATGATCAACACCATCGATTGTGGTGCGTCCAAATTATAACGAAATAGATTAATCAAATATATATATATATTATATCTCCTACAATTATATAAGAAATAAAATTCAATTTTCAATCATAAGCATTAAAGTTGTAGTATCTAACTGTGCGGAAAATTCAGTAAAACAAAGAAAGAGGCCAACATGTTCACTCCGAAAGACTAGAAATTCCCATATTAATCAGATAAAAAAGAGAAATATCGCATCTCTTATTTTTAGTGGATCTATATTCACTACTACAGAAAAGGTCATCACAGACGGTTCGAAAACGTCATCACAGACGGTTTTGTGAACCGTCTGTATTTATGGGTCAGTAATAATCGAAGGTCATCACAGACGGTTTTCGGACCGTCTGTGATTATCGACTATCACGAGCGGTTTTGAGTAAAACCCGTCTGTGATAGATGATAATCACAGATGGTTTTGAGTTAATAACCGTCTGTGATACTTATTATCACAGATGGTTTTTGAGTTAAAAACCGTCTGTGATATTTATTATCGCAGACGGTTTTTAAGTAAAAACCGTCTGTGATATCTGATAATTAAAAACCGTCTGGGATTATCAGCTATCACAGACGGTTTTTACTTAAAAACCGTCTGTGATATTCCCATCAACCCCTAAATATATTTCTGTTTATTGGCTAGCCTCAGGAAATGCTAGCCATGCCCTCTGAAACAAGCAGATAATCAGACATAAAACATATACAATTCACACATCTCATTTCATTTCAGATACATTTCACATCTCAATTCATTTCACAGACATAAAACATCCAATTGACAACGCACTTCATTTCACAAACATAAAGCATCCATTTCGCAAATCAATTCATTGAATTGAAATAAAATATCCATTAACAAATACACAATTGTAAAAGATCTACACTGCATTTGCACTTAGAATTACAATAAAAATCATTCAGGTGTGGAACTCTCCATCGATCTTACGACTTTACTCCATAAAACCAAATGAACTCTCCTCGAATTTTTGCAAAATCCGGTGTTTCAATGCAGATGTAGAGATGGGCGCACTGTCGATAGGAATATCAACGCGCACATATAAAACTTGACATGTATGAAATAAATGTGGAAAGATTGACAAACCTTAGGAGTGGAGATCTTGCTGGAATCGAGTAGTCTCATATGGTGGCACACGTAGTATCCACACGTGTTGCCATTTCTTCTTGTGTGCACCGCAAAAATAGAATGTGTTAAATCAAGTGGCATTACTACTAAGTGTTGTATATGATTAATTAATGTGTAGCTAGCCAATACCCGAAAATTGCGATCATGTTTCAAGGGCTTGGCAGCTGTCGTCGAGCCACTTGTTTGTTGAACGTATGTGACGAACGACCTTCGTTATTCGAAAAAGTTAGATTAGTCATTCGGAAGGAAAGAAAGAGTAGAATGTACAATGTACTTACCTATCGAGTATTTCGGCGATAGCTGTGTACTTGGATTTGTTTTTACTTAAAGAATCAAGGTATATAGCCTTGTTCCATTTTGGTATAATTACAATTAAAATCCAATGGAAGTTCTCATTGTATGGCATAAGAACAAATTCCTTATCGCGGTGAGCCAGCAGTGCTTTTGTAATATAGTTCTCGACGAATGATGCATTCTCGTTGATGGTATCAATGGCGACCAAGTGTGGGTCCAGGAAACCAATTGGTGATTTCAATGATCTAGCTTCGGTCAGCATGAATCTTTATATACACAGAAAAGCAACAAATTGTGACATATATCGGTATTACGTGAACAGAGACTGATTGTACAGACTTACAACGTCCAACATCGAACGAGTGAGGCGTCGAGAGCGTTGAGCGTGAAAACAGCAAATATATCGTCAAAGGTAACCGGGAAGACACAATCCTAAACTTCGTGCAAGAAATGTTCCGGCTTGAATTTGACCATGATACCTGAGCGCCGTTCTGCCCCTGGTCTATTGGACTGTTTCATATACCGAGTGTGGAATCTTTGGCAACCAAGTCCTAGCTTTGTGAGGTGCTCTTGCGGGAATATCATCGGCTCGCCTAGCATGAATTTGCGGGCCAATGGCAGGTACGAGATATCGTCATCATCCTTCGTCTTTGATTTGCCATGGCCACTGCCTCGACTGCAGGTCGACTTCATGGTAGTCGACTGTAATGGTACAGACGGTGCAAGTTGCTTTGGCGAGAATAGCACCCGTGGAGATAGCACCGGTGCAGGTAGCTCTGCTTCGCACTGCCCGTGTGGAGATGGCACCAGTGCATGTTGCTGTGGTTCGCACTGCACTTCTGGTCCTGCCACCGGTGAAGAAGCCTCCAGGGAGATGTCGCTTTTGGGCCACTAGATGAATGTTCCAATGGCCTGTCCTAGAGTCACGATCTCGTCGTTGGGGGGCTTCGGTAGCGGGACCACCTCAAAATTGACATACACACCATCCACATTAACTTTTGCGAAGCCTGGCGCTAAAGCTTGACCGTGCACCATGGGCCCGATACTGCATTTAATATGCAGCGGCCCAAGCAACAGTACAAGGGAATGGAGCCATATCTCACTTGGAGCATGCACTTCGTAGGCTCCTACATAACGATACAAAATTAGCTACTCAAATAGGCCTATCAATGGAGCAAGCATTTGAGAGATAATAATTATTACCAAGATGTCGTCCACAAGAAATTTGTCCTGGGTTTGCGTCGGATTTGACGCGCAGCTACTCGGATGGTTCTGCGGGCTAGCTAGCACAGAGCGCGCGATGGCGGCTGCGACTTTCTCATGCTGCTTCCGCACCTCATCTCTCGATTACATCAGCCATCCGAGCTAATAGCTCCTCTCTAAGAGATTCCTTGATCTCTTCTCGTAGCTGTGCGTCACGCTCGGCTTTGTTTCTCTTCCTACGCCGATACATCCGAGTCATCTTGAAACCATGTTTCCAAGGAACGTAAGCCCAAGGCCTCTCGTGCGACCCGGTGCTCCTTGTTTCCAGGGGCCACGGAGAGCATATCATTCTCCTTGTTCCTGGAATGATCACGAGGTAGATTCAAAACTCACTCTTCCCGCAAGAGTACAAAATGTCATTTCAATTGCATGCGGTTGTGGAGTAATTACAAGCTACGTAGTTCTATTGATATCTTACGGTATTGGGACACTTGCTGGTCTGCAGGGTTTCGAAAGGAGACGTCCCCCGATGTCGTTGTAGATGACCTTGCTCTAATCCAATTTCGAGCGCGGTCATCCGGGATATTGGAAAACGGCGGGGCGATGTCCTGTGCAGCTGCCAGGTCATCCTCCTTCCTCCACTGCGGGATTTTACCCGCATACCCAGCTGTGCCAAGTCTGTGGGGGTGTGTGTTTTTTGCCTGGAGGGCCTTGTGCGCCGTACTTGTACTTTTGAAATCTTCGGACGTCTTCATCGCCTTGAACTCTTCCCATTGTGGTTCCAGGAATGGGTATTTATGAAAAGGCGTTTCGTCCGTCTCCACGTATTTCCTGACAAGCGTGCTCTTGAAGTTCTTCCATGCTTTGCACGCCACTAGGTAGGTTTGTCGTTGCACAGCGTATAGGTGTTCTTCTGGGAACTCGAACGATGCCAAAATATCGGTCCACAGCTCACGTTTCCGAGCGTGCTCTTGAAGTTCTTCCACGAGTTGTATGTGATCTCAATTCGTTCTCGTGCAACTATTCTGACCAGGCTTCGGAATGCGTTTACCGCTTTTTTGTGGGAGTGGACATCACATCTTCGTAGTAGTCGGCATATACTATTACTACAAGGTCTCTAAACAAAGTTCTATGAAGCAAATGACACAAACTAGTGTATCTGGTTCATTGAACGGGAACACTCGAGTGTGTCACTTACTTCATGCCCCTTGAAGGTCTATGTGGCATATACACTAGAGTGGTCCTTGATTGGTTAATTTGTGCTCTCAAATTGTAGGGTTGCACAAGATTAATCTTGGCCGTCCCGCTACTAAATTAGGAAGCAAGAAAAGTGAAACATGACACAAACTAGTGTATCCGGTTCATTGAACGGGAACATGATAAGATGAGGAAGCAAGAAAAGTGAAACATGATGCTCAATGTTAGGAAGAGAGGAGATGAGTAGAGGGAAGGGGGAGAAGGGAGGGGGTGATGTGGACAGAGAGAGGGGTTATGTGCCTATACTATATACTATATACTAACACAACAAGCAATGTAATATGTACCAATGTAAACTAAGCAACTGCAGTAAACAATGTACCAATGTAGTATGTACCAAATAGCAAATTAAACTAAGCTACTGCAGTAAACAATGTACCAATGTAATATGTACCAAATAGCAAACTAATTAAGCTACTGCAGTAAACAATGTACCAATGTAGTATCTACCAAATAGCAAATTAAACTAAGCTACTGCAGTAAACAATGTACCAATGTAGTATGTACCAAATAGCAAACTAATTAAGCTACTGCAGTAAACAATGTACCAATGTAATATGTACCAAATAGCAAACTAATTAAGCTACTGCAGTAAACAATGTACCAAATAGCAAACTAATTAAGCTACTGCAGTAAACAATGTACCAATGTAATATGTACCAAATAGCAAACTAATTAAGCTACTGCAGTAAACAATGCTCACAATGCTCAAAACCATAGTCCATCACAGAAACTGCTCACAATACTCAAAACCCTAGTCCATCACAAAAAGTGCTCACAATGCAGACGGTAATCGAGGGGAGGTGCCCGGCGAGGGGCTCGACGAGGGGCTCGGGGGAGGCGGCCGGCGACGGGCTCGACGAGGGGCTTGGGGGAGGTGGCCGGCGACAGGCTCGACGAGGGGCTCGGGGGAGGCGGCCGGCGACGGGCTCGGGGAGGCGGCCGACGAGGGTTCGAGGAGGCGGAAGCGACGACGGGCTCGGGATTTAATTAGATCTAGATCGAATAACTGCGCAGCTCACAGGGAAAACCCTAGCCAGAGGGTATATATAGGGAGGTTATCACAGACGGTTCTAAACTTAGAACCGTCAGGATAATATCACTGACGGTTCTAAGTTTATAACCGTCGTGATAGTTATACTATCACGACGGTTTTAAACTTAGAACCGTCAGTGATATTGATATCACTGACGGTTCTAAGTTCGAACCGCTCGTGATAAGCTTTTGCATCGTAGTTATTAAGACAACACCAATAACCACAGCTGCATTCATATCCACCACCAAACAGCTGCATTCATATACAACACCAACCAGCTGCATTCATATCGACCATCACATGTACATCACACATATACATCACATATACATAAATGCCAATACACATATACATTTTGTCACACATTTTCACATATACATCTCAAAATTGACTACATCACACATTTTCACATATACATCTCAAAATTGTCACACATTTTCACATATACATTCTTATTGTACTTGTTTAATTATTACCTTTAAAAATTAGCCCTTCATCATGATCAATGTGTACGTAACTAGTTTCGTCATGTTGTTCATCGTCGACCCTTATGCCATTTCCAAAAGGAGGTAACTCGTCAAATTGATTGTATTCCTCCTCATCCACTACATTCTCCACTCCGACAATTCTCCTTTTTCCATGAGGAACTACATGGCGTTTCTTATTTGCCGGGTCGGTTACATAGAAAACTTGAACAGCTTGATTGGCGAGTACGAATGGTTCGTCTTTGTACCCGACACGTTGGAGGTCCACAGTCGTGACACCGTACTTGTCAACCTTCACCTGTGGGAGATGCACCCAACGACAGCGAAATAAGGGGATCTTGAAAACCACATAGTCGAGCTCCCAAATCTCTTCTATGAAGCCATAGGACGAGTTTCTCGACCCATTAGTACTGAATGCATCTATGCGGACACCGCTGTTCTGGTTAGTGCTCTTGACATCCTGAGACTGCGTATAGAATGTGTACCCATTTATGTCATATCCTTGCCATGTCACAACTGTAAATGTCGGCCCTTTTGCCAACCATGTCAGCGTCTCACTCGGTGAGCTCCTAGTGATTTGCTCCTTCAACCATTGGTTGAACCAACGGTGTGTTGTCTCATGATCCAAACATCCGGCCGCTCTGGATTCTGTTGCCGAAGCACATCCTTGTGCCGGTCCACATAAGGCGCCACTTCACCATGTGTTGCAACACCGTGAAATGGGCTTGAGTATACGTGTCCATATCCGGGTGATTGCTTTCCTTTTGATAGTTCCGAGACCCTTCACCTCCCCTCATGACGAGATTGAGGACACATATCGATTGAATCGAGCCATATAATCGACACAAAACTCAATGACCTCTTCGCTTGCATAACCTTCGACGATGCTGTCCTCCGTGAGAACGATTCCGTCGTAGGACTTGAGAATTCCATGAACCTCTCAAATGGGTACATGCTACGTAGGAATACGGGCCCGCACATTTTATCTCCCACACAACGTGAAAAATGAGATGGACCATGATATTGAAAACGAAGGAGGAAATACATTTTAAGGTGACATAGAGTCATCACCACCTCGTCTGCAGAGCATCTAGTCCTTCGGGATCGATGACCTTCGAGCAATTGTGTTAAAGAAATAACATAGCCTCATGATTGTCTCTCAGACTTTGATCGGCAAAATATTTCTAATTGCAATAGGGAGCATCTGTGTCATCAGCACATGACAATCATGAGACTTTATGCCATTTAACTTCAAATCTTGCATCGAAACAAGTTTCTTCACGCTGCGGAGTAACTGAGATGAACTTTGACATCATGCAAGCACTGTCACAGTTTAGTTTTCTCAGCCTTGGACAGAGTGTAACACGCAGGGCGAAGGTACGTTCGTCCATTATCAGTGCTTGTCGGTGCTAACTCAGGCCTGATGTCCATCTCAGCCAAGTCAAGCCGTGCGTTGACACCGTCCTTTATTTTATCCCGGATGTTCAGTAAGAGACCAATCAAGCTGTCGCACACATTCTTTTCTATGTGCATGACGTTGATGCAGTGTCAAACATCTAGGTACTCCCAATAAGGTAAGTCCCAAAATATTGATCTCTTCTTCTAGGTGTTCTTCTCATGAGCCCACAATTTACGTCCCTTTCCGAGGACAACATCTAAATCCTTAACCATATCATAAACCTCGTGTCCCCTTAAATGCCTTGGAGCTAAACCGTCTTCCTTCTCTCCGTCAAATTGTTTCTGCATCTTGCGGTATGGGTGAGCCCTCCGAAGGAACCGGCGGTGACCCATGTAGACGGTTTTGCGTGAGTGTCTCAGTCACACACTCTCGGTACCATCTAAACAGTGAGTACAAGGTTTGGCACCTTTTGTACTATGGCCCGATAGGTTACCAAGGGCAGGATAATCATTTATGGTGCAGAATAATAAGGAGCGCAGAGTGAAGTTCTCTCGGTTGTATGCATCCCATACCTGTACCCCTTCGTTCCACAGTACTTTTAGATCTTCCACCAACGGTGTTAGGAACACATCGATATCATTCCCGTGTTGTTTTGGCCCTTGATAAGTATCGACAAAGAAATGTACTTTCGCTTCATACACAACCAAGGAGGAAGGTTATAGATGCAGAGAGTCACGGGCCATGTGCTATGTCGGCTGCTCATGCTACTGAAAGGATTTATTCCATCTGTACTCAATACAAACCTTATATTCCTTGGTTCTGCACTGAACTCTGCAAAACTCCTATCGATGTTTCTCCATTGCGCGTAATCAGCAAGGTGTCTTAGCATTCCATCCTTCTTGCGCTCCTCCGAGTGCCAACGTAGCAGTTTTGCCTCGTTTGGATTTGCAAAAAACCTTTTCAAACGGGGAATTATAGGAAAATACCATGCCACCTTAGCAGGAGGTCCTTTCTTCGCCTCTGTTCCCTCGCCTTCATCTGATTGATTGTTACATTTGTATCGGGATGTGTTGCACACCGGACATACATGCATGTTTGCATACTCTTTACGGTAGAGGATACAGTCGTTCGGGCATGCATGTATTCTTTCTACTTCCATTCCCAACGGACAAAGAACCTTCTTGGCTTTATACGTGGTTTTAGGCAACTCATTTCCCTCCGGAAGCATGTTCGCTAAAAGACCTAACAGCGCCGTGAAACTCTTGTCGGACCAACCGTTGCTTGCCTTCAATTTCAACAGTTCAAGCACGCCCGACAACCTCGTGTACTTGCAGCCCGTGTACAAAGGTTTCTCTAAGTCCTCCATCAAGCCACGGAATTTAACATACTCTCTCTCATCATAGTTCTCTTCTACATCGCGAAGCATCTGATCCAGATTAGCATCGTGCAACCTATCCGAATCCGAGCCACAATCGACATCAGCCGGCGGCATGTCATTCACTTCACCTGCGATGTCATCCGGGGGCATATCATTCACTTCACAGGCGATGTCATCCGGCGGCATATGATCATTCACTTCGCCATGACTGGTCCAACACGTATAATCCTTTTGAAACCCCTCCAATCAAGTGCGCTTCAATTTGCCCTCGGTTCTTAAACATCTTCAAATTCGCGATCGATGCATGGACAGACATATATTCCACCCCTTATTCAACATATCCTCCTCGGCTCTTATAAAAGCGAAACGCCATTAATGTACTCTTCACTCACACGGCTCACGGCATACATCCAGCTTGGTCCTACGTTACATACATATATAACAACTTAGTATTAAAATCTAGATTAACTAATTATAACTACATATATACTGCCACATTTATTATATTGAGACTTAATTTGCTAGCTCAATTCATATTACAAACACAACAACTATTATATAACCAACAATTTTGCAAATTAACCATCTTCAATAACCACTCATGGATTACTTAGACCTAAATTGTAATGCAATTAAAGAAAAATAAATTTCATTACTAACCATATCTACAAAGAACCAGAAAGTCTGAATCTTAATTCAAAGCTCAATCTCTGCCTCTTCCCACCAAATTAACTGGCCTGAAATCGCCTAGCTTCCTCCCGAGTGAAAAAGTACGCAGCAGTGGCTAGATCTGGATCGAAATGAAGACAGATGCGGTCTGAGCAGCGCAATAAATGCCTTAGTCATTATCACAGACGGTTTTTAACTAAAAACCGTCTGTGATAACCAGCTTATCACAGATGGTTTTTTATTAAAACCGTTTGTGATAAATATTATTACAGACGATTTTTTTATAAAAAACCGTCTGTCATAAGCTTCATGCCAGAACGCTTCGCGCGTGTTTCGATTGCCAGAACGCTTCGTGTTTCGATCGTCTAATTAACGTCTCTCGATCGTTATATGAAATGTCTATATCATTAATGTTTGGGTATACGAACCGTCTGTGCTAAAGGTTAAATATGCGTGCCTAATCCAGGTCTCTTCTACGTACGTCGTACAATATGGCTTCTACTACTCTTGTGATCATCTCCTTCCTCTCATCTGTTCATCAAGAATTGTTCGGCCGGAACCTTACACAGGCGGCCAGCAATTTGCATCTGGAGCAGCTTCTCCGCACACGCCCTGCTCTCCTTCCCTGACTTTCTTGCATCCGTCAGCTTGACTTGATCATCCGCCGTCGACGGAGGCGTCTCGCTGCCGCTCAAGAAAGGGAAACAGCCCTCACCCTGGTTCATCTCCGCAATGTGCGCAATACGGAAGAAACTCTACACACATTGGAGAGACTGATGGATAGCCTTGCCGATCAAACAAAAACGGCAGATTCTGAGGAATCTTATCATGCATTCCTCTACGACATTATGGATGCTGCTGATCATTTGCCCAGGCTGGAGGAGGAAGTGCTGAGGACAAGGGCAATCTTAACGGCATTCGAGAATTCAGCCGCTGACCCTCCAAGTCCCAAAGTCGAAGAAGAAGCGTACGAAGCCCAAAAGATTACAATTTGGGAAACTCTTTACCTGTGCGACATTTGTAGTAAATTTGCATCTAATTGAAACTAATAAATTTGCCTTTAATTTGCGATCTCTTGTCTCAGTAGTTCTGTAGTTAAGTTATTAGAAGCAATGTGTACCTATATATTAACCTCTGATCATGAACAGAATATGACAGACAAAGGGACATCACAGACGGATCTTCTTAAAAACCGTCAGAACATTATGACGGTTCTTAACAACAACCGTCTGTGATAGTCTACACAACACAGACGGTTTTTAATAAAAAGCCGTCTGTGATAATCCCAGATTATCACAGACGGTTTTTAATAAAAACCGTCTGTCGGTTCATCGGTAAGAACCGTCTGTGATACTCCTTTTATCCGACGCCACAAACACAGACGGTGTCCAAATTAAAACCGTCTGTGTTAGTGTCAATCACAGACGGTTTGACAAAACCGTCTGTGATTGGTCGTCTAGTATTAGGCTTTCTGTAGTAGTGCATACTTAACAACAGTAGGTTACACAAAGTCGGATAGCGCTTTCCGTGTTGGTCAGTGGAATGCTGACTGTCTATGTTGCCTAGTCCCTACCAGGTAGAGACTATACAAAGAGGAGAGCAGTGAAAGATCTTGTTATCTCAACTCAGTCACATGCTAACATGTTGCATGTCTATAGGTTGACATTATGAGTTTAAGGTATTTTATTGGTAAACATTGGTAACTCCACCGAGTCAAATTTTTAAATGGTATTTGAATACGCCATACTTTTAATACATGAAACTGTATTTAATGGGTGATTGTAATAGTAAGGCATAAGTAGATTGGTAATGTTGTGACTTGGTAATCAACTTGTTGAAACCCCAATCTCTTAAGAAGTTCTTACTTTGTTATTTTATGTTCAAAAATATTTACAAATAAAATTGCATCCATAAATGCCTTAATAAAACCACTATATCCCCATCTCTTGAAAATCCTGGCATGTAGTTATATAACGTTTCCCCATGTGACTTGTTGAGTACGGTTAGTTGTACTCAATCTTGCTATGTTTCCACCAGAATAGATACAAGAAGAAGAAAGCATATTTCAAGTTTTCGTGTCAGGGTTACAACCACACTCAAGTGTTCCTGTGGGTATTTTCTTCGGTTCTTCTAAATGTAGGTTAAGTTTGGGTTCGAACGCCTGTAAAGATGCTAAAGTTAACTGTTAGGTCCTATTTTAATCAAGTTAATCTCTTTTAAATGTTCATGAGCAGGTATGATACTCCTTTTGTCCGCAATTAAACTCCTAACATGTTACGAGACGTACGACCCCGTTTCAAAAAATGGCACTGTTACATGCCACATTCGCTGCCTATTCAAAGTTGGAATTAATTGCACATTCTGCTCCTATTAATAACAAGGAGGTTGCTAGTAAACTCATCTCAAGGTTACTGTAAGAGCAAGTATTATAAGAGGCTGTAAGCTGGCTATATGCTGAGGTGGAGGAGAGAGAAGAGGAGAGAGAAGAGAGGTGGGCTGTAAGCTTACAGCCAGCTGAAGCACAAGAACCAAGAAACTTTGTGAGAGGAAGGGGTAGGTCATATAGCCTTCAGCTGGCTGTAACTACTATATGAGTTGGCTGATAAGTGGGCTGTAAGTATCCATACAGCCAGCTGAAGGCTGTATTATAAGACTTGCTCTAAACTTCGCATCTCATCTCTGTATCTATCCTTTGTACCTGATGTTCTGATATTAACCCACATTCGGTGCCTATTCAAAGTTGGAAGTAATTGCACATTCTGCACCTATCAATAACTAGGATGTTGCTAGTAAACTCATCTCAAGGTTGCTAGTAAACTTCTCATCTCAGTTCTGCATCTATCCTTTGTAACATTCATTTCTTTTTTTTTTCCAATTAAGTGCATTCATTTTGAAACATTCAAAAACAATCCTTAATTTTATTAAGGACGTTTTTATAGAATTGTTTTATACTGATACATGCACAACATCGATCGTGCTGGCCTTTAACTTGTATATATGAACAAGTTTGAGACACAAATATAATAAAAATATGCAGAACGATCGACATTGATAAACTTATTTAGGGTTGGGGTGATCTTGCTGGTTGCTTACCTACAGACTGATTGATCAATAATCCATGATACAAGCTCATCAGGTGGTTCATGGGATGGTATGACAGTATAACCATTTCTTTTCTTCAGGAACAACGCACTTTACAACGACCCTTTTTCCCTTCCGTTATTTTACCCTTTTTCTCCTCCCATATGAGTGGCCATCTACTGCATCTTCTGGATTATAATTGCAAACCACATCTTCTCACGCGTACAATCAGATCTAGAATTAAAGGCCATCAAATAGACAACCTCCCCTTGCCCTAATATATATGCATCCTACTCCTTTCCTCCCACAATTAACCCTCACCAGATAACTAGGATCAGCTCGAAAATAAGTTTACAAATGGAGCAGCTGCCCCTTCTTGCCAGCAGCTCGAAGGCCGCCACCACTATCCCCTTCTACCTCGCTTTAGATCACACAGTCTCCACATCAACTTCGCCACCGGAAGCAGCGCAGGCACCGCCGTACCCCGCCTTCGATCCTTCTAGACAGTCCAATCTCCAGGAGAGGGAATTGGAAACACTCAAAGCCAAGATCACGTCGCACCGTCTCTATCCGGCTCTCCTACGTGCCTTCACAGATTGCCGGAAGGTACTTGTGTGTCCCCAACACACACAGAATTTTTTTGGCTGTGTTTGATTGTTCTGCTTTAATTTCCGTAAGAAAATGGTGTTGATTTTGTGTTACCTAAGGCCGGAGCGCCATCGCAGATTGTCGGTCGACTCTCCTCCCTTGCCGATGAACTTGAGTCAAATTCGGACGACAGGCACAAACAGCCGGCCGACCCAGAGCTCGACCAGTTCATGGTAACAGCTTATGCCTGTATGATTTAGGTGTAGCTAGCTCATTTGTAGTAAGGATGTACATGCTGTTTTTCCAAATAAAATGCATATATAGCTGCATATATGGATTTGTATTTTTTTTTGTGTGTGCAGGAGACCTACTGTGATATGCTACTGAGGTACAGACAGGAGCTCACAAGACCAATCCAAGAAGCCGATGAGTTCTTCAGGAGCATGGAGGCACAGATCAACTCTTTAGCACTAGGTGCATATGCTTACACCAAGTTATTCTTGAGGGTTTCTTTTTTTGGTGCATATGCTGACACAGTTGCACTAAAGGTATCCTAGTACATGATTATTTGTCATTTAAGAATGAAAGCAAGTGGCACTATAGCATGCCACGTGATATGTTCTCATGTGCACACATAATTTAATTAGGCGACTTAAAAATCTTGAAGTGGTACATGCCCTATCACATAACAAGCGTACAACCAGGGAACATTTTACCGGCCGAAAACCAGTTTTATCGGTTTTACCGGTGATCTCCGGTTAAATCTCAAACCGGTTCCCAAAAATTTGATTTGCATAATTTTTTGTCAAATTTAGAAGAATTTTTGCCGAAATTGTTTTCAAAATTTTTGGCCAATATTTTCAACCGAATTTCGGCTGATTTTCGGTGATAATCGGCCGGTTTGTGTTTGAAATTCAAATTCCATTTGAATTTTTCGTCCCAAATTTCACCAAAAAATTCTGATTTTCAGCCAAACCAACCCTACTGGCCCCCTCCGGTTAAAAATAAAAACCGGTAAAAGAAACCCTGCGTACAACTAAACATCTTTACCTGTTCTGAACACACACACACAAAGAGATGATAGCACAATTGTTATAATCAAGTTTTGAGTAACATTAGGGTTTGTAAGTGTTGAAACACGAGCCAGGGTGCCAAATTTTCCCAAAACAGGTTGATCAACAACACTCTGATTCCAAAGAAATAAAAAAGTTGTAGGGCCTTGTACATGTGAGTTGCTAGGCCACATGTGAATTCACATTCCTACACCATTTGCATTATATTGATGCATCCTTGAGACTGGGTAAATGTGTCCCTACAACACCTAAAGAATTTAGATGTACAGGAAAATTTTGAAATATAAGGAAAAAATACCCACCTTCCCCAACTTATACATGTACTTCATTTTTTGACTGGTTGTTGCGCAATACTTAATACTGAATGATAACTTATTGCATGAAATTAACATCGACCGGCCTTTCTTAATTTGCTTTCTGGCTAGTTAACTTCCTACCCTTTTTTCTTTGTTTTCCTTTCGGAGTGGTTTTTAAACATTTTGCTTTCCCTTTGCTGTCTTGCTGGATTGAACTTGCATGCATGTGGAGAGTAGCCAGGAAGTGGGTCCCGGCCCGTAGGAGGCATGCTGCAAGTCAGTAGCACCACATGGCAAAGCAGGCTACCCTGCAACTCCAGCTATCTCAATCTTATCGTAGTGTACCACAGTTTATCAGGGTTGAAACCCACCAGATTGAAGTCCTAGGAACAAAAGCACAGATAGTATAATGTTGATGCCCACGAGTTCACTTGCGTTATGTCTTCTGTCTATATTCTTTTAAGTTCATAGTAGAAGATGAAGACATTGATATGAATGATATATATGGTTTTAGACTCAAAAAATCGTTTAAAGAATCTACTTTAAAAAATTGCTCTACTTATTTTGATTTTTAGATAAACCAAAAGTATAAAAGTAAAGAGCCTAACACACACAGATCAGCGCCAGGGGACGCACTGCGCGCCGATATTCCGCCACAACCGATTTGCATTTGTGCATGGATTACTCCGAGGATCGATCGGCATGATGAGGTGTGATCCAATTCACTTGCCGATCGAATCACTTGTTTCTACTGTCTTATACGTATATATTTATTACGTTTCATGCACAACCATTTCATCCAAAAACTTAATCTATTAGAAAAAATAGGTAATATATTTATACTTCCGCACTCCTCAGTCTAGACTCCATTAGGGCTCTCATGTGGGTTCAAAATAGGCTACAATTATATTTCTTAAAATTACGTCATCTAGATCTTAAACTCATAACATATTCCTTTGATATCATATTAAATTTCATGCACCAAATAATTTGTCTAAAAATTTAGGCTGTAAAAAGGTGGACAATAAATACCCATACTTCCACATATATATGTACCACACTTGTGCATGATTGCGCTAGCTAGATGCATGGAATTTAGATGGTCCGGTCGGGACACTGGGTCCAGGTGATTAAAAGGGCATGCAGCAGCTAGTACTGTGCACGTACGTGGACTCGTTGCCAGCCTAATCGCAGCTGTTGCTATGCACGAACATGCGAATTGCGAAGGCCAGATTGAAATGTTTTCTGTCGCCGTACGTCCGATATTTATTACCTAGCTTTTCGTGCAAAATGGTAGGAAATATGATTAGGTGGTGATCATTTGGGCTTTTTTTGGTAGCTTATGACTGAAAAGCACTATAACTGGCTGAAAAAACACTGTAACTGACAGAGGCTTATTTAGCATAATTAAATTTAAATTTTTTTTAAAAATATAAAAAAAATATGTTAGCCCATTACGTATAATACAAACAAATACGGGAAAAAAGAACCGGCAAAAAAGCTCAACAAAAACCAAAAGTTCAGAAAAAGATGAAATTTATGAATATTAAAAAATAAGCCGAAAGCTAAAAGCTGAAGTCAAAACGATCACAAAGCTTAGGTTAGGAGAGAACGATAATTCATCTGATAAAGAATTGTCAAGATTGACAACATGAAATTGGTATTAATTCCTAGATCCATTATAGAAATTGATAGTCAAAGTGTCATTTTTGAGACCGTGTCAATAGCGAAAACGACTTAATCCCTCCATCCTTTTTCAGAGGACACTTTATAATGTGTGCACTCAACCTTTTAAAACTTTGACCTCTAATATATACAAAAGTATTTCGGTTTGTCGTGTGGAAATAATATTGCTTGATTTGTCATCAAAAATACTTTCATATCATTGTATTATTAGTAATATTTGCTAACATATAACTAAAAAATAATAGTCAAAGATGAGTGTTGGAGACCGTGTCTGTACAAAATGATAAGTAAAAAACAACAGAGGTTGTATATTTGGAATCGGAGAGAGTATTATTTTTTCAAAGGGGTGTGTTTGGTTATTGTAGTCATCTTTAATGCTTAGCAACCCAGAGGTCTGATATTAAATCCCAGAAAATATGCAATAAACGCACCTAATATACAGTTAGTGGGATTTGAACCATGCCATTAGAGCAAGTCCAATAATGATTTTATAGCCAAGCTAGTCAGCATTTTTGCTGATGTGGAGGAGAGAAGAGAGGATAGAGATGAGAGCTTGGCTCTCATGCAAGCAACAAGCTGGGCACGGGAGCCTACGCAGTGGTGGGTTCAGATAATAAATGTATGTGAGGAGGAATAGGAAAGAGAATATGAGACATGATACCACATAATAATAAAATCTTTTGTAGACAAATAGAAGACAAATTATTGTATAACTTGGCTCTTGTAACTTGACTTATAGCCAAACACTTGGCTCTATTATTGGATTTGCTCTTAGCCACAAGACATGGTACATAATACGGTGTAGGGAATGAGTCCTGATCATGATCTCGATCGAGCTTTTGCCTCTGTAACGTTGTGTGATTAAGGTGTACTAAATTTGTTGATCATCCTTAGTCATTTCCTGCACTGCCAATATTTCAAGCAGATGACACCAGATGCGAACGTGGGGGTTCCTCCGAAGATGAGCAGGAAACTGGTGACGTTGCTGGACTGCCGGCGATCACCAGTCCTTCCGACGAGGACAAGGAGCTGAAGAACCAGCTCCTTAACAAATACAGCGGCTACCTGAGCAACCTATCGAGGGAGCTCTCCAAGAAGAAGAAGAAAGGCAAGTTGCCAAGGGACGCGCGCCAGAAGCTTCTCCAGTGGTGGCAGCTGCACTACATATGGCCCTATCCATCGGTACGTACGTACCACGTAGTACGTCGATCATGCATGTTCGCTGCGCGGTCCTTGCGTGCATGTCATAGATAGCTAGCTTGGTATATATGTCCAAGACAGTAAGAGCGTTGCAACAATGGCATTCCAGGAATTGGAGAAGGCAGCGTTGGCGGTGTCCACGGGGCTCGACGCGAAGCAGATCAACAACTGGTTCATTAACCAGCGGAAGCGGCACTGGAAGCCGACGCCGCCGCCGGCCATGGACTACAGTTCGCAGCCCACCTACGGCGCTCAGAGCAGCTCCTCCGCCGCCCTCCGCATGGAAGCTAGGCAGTACACCGGAGGAAGCGCATACCCGCGCAGGTGATCCATGATCGATGCCGCGCTATGATCGATGCCCCCATCTAAACGGTTTAAGCTTCTGACACCTAGTTTTTAGCTTCTGGCTTTTTAATTTCATTATTTTTTGTTTTTTGGCTTTTTGGCTTTTTCTTTTTTTCTTTTATTTATTTATATTTTTTTGTGATGATATATTTTTTTATTTTTTTAAATTTAATTACGTAGAAAAAGATAACCATATTTACAGTGTATTTTTATTTGCTACAGTATAAAAAAGCCAAAAGTCTTGACTTATAAGCCCTTTTGAACACCCTTTTGAGAACTAGCTACCTATTGTGCCGGTCGTGCATCGGTGCATGCATACACATACATAGTGCATTGTATGGATGTGGTGTGTGCCTAGCTATATGATTTGATCTTCTTACTCGCTCATATACATCTTTAGCTAATGCCGAAGTTATACAGGTGTAACCTTCACCGTTGATCACTGTTGTTTAATTTCACCGCATCGTGTCTTATTTAGTTTCCTAGTTTCAGTTTGAAGTTTGCATTTAGTTCCATAAAGATTAGGACGTTTTCCTATTCTGTTAGTATCTCTGATTCCCTGTTTCCGGCTGGAAAACAGATTGTGCGGATTATGATTGATTCAGCAAAATCTGCAACAGTTTTGGTAACAGATCAATTGTAATCTTCTATTGAATAAATAGAGAGGAAAGAAACCAGAAAACATGTGGCTGTTTTGCACATGGCAAACATCTCTGTCTCCATGCAGTTTGTGTTGTGAAACACCGAAAACCAAGCTTCAGGCTACTATTCATCGTTCGGGACGGTAGCAGAACTAAAGTGCAGAGTCATCTACTCTACCGATTGCTCTGACAATTGGTATCAGAGCGGTGATGAGACCTGCAACGATGCCACGTAAGGCCCTCTAGCGATGGCGGGCGGTGCGCGGTTGTTCTTGGCAGCGGCCAGAATGTGGTGGTGCAGACAGCACTAAAGGAGGTAGGTATCATGATGCAAATGTGGGCAATATTTTAATTCCAAATTTTATGAGACAAATACAATAAACTAGTGATGCAAAACTTACTACTAACAGCAGGCTACTCATCATACTTAAGAAAATACTCAAGAAAAATATAGTAACAAAGTTGTACGTGCGCGCGAACGACTTACTTGTTAGCCTGAAGAAGAACAGGAAGCCGCGCAGGCTTGACGCAGTGCAGAACGTAGATGACGCAGTGTAGGAGCGGTCGCGCAAATGCGCTGCCCAGAAACCGTATTGCCGCCCTGTGCATGTACTCTCTGCGGCAATGGTTTAGAGATAACTGCTCACCCTCCTTCCAGGTGCACGCCGAGAAGAAAGGTTGGCGAAGTCCAGACGGCGCAGTACAACAGCACAAGTTGGCAGAAGTAAGAGATGCTGGCAGTGAGAGATTCTAACCTCTATACCTTGGACGTCTCCAGGTATATAAAAATATGCAAATTACTCTCTAGTAACTGCCCCATTGAACTGAAATAATTCATCGTAATCGCCATCGCTCAATAATTCACTGGTAACTGATAATATTTAACCAGTGATTTACCCACTGGTAACTACCTGTCATCAAAACCCAATTAAGCCTCAAATTCAAAAGTTTGAATGTCATTCAAACAGAGAGAGTGAGGTGCAGGATTCAGCAAAAATTAAGATGGACTTGGTCTGCCAAGTGGCGCGCCACGTCACAAGTCACGCGATTTTCACGCGAAAATACGCGAATACGCGCGCGTGTGTGACTAGACAGAACACTCCTCATACCATATCTATCCATATTCAAGGAGTGGTGAGGACTCCACCTTATAAATCAGTCTTCCTCACCTTTCCTTAGCAATATGGCACTAAACCATGCATGCTTTGGAATTAAGGAAATGGGCCATAAATATATGGGCCAATTTCTAACATTCCCCCACCAATTCCAAAGCAAGAAGTAAACAGATGACAAAGATATTGTGCTGAAGTACTGTTAATATACCAGTCTTTTAGTGTAAGTCCCGTACAGGTTGAACTTGCACCTAGAATGATAAGATTCATCTTCTTATAGCTGATGAATGGACTATGCCTTGAATTCACAGCTTTTCGTGATCAGATTTCACTTGAAATCTCAACTGTACTAGGCTGCAATGAACCATGCCTAAACAGAGCGTTATATGGCCATGCTCCCTTATCTGCTCATGAGGTTTCTAGAGAACGCCCGTTCTCATGAACTGCGACCACACAGTTAAGCTTAAGTAGGTGTATTATTTCTAGGTATCCTGCAGGCTAATACCTTTTCCTTATTTAGACAATAGAATACATTAAGGCTTTATGCCAACCTTCCATACAGTCGAAAGTACATTGTTTATTAGGACATGGGTACAATAAATATGTACTTTCTTGTTACAACATCAATTTGTTTTTCCCATTGCCTAAGTCACAGGATCTCCGATCAAGAATGTATGTGTTACCATTGTGATGTAACTTAAATGGGCCTCATTCCCATGTCTATAGATGCAATTGAAATCGCTTTCCGTGCTAACCCCTTTGTAAAAGGGTCTGCCAGATTTTTCTCAGTTTGAATATAATTTACAGTAATCACTCTAGAGTTTCTCAGTTTTCTGACAGATTTAAGTCTACGCTTCACATGTCTAGAGTACTTCATATTATCCTTTGTACTTGTGACTTTGGCCAACACTGTTTGATTATCACAGTACATCAGGATGCAGGTATTGGTTTCTCAACCAATGGCACGTCCAATAGAAGCTCTTTTAGCCATTCAGCCTCAACTGTGGCTGTGTCAAGTGCTACAAGTTCTGCTTTCATGGTTGACCTCGTCAATATGGTCTGTTTGCAAGACCTCCATGAAACTGCAGCACCAGCTAAAGTGAATACATAACTACTTGTAGCTTTGATCTCATCCGCATCAGAGATCCAATTAGAGTCATTGTATCCTTCTAATACAGAGGGGTGTCCCGACCAACATGTTGGCTTCGTTGGTAGCGAAGAACACGGCAAAGTCGGCATGGGAGGCCATCCGCACCATGCGAATGGGTGGCGACCGAGTCCGGGAGGCAAGAATGCAAACTTTGCATCGCAAATTCGAAGGCATTCGTATGAAGGACTCGTAGACCGTAGATGATTTTTCCATGCGCCTGACTAGGCTGGTAAATCATCTTTGTTCTCTGGGAGATATTCTAGAGGAAGGACAAGTTGTCAACAGATTCTTGCGGGTGGTGCCATAGAAATACTCCCAGGTGGCCATCTCCATTGGACAATTCCTCAACCTTGACTCTATGACAATTGAGGAGCCAACTGGTTGTCTGAAGGCCATAGAAGACTGGTAGGATGCTAGTGAAGGTGGAGATGAGGGAGGGGTCGGCTACTCCTCATAGAAGAGGAATGGGCAGCATGTTTCAGAAACAAGCAACTAGGGGGTGCTGACTCCATGGGCGCTAAAAGTCAG
Organism: Dendrocalamus sinicus; assembly: GCA_036346575.1. Taxonomy (NCBI): domain Eukaryota; kingdom Viridiplantae; phylum Streptophyta; class Magnoliopsida; order Poales; family Poaceae; genus Dendrocalamus; species Dendrocalamus sinicus. The sequence goes on from CM070648.1 coordinate 12,221,352, forward strand.
GGACCAAGCCGAGACCTGAACTGTGGCAAACAAAATTGGCAAGTCAAGGGAGGACAAGTTGTGGTGAAAGATGCTGGGGCTTTGGACACAAGGTGGGACAAGCCGAAGGTGAAGTGTTTCAACTGTAACAATTTTGAGTATTTTGCTAGAGATTATCACAAACCACAGTGGGAATGCAAGGGGCGACAAGCAAACCTCACTCAGGTACAAGAGGAAGAGCCCACACTTCTCATGGCATAGGTGTGCACAGCCCCAAAAATTGAGGATGCACTGGAGGAGTCTTCCTCAATGAAGTACATGCGCAAGCTTTCTTGGGGTGAGCTGATGAGGAGCGCGATGGGCTATGGTACCTTGACACTGGTTCAACGAACCATATGTCTGGCTGTGAGTCAAATTTCACTGACCTCAACACTCACATCAAAGGCTCATTAAAATTTGGAGATGGCTCCATTGTTGACATCTGCGGGACAGGTACTGTAATGTTCACATGTCAAAGTGGGGAGCACCGAGTCTTGATGGATGTCTAGCTACTACACCCCGAAGCTTTGCAACAATATAATAAGTCTTGGTTAGCTCGACAAACGTGGTTGCCAAGTACTTATAGAAGATGGCGTCTTGACAATCCGTGATCGGGAAAACAAATCATTGCTGAGGTGAAGAGGTCAGGGAATCGGATGGCTGCACGGTGGTCAGAGGAAATTTGGTGAAGAGTTCATTGCTTCACCTCAGCCTAACCGAACTAGTATGTTTAGCTACACGGTGGTTAGAGGAAATTCGGTGATGGCATGCTCGATATGGCCACCTCAACTTTAGAACTTTGCACAAGTTGGCACAACAGCTCACGGTGCGTAGACTGCCAGAGATACGCACTGCGGAGGAAGTGTGTGTGATAGTTGTCTTATAGGAAGTAGTGGCGAACCTCATTTCCACAAAAGGCTAATTTTTGAGCAGATGTTCAGCTAGAACTTGTGCACAATGATCTATGTGGTCTGATCTTGCCAACTACACCAGGAGGGAGGAACTATTTTCTCCTTCTCATTGATGATTGCACTCGCTTCATGTGGGTGACTCTGTTAAGATCAAAAGGTGATGCGGGTGAGGCAATCAAGCATTTCCAGGCAGTAGCTGAACTAGAAAGTGGAAGCAAAATCAAGGTATTCTGAACCAAGCACAGCGACGAATTCAACTCCAAGGAGTTCAACCTATATTGGTTGAACAAGGTGTATCTCGACATCTGATGGCACCCTATTTGCCATAGCAGAATGGCATTGTCGAGCAAAGAAACCAAATGGTGTTCGGCAAGGCGCGAAGACTTTTGAAGGCAAAAGGAGTTCCTGGGAGATTTTGAGGAGAGGCCGTCAGAACAGTAGTATACATTTTGAATCGCTCTCCAACAACCAGTCTAGAGGGTATGACTCCCAAAGAAGCTTGGTATGGCAGATGCCCCAATGTGCATCATTTTCACACTTTCGGGGGTTTGGGTTATGTCAAAGTCATCAAACAAAACTTGAAGAAGCTTGAAGACAAGAGTGTTTCAATGGTCTTTATTGGCTATGAACTGGAAGCAAGGCCTAAGGATGTATGACCCTATTGGAGAAAGGCTACATGTTACACGTGATGTTGAGTTTGATGAGGAGGCGAGCTAGGATTGGAGTGGAACATATTACAGACTAAATATATACTTCCATGCCAAGGGATATGTTCACTATCTACTATAGCTCGCACCAAGTTTTGGAAGATCAGCCCCATGGAAATGCTGAGGCGTCGTCACCAAGTCCCACTGGTGGGACACTGACATTGGAAACTATAGTTGCATCAAAACTAGCACCTGCAATGCTAGTTGGACCACAGGGAGTGGAATGGGCTACACCACCGAGCAGCTCTTCACGTGCATCTAAAGAGGGACCAAAATGGTACCGAACATTGCAAAACCTCTACAACAACACTTCAACACATGAGTTGGCTGATTCCTTTGGTGAGATGTGTCTTCTTGCATCTGAGGAACCCAAAACCTTTGGGGAGGCCGAGACATAGAAGTGTTGGAGACTAGCCATGTTAGAAGAAATTAGATGCATTGAAGAAAACAAGATGTGGAGTCTTGTTGATCTCCCAGCTGGTTACAAGCCGATTGGATTGAAATGGGTATTCAAGGTTAAAAAGGATGCTCAAGGAAGGATTGCAAAGCATAAGGCACACTTGGTGGCCAAGGGTTATATTCAGCAGCACGGAGTGGATTATGAAGAAGTATTTGCTCCAGTGGCAAGGATGTAGGATCGAAAATGGCAACAAAGGGGGGATGAATGGTGCCTTTATAAAATTTGCCCCCAAGTATCCACATGCAACTCTTATCTCCGATAGCTACCAAAAGCTATGAAGAATATGAGTCATGTTCTCAGGAGATTCATACTAAACAACCATGAGAAAGAAGCAAGGAAGAACATGCCAAAACAAGAAAATCAGTAGCAGAGAAAACAGAGAGCAGCTCAGTCTGCAGGGGCCAGTCAGACCGCCATACAGGGGCCGGTCAGACCGCCTAGCCATGGCCGGTCAGACCGCCGGTCCAAGACAGGTCTGACCGCCGGCTAGAGGCCGGTCTGACCGGTTAGTCTCCTCCGGTCTGACCGCCTACTAGTGACCGGTCTGACCGCCTTCACTCATCCAGTCTGACCGCCCGAAACCCTAGAGGTCAGACCGCCCCTCTGAAAACAGGGCAGCGAATGAAGGTTTTTGCACAGTTTTTACTGGAGGTGCTTCCTTCAGGGAAATTGAGGGTTTTCTGCTGAACTTCTCAACCCAAAGTAGCAAGACTACAAACTTAATAGTTGCTAGACCTTAGGAACAAAGGATTGCATAACAAAAGAGCAAGATATCACAATCTGAGAGGAAATATGAAAACAGACATGGGAAGGGACTGATTTCCAAATTTCTTGCTAAACTTGTAATTTTTCTCCGTGAAACTTGGAAATCATCAAAGCAATGATCTCACACCACTGAAGCTCACACCTAGAACAAACATTTCTCAGAGGAACCAAGAATCCAAGCATGCCCTGACATCAAACCCTAGAAATACAAAGACAGAGGAACTTGAGCAAGAATAAAAAGAGAGATTCTTTGATTAATTCATTTGGCTCTTGGGAACTAATTGACCAATTGGTCTTGAGACATATTCCCATCACAGAGCAATCCAAAAACCATCTCTCCAAACAAGATTCACTCAAAATCAAAAGAATCAACTGAGAGCAGCAGAAAACAGAAACGAACTGAAACACATGAGAACTCAAATGGATTCATTGCAATGAATGATTACATGAGGTTTACAACAACTCACTACGTCCCCATACGTAGTTGGAAATAGCAAGAACACACTCACTACATGCTTGCTCACTTGAGAAGCACACACATGCAGAGAACACACACTGCTCACTCTCTTGCCTACAGATTACTTCTCCCTTTTTCTTCCCTACTTGTCCAGAGCCTCCTCCACTCCATATGAAGGCACCAGGCTCTCCCCAAAGGAGCAAATCAAGAAGTGGCATACTACCTCCACTCCCTTACCTTACACCCACAGAAGGCAAAGGTCAAACACATGTAGAGAAAAGGAGGGAACCAGCCATTTCTCCCAAACTTGAGTCAATTCTCCAAATTGCCCTCAAGCACCTTCCCAGAAGCTTCCCGCAACTGGTACCTTTGACCGTCGACTCCTCCCTAAGTCTAGTCCCAGTCCGCTCCGCTGCACATGACCGCACCCGGCATCCTGACTGTCTGGACCTTAGCTCCTCCCTGAGCCTAGTCCGGTCCACCTCGCCGCTGCCCGTTGTGTCCACCTGACAACGACCGAGACCTCCGACTCCACCTGAGTCTAGTCCTGGTCTGTTCCGTCGCACACGACTGCAACTGACATCCAACTTCTGGACCTCCGACTCCTCCCTAAGCCTAGTCCCGGTTCGCTCGTCGTTGCCCGTCGTGTCCACCACCGGTAGCTCCAGCTCGGGTTCCTTGTCTCCCGGCTCGCAACCACCTCACCAGCCTCGATCATCCTCGGTGTACCTGACTATCTGGACCTCAACACCTCCTGTGCCTAGTCCCGGTCCTCCTCGCCTCACCATGACCTAGCTCCGAAGTCCTGTAGCCACACAGACAAGCAAACCGTCACATAGCACCACACGAAACAGCATAATCAATATTAGCATTAATGAAAGGTACTCAAACCTAGAATACCCAAAACAAACTCAAACTCTCTAACACAACCGTCAATTACTCATCACAAACATGGGGATACCTCCACATGGTCTCTCAGATGGAATCAGTGCATCTAATGCTAGTAATTGCAGCCATACAAGGGTGGAAAGTCCATCATATGGATGTGAAATCTGCCTTTCTTGAATAGGGAGCTTTAGGAGGAGGTATACGTGTGTCAATCTCCAAGTTTTGTGGAAAAGAAAATGCAAAATTGGATGGAAGCCTTTCCTCACTCGGGTTCAAAAGGAGCTCCTCAGATCACACTATGTATAGGCATGGTGAAAGTTGATTGCAATTGTTGATAGGAGTATATGTGGATGACCTTATAATCTTGGGTCCCCAAGCTGAAGTCATACAATAGTTCAAGGAGGAAATGAAGATGCTCTTCAACATGAGTGACCTTGGTAAGTTGAGCTACTACCTGGGTGTGGAAGTTCACCAAGGAGAAGATGGCATCACCATGATACAATCAGCTCATGCTCAAAAGATTCTAGAGAAGGCCAGGATGCTTGACTGCAATCAGTGTCAAACTCCCATGGATGCAAGACTCAAAATGAGTATGAAAAGTGACCACCCTCTAGTTGATGCTACACTGTGGCTGTTTTGCACAGTTTTGGTAACAGATCAGTTGTAATCTTTTATTGAATAAATAGAGAGGAAAGAAACCAGAAAACATGTGGCTGTTTTGCACACAACAAACATCTCTATCTATGTGTAGTTTCTATTGTGAACCACTGAAAACCATTCTTCAGGCTATTTTTCATCGTCTGGGATGGGAGCAGAACTAAACTACAAAGTTGTCTGCTCTACCGATTGCTTTGACAATCACTAACATGATCTACTTGCATTGCATGTACTTTAGTACTGTTAGATAATCTAGTTAATTTTGCATATCAGTTACTACTTTAGTCTGCATGTCTTCCATTCATAATGCATCTAGTGAAGGTCAGTTTTCAAGCAATTAGTATTTCAGTTTCTCAAGCAATTAGTAGTTCAGTTTCTCAAGCAATTAGGAGTTCAATTTCTTGTTTAATTGCTATATGAAGAGAGGAAATAAACCAAAAAATGTTGCAATGTTCCACAGCGGCAAAAACATTTGTGTTCCTGTGTTCATGTGTGTATTGTTGCTTGTTCGGTCAACAAGACAATCACCGGCACTAGCGGACGTTCGACGACAATTAGTATCAGAGCCCCGTTTTGTTCTAGGGAGCAGCGATGTCAGACTCCCCTCAGCACCACGGGAGTGCGCCGCCCGGCCACCGGCGCTGTTCGCAGTCGCCACTGTTGCGACGTGGGCGCGGGCGTGGTGGCGGGCATGGGCGAGCGCAGTATGAGCGGCCGATCATCGTCCACCGCACTGTCAAGGAGTCATCGGCGTCCGTCTAGTACCCGATGCTGACGAAGACAAACTACTCGGAATGGGTGGTGATGATGTGCATCAACTTGCAGGCACAAGGCCTGTGGGGCGCAATTGAACCTGGCAACATCGAGTACAGTGAGGATCGGCTGGCACTAGCAGCGATCGCTCGCTCGGTCCCGACGGAGATGCTGAGTTTGATCGGTAGCAAGGAGACTGCGCAGGAGGTGTGGGAGGTGGTCAAGGTCATGTGGATGGGCGTCGAGCGGGTGCGCGTGGCGAACGCGCAGAAGCTCCAGCGCGACTTCAACAACATCGCCTTCAAGGAAGGCGAGAACATGGATGACTTCTCGATGTGAATTGCGGGCCTCGCCAACAACCTACGTCTTCTCGACGATGAGATCAATGAAGCCGAGGTCATTCGCAAGTTGCTCCAAGTGGTCCCTGATCGGTTCATGCAAGTCGCGATCTCAATCGAGACACTGTTGGACATCGAGGAGTTGTCCATCGAGGAGGTCACGGGCCGTCTCCGGTCTGTGGAGCAGCATCTCGACGCGCGGACAGCGGTCGCAGAGTTGGGTTCCCGACTGCTTCTCTCGTCGAAGGAAGAGGATCTCATCCGTCGCCTACGCAAGCGCGACAAGGATGGTGCGCGCGTCGGCAGCACTGGCGCCAGCGAAAGTGGTACGAGCGGCGGCTCTGTTCTACCACAACGCACCCAAGCGCGGTACCAACGACACACGCAAAGGCGGTGGCGGCAAGGTCATCGATAAGGATACGTGCAAGTACTGCGGGAAAACTAGGTATTGGGCCCAGGAGTGCTGGAAGAAGAAGAGAGACGAGGCGGCACCTGCAGTGCTACTGGCGGAGCAGGCGGCGACGACGAGCCATCCCTGTTGATGGCCCAGGTGGCCTCTCTTTCACCAGTGCCGGCGCGCCTCCCAGAGCACGCCACACCTGTGCACGTCGGCGGACGGGTCTTCCTCAACGAAGAACATGCGACGGCGCAGTTGGGTGACACCGACAACCACACAGGTGGCCAGGACGACGGCGTGTGGTACCTTGACACGGGAGCGTCGAACCATATGATGGGAAACGGCGCGGCCTTCTCCGAGCTAAACTACGACATCACGGGCACGGTGAAGTTTAGCGATGGATCAATGGTGGACATCCTCGGGCGCGGCACGATCATGTTCGCGGCATGGGGTGGACGCCATCGTGTGCTGTCGGATGTGTACTTCATCCCACGTCTACGCAGCAACATCATCAGCTTGGGTCAACTCGACGAGGTTGGGTGCCAAGTGTTGATCGAGGACGGCGTACTGCGGGTGCGCGATCCGAGGAGGGAGCTTCTCGTTAAGGTACGTGATCGGTGAATCGACTGTACAAGATCTCCCTCATGCTCGCTTGACCAATCTCGCTCCTGGCGCACACGAACGACGATGCGTGGCGCTGGCATGAGCGGTTCGGCCACCTGAGCTTCGAGAGGTTGAAGAAATTTGGGCGTGGCAGCATGGTGCGTGGGCTTCCGCTGCTGAATCATGTCGACCAGCTATGTGATGCGTGCCTTATCGGCAAGCAACGACACTCGCCGTTCCCTCTGGAGGCCAAGTACTGCGCGAAGGGCCAGCTTGATTTCGTCCACGGCGATCTTTGCGGGACAATCACTCGAGCGACCCACGGTGGCAGGCGGTATTTTCTCCTACTCATCGACGACGCTAGCCACTATATGTGGCTGGTGCTACTGTCGAGGAAGGACGAGGCGGCGAGCGCGATCAAGAAGTTCCAAGCCGGCGTCGAGGTGGAGACCGACAGGAAACTACGTGCGCTATGCGCGGACCGAGGAGGCAAGTTCATGGTTGTGACCTTCGGCAAGTATTGCGTGGAGAAGGCATTCACCAGCAGCTCACGGTGCCATACTCGCTGCAACAAAACGGTGTCGTGGAGTGCCGGAATCAAACAGTGATGGCCATGGTGCGCTGTCTCCTCAAGGCGAAGCAGATGCCGAGCACCTTTTGGGGGGAGGCGGTGAGCACTGCCGTGTTAATCTTGAACCGTTCGCCGACGAAGAGCATCACCGGGATGACACCTTATGAAGCTTGGCATGGCAAGTAACCGGTTGTGCATTTCATGTGCACGTTTGGTTGCCTCACTCACGTCAAGGTTGCACGCCCGCATGCCGCGAAGCTTGACGACCGGAGCATGAAGATGGTTTTCGTCGGGTATGAGCCGGGCTCTAAAGGCTACCGGGTGTACGATCCGGTGGGCGGGCAGCTCCATGTGACCCGTGACGTGGTGTTCGACGAGACCAAAGGGTGGAATTGGGAGGCAAAAGGTGACGCCAGCCCTGAGATGTTCATCGTGGAGTACACGGTCAGCGGCGTCTTGGGCGGCGGCGAGCTGAACGCTCCTGTATCCCCTGCGGTCCCGTCCCTGGAGGAAGAAGAGGAAGCCATGGCGTCACCCCGAACGCCCATGAACGCCACCCACGACACCGGTGGTGCTCAAGTCGAGCACTGCACTCCACCGTCGCACATCCCGTCGGGGCTTGACCATAGTGACAACGGCGCGCCGTGACGTTTCCGCACAGTGGACAATTGCATCGATACTTCCGAGCCACGTATACTGGACCCCGACAAGTGGCTCCTCATTGTGACCGAGGAGCCCACCTCTTTCGACGAGGCAGCCACCGATCCGGCGTGGCGCGCCATGATGGAAGAGGAGATGGAGACCATTGATGACAATGGCACGTGGGAGGCGGTGGACCTCCCGGTCGGACACCGCCTGATTGGCCTCAAATGGGTGTTCAAGCTCAAGAAGGATGCGCAGGGGGCGGTGGTTCGGCACAAGGCGCGGCTGGTGGCTAAGGGGTATGTACAACGCGCTGGCGTGGACTTCGATGAGGTTTTTGCACCTGTGGCGCGGCTCTACTCCGTGCGCGCACTGGCAACGGTGGCAGCGCACGAGGGCTAGGCGCTCCACCATCTCGACGTCAAGTCTGCGTTTCTGAACGTCAACCTCACGGAGGAGCTTTATGTCGCTCAACCGCCGGGATTCATGATCGCGGGGCGAGAGTGGCAAGTACTGCGGCTGTGCAAAGCACTCTACGGCCTACGACAAGCTCCTCGGGCGTGGAACGCTGGTAGGAACCTCCTTGGGATGGCCCGATCTTCACGACAGTAGGTCGAAGAACCGAGGATAACTTGCTGCGAACAGCGGGGTAACTAGCTTTATACCTGCCAAGGTTGGATGCGACCAAACGACGGGGAGAGAGACACCGAAACCTTGAGGACTTCGACTCGATCTCGAACGACCGCAGAACCACAATCCGGGACTAACCCACACAAAAGGCCCAAAGCCTAGAGCACGAATTAGGGGATCCCAAAGGGATCTCTTCACGAGTCCAAGAAGAACAAGGAAGAACAATGGTGTGAGTAAGACACTTAGCAGCTCGGCTGCAAAACTATGGTTTATCAAATGATTCAAAGCTGCCAATTGTTTAGATACAAGGGTATTTATACTAGGAACAACCCTCCTAGTTGAGTGTGAAAAGGAATTGGAATTTCTGAAGGTAGGCTAGGTGAAAGGTCTCCACGAGATGAATTCCCGAGGAGGTCTCGCGTGACTGTTAGCCTTCTGAGCAGTCTCCACTAATTCAATCATAACTTCTTATTGGAAAGTCCAAATGATGTGGGGTTTGTTGCATTGGAAACTAGACTTGATAAGCTTTCCATCAAGTACTCATGGACCCCCAGAGCCTTCGGAAAACAAAAGTTATGGTTGCTTCTTTGTGGCTGTAGGTGCTGTCAGCCAGGTGGTCTGATCGTAGCATTGTATTTGTTCCTCATGCCAAGTAGCTTCCTCCGCTTCATGTGTAAACCTAAGTAACATCAATGTAGAACATTTAGGTAGTATAACATCCTGAGATATGTTGAAATCAAAATCAGCTAGGAATGAATTCACCTGTTCTTGTATTTTCTTGGCACGACTTCGTGTAAGTGGACCTTGATTTGTATCCTTTATGCTTGATGGTGAATAGTTGATATGTGATGGAACATGCTGAGCTGGGATGTCCTCATCATCCTCCCCTCTTGAAAAGGAGTCGTCCTCGACTCTTACGGTCCAAAGAATGGAGACAGATCGGAGACATTGAAGGTTGAGCTTACACCATACGTGCTTGGAAGTTCAATTTCATATGCATTGTCATTGATCTTGCGGAGCACTTTGAAGGACCATCGCACGCGTGGCTGCAGCTTGCACTTGCGTTGTTCAGGAAACGGTCCTTGCGCAAATGCACCCAAACTAAGTCTCCTTGTTCAAATAACATCTTCTTACGTCCCTTGTTGGCACGTTTCATGTACATCTTGGTCATCTTTTCTATGTTTTCTTTTGCTCCATCATGAAGCTTCTTGACAAATTCTGCACGCTTGCTTGCATCAAAATTTACACGTTCTGCATAGGCAAAGGCAAAAGATCGATAGGAGCGAGAGGTTTGAAACCATATACAATCTCAAATGGACAAAACTTAGTGGTCGAGTGTACTGCCCTGTTGTATGCAAACTCCACATGAGGCAAGCTTTCCTCCCATAATTTCAAATTTTCTTGAGAACAGCTCATGGCAGTTGTCGACAATGTTCGGTTCACAACTTCAGTTTGACCATCGGTTTGTGGATGGCATGTCGTGAGAACAGCAATTTTGTCCCAAGTTTTCCCATAAGGTCTTCCAAAAGTAGCTCAAAACTTGGTGTCACGATCTGAAACAATGGTCCATGCGGCACGCCATGAAGTCTTACAATTTCCTGAAAAATAATTCAGCAATATATGAAGCATCATCGCTCTTATGACAGGGAATGAAATGAGCCATCTTGCTAAATCTATCAACCACAACAAAGATGGAATCCCTCCCCCTCTTAGTTCGAGGTAAACCAAGAACAAAATCCATTGAAATGTCTTCCCAAGGTACACTAGGAATAGGTAGAGGGGTGTACAAGCCATGAGGGTTCAAACGGGACTTAGCTTTGTGGCATGTTTCAGCGCATGACATATCTCTCCACATCGCGTCGCATCTTCGGCCAAAAGAAGTGATCAACCAACACTTGTTCCGTCTTTTAGCACCAAATGACCCATAAGCCCACCGGCATGAGCTTCCTGCACAAGCATGAGACGAACAGAACATTCTGGAATACAAAGTTTGTTAGCCCGAAACAAAAATCCATCATGTAAATGAAACTTTTCCCAGCCCTTTCCATCATTACATTTGGAATATGGTTCAGCAAAATAAGGATCAGCAATATACAAATCTTTCACATTTTCTAATCCAAGAATTTTAGCATCAAGCTGATAAAGCAAAGCATGGCGTCTAGACAAAGCATCAGCTACAACATTATCCTTCCCTTTTTTGTACTTAACAATGTAAGGAAAAGACTCAATGAATTCACTCCACTTAGCATGTCTTCGGTTTAGTTTTAGTTGGCCCTTAAGATGTTTCAAGGATTCATGGTCGGAGTGTATCACAAATTCTTTGGGCAAGAGATAATGTTGCCAAGTTTCCAAACTTCTTACAAGAGCATATAATTCTTTATCATAAACGGAGTAATTTAGAATTGGACCACTTAGCTTTTCACTGAAATATGCAATAGGCATACCTTCTTGCATGAGCACGCCACCAATCCCCACACCACTTGCGTCACATTCAATTTCAAAGGTCTTACCAAAGTCAGGAAGTGCAAGGAGTGGTGCAGTTGTCAACTTCATTTTCAGATCCTCAAATGCCTTCTCTTGTGCCTCACCCCAATGGAATAGCACATCTTTCTTTGTTAATTCATTGATGGGTGCAGCAATGGTACTGAAGTCTTTCACAAACCGACGATAGAAACCTGCAAGTCCAAGGAAATCGCACTTGGCTCACATTCTGTGGAGGCAACCATTCACGAATAGCTTTTATCTTTTCTTCATCAACTTCGACACCTTGACCTGAAACAACAAAACCAAGAAAGACTACCTTGTCGGTGCAAAAGGTGCACTTGGCAAGGTTAGCATACAAGCATTCCTTTCTCAAAACACATAGCACACTTGCTAGATGTTCAATATGTTCTTCAAGAGACTTGCTGTAAATTAAGATATCATCAAGTAAACAACAACAAATTTGCCAATAAAAGCTCTAAGCACATGATTCATCAATCTCATGAAAGTACTTGGTGCATTTGTCAATCCAAACGGCATCACCAACCATTCATACAACCCAAATTTGGTTTTGAAAGCGTTTTCCACTCATCTCCTCTCTCATTCGGATTTGGTGATAGCCACTTCTCAAGTCAATTTTTGTGAAAATGATAGCACCACTAAGCTCATCAAGCATGTCATCCAGTCTAGGTATTGGATGTCTATATCTTATTGTTATGTTATTGATAGCTCGGCAATCAACACACATTCTCCATGAGCCATCTTTTTGGAACTAAAATAACAGGGGACAGCACATGGTGAAAGACTTTCTTTACATACCCTTTCTCGATCAACTCTTGAACTTGGCGCTGAATTTCCTTTGTTTCCTCCGGTTGGTGCGATCACGGGGCTCGGTTTGGAAGTGGGGCACCAGGGACAAGGTCGATTTGATGTTCGATTCCTCTCTTAGGTGGCAGCCCCGGTGGTACTTCATCCGGGAATACATCCTTATATTCCTGCAACACATCATAAACAACACTTGGCAATATAGAGGGTAAGTTGTTAGTGGAAAGAAAATTGTCCTTGTACAGAGTACAAAGAACATGGCATTGGGTTCACTCAATTCTTTTAAATCCCTTTCCTAGCCATCATGACTAATCCCTCTTTTCCCATTGGCTTGGTTCTTTGTAGCTGTGGAGTTTTATTTGGCTTTGGATTCACTACCTCACTATGTTTGTGGGTCACTCGTAAGTGGTTCTCACTCTCTCGCTGTTTTCTTTTTACATCATCCTTCAATATCTCCTCCGGTGTCAAAGGAAGTAAAGTGATTCGCTCTCCTTTGTACATGAGAGATAACTTGTTGGTTCGACCAAAAATCTGAACATCACGATCATATAACCATGGTCTTCCTAGCAGCAGTTGGCATGCTTGCATAGGCACCACATCACACTCCACATGATCATTATACTTCCCAATAGAGAAAGGAACTGTCACAACATGGTTTACACGTAGCGTACCACAATCATTAAGCCATTGCATCTTGTATGGAGTAGGATGGCGCCGCTGTTTTAACCCCATTCGCTCAACCAATTCTTGACTTGCAATATTGTTGCAGCTGCCATTATCAACAATAATTCTACACAACTTGTCCTTGATCATGCCTCGAGTATGGAAGAGATTGTGTCGCTGTCCATTCTCTTCTTTTTCAGCAGTAACACTAAGCACTCAAGAGAAATAAAGCAATTATTATCACCTTCGTCGGGTTGGATCTCACTCCCATCATTGCCCACTGCTTCCTCTTGTATGCCATCTTCTTCTTGCTCACTTTCAGATTCCCACTCGCCTAGCTCATTCACAAACATGGTTCTTCTACTAGGACATTCAGCAGCGACATGTCCTCGGCCTTTGCATTTGTGACATACAATCTCTCGGCTATGTGAAGATGATGCTGCAGCAAAGCGACAGAGGATGCTGCTGTACGGGCAGCAGGTGTTGATTTTTGTTGCGCTGTAGGTGAAGAGGCCAAGAGAGTGTAGACTTTGCAGCAGCAGTAGATGGTGAAGACACAGCGGCAATGCCTTGAGATTGATCACCAACAATAGAAGTCTTGGGCTGCTGCCGACGCCATGGAGCTGAAGTGAAACGGCTCCCGAAGAACGTCTATGTCCCTCTCGTTGAATCTTCTTCTCCGTCGCATTGCTTGATCCACAAGATCTTGCAGATTATGATATGGAAACATCTCAACAAAACTTGAAATTTCTTCATTAAGACCACGCAAAAATCTTGCCATTTTGATTCACCATCTTCTCTAATCCCAAGATCGAACCATGAGTAGTTCCATCTCCTTATAATATTCATCAACCGACCTAGAACCTTGTCTCAATGTTTGCAACCTATTGTGAAGGTCACGATTATAGCTCAAGGAACAAAGCGCCTTCTCATGGCACGCTTCATTTCAGCCCATGTATCAATATGCTCACGTCCCAACACAAGCTGATTCTCTTGTATTTGATTCCACCAAGTGAGGGCATAACCGAAAAACTCAATCAAGCAAGGTTTACACACCTGGTTGGACAGATTATGCACTCTGAAAATCTGATCACATTGCTCCTCCCACTCAAGATATGCATCGGGTTCTTCTTTTCCGTAAACTTAGGGACACTCGGCTTGACTCGAGCAATGTTATCCGCATCATCCCTAGCACGGCGACCATGGGGCTGTCTTCTATCTCTATGGATAGCATCTCGACGATGATCTCGATGTCCATATCGCCCACCATCAGCAAATAGATTCTCATTATCATCAAATTCCTCATCATGGTCATCATCATTATGGTCTTCTTCATCATGAAAGCGCACACGGTGGCCAAAAGCCCGACCATGAGCACCTCCCGTGCTGCGAGAATATGTGCACCGCGCGACCCACGATGAGCACCGCCTCGTCCATCACCCCGACCAAGATCTTGCTGGCCGTGGAAGTCGCCATTAGCAGCAGCTCCCACCGAGTTCTCATCGGCGGCTTCACCATGATCAACAGCAGGGTTAGGTTGATGTAGACCCCACCACCAGCGACGGAAGGCGTTCATTGAGCATCTGTCCCATGGCCTGAACCACCACGTAATTGTTGCATCTCACTCGTGTGACCGGTTGTTCATCTCCTTCATGATTTTCCCATGTACACTTGAGTTGGAACCTGCCATGTTAGCAAAGAGAAAGTGGAATAGATAATATTTGTGGAATCACACAACCTCACCTCTTACTTACCAAAGCTCTTGCTCGTTCTCTAGGACTGTGAGTGCGCAAAAGTGATAGTAACCCAGCTGTGGTTAAGCGGTTGAAAGGTTTACGAGTCGAGAGGTCCGGTTTTCAGATTTTTGTGGAGCTATAGGTGGCTGTTCAAGGAAGGCTGCGATACTGTAACCAAGTGGCGTAAACCGCTCAAAAGATATGTAAACGTTGCTGTTAAGAACACCACAAACTTGAGTATGCAGAACTGAAATTTTCAGTTTTGTAATCCGCAACACACCCCTACTTTTCACTTCTTTTCTCTTCTCTTTTTTTGACTCTTTCTTTCTTCTCTTTTTATTTTTTTGACACTAACAGAGTGCGGATAACAAATAAACAAAACACTATATAAGTAAAGATGGTGACTAGCAACTTGATGAACACAACGACACAAAGGTAATGATGCAGTGAAAAGGCTATGGGATTTTTGTGGCTTTTTCAGTGTACTCTAGGAGATGAACAAAACAATAACATATGATGGTAAGACCTACCGTGACAACCTTGCTCGATACCAAATGGTAGGAACCTCCTTGGGATGGCCCGATCTTCACGACGATGAGGTCGAAGAACCGAGGATAACTTGCTGCGAACAGCGGGGTAACTAGCTTTATACCGCCAAGGTTGGATGCGACCAAACGACGGGAGAGAGACACCGAAACCTTGAGGACTTGACTCGATCTCGAACGACCGCAGAACCACAATCCGGGACTAACCCACACAAAAGGCCCGAAAGCCTAGAGCACGAATTAGGGATCCCAAAGGGATCTCTTCACGAGTCCAAGAAGAACAAGGAAGAACAATGGTGTGAGTAAGACACTTAGCAGCTCGGCTGCAAAACTATGGTTTATCAAATGATTCAAAGCTGCCAATTGTTTAGATACAAGGGGTATTTATACTAGGAACAACCCTCCTAGTTGAGTGTGAAAAGGAATTGGAATTTCTGAAGGTAGGCTAGGTGAAAGGTCTCCACGAGATGAATTCCCGAGGAGGTCTCGCGTGACTGTTAGCCTTCTGAGCAGTCTCCACTAATTCGATCATAACTTCTTATTGGAAAGTCCAAATGATGTGGGGTTTGTTGCATTGGAAACTAGACTTGATAAGCTTTCCATCAAGTACTCATGGACCCCCAGATCCTTCGGAAAACAAAAGTTATGGTTGCTTCTTTGTGGCTGTAGGTGCTGTCAGCCAGGTGGTCTGATCGTAGCATTGTATTTGTTCCTCATGCCAAGTAGCTTCCTCCGCTTCATGTGTAAACCTAAGTAACATCAATGTAGAACATTTAGGTAGTATAACATCCTGAGATATGTTGAAATCAAAATCAGCTAGGAATGAATTCACCTGTTCTTGTATTTTCTTGGCACGACTTCGTGTAAGTGGACCTTGATTTGTATCCTTTATGCTTGATGGTGAATAGTTGATATGTGATGGAACATGCTGAGCTGGGATGTCCTCATCACCAAGCTCGACCGCACGCTGGTGGTGCTCGGGTTCACGCGCCGCGAGGAAGAGCACGGGGTGTACACACACGGCAAGGGGCGAGGACGTGTGCTCCTGGGCGTGCATGTTGACGATTTGATCCTCACCGGCAGCGACCAAGCTGAGATTGAGTCATTCAAGTAGGAAATGAAGCACTCGTTCAAGATGAGCGACCTCGGGCAGTTGAGCTACTATCTCGGCATTGATGTCAAGCAGCTGCCCGGGAAGATCACCATGAGCCAAGCTACGTATGTGCAAAGCTCCTGGACAAGGCCGGCATGGCCGGCTGCAATATCGTGCAAGTGCCCATGGAGGCACGTCTTAAACTGAGTAAGGAGAGCTCCAATCCACCCGTTGATCCCATGTTCTACCGTAGTGTGGTTGGCATCCTCCGGTACTTGGTCCACACCCAGCCGGATATCAACTTCGCGGTCGGGTACGTGAGCAGGTTCATGGCGAACCCGATGACGGAGCACCTGAGCGCTGTCAAGCATCTACTTCGCTACGTGGCGGGCACGCTCCACTACGGTCTCAGCTACACCAGGGGGCACGACGACATCGAGCTCAAAGGGTACATTGATGCGGACATGGCCGACGACGTGGATGATCGCAAGAGCACCTCCGGCATTTTGTTCTGCCTCGGCAACGCGCCTGTGTCGTGGCAATCACAAAAGCAGCCGGTGGTGGCGCTATTATTGTGCGAGGCCGAGTACATCACAGCCTCAGCGGTGTCATGCTAGGGAATCTGGCTCAGGCGGCTGATCGGCAACTTCTACCGGCGAGACGTCAGCGCCGCGACAATCTACATCGACAATCAGTCAGCAATTCAATTGTGCAAAAATCCAGTCTTCCAAGACACGTTTCCACTACATCCAGGAGTGCGTCGAGGGTGGCCAAGTCGCCATCCGCAAAATCCACACCGACGATCAGCTGGCGGACATACTGACCAAATCACTTGGTCGGGTGCGTTTTCTACACCTGCGCTCGAAGCTCGGCGTCATCGACATCAACCACAACTAGATTAGGGGGAGTAATGTTAGATAATCCAGTTAATTTTGCATATCAGTTACTACTTTAGTCTGCATGTCTTCCATTCATAATGCATCTAGTGCAGGTCAGTTTTCAAGCAATTAGTATTTCAGTTTCTCAAGCAATTAGTAGTTCAGTTTCTCAAGCAATTAGGAGTTCAGTTTCTTGTTTAATTGCTATATGAAGAGAGGAAATAAACGAAAAAACATTGCAACGTTTCGTAGCAGCAAAAACATTTGTGTTCCTATGTGTATTGTTGCTTGTTCGGCCAACAAGACGATCACCGGCACTAGCGGACGTTCGACCGACAAGTACAGGCATATATGCATGTAAGACCTTGTCTGTTGTTTCTGATGCCGAATTGTTTTGCTACAGTAGGCCCCGTGGCCTTTTTTTTTTGCACATATGGCACCCTAGGATTTGTTTTGCATAGCCGGTGGGTGACACATGGTAATATCCGTGGCTAGGGGCACAGATCAGTGCTCAAAAAGTGCAGCTTTTAGTCCCCTTGGTGAAAATGCGTGAAACGGCGGGGCCCACTGAGAGCAGCAGTCGGACAACACGGGCTCACGCAAAATCTACGGTTGGGGAGGGTGGAAATTGTGTGCGGGGGAACCGTGCTCCTGAAGTACAGAAAGGGCTTGTCCAAGCATGGAAAAGCCCTGATTCCCGCACCAGCCTATCCGCCTACGCCAGGATTTTCGCCAGATGGCTTAGACCCTGTTTGTTTCCACTTAAGATTATTATAATCTAACTTATAGGTGGGAGATTATATAAGTTAGATTATAATAAGCTGGTGGAAAATAAGCTGTCAAGTGTTTGGCAGCCTGGATTATCAGAGTTATGGATTGTTGTATTCGAATGTTTAAAGACTACAATGTCCTTGAGAGAGAGGCAAGGGAGTTGGGGGATGGATGGATGGCAAATGTGGGTAATATTCCTAAATTTTTATGGTCCTTAAGATAAAAGGTAGATCTATAAGCTGAAATAAGCTCCTTTTTTGAGCTTATTAGATTACAATAATCTGGGCTATTAGATTATAATAAGTTACCTTATAATCTAGGCTGTTTGTTTCCACTTATGATTATAAGCTAGATTATAATAATCTTAAGTGGAAACAAACAGGGCCTTATTCCCACTACTACGCGCACTTTTGGCCCTCCCAAGCATGCTGCATTTGCCGTCACACGTCAGCTCGTCCTCCTCGCATGTCCCTGGCTCCGTTTATGCACTGTGGTAAGAAAATGGCTCATGCGTATATGAAGCTGCCATTGCGAAGCATTTCCTTGTCTAGCTAGAAGAACTCTAGCAAACCAAGAGAGGAAGAGGGATTTGCACTGCATTGTTTTGAGTTTGAAGGTGGTGTAGTTATGAAAGTTGTAGATCGGCCTACGAGCATCAAGAATAGGTTTTTTTTACAACTTGTAGTATAGTTGTAGCAATGCAATTAGCATGTAATTAGCTGCATGGTAGGTTGTTAGTGTGGAATAGTTACAGTAAAAGAAAGGTCGAGTGGTAGTAGCCTAATTAATGACATTGTTTAAGATCATGTTATTCAGCTTGTTCCAAGATTATTTTTGATATAGTATGCCATTTAAATGAGGGGCACATGACGTTGTATAGGTAGTTAAGAAGGTTGTAAGCGAGTACATGAAATGGTACGGTAATATAATTGTATATAAAAATATAAATTAATTTAAAATAAGGTATGCAACATAATAAACGAGAGTACATAAAATGGTAGTTAAATAGAATTGTACATAAGAAACATAATTTAATTTCAAGTAAGGTATGGAACAGAATAAGCAAGTGTACATCAAATGGTAGTGTAATATAATTTTATGTAGCAAATAGAAGTTAATTTAAGGTAAAATATGGAACCGAATAGGTGAGAGTACATGAAATATCAAATAGGTGTGGCATTTAATCCTTATTACATGTGTAAGCAAAGTAAGCTAAGATTTGCATCATGTTCGAACAGCAGTTGAACCGTACGATTAAGTATTAGTCAGGCATATTAGTAAATTGTCGGTAAAGTAAAGTAACACAAAAAAGTAATTATTTGAATAATTTGCAGTCGGCTTTGTTGCTCCTCATGTCTTCATTAATGACTAACTTACTCTCATATGTTCCTCAGGAGATGGCACAGCCTCCAAGTGGCATCACATATGAGCTACTGGACCCACATTTGGACAGGTGACACCGATGCCTGGCATGGCCATCCGGTGTTGACACTCCAAGCTTGGTCCTTAAGGGCTATAGAGAGCACTGGCCTCTAGACCACCGGTACGTCCCACACCCACGGGACACCGGGCTACTACCGTTGGCCCACATGCTAGATCTGTTGCACATGTTTCAATTCGATGTGGCACTACTTTCTGCGCTCATGGACCACTAGTGACTGGAGACTCACACCTTCCACTTTCGGTGGGGGAAGATGACCAGTACTCTGCAAGATGTCAGTATGCTCACTGGTCTACTGCTGCGGGGTACTGCGGTAGTGCCACCTCTCAGGCGAGCAGACTGGAGGGCGCATATGGAGGATAGGTTCAGGGAGCCAGTGCCTGAGAACATATTAGGTGTTCCACATTGGTGGCTAAAGCAGTACATGACTTGCATCGTGCATGCGACAGTGGAGTTAGTGCGAACGCACTATCTTTCGCACTTGTTGTTCCTGATCGGGTGGGTCTTGTTTTCTACCACCCAGGGAGATTGGGTGTACCCTGGCTACATCCATCTCACTGAGGCGTTGGCTAACACCTTTTCAGATGAGGTGCCACAGTACAGCTGGGGCTCTGTATTGCTCTGCACCACATACTAAGGGTTGTGTGACGCCTCACAGCGCAGTACGAGTAGGGAGTCAGTTCTCGTAGTGTGCTACATCCTCCTACAGTTGTGGTCATAGGAGCACTTCCTGGTTGGTAGGCCATACTTTCGAAGCACCGTGAACCCTTTTCATCTCATGTCTGAGTTATATGGGGGAGGTCGACGGTGATGACCTAGTTAATGGGCCTGCAATGTGTACTCGTTGGACGCATGCTCACCTAGGGTGGGCAGAGAGAGGCTGAGGCATGTGTACCCCAAGTTTCACAACCAGTTTGAGACTCTATACAAGGATGAGGTCATCTGGTGGCCATGGACTGCAGAGTTCATTAAGTGCACCACCCGTTATCCTGGTGTGATCAGGACCACACGTATTGGATGACGACCTGCCACCTGGTATTCTCCTTTACTGTTGAGCCTTACTCCCCACGGTGGGTAATGAGACAGTTTGGCTTGTACCAGGACGTGCCAGTACCACTGGGATGACCTCTTACACCACAGGCCTATGAGTATGTGAGAGACCATGTGGTCGTGATCCCTTGAGAGTGATGAGTAATTGACAGGGGTTTAGGTCAGTCGAGTTTGGTTTGAGTGGTCGGACCATGTCGTTGCGTGGGGCAACGGGCTCGGTCGGACTTTTGGTCAAACCTGGTCATTTGGGTTTAGGATGCATATTCTAATGTTTTGACAGGTTTGGACTTCATCTGTGGTAAGTGTGATGGTAATTGCGCTTTCATGTGTCGAGCGGTGCTATTTGACGTGTTTTCTTGTCCGTGGGCTGCGGGGCGTCGAGTGGAGTCGTGGCGAGACACGGTGGACGGACTAGGCGCAGTGGCGCTGAGGTCGAACGGTCGGGATGTGTCGAAGACGACGTGGACTCGAGGTGGTTGCGGGCGTGCGAGGCAAGGAGCACGGAAGCTTCGGAAGGTGCGGGAGGCGACCGGAAATTCGTGAGGCTGCACAAGCGGGAGCGGGCGCCGTTGGATTTAGCAGGCGTAACGGGGCGGAGACCCGTTAGCCAAGGCTATAAAAGGAGAGGAGGGGCTGCATGCCCCCTTGAGCACTAGGGTGAGAATTAGGGTTTTAGAGTCAAAAGAGGCTTTGAGAAGGTTGTTTCCTTTAGCTCTTTAGTTGGTGTGAGTTGGTGGAGGCAAAGTGTGCTCCCTCTGTAGCTTCATCGATGGTTTCTAGGTGTGTGTCCTAGTGGTGTTCATCCCTTCCAAGCATGTATGGGTTAGATTCTTAGCTTGGAGAGGAGAGGGATTGAGTGGAGAGTCTTGTAATCATCCTTGTGTTTGAATGTCCATGCGTATCGGGATGTATCTGTAGTCCTATTGGTCAAAGAAATGAAATTTGAGTTTGTCTCCTGTATCGTAGCTTCTGTTCTTCATTTGCTCTATCTGTGGATTTCTCGATTTTCTTGATTTCCTGTTGTTTTCTGCTGGAGAGTGCCAAAATGGGTTGCTCTATGATGGGATAGTACTTCAAGATCATTTGATCGATCTCTCAAAAGTTAACTTCGTTTAATCCTCAGATTTCTCTTTTGAGCCCTCTGTGTTCATGTTCTTCGTTTCTTGGTTTTGGTCCAGATTTTGACTCCCTTGTTAAGATGGCTTGAAATTTGGTATGAAGAGTCCAGAGGCTATTATTTAGCTTCCCTCAAAATTTCATAGCCAAAGGATCAACGGTTGGGGAGTTATTTGGTTTTTGGCTCGGTTCTTGCAGGATTTCAGATTTTTACCCAAATCTGAAATTCTTGATTCTTGGAGTGGATTTCTTGTTATTGACTTTTGGCTTAGTCTTCTGGGAGTGTTCCCTAGCTGTCCTCAAAGTTTCCCAAGCCAAGAATCCAAGAATCGTTGCGAATCTCTCAATTTTCTGAAATTCCTGTTTGCTGTTTTTCTCGAGAGGTACTACCGCTTGGGGAGCGGTACTACCGCTCAAAGGTACTACCGCTCTGACCAGCGGTACTACCGCTCAGCGGTACTACCGCTCGACCAAGCGGTACTACCGCTTGAGGTCAGATTTGCGCTGAATTTATTTTTCTTGATTGCTTCCTTCTGGGTCTAGATTTTCAGTGTCTCTGTGATTTCCAGTGAGGGCTTATTTTCTCCTTCATAGCTCCCGTAGCTACTGAAGAAGAAGATATTTGTTGGGGGCGATTTTTAAAGATCGACATTCACCCCCCCTCTGTCGCCATTTCGGTCCAACAATTGGTATCAGAGCCGGTTAGCTCTTTTCAATAGATCTTAACCGGTCTCAAGAGCCATGGCGACGGACAAGTACTCGACCAAGCCGCCCGTTTTCGATGGCATCGATTACCCCTTCTGGAAGAGCCGAATGGAGACATACATCCGTGCTCGAGGTACGCTTATCGGCGCAAGGTCAAGGTCCGGTTTGTTGTTCCTGCCGATGAGAACATCAATGCTGGGAATATGCATGATGTTGAGGCAAACGCTAAGGCAAGGAACATCATTATCCAGGGCCTGAGTCGTAGCGAGTTCGATCGCATCTCCCACCTGTCGTCCGCCTACGATATCTGGGTGACCCTCGACGCATACCATGGGGGCACCACCCAGATCAAGACGGTTCGACAGGACCAATTCAAGCGAGAATACAACAAATTCGAGATGCTTGCTGGTGAGTCCTCGATGAGTGCTTCGCGTTTCCATAAGATCTTGAGCAACCTCCGAGCGGTCGGTCTCACATACCCCGACTCGGACAACGCTCGTCAGATGCTTGCGGCACTTGATCTGCGTGTTTGGGAGATGAAAGTGACCACCATCAAGGACACGACAGACCTCTCGACCTTGACTCTTGACGCGCTGTACTCGCACCTCAAGACTCACGAGATTGACGTTGTCTCTCGTAGGTCGAAGTCACAGTCCATGGCTTTGGTCACTGATCCCACGTTGGCTTCTGGTTCCTCTTCTTCTGGTTCTCTTTGCGGTTTCTCCTTGCGCTCTCGTGACATAACGATGATCGCTTAGAGCGACTATGGATGATCACCGGCCCTCCTTGTCTGGAAGATTCTCCCATGCTTACAAGGAGGAGGGACGAGAAGAGAGGAGGACCCGTGATTTGCTTCGAGTGTGGTGGCCCCAACCACATTCGGGCAAACTGCCCCAAGTTGGAGAAAGGCAAGAACGACTACGGCGGTTCGGGCAAGATCGACTACACCGACAAGAACCGCAACAAGAAGCCTCCAGCTCGGGCGCGGGAAAGAAGAAGTTCCGCAACCGGGAAGGCCAAGCTCTTCCACGCGTCCTCACCGCTTTCGACGACCTCGACCTCGGCGAGGTAGAGGATGGAGCGACGACGACGGGACGGGTGACCAAGAGCCCAAGGATGGCGGCGACTTCTCGGCATGTGCTTCATGGCCTCGAGGGCGAATCGAGCGACAATGAGCTGTACTCCGACTCGGACGAGGTATGCCCCACCTACGACCAGCTCAATCATGCTTTTCTTAAGCTAGGTGGTTTTCATGCTAGAGCTAGGGCTAGGTGTGCCGAGTTAGAGAAGGAAGTAGATAGACTATCACGGAGCTTACTTCACTTACATCCGCTCCCTCCCGTGATGATTGTGATACTTGCGTGCTCTGTTGGGTGACATGGAGAAACTAAGGACCTCGCATGATAGTGTGTCCTCCGAGCTTGATATTGTTAAGGTGGAGAATGTTAGTCTGCTTGCTGAGTTAGAGTTGAGTAGGATGGCTGTTACCCTACTTACTACTGATGAGACTACTTCTCCCACCTCATGTGAGGTTAAGGACATTGCTGCTAGAGGACCTTATGCCATGCTCCTTGATCTGCCCGAGTCTTGTGAAAATTGCAATAACTTGAAGATGAATCTAAAACGGGCAGATCATAAAATTGCTGAACTACAAGCTTCTTTACTTGAGCCGATTGATTCATGCTTGAAGCTGTCTCCAAACAGTTTCAAGAAATGATTGATCATGATAGGAAGTTGGCTCAGTATGCTTCTAAGGACCCTGTTAGCTCACCATGCATTAATTGTAACAAACTAAAATCTGACTTGGTTGCATTGGATGAGAAATGTGTGAAGCTAACTAAGGACCTATTAGAGAAGCCACCATCTGCTTGTATTGTCTGTGCTGAGAAGGGGGAGAAGCCCCAGGGTAAGGTTGAGACGCTTAGCGACGTGAACCAACCTGCTAGTAGTAGGACTGTCCATTCTGAGTCGGCTGTGCGTGCACAAGCCATTAGTTCCTCTGCTATTGGTTCTTCATCTGCTTCCTTACCTCCTGCTGTTCCCTTTTCCCCCTGCTCTTCTTGCACCTCTCTCTTTCGGGAGTGTCAGTATCTTATGAACACACCCGAGAGATTTGTAGGCGGCAAGAAGAAGCTTAATCTTATTCTAGACCAGTCCAAGATTTGCAGATTTAATCAGGGTCTAGGATATGATTATTATGAGGACATGAGGAAGCATCCACCTGCCGTGCTCAGACCCATAGCACCAGGTGTGATCGAGACCGAGCCCAGGACCGAGAAAGTCCAATTTAAGTCAGCGGGCTATGTCCAGGGATTTCGGCGACAAGGTGATTGCACTTGCCGCTTCGCCTCTCGGAAGCGGCTCGACCGTACTACTTCTACCTCTCGAGGATGAAGTATCACCGCACCTTCCGCCGAAGGATGGACACACGGTTGATCGATGCTTCAGGCGCGCCAGGACTGCGCGTAGAGACCATGCTGAGGCACTTAGGCGCATTCAGGGTCAGCCCCAGACCCTGAGTGCACCTAGGACCAGCACGAGGTCTAGGTTTACTGCTGTTGATGGGTTTGGGCAGCATCGAGGACTTGGTTTTTCTGAGTCTTCTGTTTTTCGTCCTCATGCTGCTCCTGGTCGTGTCTTCCGCCGTCCTGAGGGTAGATCTCGTTTCATCCATCGAGATAGCTACCCGCGGCGTGATCAGCATGTTGCCGGTGCTCCGACTCGCCGCTGAGCGATCGGACCCGCAAGCGCCTTCAGTGTCGCTCACAGACCTTCTGCTGTGAGTAACAGAGAGCGTAGGGTAGCTAGAGGTCAGTCGTGTGTGGCTACTTCTGCTACTCGACGTGTTGTTCAGTATTGGGTGCCAAAATCACTGATTTACCCGATCGAGACTTTACTCTGCTTGACTCAAGTTCGCGGGCGAGGAAGGAAAGGTTTGGCTCGTAGACTCGGGTGTTCACGATACATGACCGGAGATTCCCGTTGGTTTTCTTCCCTTGCCCGTGCTCCAGGTGATGAGACGATCACCTTCGGAGATGCTTCATCTGGGCGCGTCATCGCCAAAGGTACTGTGCATGTTAATGCTTCTTTTATTCTTAAGGATGTTGCCTTGGTTAGTAAGCTGCAGTACAATTTGCTTTCGCCTCTCTCGCCTTACGATGACGGTTTCGAGGTGAGCTTTAAGAAAAATGCTTGTAAAATTCTTGATTCTTCGGGTAGTCTGGTTTGCGGGATTTCTCGTTATGGGAGGATCTTTCGTGCTGATTTTTCTGAGTCTTCTGGCGATCCTCTCAGGTGTTTAGTTGCTTCTGAGTCCCGTGACCTGTCCTTCTGGCATAGGAGACTTGGTCATATTGGATTTGACCATTTGACCCGAGTTAGCGGCCACGATCTCATTTGTGGTCTGCCGAAACTCAAGATGGTCAAAGATCTGGTTTGTGCTCCATGCCGGCACGGCAAGATGGTTGCCGCTTCTCACCCTCGATCCACGATTACTATGATCGATGCACGGACAGCTGCTCCATATGGACACGCTTGGACCACTCGAGTGCGATCGGCGGGAGGGAAGTGGTATGTTCTTGTTGCGGTCGATGACTTCTCGAGGTATTCTTGGGTGTTTTTCTTAGCCTCGAAGGATGAGACGTTTACTCATTTTCGGGGACTTTTCAGTAGGCTTTCTGTAGAGCTCCCAGGTGCCTTACGAGCGATCCGCAGTGACAATGGCACAGAGTTCAAGAATTCCTACTTTGAGAGTTTCTGTGGTGAGACAGTGTAGAGCACCAGTTCTCTTCTCCATCGTCCTCGCAGAATGGCGTTGTGGAGAGGAAGAACCGTACCTTGGTCGAGATGGCCAGGACGATGCTTGATGAGTACTCTACACCGCGGAAGTTTTGGGCTGAGGCTATAGCCACCGCGTGCCATGTCTCAAATCGAGTTTTTCTTCGGGCACACTTGCACCGCACTTCTTATGAGCTGAGATACGGGCGAAAGCCCAGCGTCTCTCATTTTTGTGTGTTTGGTTGCAAGTGCTTTATTTTGAAGTCCGGGA